>JABJVT010000007.1:4753626-5353626 GCA_014170255.2 Drosophila triauraria
TGTGCAACGGGTTCGTCTCGATTCATTTCTTTCTGCACGTTCGTCTTGCGTTTGACTTTCATGGATATTCCGACTATATGTTGCTTCGACGTACGTCGTCCAATGTTTGGCCGTCTTATAGCAGGCATTATTCCTACAAATCACAGGAAGAAATTAAACAATCCGACGTCTGATAAAAACGAATAAGAAACCGGAATAATATTGAAACGATTTGTTTTACTTTGACATATATTTCGATACACTACTGTTTTATATAATTTGATATTTTAATTATCTGTTTTTCACCATTACCCTGGAGGATTTTCTAAAATTTATTATTGCTTCTGATCTTCTTCTGTTAGTTACCTACAACTGAAAAAAAATTTGAACCAAATCGGCCCAGCCGTTCTCCAGTAGTTTTACGACACATTTTTGGGCTCCATTTATATATATATATATTAATCATAAACCAAATGTCAAGAAGGGCACTGGTCTAGTTAATAATATAATAAACGGACTACCATTCGAGGCTCATTTACTTGGATACAATTTCTGTGACCAGGTACAAAGCTAGAGAATCGGTTAGCACGCGGTGATCGTGGCATCAATGATCTTGATGAGGCCTGTAGGTTACATGACATTGCCTATTCAAATAGTTAGGACCTAGTTGAACGACATAAAGCAGATTCGATTTTGATTGATAGGGCTGGAATCGTGTGAAAGCAGTAATTAGTAAAGAACGGAGAGAGCTGCATATTTTGTCACAAATATGATGAAGCTTGCTAAAAAGTTTGGTATGGAATAAAAGCAACAAAAAAAAGAAGGTTAGGTTAGGTTAGGTTAGGGCGGCGGCTGACACAAGGTCAACCCACTTAGGCCATCACTGGCCCATTGTGATACCGCATGGATCTTTTATACCCTCTTACCACAAAGTTAGAAAGAGTCCCAGCCCGTTTCTCTAATGAAACCTGCTATTTTCGGGGGACAGCTGCTAATTCAGCTAGATTGTGGAGAAAATATTCTCCTAAATACTTTTTCCTACGCCTGATTAGGGCCACACAGGAGCACTACTTCTTCCTCGTTTTGACAACTTCTACAGAAGTCGTTGTTTAGGACGTTTAGTCGGGATGCGTGGGCTCCTACGAGCCAGTGGCCTGTGATTGCTCTAATCACAGCTGAGCACTGTGTGCGATGTAGACTGAAAAGCATTTTGTGCGTTTGACGTCGACTTTAGGCCATGTTTGGCGACTGATGTTGCAGTGTGGTGTTGTTCCATTTCTTGTACAAGGGATCTGAAAATTTCCTTGTCCTGAGCTTAAAAGTGGCTTAGGGGCATACGGCAGTCCTTGTCTGGAAGGAGAACTGTGGTAGTGCCGCGTCTGGCCAGTTCATCAGCTATTTCGTTCCCTCAATATTTTGGTGCCCTGGCACCCAGACTAGGAGATAACGAACTGCTGTGCCATCTCTTGAAGAGATTTGCGGCAGTTGTTCACTATCGTCGAGTTTGAGGATAGCGCGCGAAGTGATTTTATTGCTGCCTGACTGTCTGAGTAAATGTTTATTACTCCGTTTATGAGGCTAGAGTGGCGTAGGCAACTAAGAGCCTCGCTTATGGCGAGAATCTCTGCCTGAAAAACGCTGAAAGACTGTTTTGAACGATGTAGAAGTGTGTTCTACGGGTATGCAATAATCTGTTAATTGCTTGCCGCGCCCACTGATAGGATGGATGAGTGCCCATATTGATGGACTGTCCAGCAGTTTGCGTCTCTCAGACGTCGTGCTGTGATGGTGGCGGTTTCCTTTGCCACTAGCAGAATTGGTGATATGCTAGTAATAGCGTTGAGCGCTTCACTAGAGGTTGTTCTAAGAGCTCCTGTCATGCATAGTTGAGCTACTCTTGCACCTTGTTGAGCGCCTTGAGTTTAGAACTATACAATAGCGCTGGCCACCAAATGGATACCCCATACAGGAGGATGGGTCTAACTATGGCGCTGTATAGCCAGCTGACTACAGACGGGGATCCCCCATTTTAGGCCTACTGCCTTTTACAAGTGAAGAGTGCAATGTTGGCTTTTCGCACTCTATCCGCTATAGTGAGATTCCAGTTCAGTTTGTCTAGTACAAGCCCCAAGTATTTTGCACTGTCGCTAAACTCTAGAACGGAACCATTTAATTTTGGGGCAGATAACTTTGGGATCTTAGTCTTCTGGAGAAGAGAATAAGGTCGGTTTTACTTGGGTTTACGTTTAACCCGCTTTCGGATGCCCATCTTGACAGTTTTCTTTAATTTAACTGTCATAATGTCACATAGGCTTTGTGGAAATTTTCCCCGCAGCATAACAACCACATCATCCGCATAAGCAATAATCTTTGCACCCGCCGTCTTCTATATCGCGTAGCAGCGTGTTTACCGCTAAGTTCCATAGAAGCGAGAGAGTACCCCCTGAGGAGAGTATCCCTGCTGACGTGCCTGCACAGAGTAGATGCTCCTAGTGAAGAGGTCACTTTCCTGCTCAGGAGCAGCTGCGTGACTAATCTCACCAACTGAGCATCTACCCCAAGGCTCAGCATTGCGTTGGTTATTGCCCTTGAGTCGATGTTATTGAAAGCTCCTTCTATGTCCAAGAAGGCGGCTAGAGTATACTCCTTGTCTTGCAGGATTTTTCTATACTGGATATGACAGAGAAGTGCTGTTTCTGTCGATTTGCCTTTACGGTATGCATGCTGAGATTCAGATAGCAGAGAGGGATTGATTGATGTTCTCAGGTGCAGCCCTATCAATCTTTCCAAGGTTTTTAGAAGGAAGGAGGACAGGCTTATTGGCCTGAGATCCTTCGGTGTTGTGTGAGAGGCTTTGCCGACCTTGGGTATAAAACTACTTTGGACGTTAGCCAGAATCGGGAATTTTGCCTAACGCCATAATGTTCGTGAAGATGGCTTTAGCCAAGGGACAGCGAGATCTTCCCCTGCTGCAACTGTGCCGGGAATATCCCATCAGGCCTGGAGATTTATAGGAGCGAAGCTATTTATAGCCCATTTAATGTTGGATTCAGTCATAATGCTATCCAATGATCTGACCGGGTGGTATGGTTGTGGGTCGTTTGTTTGGGGACCTAAGTTTCCTGGAAAATGCGTGTCTATTAATAGCATCAGTGTTTCTTCGCTAGAAGAAGTCCACGAGTCGTCCTGTTTCTTGAGATAGCCCAGATTCGAGGACGACTTGAGAGTACTTTTCGTAATCTTGCAGCTTCCGAAGAGGATTCAGACCCCGAAACAGAATTTTCTCCAATCTCTCTTTTGCCTGTCTAATGAGCTTTTAATTGAGCTAGACTGTGTTTATACTCAGACCAATGTTGTTCACAACTTAGTCTTTTGCTCTGTTGAAGAGTTTCCTACAATCCCCCTCAGCTTGTCTATTTCTTGATTCCACCAGGGTGGTTTCCATTTGCCTCTCGGCTTGCTGATTGGACAGGATGCTTTATAAGCGCTGTTGCAGGCTTCAGTGAAGACTGTCGTGAGAAGAGTGAGGTGTTCCTCCGATGGAGGAATCTGCTCTGGTGGAACTGGAAGGGCTTTAGCCAGTCTATTTTAAAGGCTGGCCAGTTGGTTCTACGGGGGTTTGAGAACGTTACTGGTTCAGGGTTGGGAGCACACAATCGTGTGTCAATATATTTGTGATCCGAGAAGGAGTGTTCTTTAGAAACGCTCCACCCTATAAGTTGGTCATGTATGCAATTAGAAATAAAGGTTAGGTCTATGACCTCCTCCTGTCCTTAATTACAAAAGTGGGTCGTTTCCTATTACAGATAAGTAGGTTAGTGAGAGAAGGTATTCAAAAGTAACTCACCCTCTCATTTGTGTTGGTGCTGCCCCACATCTCGTGGTGGGCATTTGCGTCGCATCCGATCAACAGGCCAGTGCCCTTATCTTCGCAATCCTTAACGAGTTCCTCAGTTTGCGACCCGGTATCGGGTCCATTATGTCGTACGCAAAGTATGCTGACACTACACGTAGCGACCCCTGTCCTGGAGCTCCAGACTTATCGAAGTAGTGTCGGCATCGCTGTAATTATAGAGCATAAATGCACTGAGGTGCCTTTTAGCTAAAATGCAAGTGCGAGTTTTACCTTCTCCTTGGGCTGCGAGCAGATTAAATTTTGGGGTGCTGAGTCCACAAATCCTGTTGGATACAACCCAGGGTTCCTGGATCAGCACCAGATCGGCTTAGTCTCTCGCTAGACGAAGCATTAGGGCAGCGGAGGCTGCTTTACTGTGGTGGGAGGTGATCTGCACGACCGCTAGAGACATCGTGCAGATTTGCCTCTACCACCGTCACGTCAGCATCAGCCTCCAGGTCATCCTCGGGTCCTCACTCATAGAGTCGGTTCCACCATAACCCAGCTTGCTGAAGCCCCAGAAAGGATGCGTCGGATCACCGACTCGCAATCCTCCTCCTCCTTGCCTGGCTCCTCCACCTCGGTTGCCAGCACCTCCTCAACACCAGGCTCGCTCCTCTGCTTGGTGTCCGACTTGTACACCCGATCCGCACCGAGCTAAAACCGAAGTTCAGCTCCCGTGCATGACCTCAATGGGTGCGGTTGAGTCCTTGTTTAGGATAAGCAAGACCTGACGCAATGGGCCCTGCGTCTCCTCCACCTTGCCACCTTCCAGTCGGAGGACGGCAGGCTGGGGTTCCATCTCCTGCAGCATCGAGAGGATCTTCTCCGGCTCCTTAAAGGAGGCCGGGATCCATAACGGCTCTTGGCCTGCTCGGAATGTCCTTCCAGTCAACAGCGACCAGCTTGGCACCCGGGTAGACCCACCCAGTCTCGAGACGCTTTCAGAAGCTCTGCCGACCGAGACCCTTCACACGCCATCACCTTGACGTTACCCTGATACCACCCTGCGTCTTTGCATATGGGGGTCCAGGGTCCGCTTCCAGCACCTCGAAGCATTGAACAGCCAGTGCTGAATCAACCCACTTCCACTGGCTTTTCGGAATTCTGCCTTCTGTATCTTGGTCCAGGACTCCTAACAGGATCTTGTCCTTGGCCATCTCTGAAGCTTCTGTTCGCCGCTACTGGCATGTGCGTCCGAATCTTCCTCGGGGCATTCTGAGCCGTACTTTCTGGGAGCGTTGCCGCTTAGGATTCTTAGGGTCCCTTTCGGTCTCTCCAGCACGAAATTGGGCAACACCGACTTAGCCCACCTTCTTCTGCCACTCCGCTGAGGGTGGTGATGTTGCTCTTTCCTGTCTTTTCAGGATGGCCGCGGCGGATTTCCTCTGCTCGTACCTCTCCTGCTTGGCCTTTGCTTGCGGCAGACCTTCCCTTCATCCCTGCACCCGACTGAGCTGCAGCTGCGCTTGCGTAGCGCCTTGCTGTTCGCTCGAGGTGACAGAAGTGTTGGTATCGGTCACCGCCTTGCCTCTGACCAGGGGCGATTTAGCCCACTTGGCTGCTGTTTCGCCGGGGTGGAGTTGACCTTAGCTCCAGTGAGCTCCGTCATTCCTCCGGTGGCAGTGACTGCCGTTGAGTAGACTTTAGGTGCAGTCACCACTGTCGTTTGTTAGGACCCTCGGTCCTCGCCGGATTTACGGGAGTACCGGTCTCCTTTTGTTGTTTTGTTTTAAACTTTTCTTGGTCCATAATAGTTCCCACGAGTGGCGGAGAAAGGGTGGTCCACCTCGCAGAGATCCGCAATGCGGGAGGTAAGGCTGGCTAATCCGGAGGGCGCCAGGTATCCGGATGCTCCGTTTGCGACTGGGCTAGTTTTAGAGGCCCCAGCCAGGCTGATCATCGGCACGGGTCGCATGACACCAGCCCTTCACCTTAGCCATGATAAGAGATCGCAGAGGCCTGTGGCATGGCTATGGAGAAAGCTCCGCCCCAGTCTGCGAATCCCAGATCTTAGCTGGTACCGTCCCTAGGGACACTGGAGCACCATTACCAGTTGGCACCCTCGTGGAGGGTTCAGCTATAGGATTTTTGCCAACCAACAAACTCTGTCACTACGTACTGTATCTACCACGGAAAGATTGCAGATTGTTCTCACAGGACACTGCCTGGCTTAGACGCACGCAGCTAAACTAGGCATCACCATCAATGGCAACTGCAGTAATTGCGATGAATCCGAGGCAATGGAAACCTTGGAGCATCTTGTCTGCAAGTGACCCGCCCTATCACGGGCAAGGATCGGACACCTAGGCGCCCCGGTGTTGGCATCGCTAGAAGATGCATCCAGGAGAACGCCGGGCAAACTACTTGCTTTCGCAAAAAACACGCCGATCCTTAAGGACTTCGAAACCTCTAAACTATCGTCAGGTTTATACTCCCCATTTGGACAACTAAGGGCCATATTGGCCTATGCAGGCCTGCGAGGGCCGTCCGTTAACCTAACCTTATGGTTATAAAATTTGACTTATTGATTCAATAGGTTTTTAAATTCTAGTCTTGAATAATTAGCTAGTTATATGTATTCAAGCAGAGAATTCAAATACATTCGGCGTAAGGGTGTATTCCCATACGATTTAACAGGTTTAGTATGAACAACAGCATCCATCCATTTATTTTTTTAATTCTCTAACTAATGAGAAGTATACCTTAGAAGATTATAATTTTGCCCAAGAAATGTGGGAGACTTTTAATTATACTACTAATAGAGATTACTCAAAATTATATGTTACGTACGTCGGTTCTGCTGACGGGACAACAGGTACACGTGGAAGAGAATAAGGGGGTAGAGATAACACGCCAGGTGCTACAAATGCACGGCCCAAAAGCGAAAATGGCGATCTCACGGTTCTCACGAAAGTACTGCAATCCCATGGTCATCGAACAGCAACGTTGGCAAAAATTACGCTAGTACATGGGTGGGAAAATACTCGGACAAGAACACTTTCATTTTTTTTTTGGGTACAAGGAAGGGGAATTGCACGTAACAGGGAACACATTCATTTTTCGGGTGCATTAAAGGGGAAATGCACTTAACCGGGAACACATAAGCGGTACATTCAGGTGGAATAGTAGGAATCTGGAACACCCTTGGGTATAAAAGACCTTGGCTGATTGGTACCAAAGAGGAGAAGCAACCAAAACTTTGAAACAATCGGGAGATTTCTAGTATCGACCACCGCAACCTTAAAATTGTATCGGTTAATCCAAAGTAATTGGACGCACCTTTTTAATTTCGGAAGACATAGAGCTAAAACCCAAATCGCAATAACTAAACGGGAATAAACATGGGATCTACCTCATCGAAGATTTCCGATTCCCCGGCCAACGTAATCAACTCGATTGAAGTGGTGGACCATAAAGAAGACATCGATAAGGTATACCGCATACTCCAGATCAACACTGGCATTCTCCTCATCGCCCTGCTACTCAAGGGACTAAGTGCCTACAGGAAGATGGTCCAGGGAAACAAGGACCGCCAACACGAGTTGGAGAAAGTGGTGACTCTGGCCAATACCTTGTCCAGTGGCCACAACTAAAGCCGAACCTCGTATTCAACACATAACAACAATAAACAATCAGCAGCAGCAATCATTTTTTTTCTCCAACCTATACATTTCTAACAAATAAAAATAAAACTGTTAAACAAAACTGTCAAACAAAAAATGTCCAAAACTCATCAGCAGCCAAACCAACAAAAAAATATATAAAAGCTGAATAAATGCATTAAATCAAAACCACAATAGTTTTCGTGAAGGTGAAATGTGAGAAGGCCTAGCTGCAGCCGAAGGCCCCTGAAGACAGCAAATGTGGGCCTGTGAAGACCACCAAGTTTTTATTAGTTCAAATCCTAATCATTTATGAAGTGTTTAACGACCTGGTCTAAATATATTAGAACCAAACCCAGTTGGGCAATACATATTGACTCCCTACAAACAGCAGCAATATAAATACATTTAATGCACATGCAAACGTGTCCCCTCCCTGTACCCACCAAAGAGAATCAACGCGAAGACGACACCGCAGTCGCAACCCCGGCGGCGACGCAGCTCGAGTTTAATTTTTATATATTTTTTACTTAAGTTTTGTCTACCTAAGTTTTTCTTCACTTAGATATATATTTTTTTAAGTGCACATAAATATAACATAATATGACTCTAATTCTACAGCCCAAGATTCGACCGGGAGATCTCTCGTCGTTGGACTTATTAAGAGGGTAAGCCTTATGGGACATAATATTCCCACCTTTGTTTGATATATATTTATGTGCAACAAATACTCCACTAGGGAGAAATATTTTATTTCATTTGTTTTACATCAAACATAATACATACGCATTCTCACCGTTTATTCAGATTTAATTCCTATAATGATAGTTTTGTTTTTCGTTTCTTTTGAATATTAAATATAAGTAAAATATACAAATATACCATTTCAAATAAATTTTCTATTACATGATAATTTTATTTCATCTTAAATACTTAATTTTTATAATTCTCTATGATTTTTGAATAACCATATATATTAATATATATGCATATCCTCAGGTCTAAGATTCAATTTTTCTTTACATAATTACTTTTAGCTGTTTAATTAATGTCACTCCAATTATAATTAGATTTAATTCAATTCATCTTTTTCTGCATGTCAATGACATACATTAGAATAGTAAACCTTTTCAATAAATTTATAATGTTCACAGAATACTAAACATGTCTTGGTAGAAACCATATTAAAGGGGGCATTGGTACGAATGGAAAAATGGGTCAAGAAAATGACATAACTTTTGACTGACGAATACACTACAGGGGATCATATAGCGCAGCCAGCGATGATCCATTGGCACGCGAAGACGTGAAGGGAGGGAATTGGCTGAAGCACTGCCGATCGGATATGATCAAGCTTACGCGGAGCTTGTGGGCGGTGAAGACAGAACGACAGACTGACGAACACATCTTTCTTTTATTTTCAGGCACGTAAATAATTATTCTGATTACGTTTGAGAGGCGAGTGGCGTCCAAAGAACCCACCCCAAACCCGGCGAGCTCAGCTGCACAAATCGTGTCTGCTATCCGGGCGGCCACTCCCTCAGCCCTATGTCCCCTAAGGACTGAGGCACAACGATACCACCGACGTAACAGAAATGGTGCCAAACTTATTAGGCAGTATCCTTTGATCCTTTATTGCCAAAAACTTATTTTTTTGACGAGAAACACTTTAGTATCAAAATAAACTTTTTTTATTACTGGTTCAAGAATTTAAAGATATCAGAGCGGATCCCTTTGATGTCTAAATTATCTTGCAATTTTATAACATTTTTTTGGTGAATTTATAATATACACAGCAAATATAACTTTTTGTATCTTCGCTTAAAGTCACCAACTTCTCAGACAGATAGTTGTAGAAGCGGAAAGGCCTTCCGATCCGACACTTGTAGTTTTAGAATTGGCACTTGACTTTGAGGACCCTTTTAAATTTTAAATACTTAATTCAACACTTAAACCATAGTACCTCGTTAAATGAAATAATACCATAATAGCTTCTCTATAAAAGTGCAGACCATTTTGAAAATGTTTAACGTAAATAAACTTTGCTGCGCTTCCTGGCCGACGCTATTCAGTCGTACTAGGCTATGCCAGGTCGCTCGCAAGGTTCGAGTCCAGGAAGAGCAGGGTCGCAAGCGAATAACGGCGCACCATTGACCGGTCTTAATAGTATTCAGTCATCGCCATAATATAGCCGCCATCATCGGTCGGAGGTAGCGGTTCGTCACGCGTTTGTCGATCCAGTACTGAAGGGGTGGGGAATGACCGTAACCGTACAGCCGACGCTATTCAGTTGTACTAGGCTATGCCAGGTCTCTTGCAAGGTTCGAGTCTGTACGGTTACCTGACTATTGGGCGGGACGACAGAACTTATCTCTGGCCGACGCTATTCAGTCGTACTAGGCTATGCCAGGTCGCTCGCAAGGTTCGAGTCCAGAGAGAGAGGAGCAGGGAGACAATTCCTTTCGCCTGTCTGGAATAAAGCTACATCCGTCTGCATGTGAGCGAGTCTACCTGTTTTCCGACGACAGGGGAGGGGTTCGGACAAAGCCTTCCTGTGGGAAAACAGCAGTCCAATGCACTGCGTTTCCACGGGAAGAGGTCAAGTGGGCACAAGAATCCATTCTGAGAATCTACTTGAATAGGGCATATTTAAATTTTGTTTGGGGGCTTAATTTCGGACGATTCTTGACCTATACCAATAACCATGAGTACCAGCGCACCCCGTTTTGAATTACACATTCATTTTTTTGTCACAACAGTTTTTGTTGACCAGCAAAAATATTGCAGCACCCAAAGACGAAAACGAACGATAATTTTTCTTATACAACCAACAAATACACAATCTTTATATATATATATCTAAATTTCTATGTTTATATACTACGAAACAATTAATTAATCAACACGATAAATAAGCAATTCGGTTACGCGACAGAGTGGTCGACCGAATATAACTATACAGATTACGATAACATATGGCAGGAGATAAGAAGAAGAAGAATGTTACTAGAGCAGCAACTCTGGTTGCTAGAGCAGCTAGGCAAATTAGGGCCGAATTACCAGAAGAAAGGACCAGTTTGTCACCAGTCGGTGAAAACAACCAGTCACTAAGCTTTAATAGCAAGCTAAACAACTTAGGAAGTCTGGCCGATTATAGTAGTGTCATTATGGACGATTCCGAAGGGGCTGTTGGGGAACACATTGAGTTAGGACCACCACAAGGGCGGTCCAGCATTCTTCCGAATACCCAAGGGGCTAGGCCAAGAGGGGAGGAAGGCGAAAGCCGAATCGAAAGAATGCTTGCCGCACTGGTGGTGTCTAATAATGAAATAAGAACAACCATGGCAACTAGAATGGCAGAGCTACAAGAGGATCTTAGCAGCTTGCGGCGCAAGGTGACGGAACTGTCAGCGACACAACCAAGGGAGAGCCCAATACCCAGGGGGAACCCTGAGGTCAGTTCGACACCCCAGAAGCAGGGAGCAGTTCGGCGGAGCCAACCCGAGCCAAGACATATACCTGCAGCAGCAAATCAACCATTCCGCGGGAGAGAGTGGGGGAGAACCAATACCACTGTAACTCTAGAGACAGCGAGGCTCAGCTTACCAGCTACCCGGGAACTCGACCAGTCAGATTAGACAAATGGAATCTGAAGCTCGATGGATCCAGCAGGGGCGTATCTGTAGAAAGTTTTCTATTTCGAGTGAGCCGCCTGATGGAGATGCATGGGTACAATCACGAACAAGTTTTTAGGGAATTCCACTGTTTACTGAGTGGCACGGCCGCCAAATGGTACTGGCAATTGATGGAAGATCGGGCTGACGATTTTGAATTTGGATATTATGACATGACTAACGAAATGACTAAGGCTTTCTCTATTATTATCTATTATTGCAGCCATGCATAATCTCCAATTCAAATTAAAAAACAAAATTCCGGAAGATAATTTCGTAGGAATTTTGAAGGAGAACCTGAACACACAAATGGGAGCTTTCTTACTTGCCTCGCCGATAAATACCTTGGCGGCCTTTAAGAAAAAGGGATTAGAGTCGAGAAATGGATCCGAGAGAAACGGGCTCGACCTAGACATGTAAACGAAATCATCGAAGACCCACTGGGTGACATCGAAACAGGTGAGTATCAAGTCGAGGCATTTCAAAAGAGCCGTTCTCCTCAGAACAACGGGGAGCCTCGTATGGGAGAGGAAACGTTTTGACAGAAAGCCAGGTGGGAACGCTTTGCCAGGTAGGAGGGACGCCGACTCAGGGAAAGAATGTACGTCGCCGTTCCACACCTATCTTTGTTACACCTGTAACAAACCACCAGATTTTTTACCGGAAACGAGGAGGAACCGAGGGGCCAGATGCCAAGCCCGATTTCACGAGACAACCTGTAACTTCTGTGGCAAAACGACTCATATCATTCGACTGAGTCAGCGTTTTACAACAGAGTCTGACAGGAGGGTCTGGGAAGCCTGCTCAGACCAGTCCTACCCCATCATAATCAGGCATAACCACGCGCGGCCAGTACAGATTTCGCCTGACAAATCCTATCGTCAGCGAAAACTAGAATACGAGGCAGCGCGCGACCGAATATTTAATGGCAAAGACACAATAGAGAACAGGAAAGACAAAAAACTTCAACACCGCTGTAAAGAAATTGCTAAGAAAAACAAAAATAAAAAAAATAATAATAAAAAAATAATCGCCTATTCGCCAAGACACGGGTGCTAGGGCAAATTGCATTGGTAGAGGGGCGGAAATATTTTGCAGGGGTGACAGCATAGAGTGCACACATTGAAGAAACAAAACGTACAAACAGCCAACGGTGGAAGAACTCGTTACAGGCACAATTCACTTGCCTGTCGAATGGGAAGGGAAACGAAAGAATTAGAATTTTTAATAGTGCCAGCCTTACAGCAGCAGTTTTATTTTGGAATTGAATTCTGGGATGAATTTCGGTTGCCGTTGCCAGGGCGACGCTTAACACAGTTCGCAGAGCTAGGAGTAGGGGCAGTATCGAAAGAAGAAGATGTAACCCGACCCGAGACAGCGTACATGCCGCATGAACTAACAGCTGAGCAAAATAGCTTGTTACAAAACTAATTAATACTTTTCCGTCTTGTACAGACATGGGCTTAGGGAAAACCGATTTAGAAGAACACGTCATCGAGGTAACGCAAAAAACTTACCCATTAAACAGCGTTACTACCCGATATCACCAGCTAAACAACAACTAGTATATGCAGAATTAGATAGGATGATCGGACTAGGAGTGATTGAGGAAAGTAATAGTAGCTGGAGTTCCCCGTTACCTTGGTTCAGAAGGGCACAAAGAACCGCCTTTGTTTAGATGCACGCAAGGTAAATTCACGGACAATTAAAGATGCATTCCCTTGCCACATATTGAGGGATATTAAGTCGACTGCAAGAAACATATTATATTTCAGCAATCGACTTGAAAGATGCTTTTGGCAAATCCCACTAGAAGTTAAAAGTAGAGAAAAACTGCATTTACCGTACCCGGCAGGCTCTTATATCAATTTACAGTCATGCCTTTGGCTTGTGTAACGCTGCACAGAGAATGTGACGGCTGATGGACAAAGTAATTCCAGCTGCGCTACGCGAAAATGTATTTGTGTATTTGGACGATTTGTTGGTGTGTTCTCCTACTTTGAAGAACACTTGGAGATGTTGCGGCAGGTCAGTGATTGTCTCAAACGGGAAAAACTAACCATCAATGTAGAAAAAGTAAGTTCTGCTATAAACAAACGAAGTATTTGGGATACGTCGTAGAAGGGGTGTATAAAAACTGACCAGTCCAAAATCAAAGCTATTCAGGATTTCCCACAGCCTATCTCCGCCAAACAACTGCGAAGATTTTGGGAATGACTGGATGGTATCGGCGCTTTATTCAAAATTACGCACAAATTGCGGCGCCTCTACACGAGTGCATGAAAAGGACAGACTCAAAAGATTTGAGCTAAGTGAAGAGGGGATACAAGCGTTCGAGGCATTGAAAGTGAATATGGTGTCAGCACCCGTGCTGCTCACACCAGATTTCAAGAAACCACTCACTATACAATGTGACGCCTCTACAACGGGAGTGGGGAGTATTATTTCAAACAGACAGTGACGGCGGCGAGCACCCAATCGCTTATGTATCCGCTAAGTTAAACAAAGCTCAGCGAAATTACAGTTTCACCGAATTGAAGTGTTACGCCGCGATAATTAGTATCAGCAAATTTCGGGCCTACGTAGAGGGAATGCCGTTTAAAGTAATTACGGATCACGCTAGTTTAAAATGGCTCATGGGTCAGAAGGATTTATCCGGGAGACTAGCCAGATGGAGTCTTAAATTACAGGCATTTGATTTTACAATTGAACATCGAAAAGGGGCTTTGGAATGTAGTACCCGATGCGCTCTCACGGGTGTAAATGGACGAAATTAAAACACCTTCTGCTGATACTTTGGAATTACAACTGGACCTCAAGTCACACGCTTTTCAGTCTCCAGAGTATAAGTTATTAATACAACGGATTGAGCAAAATGCTGGGAGAATATCAGACACTCAGATATCTGAGGGCATAGTATTTAAACGCTTGAGTACCGGTACACATGATGTGATCAGCAATGACAGAGCTTGGAAACTCTGGGTTCCATCAGAACTCCGTGAAGACTTAGTTTGGAGATCACATCATGCCCTTCCGCTGGACATTGCGGGTTTCACAAAACACTACCTCGGCTGCGTCAGTTTTACTACTGGCCGTCCATGACAACCGACGTTCAGCAAGTGATAAAAAACTGTGAAATCTGCAAAATCAGAAAAACTTCAAATCAGACCAACACACCACCTATGGGACAACAACGTATTTCGGAATTTCCACTACAAGGACTGTTTATCGATTTTATGGGGCCCTATCCCAGGACAAGGGCCGGTAATACGGTAATCTTTGTGTGTATAGACCATTTTACAAAGTTCGTCTGGCTGCAGCCCATGCGAATGGCTACCGCCACGGAGGTGATCGACTTTCTTGAGAGACATATTTTCATCAGTTTGGGGTACCTGAGTATATACACTCAGACAACGGGAAACAATTCGTAGCGCATATATTCGCCGAATTCCTCTCCCGGTATGGTATCCAAGCGGTGAGAACTGCATTTTACTCGCCTCAGTCCAATGCTGCCGAGCGTGTAAACCGATCGGTCTTGCAAATGCTGAGGGCAGCAGTTGATAAAGACCAGCGAAACTGGGACACTCAACTAGGCCGAATAGCGTGTGCTCTAAGAAGTGGGCATCATGAAGCGCTGGGCTTAGAACCATATTACGCTATGTTTGGAACCCGCATGGTTACCCATGCTAGTGCGTATCCAGTGCGCAGGCTTCTCGGAGACTTAGGGACAGAGGAGTATAATGTTTTGTTATCAGATAAAATGGAACTCATTCGTGAAAAGGTGAAACAAGGATTAGCGCAGGCTCACAAAAAGGCGGCCAAAACATATAACACTAGAAGTAGGATGGTCGAATTTGCTGTAGGACAGGTGGTATACCGAAAAACTACAAACAAAGCAGTCGATCCGAAGGTTATAACGCAAAGTTAGGGCCCAACCGAATTCGATGTGTTGTATTGCAAAAAGGCAACGCTATGTATGAGCTGGGAAACGGAGCCGGAAAGAGCGTTGGGATTTACCATGCAAAAGATATTTTTGCGGCATGAGAGAACCAAGAATTCTCGGTTTCGGGAGCGACGCCAAGATTCCAGCATTCACTATGAATTCAAACGGCGACCAAAATGGATCTCGGTATGCACAACGGCCTGCAAACCCATTACGAGAAGGTACTGGCGGGTACTTCCCGACGTTCCTGGCGGCTTCAGGGGAGGAGGGAGAGCGAGCGTCGCAACGCGAATGGGACTGGTGGCATGACGTGCCCATTTTCCCAGCGCCGCCGACCCTACAATACCTATCGATAATGGCCGTCGACAGGGAAGTACGGAGGATTCTACACGAGGAGGAATTTGAAGAACGCATACTGGAAAGAAGAGCAAGCTTGCCCCCGGGCTACCGTGTCCCGGGGGAACGATTCTACTGGAAGGGAAGGGGATACCTCCCACACGAAGAGCCCTCGGACGAGGAGGAGGAGGAGGTACGACCCAGGAGGAACTCCGAATAAAATTATGAGAATCTTTTTTGGTACAAACAAAACATAAATAAACCAGAAATTATTAAGTGCCAAAAGAACCCTTTTCACTTGTTTTACTTCGCTCGGGAAGGGGGGGAAATATTTATTTCAGCTAATTCCTTTTCATCACCTGTTTGACGATCCCCAGTAGTAACTGTATCGTATATATATTTTTTTTTTGTTTTGTTTTTGGTTCATATGTACATTTCAGCCCGGCTAGCTCAATCGGTAGAGCAGGAGACTCTCAACCTCAGGGGATGGGTCGAAGCCCACGTTGGGCACGAAAAAGGCATAACCGCCAGTGTGAATTTCCTCACGGGATCATTCCATGCTGTCTAGCATCGACGAACCCGAGCTTGTTACGTACGTCGGTTCTGCTGACGGGGACAACAGGTACACGAAGAGAATAAGGGGGGTAGAGATAACACGCCAGGTGCTACAAATGCACGGCCCAAAAAGGAAAATGGCGATCTCACGGTTCTCACGAAAGTACTGCAATCCCATGGTCATCGAACAGCAGCGTTGGCAAAAATTACGCTAGTACATGGTTCCAGGCATTGATATACATAAGCACACCAATTCAGACTGCGGTCCCACGGTAACCCAGCACCGGGCGGTTGGTGAGCCGGCTACCCATTCTTGGGTGGGAAAATACTCGGACAAGGGAAATGCACTTAACCGGGAACGCTTATGTGTACATTCAGGTGGAATAGTAGGAATCTGGAACACCCTTGAGGAGAAGCAACCAAAACTTGGAAGCAATCGGGAGATTTCTAATATCGACCACCGCAACCTTAAAATTGTATCGGTTAATCCAAAGTAATTGGACGCACCTTTTTTTTAATTTCGGAAGACATAGAGCTAAAAACCCAAATCGCAATAACTAAACGGGAATAAACATGGGATCTACCTCATCGAAGATTTCCGATTCCCCGGCCAACGTAATCAACTCGATTGAAGTGGTGGACCATAAAGAAGACATCGATAAGGTATACCGCATACCCAGATCAACACTGGCATTCTCCTCATCGCCCTGCTACTCAAGGGACTAAGTGCCTACAGGAAGATGGTCCAGGGAAACAGGGACCGCCAACACGAGTTGGAGAAAGTGGTGACTCTGGCCAATACCTTGTCCAGTGGCCACAACTAAAGCCGAGCCTCGTATTCAACAAATAACAACAATAAACAATCAGCAGCAGCAATCATTTATTTCTAACAAATAAAAATAAAAACTGTTAAACAAAACTGTCAAACAAAAATGTCCAAAACTCATCAGCAGCCAAACCAACAAAAAATATATAAAAGCTGAATAAATGCATTAAATCAAAACCACAATAGTTTTCGTGAAGGTGAAATGTGAGAAGGCCTAGCTGCAGCCGAAGGCCCCTGAAGACAGCAAATGTGGGCCTGTGAAGACCACCAAGTTTTTATTAGTTCAAATCCTAATCATTTATGAAGTGTTTAACGACCTAGTCTAAATATATTAGAACCAAACCCAGTTGGGTAATACATATTGACTCCTACAAGCAGCAGCAATATAAATACATTTAATTCACATGCAAACGTGTCCCCTCCCTGTACCCACCAAAGAGAATCAACGCGAAGACGACACCGCAGTCGCAACCCGGCGGCGACGCAGCTCTCGAGTTTAATTTTTATATATTTTTTTACTTAAGTTTTGTCTACCTAAGTTTTTCTTCACTTAGATATATTTTTTTTTTTTTGAAGTGCACATAAATATAACATAATATGACTCTAATTCTACAGCCCAAGATTCGACCGGGAGATCTCTCGTCGTTGGACTTTTAAGAGGGTAAGCCTTATGGGACATAATATTCCCACCTTTGTTTGATATATATTTATGTGCAACAAATACCTCCACTAGGAGAAATATTTTATTTCATTTGTTTTACATCAAACATAATACATACGCATTCTCACCGTTTATTCAGATTTAATTCCTATAATGATAGTTTTGTTTTTGAATATTAAATATAAGTAAAAATATACAAATATACCATTTCAAATAAATTTTCTATAACGATAATTTTATTTCATCTTAAATACTTAATTTTTATAATTCTCTATGATTTTTAATAACCATATATATTTATATATATGTATATCCTCAGGTCTAAGATTCAATTTTTCTTTACATAATTACTTTTAGCTGTTTAATTAATGTCACTCCAATTATAATTAGATTTAATTCAATTCATCTTTTCTGCATGTCAATGACATACATTAGAATAGTAAACCTTTTCAATAAATTTATAATGTTCACAGAATACTAAACATGTCTTGGTAGAAACCATATTAAAGGGGCATTGGTTCGAATGGAAAAATGGGTCAAGAAAATGACATAACTTTTGACTGACGAATAAACACTACAGGGGATCATATAGCGCAGCCAGCGATGATCCATTGGCACGCGAAGACGTGAAGGGGAGGGAATTGGCTGAAGCACTGCCGATCGGATATGATCAAGCTTACGCGGAGCTTGTGGGCGGTGAAGACAGAGTGACAGACTGACGAACACATCTTTCTTTTATTTTCAGGCACGTAAATAATTATTCTGATTACGTTTGGAGAGGCGAGTGGCGTCCAAAGGACCCACCCCGAACCCGGCGAGCTCAGCTGCACAAATCGTGTCTGCTATCCGGGCGGCCACTCCCTCAGCCCTATGTCCCCTAAGGACTGAGGCACAACGATACCACCGACGTAACATATGTTTAGAAAGTGATGTTTTGAATTTTAGCAGATGTATTTGAAAAGCTTAGAAATATCTGCCTTATATATTATTATTACAAATCCAAATCCAATTAATTAAGTAACAGCCCCATCAATTATGTTAATAAATATAATTCTTCATTAAATTGTTTAGCTTACATTGACGCGAACAATTTATACAGCTAGGGAATGAGTCAACCTCTTCCACACTCTAATTTTAAATTTTTAACTTTAAAAGACATAAATATTCTAAATACACTGGTCGACAAGAAAAATGCCGGCGAATAAAAGCCATTGACTCTGATAGATCTGAACCGGTACATTACTAGTCCGAAACTGAAAAGTTTCCATCACCCATCCAGCTACAACATAGTTTCCATCACCCATCCAGCTACAACATAGCAAAAGTTGTGACAAATTTAAGTTTGTAAAATGCATTATAACTTGAGAACAAGAGGTCTCCCATTGGATATTATTATTTAATATTGAAGTAGAAAGGCCAAAGATCTTTTTTAAAGCTGAATACCCGCTCTGGGCAACGTAAGGTTTGGGAGTTATTAAGCCTTGAGAAGTGCCGATTCAAGAAGTGCATGATACTTTGACCGCGATTTTCTCAAAATTGGTGGGTGATGGAAACTTTTCAGTTTCGGACTAGTAAAGTACCGGTTCAAATCTATCAGAATCAATGGCTTTTATTCCCCGGCAAAAAAAATGTCGATTTTTGTCGACCTGTTTTATAAAATGTTAAGAAGCATTATATACACTGCTGTGTCAAATGTACAAAGCGAGCCTTTGAAAATTTGGATTCATCACAAGATCCGTGGGAAAAACCCGACAAAGCCTATATAGCAGTGTTTTGCTGTTTTGCAAGAACATCAAATGCGTAACAAATGGAAAACCATGTCGCAGAATGTTGAAGAAGGGCTACTAGTTCTTGTTAAGGAAGACAACGTGCCGGTGAAGAGCTGGCCAATGGGAAGGATAGTAAAGACCTATCCTGGCAAAAACAACCACGTCCGGGTAGTAGACGTTAAAACTGCCTCTGGAGTATTCAAACGCGCAGTTACTCGGCTTGCTCCGCTTCTGAAAGAATAAGCCACAAAACGTCCTTGCAGCTCCATCGTAAAAACAACGATGTTAGAAGAAATCCCAACACAGAGGAAGATGCTTAAGCTTCCGAACCTTACAACGTTGCTGTTAATGCTACTCATCATCCCACTGGTAATGGGACAACCAATAAATGTGACGTAGTTCACAAATCGACCCGGAATATTCTACGAACGACTCGGCACTTCCAGAATGGCAATTTCAGAATGGACCATCATCGTGTACTACGACTTGAAACCATATTGGGCCGATATGAGAATACTATCTGACGGGATTACTAATCTAAAACATAAGTGTTCAGAACTACGAAATGCAAATGCCTGTAACTCTATATTTGAGCATTTTCGACATTTATATTTCAAGTTACAAGCAGGAAATGATTTGATTAAACACTCCCGACAGCGCAGATCACCACTTGATATAGTCGGAAACGTAACGCACTCATTCTTCGGCGTACTTGATTCAAACTATGCAAAAGGAATTTCCAAGGTCATAAACGAAGTCAAATCCAACGATGATGTGCTGATGATGCTGCTCAAGAATCAAACGTCTGTTCTTGATTTCACTATAAATGTAGTCAGAAAAAGCAATTCAGCCAACGACAAGCGAATCAGGACTCTAGAAGAACAACTAGCAACCATCAACAGAGAGAGGGGCAAATACGCAAATAATGGCGACTATCTGCAGCAAGCATTCATGGTCCTAACAGGACAACTAACTCTGCTGGCGACGGGGATGCAGCGGATGCAAAATGAGATACCTCGCGTCCTTAATGATGTCCGCCACCGAACCATTAGTCCCATGGTAGTATCTCCTCTACAACTAAGAGATCAACTAGATCAAATTCAGGAACATCTTTTACCAGATCAACTGCTACCAGAATTATCGGAAAATGCTATCCAGCTCTACCGAATTATGCACGCTGAAGGCACAACAACATCCGATCATGTAATCTTCAAGGTTACACTACCCCTGGTATCCACAGCGCAGCAGGAAGTGTTCACCATCATCCCCATCCCGGCGTGGAAGGCAGGAAGCTGGCATAGATTCGATATGAAGACAAATATCATTGCCGTGCTTTGGCGAATGTTCGAATTTGTTTTCGAATTGGATGTACTTGTGATCTGAGAAGGATGGTCTTTCGAGGACTCTCCATCCCGATAGCATAGTACTATGTCCTGTAAAGAGTGTTATATCTTGTACGTTTGATGAAGTGGGGCCTACGTACGAGGTATGTTCAAAAAGTATCGCGAATTTTGTGATTTTTCAAAAATTATTTATTTATTCATGAATATCTATTTTGTCCCCTTTAAGGTAATCCCCATGAGATATTATACATTTGTGCCAACGGTTTTTCCAATCTTCGAAGCACTTCAAAAAATCTTTTTTTTTTTTTATCTTGTTCAGCTCCTCCTTCGATGCCATCTTTATCTCATCCTTTCATGGTCTTCTTCATTTTAGGGAACAAGAAAAAGTCACAGGGGGCCAGATCTGGGGAATACGGTGGCTGCGGCATCATTGGCCAAAAAGTGACGCACAAGCAAAGATGTGTATGCAGGGGCGTTATCGTGGTGCAAAAGACAATTTTTGGCCATAATGCCAATCCCCTTGGCCTTCTGAAAACATTTTGTACCACCGATAAACGTTGCTTTGGTCCAAAGTAGCTTCTCTGTATGCCACAGTCAACAATCGGAATGCATCCGCGCACTTCATTTCGTTTTTCACACAAAATTTGATACAAGTTCTGTGATCCATTTTTTTGAATAGGTAAAAATCAAAGACGATCCAAAACACGTGCAAGCAAAGAATCTGTCAACAATTAAGTGAACATTCAAAATGGCCGAGCTTGTCTTCATGAGTACCAACATAACGCCACAAAAAAATCGAAATTCGAATATACGTAACCCGCGAGAATTCAAAATTCCCGATACTTCTTGTCCTCACTGGAGAGGTTGAGCTTATCCTGGAGCCGGCTCTGGATCTTGAGGGCAGCCTTGTACTACGTCTTCGCCTTCATCCCCTCGCTTAAGCGCTTCGACCCGTCCTTGCGCGGAAGCTGGTGCTTGGCTTTGGCGAGCGGAGAAGTTTCTCCTCGTCTTTGGGCCCATCTCTGTCTCGACGACGGCACCTGTGCGGCTTAGCTTGCCCAGCGGTGTTATGTTATTGTAGTAGTGGCAGTAGCGTTGCAGTTGGTATGACCTGCTCCCGCCATACCAGAGGTGTGACCGCTGTCGAAACGCAGAGAAGATTGCTCCTCCCCGTGCCCGCCGGTGGTGGCAGTCACGCCATCCACCGACGTTTGGGCTGACATCCCAGCCAGGGTTTCTTCTCTTTTGCCGTCCATACTGGTTTATTTTACGGGCGACCACCCACTTGAGTTTTAAGCCTACCGCCAGGCACCTCCAACCATGGCTACTGATTTATTTCCTCCGACTTTGGAGGGCCGCAGGAATTGAATCGTAGCCTTGGCTAGACACTGCATTAACCCGGACAGAGCAAGCGGCAATGCATTACCCGTTATCCGGGATAATACAGTGCCCATTACCCAGCCGGCACCCTGTGGAGAGTTCAGTTTGAGGATTTATAACCAGTGCATCCCATCGTAATTTTATGGGTTAAGGAAATATATGATTCTTTAATACAGGGTATTGGGCGTAATTCCCCCTTTTAACTCTGTTATAAATAAATGAATATCGTATTTTGATAAATATTGAAAAGCTATTGGAATAAAGTAACACTTAATCTTTAAGGAGGCTTACAGTTTTTATGGATGGTTTCTATATATTTTCCACTGAATTGGTCATAACAGCGGTCCAGGTCGTTTCCATGGAACTTTCTTCTCGCAGGCACAGCATTTGCTGTCAAATGGTAATCCAGTATCTATTGTAGGCCTCTTGGGGGTTGCAGTCATCAGCTGTAACATATAAAAATAAATTAGTTAATATACTTCAGAGTTAAATAAAAATATTTTTTTTTACCTTCATATGTCCACATTTCATTTTGAGTCGAATTAAATCTATGTACAATATAAAATGATACTGCACATGCTGTATGCTTCGGCATTTTTGTTGTATGAATGCATTTGGTGCATTCTGGCATGTACTGTTAGTCTCCAAAACAGCTTCAATGTACCTCTTAAATTGAGTCTTGGTATTTGGCTTTGAATAGAGTGCAGCCACTTTTCCACACTTTAAGATTGTGAACTGTGTTTGTTGGGAATATACATTGTAAATAGTTTTCACAGAAATACCCACCTTCTTTAACCTTTGTAGTTTGTGACCAGCAAAACCTTTTTGTGCTAGTAATATAGGTATAATGCATAACTTAAAGAGTATAATTATTTATTCCTACCGAGTTTATATGATTTGCTTTTACTTCAGGTGATCTAATAGTGAGTCCAACGATATTTTTATTATCGCTATCCACTTTGTAAATATTAATGCTTAAGTCTGCATAATATTTTTCCAATATTTGTTTTCCTTTTTTTTTTGTTATTGGAAAATCAATACCAGTAAAATTTGGGTAGTTTCCTTTATTAGGTATTGGATTTGCAGATATATCTTTTATTCTGTAAAAAGATGTGTTGAGCTAGTGAGCTTTTTCACACACTTCATTAAAACAAACGCGATTGTTACATCAATTTCAATTGTTTTATTTGGCCGCGCAGGGCAATATATAAATTTGGGTGTATGTAAGATTCGCGAACAGCAATACTGGCTGCGCTCGAACTATTGTGTAAGACAACAATAACTATGCTGCGCCCGATTTGTGAGATGAGCTGTGCAAGAATTGATCTCTCGTATAGAACGATCGAAAGACAACTAACTGATAGCTTCGGCAAAATAGGCGGCCGAATCTGTGCTTAGGGCAAAGGGCGAGGTTGTGCATAGATAAATACAGATAACTATGCGTGCATTATTCGCCTGCTGCCGGGCCATCACTTCGAGAGGGCATGACCAAACAAGATGTTTAAACCATTTTTTCGCGAGCGTATTTTCTTTGCGTATCATCAGGAAATGTGGTTACTCCACTTAAAACAAAAACGTTCGTAGTTTTTTATATTAATAAGGACATTTATTTTTTTTTATTTTTGTGAAACTTGAATATTTATAATATATAATAATAATAATTCACTATGTATATACATATATCCCAATATTAAATTTGAAATGGGTTTTTTAAGTATTAATTTTAATATACATATATACATAAATAAATTGTATAAGTATATTAGTATATATTAGTAATTTAGTATATATTATTATATATTAACTTATTAGTATATACTAACTTATTAGTATTGTTAGTAATCTCTCAAAGAAATCTATATTTTCTACCTATTATTTTTCTGTGAGTAATATTTTCGGTACCCTTGATAAACTGGTTTCAGTTACCTCTGAAGGGGCTCTATTTTATTACCTCCTACTTGAGCAGGTTAGAGTACCAGGTCAAAGGATGCTGTTTTTTGTGTGTTCAGTTTATTGTTGCTGAGACAACGAATAAATCGCAAACGAAGATAATTGAGAAAATCGTTCGTTGTCTCCGGAACCCTTATAAGTTTTAATGCAGCCCAAAACTTTATTGAATCCGCAATGTTCTTCCATACAGATGTATATCATTATAGTGGCGCTGTATTTTGTCGATATCTTCTACAGAAAACCCTTCCAAAATGCGAACAATATTGGATTTTTTTGACGTAAAATATTCTGATCGGAAAATATAACAATTTGTTGCAGAATCTTGAGATTGTCAGGTAGCCTGTAATTAATAAAAGTCCTTAATTTGGAGTATTTTTTTTAATATAAAAAGCTATAGTTACCTCAGCATTAGTTGCATTAAAAGTTCAGCTATAAAATTAGTGCAGCACTCTCGAATAGATTTCTCCAAATCATTATTCACCTGAAGCATTTTAATTTGCTTTTCAAATGTATATCCTTTATATAAAACTTTGACAACAAATTGCTCAAAATTATCATCTTTTATTATGTCCATAATGGTGGAATAATGTGATTTTTTAGCGAATTAATGGACAGAACAAGATCTTTTAGCTAGCGTCAGTGTTATTGCTTTGAAAGCATTTGTTAACTTTTTGCATTTTAATGAGGATTGGGTTTAGAAAAACTAATTATATGAAGTTTACACTGTCGTCAAACATGGAATGCAGTTTGTTGGCCTTATGAAAATTTTCATTTTTTGTCGCAAGAGAAAAGTTTACTTTTAACTCCTGCCATTATTCCAATATTCGTGAAACAGCTAATTCAATTGACAGCCATCTTGTGTCACATACTCTGGGTATTTGAAGTGGTTCCTTAGATGGTAAACAATTATATTACTTATAAATAAACTACATAAAACGTTACGTTGACAAAGAGGGACAAACACGTTTGATAATAACTACGATTTCAACTTGGACATCACGAGACCTTTGTTAAAATAAGCATTAGTAAAAATGAAAAAAAAAATTAAGACGAGAAAAATTAAACGCACGAATCTTATCATTGTTTATCTAATGGTAAACAGTTTTGTACTCAGATTGTCGACTTGAACTCTTACAGAACCAATTATAGGTTTCAAAATTAAGAGCTTCAATCCGTCCGGAAGAAACTCCTTACAAGCTTGATTTACCGCCAACTGCACAGAGTGGCATAAGCATTTTATAAGAACCAAAGGCCGTGCGTCCTTCTTCAACTCAGTAAAGACGCTTCTGTTTCTGCCAACCATAACATTGACATTTCCAGTACCGATTCCTAATAGGTTTTATATTTAATTTAAGATCCGGTTGAGCTAATGAGCTCTTTCACGAAATGAAGTAAAAGAGTGCGATTGTTCATTAATTTCAATATGTTTATTCGGCCGCGCAGGCAATAGGTAATGTTATGTACAACTAGGCATATGCCTGAGCAAGATTAGCGAACAGCAATACTGGCTGCGCTCGAATTAATGAGTAAGCGAACAACAACTATGCTGCGCCCGATAAGTGAGACAAACGAACAACAATACTGGCTGCGCTCGAATTGTTCTCTCGTATTGAACGATCAAATGACAACTGAATGATAGCTTTGGCAAAAATGCGGCCGAAGCTGTGCTTAGGGCGAAGACCGAGGTTGTGCATAGATAAATGCAGATAACTATGCGTGCATTATTCGGCTGCTGCCGGGCCATCACTTCGAGAGGGCATGACCAAAAGATTCTATACACTTTTTACACCTTTAGCAATGCAATGGGCATTACCACTCTCGAAAGGCACTAGGCTGAGGGATGTAGTTGCAATCTCACCCTGGTGACTAGGGAAATAGTTTACGACGACACCTATGTAGACAAACACATGGCTATACCATATAATATGAAAAACATAAAATATTTAAATATAACAATTAAAATAATATGAATTACCCAAAAGTTTGGTAGCGCTTATATCTGTCGATTCATCCAAAAGCAAACTAAACTTAAAATCGCCGATAAGCTAGGCCCCAGAACATTTTTGATGATGCCAGTGCATTTTGTTCTATGCCGCCTAATCTGGCCTGCAGTCGCACTATCTCCAAATTGACTAGCGCACAAGCTGCTAAGGTGGTTTATTTGAGCAATAACTTGAGCAATAACCACGCAGCTTCGTGTTCTATTGTTTTATGTGGTAATTTTAAGAAACTTAACTTGTTAGTCTGATTTAAGTAGTCCTGGGCTTTACAGTGTTTCCTGGTGACTGCATGTGAGCGCAAATCACTTTGCAGTTATTGTGCACTTGCAATAACTGCAGAGACTCTGGAGGCATCAGTATCTTCTTTGCGAAGCCATGTCTTAAAATCAGGATGCTTTTGCTTAAAAACTTTCGGCATTTTTTCACAAATATGTCTAAGCAAAAATGTTTAATTAGGATCGATAAAAGACAATCTGCTGTGACAGAATATCGGTAAAAAAAAAGATGATTTAAAATTAAAAAGGGCTAGAATTTCCGCTTCCCGCTGTTTCTAAAATATGTCCGCTAGTCAAAAATAGCTGAAAATGACGGGATAAAATCTGATTTGGCTACACTGGTAAATACATAAGCCAAATTAATAGGCAATAAAAAGGGAATTTAAAGATAGGGTCAGACACCTAATGCTTGTTTTAAAGATGCATGTAGCCGACCTGGTCGAGGATTCGATTCCTCAATATTTTTATGTTATATTATTATATTTTGTTGTTACCAAAAAAGAACAAAAAAGAACATAAATGGCACAAAATAAATAATAAACAAGTGGGAAAGCTACAGTCGAGTGTGGCCGACTGTGAGATACCCGGTACCCAAAGTATTGTGCATGAAATTAAAGAGCACATGGACTTGGAAAAACAAAATGTTGACAAACGAAGCTGAGCAAATTAAGTTAAGCAATGTTCAAAACAGACAAATTCTGCAGCTGTACGCAGCTGCATTACGAATTAATACTGCTCCCGAAAGCACGCAGCACTTTTTTTCGCTACTGCCTTTGTGGCTTAGAAGAATAAGAATAAGCAGAATTTACTTTAAGCCAACAATTACGACTTTAGGTTATATAACGTTTTTTACTATTTTTGGGGGCGGAAGTGGGCGTGGCCAAATTTTAAAACAAACTTGATCTGCGTGCAACAGATTCCAATGTTGTCACCAAATTTGGTAACTCTAGCTCTAATAGTCTCTGAGATCTGTTGTTTCACACGGACGGACGGACAGACGGACAGACGGACAGACGGACATGGTTAAATCGACTCGGCTAGTGACGCTGATCAAGAATATATATACTTTATAGGGTCGGAGATTTCTCCTTCTGCCTGTTACATACATTCTCGATTGGCACTAACTTATAATACCCTTGTACCCTATGGGTACCGGGTATAAAAAGGAAATGTTGACAAATAGAGACAAATATTGCAAGAAACATGTTGAGCAGAACTTAAAAGAGACAAATGTTGCTAGGAACATGTTGGGCAACTCTCATAAGCGACAAATGTTGCTATTAACATGCAGAGCAACACCCAACAAAGACAAATGTTGCTAGGAACATTTTGAGCAACACACGCGCTCTCTCTCTCTCTCAGAAACTTTATTGTTTAATAACTTCTATGTTTATCATCCGATTTTACTCAAATTTTCAGAACGCGTCCACTATTGCCTACTAATTAAGCCTATTTATTTATTTTACGCCGAAACCCACGCATATGGTTATATACCGTTTTTATGTTTTTCGGGGGCGAAAGTGGGCGTGGCCAAATTTTAAAACAAACTTGATCTGCGTGCAACAGATTCCAATGTGGTCACCAAATTTCGTAACTCTAGCTCTTATAGTCTCTGAGATCTGTTGTTTCACACGGACAGACAGACGGACAGACGGACAGACGGACATGGCTAAATCGACTCGGCTAGTGACGTTGATCAAGAATATATATACTTTATAGGGTCGGAGATTTGTCCTTCTGCCTGTTACATACATTCTCGGTTGGCACTAACTTATAATACCCTTGTACCCCATGGGTACCGGGTATAAAAATTAATAATAATAAATAATAATTTTGGTTTTCGTTGGAACTGAACACGGGCCGATGTTGCAAAACGGCCGCTCAGAAAACTGGGCTATTACCGATGTTACATATAATATAAAGAGGCTTTTTTCATACAAACTGCTTCGAGAAAGAAGTGAAAAAAAATAGCAAAATGAAATACGTTCAATAGCTCATCTGCGTACCAACCTTGATAAGAGGCGCCGAAAAAGTGTATTCACCTCTCGCTCGCACTCATTTGGTTGCTAAATGTTAGCGCTGGTGAGTACGTAGCTTTACAACTTAAAAGGGCAGGGGACAGCATTTTTATCGGGGGATGGCCACATGCACGAATCCTTTGACCCATTACCCCACCCCTTATGTGTGTGAGTGTAGGGATCTAGGCCCACCAGATTTAGCAGGATTTGCTTTCAAGTTGGACTCAGTGAAGAAAATAATACATTTTCTAGGTGGTGTATGTAAGCATTACCCTTTTTCAACTTGATCGTGACTTTTTGAGACGGTGCGGTGTTATCACACCAATTGGTTTCGGAATAAAAGGACAAGATCTCCCTCGATCCTTTCGTAAGCACACGCCTGTGTGATCGTACACAAAATGTCCCTTTCTATCCCAGGAAAATCTGGTGAGGGGGGAGGGGTGAGAAATGGATACACAAGTACAAGCGACCCTTTTTCATCACACGAAAAATCTGTGTGCTGTATGATGTGCATCCAGGATCATTTAATGTGCGCTCGACATTCATGAGGTCTGTGATGTCATTTCGTGCAACTTCGATCCTTTCGTTAGCGTACACCTGATCGCATACAAACGTCCTTTTATCACAGGAAAATGGAGGGTGTACCTGCTCGCCCGTGCGTGCACGTACACCCACGCACACATCCACTTTGGAAGATCATAAAAACGATATATAAGCTATATTCGTAATACTCGATTTAAAGTAAATACATAAACTAAATAAATAGGATTGTGTGTTCGTTTTCTGAAAATTTGAGTAAAATCGGATAATAAACTTGGGAGTTATTAGGCAATAAAGTGGGAATGGAAAGATAAGGTCAGACACCTAATGCTTGTTGCAAAGATGCTGTTCAAATATATTAACATGCAGCAGACCAACGCGTCAACATTCTGAGTAGAACTTACACCTTACCAACATACATACATATGTACATGTAATCAAGTGTAAACGTATATAATAGTCTAAGAATACACAAAATACTTTTGTCACCCTTTAGAAGGTCGAAGAAAGTCCGAGAACTATCTAGCATAAAAAAGCATGAGCGCGAAATAAAGAATCAGATCCTCACCAAATACTGTAGTGTTTAGTCAGGATTCGGCTATTAGCGGTTCAAGTTTCCAGTTGAAGTGAGCCGCTCTTCCTAGCTGTTTCTTTAAACAAGCGATATAAGCTGCACTTCGACCATAAAGGAATTTTTGCTCACGAAGACTGCCAAACCGTTCGGCATACTTTAATCGGTATCCAAGGTATAAGAGTCCGCAAAGCGATCCGAGCGCCAGCGGAGGCTGATTCACTATGTACAACGGCGTGGGAGGACCACAAAATAAAATGGATAAACGACCACAACGGCGGCGGAAGAAACTTATGGAAGAATTCCACAAACAGTTCAACAGAGTGCTTCAAAAGGCACAACATTTTGGGAAGCAGCGGTGCGGACCACAACCAATAACGATCGAAGAATATAAGGCTCGACAGAAGCGGAACCAAACAAAACCGGAGAAAAAGAAGAAGTTCCGGAGAGCTGGAAAAAAGAAGCAGAAAAGAAGAAAAATAATAGTTATACAGACTAGAGACCTGCATGGATACATTCAAATGAGCAAATGAATCATTTAACTAAAAAAAGTGTACAATATTTTACTGAACAGCTCCAAATAAATGTGAGTGAATGTTGTATAATGTTGTATTTGACAGATACTGCTCAGTATAGTACTCAGTATAGTACTGTACAGTATAAAATGAGTACATCAAAATTGGTGTTTAGTTAACTTTGTGTACAGTGTTTTGATGTACAGTGTACTTACTTATAAATACGTAAACTTTTTAATTGATTTAACTTAACTTTTATTAAAATCGTTACAAAAAATATTAACTATTAAAATTATTAGTATTGTAAAAACATGATACTATTTAACATTTCTGGCGTATTGGCAATTTTGCAGCGTTTTTCGGTTGTGAGCAACCGAAAAAGCCCTTTCGGAAGCTGTACTGCTAGCTTGGTGCATAGCTTCTTCGACTCATTGTCAACTGTTATATCAAGATGGCCGCGCTTAAGGATATTGGCCTTGGCGAACTTGTAAATGTGCTCGTTTGTGCACTTGTTGCAACTACATCTGTTATCTCTCATCCATTTTTATCGACTATCCGCGAAAAGGTCTCCTAAACCTTGCTTTTGATACATATGGCTTTAGTTCATTGGGTTCTATTTTGGCCTTAACATCAGCAGCGTACTTCTTGAAGTCATTAAGCGAATTCATGGTACCGATTGGGTCTTTGGTATTACCCAACAATGATTTCTGGTTTTATTTAAGCTAAAATACATAATTTATAATTTGTTGTATCATGTAAAATTTATTGAAGTGAACTTATGTACATCGACTTGAATATTTGTAGCACTCATTTGTACAGTTGTATATTTTGTTTTATTTACTGTACACCTTGTGACGTTCGGAATAGAATTGATATTCATAACCACTTTCAGTGAGAACAGTACGAAAGTTGTGCAGGCTTTTTTGACATATTGAATATACTGTACAGTATAGAATGAGTACAGTATTTTTGAGAACACAGACTACTGTACAGTACTGTATACTTAGAAATGAATGTATTCATGCAGATCTCTGATACAGACTAATAAATATATCGACAGGGTGTTACGAAGTAAAATTGGTTAAAGAATTAGAAGAATTAGGAAAATCTAGAAATAAAAAAAAAGTTATCTAAATAAATAACTGAATAACGCAAGGGCCCTTACAGGAGACTATTTCGCCAAGGACGGGTATGGAAGAACGCAAACCCTCAAAAACAAAATTTTGGCAGAACTAAATAATATGAATGATGAATAATTCAATGGGACAAATGGTGGAAGAAATTCGCATACGCAAGTACCACCAGGCAAGACATGCGCTGCAAGCCACGTTGAAAAGTGCGGGAATAGACCCGAGACTACGAATAGTGTATTCGAAATATATTAAAAAAGATTTCCAGCGACTGACGGATAATTTCAAGTAATTAAAAATAAAAGGACAAGTTACCCAGACGATTCTTGATGGGTATGAAAAAATAAGAATGGAAAAAAGAGAGAAACAAAACAAATTCGAAGAACGTCGAATTGTAAAAAATGTACTTTTTGTACTTTTGGGAGAAATCTCAGCATGGTCAGGCTTGTTTGACATGTTTATGTGATGGTGTGATGAGCACATAAAACACAAAATTAAACTGATGCGACTTAAAGAAGTTGTTAAAGGCGAATTTTCTTATTTAATTAAGCATCTAATGATATGCGATGAAAATTAAAAGAAAGCTTTGGACATTTTAAATATTCGATATGAGAACAGACGTTAACTGTTCATGAGAAATTACTTTCAAATTCTCGATTTGCCTATGATAAACAGCGGGTCAGAAAGATGTGTTCAGAATATGCTGGACACGGCGCAAAAATGCACACATGCTATAGGGCATGGGCGTGGCATCAGATGTCACCGACGTATTAATTGCAGGGATCCTATTAAGGAAATTTGATTGTCAAGGACAACAAAACTACGAGGACACTTCCAATTCGACAAAGAAAATCCAGACTCTCCGGAATGTGTTACAATTCTTAAAGAAACATTTGGAAGCCATACAAGCAGTCAGGCAACCAAGAAACATGACAAGCAGTTATGGGTGGGATCTGCTCGTATTGTCAAATTTCAGGGCACAAACTAAGCACATGCATCAAATTAAATCAACTGGCCATCACAGAAAAATGGAGTTTTGTGCATCGAGAGAGATTATACTTTAAATGCTTGGGTCACAAGTTTACGATTTACAGAAAATGTCAAGTGGACCGCCATACCAGAGGTGTTACCGCTGGCGACACGCAGAGAGGATTGCTCCTCCCCGTGCCCGCCGGTGGTAGCAGTCACGCCATCGACATTTGGGTTGACATCCCAGCCCCGATTTTCTTCTCTTTTGCCCTCCATACTGGTTTATTTTACGGGGGACCACCCACTTGAGTTTTAAGCCTACCGCCAGACACCTGCAACCATGGCTACTGATTTTATGGGTAATTAAATATATGTTTCCTTATTACAGAGTATTGGGCGTAATTCCCCCGTTAACTCTGTTATAAATAAATGAATATCGTATTTTGATAAGTATTGAAAAGGTATTGGAAAAAAGTAACACATAATCTTTAAGGAGGCTTAGTTTGTATGGATGGTTCCTATATATTTTCAACTGAATAGGTCATGACAGCGGTCCAGGTCGTTTCCATGGAACTCGCAGGCACAGCATTTTCCGTCAAATGGTAATCCTGTATCTATTGTAGGCCTCTTGGGGGTTGCAGTCATCACCTGTAACATATAAAAATAAATTAGTTAATACTTCAGAGTTAAATAAAAATATTTTTTTACCTTCATATGTCCACATTTCATTTTGAGTCGAATTAAATCTATGTACAATATAAAATGATACTGCACATGCTGTATGCTTCTGCATTTTTGTTGTATGAATGCATTTGGTGCATTCTGGCATGTACTGTTAGTCCCCAAAACAGCTTCAATGTACCTATTAAATTGAGTTTTGGTATTTGGCTTTGGATTGAGTGCAGCCACTTTTCCACACTTTAAGATTGTGAACTGTGTTTGTTGGGAATATACATTGTAAATAGTTTTCACAGAAATACCCACCTTCTTTAACCTTTGTAGTTTGTGACCAGCAAAACCTTTTTGTGCTAGTAATATAGGTATAATGCATAACTTAAAGAGTATAATTATTTATTCCTACCGAGTTTATATGACTTGCTTTTACTTCAGGTGATCTAATAGTGAGTCCAACGATATTTTTATTACGCTATCCATTTTGTAAATATTAATGCTTAAGTCTGCATAATATTTTTCCAATATTTGCTTTCCTTTTTTTTGTTATTAGAAAATCAATACCAGTAAAATTTGGGTAGTTTTCTTTATTAGTTATTGGATTTGCAGATATATCTTTAATTCTGTAAACAGATGTTTAAACCATTTTTTCGCGAGCGTGTTATCTTTGCGTATCATCACGAAATGTGGTTGCTTCATGAATTTTATATTTCAAGGGTTCCAAAATACTCCACTTCAAACAAAAACTGTTGTAGTTTTTTATATTAATAAAGACATTTCTTGCTCTTATTTTTAGTGAAACTTGAATATATGTATCTTCTTCTATATATATAAAAATGGAGCCCAAAAAATGTGTCGTAAAAAACTACTGGAGAACGGCTGGGGCGATTTGGTTCAAATTTTTTTTCAGTTGTAGGTAAATAACAGGAGAAGGTCAGAACGTAATAAAATTTTTAGAAAATCCTCCAGGGTAATGGTGAAAAACAGATAATTAAAATATCAAATTATATAAAACAGTAGTGTATCGAAATATATGTCAAAGTAAAACAAATCGTTTCAATATTATTCGGTTTCTTATTCGTTTTATCAGACGTCCGGATTTGTTTAATTTCTTCCTGTGATTTGTAGGAATAATGCCTGCTATAAGACGGCCAAACATTGGACGACGTACACGTCGAGCAACATATAGTCGGAATATCCATGAAAGTCAAACGCAAGACGAACGTGCAGAAAGAAATGAATCGAGACGAACCCGTTTAGCACAGATTCGCTCTACACAAAGAGTACCAAGAACAGACTTGAATCGCGCTGCATTTGCATACAATTTCTCAACGTCCTACAAAGACCATAGCTGCGTTGTTATCGGTTCATTGTCTGTGGTATGTCAGCACTGCAATGCACTGAAGTTTCGATTGGAAGCTCCCGGTTTATGCTGCGCAAATGGCAAGGTAAAATTGCCGGTTTTGACTCATCCACCAGAGCCATTGTATTCGCTTCTATATGGAAATACAAGCAAATCAAACCATTTCCTGTTGCACGCACAAAATATAACGGATGTTTTCAAATGACGTCATTTGGAGCAGAGGTTGTTCAACAACCAGGCTACAATCAGAGCTATAAGGTAATAGCGTCACTCTTTTATCAACATGAACAACTATAATTTTCACGAAATTGCATCACAAAATCAGATTCAAGGGCAAATTCACCATCGAGCGGGCGCTTTGTTACCACCACCAAACAAAGATCATAAATTCCTTCAGATCTATTTCGTTGGTGACAGTTGAACTTAATCAGCGTTGTGCAATTTTCACTGCAACTAAACGTGAAATAATACAACAATTGCAAAATCTTCTTCATGAGTGTAATGAATTGGTCAGATTGTTCAAAACAGCTTTGGATACAATGCATTCTGACGACCACAAAATCATCATCAGAGCAGATAAAGACCAGCAGGAAGCCATTCAAGACAATTCAATGCGCCCACTATCAATGAAGTCGCAGTGGTGATTGTTGGCGAGAATGTGGAATCACGCGATATTGTTCTCAAGCGTCGGGATGATGGACAATTGCAAAGCGTTTATGAGACTCATCGGTCATATGATGCACTTCAATATCCGTTGATGTTCTGTCGTGGAGAAGATGGCTATTACTTCAACATAAAGATGGTCAATCCAACGGCAGGTTTGTTTAATCACTTCTTTTTCATTCTGCTCGTAAATTCGAATTCATACTACAGGAGAAGAAACGAATAAGAAAGTCAGCTCAATGAATGTTTATGCATATCGATTGATGATTCGACTAGATGTTGACAATCATCTGTTGAGATACCGCCGTTTGTTTCAGCAGTACTGTGTCGACATGTATGTAAAGTAGAAACGGAGCGTCTCAATTTCATTCGTTTCAATCAGTCAAAGTTATGATCTGACGAGTACATCCACTTGCGTAACGCCATCGCTACTGATGGACACGCGGCAAACATTGGTTGTTTGACCATTCTGCCAGCTACTTATGTTGGGAGCCCGCGCCATATGCATGAGTACGCTCAAGATGCGATGACGTACGTGCGGAATTACGGACGACCTGATTCATTTATCACGTTTACATGCAATCCGAAATGGCCCGAAATTACTTGTTGCACCAAGGACAAACATCCAGCGATCGACATGACATCACTGCACGAGTATTCAAGCTAAAGGTAAAATTCTTATGGATTACATCGTTGCGCAGAAGGTTTTGGCGTAGTTCGTTGTTGGATGTACTCGGTTGAATGGCAGAAGCGTGGCTTACCACATGCGCACATTTTGCTTTGGATGTTCGACAAGATCCGACCAGAACATATTGATTCGATTATTTCTGCCGAAATACCAGATCCAGAAACTGATCCGCCCTGAGCCCTTGCGGAGTCCACAACCCAGAATCACCATGCATGGAAAACGGAAATTGCACAAAACGATTTCCCCGTCCGTTGGTGGCTGAAACAATCAGTGGAAACGATGGATATCCATTGTATAGGCGTCGTTCTCCAGATGACAACGGCAGATGGATCGAAATGATGGTACAAAATAACAAAGTCATCGTCGATAACCGCTGGATCGTTCCATATTGTCCGCTTTTGTCGAAAACCTTTTCAACGCACTGCAATGTTGAGTACTGCAACTCTATAAAATCAATCAAATACATTTGCAAATATGTGAACAAAGGGAGCGACATGGCGGTGTTTGGCATTGCTGATCCGAATGCAAACGACGAGGTGACGAAATTTCAACTTGGACGTTACGTAAGTTGTAACGAGGCCATTTGGCCTCGTTGTGGATGGTGTGCTGTGCGCCACTTTTCGGGAGGCTTGCCAACGTTTAAATTTGCTTAAAAACGACACACATTGGGACTCAACGCTCGCTGATGCCACTGTTTCTCTTTCTGGATCAAATCAAATTCGTGCATTATTTGCAATAATCATAGCCACATGTCATCCGTCGATCCCGACCGCACTGTGGGAAAAGTACAAGGACGATATGGCTGACGACATTTTAATAGACGTTCGCAGGACAACTATGAATTTCACTCTTGTATTAACGCAGAAATGCACAACGAAGCTTTAATACGGATCGAAGACATGTGTATGCTCATGTGCGGCAGTCTACTGTCGACATTGGGAATGCCAACGCCACATCGTTCAGTGCACGATGCTTTCAATCGCGAATTTCAACGGGAGCAACACTATAACCAAGATAACTTGGCTGAAAGAGTCCGAACCAATGTGCCGTTTTGAATGCCGAGCAGAAGAACGTGTACGATTCGATAATGAAGGTTTTGACGATGGATCGGGAGCCTTTACTTTCTCGATGCTCCTGGTGGGACAGGCAAGACATTTGTCATTTCGTTGATTCTGGCAACGATTCGATCAAGATCTCAAATTGCGTTGGCTGTTGCATCATCTGGCATTGCTGCCACGTTGTTGGAAGGCGGTCGAACTGCACATTCCGCTTTGAAGCTGCCCATGAATCTTCTCACGGTTGACAAGCCAACATGCACAATAAGCAAGAATTCGGCGACAGCGAAATTGATGCGAGAATGCAAAATCATCATTTGGGATGAATGCACGATGGCGCATAAGCGAGCTTTGGAGGCAGTTGACCGAACGATGAAAGATTTACGCGGTGATTCGAAACTATTTGGTGGGTCTTTGATATTGCTGTCCGGAGATTTTCGTCAAACGCTTCCCGTCATCCCGAAATCTACGGCTGCCGATGAAGTTAATGCATGCCTTAAATCGTCTTCATTGTGGAGATATGTCAAAAGCTGAAATTAACCACGAACATGAGAGTCACATTGCAGAATGACCCGTCCGCTGCTGAATTCTCGAGACAACTGCTGCCACTTGGCAATGGCGAAATTCCTGTTGATGTTTCGACTGGATCAATATCGTTTCCGGCAAATTTTGCGTGTTCACATCGTCAAAGGAGGAACTCATTAACAAAGTGTTCCCCGACATTGCGCAAAATTATAAAAATATCGACTGGATTAGTGAACGGGCAATACTAGCAGCGAAGAACAAGGACGTAGATAATTTGAATTACATTATTCAAAATCAAATCGACCGACGACCAGCGTGACCGACGAGGATGAAGCGACGAACTATCCGACAGAATTTTTGAACTCGCTAGATGTGCCAGGAACTCCACCGCATAATTTGCAACTGAAGGTGGGATCAATTATTATAATGCTGCGGAATCTAAATCATCCGAAATTGTGCAACGGTACGCGGTTGTCCGTCAAGAAACTGATGAATAACGTGATTCAGGCGATGATCATCAAGGAACATTTAAAGGAGAGGTAGTCCTTATACCACGAATTCCGATTATTCCAACTGATCTACCATTCCAATTCAAGAGGATTCAGTTCCTTGTCCGATTGGCATTTGCGATGACAATCAACAAATCGCAAGGCCAATCGTTAGAAGTCTGCGGGATAAATCTAGAATTTCCTGTGTTTCGCACGGCCAGCTGTACGTTGCATGTTCGCGTGTTGGTAAGCCGTCTTCATTGTTTGTTTTGCGCCGGAAAATAAAACAAAAATCATAGTATATCATATCGCTCTATACTAAATAAAGAAATGCAGTGTTTGACTATTACCCTGGGGTTATATAATGGCGTCGAATTAGGGCGAGACAAAGTTCGCCGGGTCCGCTAGTAATATATAATAATAATAATTTACTATGTATATTGTAAATGTGTTTTCCCAGCCGGGGTGAGTTTAGCGGTTGGCCAGTACCTCCACAAAAAGTTTATAATATTTCAGTGGACCGTGTGGGCGAGTAATGAGTGTAAGGGTGCCTATTTGTTAGGAATCGAGGGATTTAGTGGTTAGGAGGGGTCTAGATGATCGAGTAAAGCTATATGGGTCCACCCTAACCGAGTTCATAACCTTGAGGTCACCTCTAACCAGATATTTGCTAACGATAACTATCCAAAGGCCTTACGAACAGAATCGTCGACAAGAAGAAGGGGTATATCCCGTCCCCAACAAGTTTGAAATTACGAATTATTAAGAAATATGGTTCACCCTTGGAATTCACACCAAGGTTCTCGTAGTGCCAACTCAGCCATACCTCGGGTCTCTAATCCGCCGACAGTTAACATTTGGTTAATGTAAGCACGGAAAAACCCAGAAACTCACATTAACCTAAGTTTAGAGTCGGTTCGAGTGCCTTTAGCGACTCTGGCAAACTGTAGTTAGCCTTAAACCAGATTGAACATGGAAGTTTAGAAGCCTACGTCCAACTACAGTTAGCGTGGGCTCGGATGCGCCTTTGGTCTACACTCGTTCTAGGATTAATACTACAGTAATGGTACTCGGGACTAGACTCTGAAATTTATACTAAAACTACGGCTAGTATAGGCTCGGGAAAACCCTGAACCCCTGCTCTGTTTATGAATAACCTTGAACTAAAAGTCCCCATGACTCGGGAGAACCCTGGGTCTCAACTCTAACCTCTATTATTGTCTAAGCTAAAGCAAACACAGACGACACCAGAAATTTGCGCTAAACTACGGTTAATGCTTTAACTATCGCAAAAACGGGCGGGCCGCAGAAATATTACGGTTAATACCAGACTAGGGCAAAAACGGGCAGACCCAGAAATGTGCCTTAAACTGCGATTAATACTCAACTATCACAAAACAGGAGAACCCAGAGATTTGCGCTTAACTACGGGTAATACTTAACTATGAGAAGCCAGAAATTTATGCTTAACTATGGTTAATCTTAATACTATTGCAAAAACGGGAGAACCCAGAAATTTGCGTTCAAGCTACGGTTAGTACTTAAATTCGGCAAAAACGGAGAACCCAGAAATTTGCGTTCAAGTTACGGTTAATACTTAACTATGGCAAAAACGGGAGAACCAAGAAATTTGCGTTTAACTACGGTTAATATAGGTTTCAGTAAGTATACATGCTAACCCTCAGTCGGCAGCCGCCGACCCTCGAGATAATACACACGTGGGTTCGATTTTCATGTTAACTTCCAGTTTTATTCACTTTGCTTTCTTGGTTTTATACGATTTCGTTTTGTTTCGATTTTATTTTATACATTTTCATTTAAATGCCTGGCTGCACCAATTACCTCTTTTTCTCGCTTATCCGCTATAATCTGTCCTTCTTATCTTTTATCCTTCTTCTCGTTTTTCTTTTCCTTCCGGTTTTATAGTTCTGGTCACTTTAGTGTTCACTTTTTAGCCGATAGTTTTAGTTTATTTCACTGTTTCTCACTTTCTATCCAGCTTTCCTTCTCGCGCACATGGGTTTTTTTGTACACTTTTCGGGCTTGGCGTCACTCGAAAACTTCGCGTCCGATCCCTTTTGCTGCTCCTTGACAAGTTTGTTTTCTAGTTTAACTTAGTTCTTTTCCGCGCACGTCGCTTTTTTTTGCTCTTCACTGTTCTAACTCGGCGTCACTTCCAAAATTTTCTGTGCGATCGTTTTCGTAGTTCCTTGCCAAGTGCCCGGCTTCTATTTCTCATTCCCTTCATTTTCCCGCCGCTGCCGCCTTTCCAAACTTTTAATAACTTTTCGGCCGGCAGCGAGAAAGCGCCGTGCTTTATTTTCTTGAGGTGCAACTGCAGTCGCACTATCGCGTTCCCTTTCTCCTTTTCTATTTCCAGCCGCTCGTTGTCTGTCTATTGCAGTGCTGGCAGAGGGCGGTCCCTTTTGGGCCTATTCGCCTCTCGTTCCTTCCCAGCCGGCCTGCGTATTCGGAACATCGCTCCCATATGTCATCTGACTCGCAGTAGGTATAAAATGAAAGTTCTGGATCACTTTGGGGTGGGGGGAGGAGGTGGGGGAGGCAATTAAAAGGGGTAATCAATCAAAAAGGTTGACAGGTGGGTTCAAAGAGGGTGTAATTAATTAAGAGAGGTTGACAGGTGGGTCAAAGAGGGTGTAAATAATTAGGAGAGGTTGACAGGTGATCGCGGGGATATGTAAATTTGAGCCAGAAATACGGGGGGTGGAAAGAAAATAGGAAAATGTGGGAAACTGTGGAAGTATGTGAGGGTTGTCCCGTGCCGAAGGTTAAAGGGCAGGTGTTTGTGGTTGAGTGGATCCGGGATGATCTCAGTGTGATCAAGGACCGTAACAGGTGTGGCAGCAGTAAGCCCAAAGTCTCGCATTTAGAAGACAGAGAAAAGGGGGAAAAGTCGCCCCCGCATTTACCGAGCGCCCTAATTTTCACCTGGGAAAGTCTCACATTTAGAAGGCTGTGAAAACGCACCCTTGCATTTGCCGAGCACCCTAATTTTCACCTGGCAAATTAGACACCTGCGATCGCAGGAAAACAATGTACAAACATTTATCACGTTTTGTTTGTTTGTTTGTCTCAGAATTAACGCTCTCAACCTAAGGGGTCTTTATTTTGGCTTATCATTTCACCAAAGCCGGTTTGTGGTGTGACAACAAAAACTACCCCCTGTGAGGATCGGATTTGTGTGTCTGTACGAAATCCAGTTTGTAGCGTGAAAAAGGGAAAACTCAGGGTGGGTTTATGCTGCTATTTTGGTTAGGCCCCGTGCCTTTTGGGTGTACATCGCATTTATTTTTATATATACATCGAAGTGTTCACCAAATCCGGTTCCTGGTGAGAAAATCCACCACATCGGGGCCCTGGCAACGGTTGCGGTCGACTGAACAATTTAGAACCTTTAAATATTACAAAGTGACAAGATGTATGCAGCAGCCAGCTTCCTAACCAATGCCCAAGAAATTGAGGAGTACTTCGGGAGCGGAAAATTGGTCTACAACGATGTAGACCAATGCAAGTGGTTTGCGTATGTGCCGCCCACGAAGGATGACCTGAAGAAGCCGCCGAGTGCCGACAGCTTATTGAATTTAAGCTTCGCGGCATGTAAGAAAATAAAAGATGTCGAGGAAAAATTGGTGTACACCGCACAAGTGTACAACCAATTTGAAAAGAATTGGCCGGTAAGGCGTAACAGCACCTCCCCCAACGACCGCATCCCTGGCAGGGCGGTCTATTGGAGGGGGATTAGATATTTGGAGCACGAGGAGCCGAGCGACGACGAGGACGAGGATCAGACACCACCCCGGAAGATAATTATAAGCTTGCGCCTCGTGCGCAAAGAGAACGTGGAAGCGTTTTAAAAAGAATTGGCCAGCCAGGCGGCAGAGCACCTCCACCAACGACCACACCCGATGACGAAACACCCCACAGGAAGAAGAAGAAGCCTTCCAGATAAAAATAATAATAAATAAAAATATAAAAATACCGCTATAGAAAAATATTTCACTTTTAAAATTAAAAAAAAAATTGTATTTTCAACTTATATATTTTCAACTTAAAATATAAATAACGAAAGTTTAAAATAAAAATAAATTTTACATATATAAATTTTAAAATTGTGTTTTTGAGTGTGTCAGCGTTTGCAGGGAATTGGGTGAAGATGAGGGAGGATCGGGGCGACAGTGTTTACAGATACCTACTCACAGCCCATTTGCTTGTTTGTTTGTTTGTTTTTGTTTTGCCTTGTGTCTGTCTCTTTCTGTAAGGCTTAGGAATGTGTGTGTGTGTGTGTGTTACTCACACGCGCATACAGCGACGTTTTGAAAATAACCCTGAAAAGTAGTAAATACCAGATTCCCAGAATAAAACACGCTAGAATTTGATTTGGATTACGTTAGAGATTTATTTTCGGCGTTGCAAACATATTTTTCTTATGCGCTAAGTATAATCTCATTATTTCTAAGGCTTTACTCGATGATTTTTATAGAAAAAGCAAGCACACGTATCTTTAGCAAATCCAACGGGGTTATTGTGTAATTTACAAAACGTAAAATGGTCACCATACAATGTTTTATTAAGACCGTATTCCCCCATATCCAAAAACATATTCCTGGTATCAATGAGATATTTTAATTGCTCCTTTAAAATGTCGCCGCCAAATTGTGAAGTAAAACTATTGATTACTATTTACTATTCCAGCTTGTTTGTAATCCATTTGTATTCTCTTTTAAAATATGTATGTATGTCCGTATGCATGCATGTAAGTCCTATGACCTAACATATATATATATATATATATATATATATATATATAGGTCATAGTCCCATTGAAAAAATGTAAAATATTGTGTGCATTATTTATTTTAATATGTATTGAACAAAACGGGAACTGATTACTGTCGAGAGTGTTTAAAGGTGGACAACCCAATTCCTTAACGTGTCTTATATGAGGTAAGTCTAGAAAAATTTTCAGAAATCGTTTTTTTTCAACCCCCTTACATATAAAATCTTTTCCTGAAGTTATTTGTTGAATATATTTTCTAGTTTGCTGAAAGTTGTTTAATCCATCGTTCCAAAAAATTTTATGGTGATTCCTGGTGAGCCAAAGAGCAGTTTTTCGCGACTTAATTGTTAAGAGTGTAAAGTCGAATGGTGGTTGTATCACAAAGTTATTATTAAGTTTATTTTCTTTGTTAAATACAAGACCAATTTCCTTTAGAATGAACTTTTTATTATCAAAAATCCTTGGATATCGATAGCGACCACTTCGTTATTCATTTTAAGGGGACTATACGATTTTTGTATTAGACCTCTCAGGGGGCTATACTCTACTAAACGATCGTGAGTAAGGAGGAAATAGGCCTGAGTGTTTTTGTGACTTGGTGAAATTAAATCGGTTGAAATTCTGACATCGATAGGACCTGATTTAACTGTCTCATTTTGATGTGAAAGATCGATAACTATTATCGGTTTAGCTTTAAATTCTGCCGGTGTTAAATATGGTTGTTCAGGGTGATTGTAATAACTCTTTTAAAACCTTGCATACATCTCGTAAGGGTGAGCGTATTTATCCATTTCAAAGTTAACATTCAAATCATCATATGGGTATGTTTCTGAGTTCAAGTGGACTTTCAAGTTAGATAAATTATTTGTAATTAATTGTCCGTTCAATAAAAAGGCAACAATTGCAAACCTAGGTCGCTCCCGGTTGGCGGCTAGCTTAACGTTCCAAACATGTTGAGTACCCTGGACCAGTTTTGGATTAATATATGTGTCCCAGCTACGGAAAGCTATGGGTAAATTGACTCCGCTTTTTATAATATCATACATTTTAATTTTTGCGACATCGCTGGGGGTAACGTGAGGAATTTTCCAGCTAATATTAGTCATTTCCAAATTATATGTAAAATTTTGCTTGTTCTTAACAAAAACATCATCCAGATTTTTTGTTATCAAAAGCACAAGTTCGTGTTTAGAGTTAAGAATTACCTTACGGAAATCCTCTGCAAACCCTAGCAAGCTCATTAGAGGTACAGAGAAATTAAAATTTGCTTTTGTGGTAAATTCAGGTCCCCCACTCCATCCAGCGTTCAAAAGCTTCCGACCATCTTGGCGGTTGAGAGATATAAAATTTTTTAGTGTGGTAGTAACACCCACAAATTTGGTCCTATCAATTGTAAGGCCGTTGATTTCATATCTAAGCTCCTCGATAAAGCTCGCCATACAATTATTGCGAAATGTGGCATCAATATTTTCAGTTGTGCTTCCACCATCGGGTGCTATTCTGGTGACAACTCCTTGAAAATTAAGAAAACTTTCGTGGGGGAGTACATACAAATCTTGATTTTGAATACAAATACGAACTTCGTCGTTTGCTTTAAAGCTTTGATGGTAAGAGGAATATGAGTGGAATTCGAATTTTGAAACACTTTCATCCGATTCCGGTCTTTCTCTAACATTTAGAATTTCATTCATTTTCGAAGTTTGAATCCTAGCGCTTGTAAAAACAATTTGTTTTTTAATGTAAGCCCTCTTTTATTTAATTTTAATCCTTTTCCTTTAGCTTTACAAGAGCTAGTGTGGGGGTGCACAGCTTTGTCTAAGCTTTTATTGCTTTTATTGTAAATTATCATTACTCTATTGCACGAATATGTAGGCGAATTTGAAACGTTTTCACCCCGCAAATTCAATAATTCTCCGTTCTGGTCAGTGATATTTATCGATAGAGTTGTTACTACTCTACAGTTAATGGGTAAATAGATGAGATTGTGTGGTGACGCGGCCATTTTATATCCCGGTGGAACGGAAATTCCAAACTCATGTAATATGTGATTGGGTGTATTGTCTACGTATGAACCACTGACTATATTGCATATCAAGCGAATAGAATTTATTTTAGAATGTTGACGGGGTATCAGAGAGGTGATATTTGTTTGTACTTAAAACTCTTTGCTTGAATCCGAACAATTTACCAATCGATCTTTCCTTTTAAAAAACCTCCTTTACTACTAAATATTTCCACCTGAAGCGTGTTGTTATTGCTAACAATTTTCAACGTGTTTCAAAAGACTATAATTCTTCAACTTTTCTGAATAAACTGGGCGATATCATTGAGTTCATAAGACCCGATAGGAATTTCAATAACTTTGTCACCGATATGAAAGAGGTTGTTATTTAGATCGATATTCGGAATGGAATTGTACATATTAAAGTCAATCAGTGCACACTCATATGCCCCTTTAGCTCAATTGGCTGGAAGTAATTAGTGTTTATAATGGAGCTATTCCCATTCACTGATAGAGTCAATGATCTAACCATTTTGAAATCTCTTCTTCAACTGGGAGATATGTCACCCCTATCCCAATCTTATATTAAAATTTATTTTTAAAGAATAATGAATTCATTAAAATTTCTTCTGTAACGACCGTCAGTAATAGCACAATCTTTGTTGACGAAAAGAAAATCATATTTATTTTCCCAACATTTTTGACAAATTTTGTAAATGTCTCAAAGCTCATGTCGGTGTTGATGTGGTCCCGATAGATATTCTGTATGTTTAAGAGATCCTGCTTGAATATAATAATTACATTCGCATTGTCACGTATAAGATGTTTCGGTATCCGAGTATATGTTTGACATAAATAAAAGGAATCTATGTTTTTGTGACGCCCCATACAGGAATATGAACGGATATTGTTTTGACCTTCACTGACCGTCAAAAATGAATATTGAATTGTTTTTTGCTTCGCTAGGTGGTATAACAGTTTCATTCTGAGAGAATTTATAAAAGCCCATCCCCTTAATCGGCTTTATAAGCTTTTCCAAGTATTCATATCTGGGTTGATACAGACTCTTTGAAAACACGTAAATATTTTCAAATCTCAAACCATTTGGACTTTCAATTAGACTGATCATAATATTAGTTTTCCCGCAGTTGGACGGGCCAACCACAAGAGCTCGGATTGTGTTGCGTAATAGCTCACTATGTCGCGGAGGGAGTTTTAAATCCCCCACATTCTCAATGTTGCAAACAAGGATATTGTTTTTTTTGTTTTATTAATCGCATCACAATAAAAATGTGTTTAATCAGTGGTAAATCTTCAATGAATAACGTTATATATAATGGGGAAACGCATTTATAATATGATTAGTAATAATTTACATCGTAAACGTGGAAGTTCTCTTATCAATAAGTTGATAGACGTCCTCCCAATTGAGTTTCACATACCGGGATATAACTATTGCGGCCCCGGTACAAAGCTTGCAGAGCGACTAAAGCGTGAAGACTCCGGGATAAACGAGTTAGACAATGCCTGCAAGTCTCATGACATTGCCTATTCGCAACACAAGGATTTGAGTGAACGCCATAGGGCAGATTCTATATTAATTGATAAGGCCTGGGAACGAGTAAAGGCACCGGACAGTTCCTTTAAGGAGCGAGCAGCAGCGTATTTAGTGACCAATATTATGAAGGCAAAGAAAAAATTTGGGATGGGTGTTCGAAAGCAAATTAAGAAAAATCATAAGAAGAAGAAAAGGGTGCGACGGATTGCGAAGAGTAAGAGGAGTAGGCGGAAGGGGAGGGAAAGGAGGAGGAAAGGAGGCTAGTCGGTTATTGAAAAAAGAAAAACCTCTAGATGTTGTTAATGCAATTAAAATTGCTCGAAAAGCGATACATAAATCCATCGGCTCTAAGAAAAATGTTAAGGTTCCGCGTATAATTAATGTACCCAAAATGGGTGGATTTTTACCACTTGTCCCCATCTTAACCGCATTGAGTGCTATAGGAAGTTTAGCTTCAGGAACTTCTAGTGTCGCGAAATTAATAACAAATGCGAAAATTGCGAAACAGCAACTTGAAGAAAGCAAAAGGCATAACCGGAAGATGGAAGATGTCTCCGTGGGGGAGGGTTTACATCTAAAACCCTATAAAAGTGGTTACGGTCTATACCTAAAACCGTATAACAATGGTCGTGGAATAAAGAATAAAAAAAACTAGTTAGTCGGCTGCCCAAGAGAGCGTTAACCAACATAGGTATCGAGAAATTTGCTCAAAAATATATACCATTGTTTAGGGGAGTGTTTATGAGAGATGCACTAACAAAAACACCTAAAAATAAAGAGTGTGGGTATTTGGGGGACTCGAATTCAAGGGGTACGCACTGGGTGGCTTGGACGAAGAATAAAAAAAGAATAAATTATCTGGATTCGTTTGGTAACTTGCAACCGCCAAAGGAGCTTGTGAAATATTTAGGCGAAGATATCAATTACAATTACGATCGATTTCAACGTTTTGGGACATATAACTGTGGTCATCTATGTCTTGAATTCTTGCTCCAATTTAAATAAAATTCTAGATTAATCCGAGGGTGACTCAAAAACAAAAAGGGGGGTTGATTGTGGAAAATTATTCACCCGAGCGTGTAGGGGTGGTTTTGGGTACAACAAGTGCTATAAAATGAACTCGAAATTCATCGGGTTTTCACAGTCAGAATTTTAACTTCAACTTGGAAAGTCGAATCATCATCGCCTACGGTAAACTTCGAGAACGAGCTTCAACTTGAGGGAAAATAATAATAAACAAAATGCATCAACGAATTCAAACAGAGAGTGACCTGAACGCCAACATGGAGCTGGAAATACTTCGCGAGGGAGCTCTTTTTGATTTCAACAATCGGACGTCAAAAGCTTTGCTTTCGAAAACTAGGATGGATGTGAATGTTGGCTATCCAATCATTAATGCGCAGAGAAAGAAAACTGTGTATGGAATCTCTGTTGCCTTGGAACTTGAAGATTATATTTTGTATCTGCCTGAGAGATACAACACTTTCAAAGATAGCACTCTGAACTTGCTCCAGGATAAGGAATACCGAATTGTGAAAAGCAGTAATGACAGCCTGCGTCTCGAATTAAATAGACGACTTGTCTGACTCTTTAATAATTTTGTTCTTTGTTTGAATAAAAATTTGATAAAATAAACTAACAAATACTTTAGAATTCGTTTTTATATGTGGGTGGGAGGGGGTGGTGTTGGAATTTTCTCACTTTTCACTCGAAATATACATATATATATATATATATATATTATATTATATATATATATATAAATGGAGCCCAAAAAATGTGTCGTAAAAAACTACTGGAGAACGGCTGGGCCGATTTGGTTCAAATTTTTTTTCAGTTGTAGGTAACTAACAGGAGAAGGTCAGAACGTAATAAAATTTTAGAAAATCCTCCAGGGTAATGGTGAAAAACAGATAATTAAAATATCAAATTATATAAAACAGTAGTGTATCGAAATATATGTCAAAGTAAAAACAAATCGTTTCAATATTATTCGGTTTCTTATTCGTTTTATCAGACGTCCGGATTTGTTTAATTTCTTCCTGTGATTTGTAGGAATAATGCCTGCTATAAGACGGCCAACATTGGACGACGTACACGTCGAGCAACATATAGTCGGAATATCCATGAAAGTCAAACGCAAGACGAACGTGCAGAAAGAAATGAATCGAGACGAACCCGTTTAGCACAGATTCGCTCTACACAAAGAGTACCAAGAACAGACTTGAATCGCGCTGCATTTGCATACAATTTCTCAACGTCCTACAAAGACCATAGCTGCGTTGTTATCGGTTCATTGTCTGTGGTATGTCAGCACTGCAATGCACTGAAGTTTCGATTGAAGCTCCCGGCTTATGCTGCGCAAATGGCAAGGTAAAATTGCCGGTTTTGACTCATCCACCAGAGCCATTGTATTCGCTTCTATATGGAAATACAAGCAAATCAAACCATTTCCTGTTGCACGCACAAAAATATAACGAATGTTTTCAAATGACGTCATTTGGAGCAGAGGTTGTTCAACAACCAGGCTACAATCAGAGCTATAAGGTAATAGCGTCACTCTTTTATCAACATGAACAACTATAATTTTTCACGAAATTGCATCACAAAATTCAGATTCAAGGGCAAATTCACCATCGAGCGGGCGCTTTGTTACCACCACCAAACAAAGATCATAAATTCCTTCAGATCTATTTCGTTGGTGATTCGGCAGTTGAACTTAATCAGCGTTGTGCAATTTTCACTGCAACTAAACGTGAAATAATACAACAATTGCAAAATCTTCTTCATGAGTGTAATGAATTGGTCAGATTGTTCAAAACAGCTTTGGATACAATGCATTCTGACGACCACAAAATCATTATCAGAGCAGATAAAAGACCAGCTGGAAGCCATTCAAGACAATTCAATGCGCCCACTATCAATGAAGTCGCAGTGGTGATTGTTGGCGAGAATGTGGAATCACGCGATATTGTTCTCAAGCGTCGGGATGATGGACAATTGCAACGCGTTTATGAGACTCATCGGTCATATGATGCTCTTCAATATCCGTTGATGGTCAATCCAACGACAGGTTTGTTTAATCACTTCTTTTTCATCCTGCACGTAAATTCGAATTCATATTACAGGAGAAGAAACGAATAAGAAAGTCAGCTCAATGAATTTTTATGCATATCGATTGATGATTCGACTAGATGTTGACAATCATCTGTTGAGATACCGCCGTTTGTTTCAGCAGTACTGTGTCGACATGTATGTAAAAGTAGAAACGGAGCGTCTCAATTTCATTCGTTTCAATCAGTCAAAGTTATGATCTGACGAGTACATCCACTTGCGTGACGCCATCGCTACTGATGGACACGCGGCAAACATTGGTTGTTTGACCATTCTGCCAGCTACTTATGTTGGGAGCGATGACGTACGTGCGGAATTAAGGACGACCTGATTTATTTATCACGTTTACATGCAATCAGAAATGGCCCGAAATTACAAATTTGTTGCACCAAGGACAAACATCCAGCGAACGACATGACATCACTGCACGAGTATTCAAGCTAAAGGTAAAAATTCTTATGGATTACATCGTTGCGCAGAAGGTTTTTGGCGTAGTTCGTTGTTGGATGTACTCGGTTGAATGGCAGAAGCGTGGCTTACCACATGCGCACATTTTGCTTTGGATGTTCGACAAGATCCGACCAGAACATATCGATTATTTCTGCCGAAATACCAGATCCAGAAACTGATCCGGAGCTGCATTCCGTTGTGAAAACGAGTATGATCCATGGCCCTTGCGGAGTCCACAACCCAGAATCACCATGCATGGAAAACGGAAGTTGCACAAAACGATTTCCCCGTCCGTTGGTGGCTGAAACAATCAGTGGAAACGATGGATATCCATTGTATAGGCGTCGTTCTCCAGATGACAACGGCAGATGGATCAAAATGATGGTAAAAAATAACAAAATAAACCGCTGGATCGTTCCATATTGTCCGCTTTTGTCGAAAACGTTTTCAACGCTATGCAATGTTGAGTACTGCAACTCTATAAAATCAATCAAATACATTTGCAAATATGTGAACAAAGGGAGCGACATGGCGGTGTTTGGCATTGCTGATCCGAATGCAAACGACGAGGTGACGAAATTTCAACTTGGACGTTAGGTAAGTTGTAACGAGGCCATTTGGCGTCTGTTTTCATTTCCGATTCATGAACGTCATCCGACGGTCGTACACTTATCTGTTCACTTGGAAAATGGCCAGCGTGTCTACTTTACGGACGCGAATGCAGCGCAAAGAGCAGAACGGCCACCAGCGACAACGTTGACAAATTTCTTTCTACATGCGAAAGCGATCCGTTCGCAAGGACTTTACTCTATTCGGAAATGCCACGCTATTATACATGGAACGCTGCATCGAAAAGTTTCAACGCCGAAAAGAGGCGATGCTGTTGATGGTTTCGCAGATATCTATTCGACTGATGCTCGGACGAATATACACAGTTCATCCACGCCAAGACGAATGCTTTATATTCGCTTGCTTTTGGTGAACATAAGAGGCCCTACATCCTTCGAGTCCCTGCGTACTGTGGATGGTGTGCTGTGCGCCACTTTTCGGGAGGCTTGCCAACGTTTAAATTTGCTTGAAAACGACACACAGTGGGACTCCAACGCTCGCTGATGCCACTAATCTCTTTCTGGATCAAATCAAATTCGTACTATTTGCAATAATCATAGCCACATGTCATCCGTCGAACCCGACCGCACTGTGGGAAAAGTACAAGGACGATATGGCTGACGACATTTTAATAGACGTTCGCAGGACAACTATGAATTTCACTCTTGCCATTAACGGAGAAATGCACAACGAAGCTTTAATACGGATCGAAGACATGTGTATGTTCATGTGCGGCAGTCTACTGTCGACATTGGGAATGCCTACGCCACATCATTCAGTGCACGATGCTTTCAATCGCGAATTTCAACGGGAGCAACACTATAACCAAGATAACTTGGCCGAAAGAGTCCGAACCAATGTGCCGTTTTTGAATGCCGAGCAGAAGAACGTGTACGATTCGATAATGAAGGTTGTTGACGATGGATCGGGAGGCTTATACTTTCTCGATGCTCCTGGTGGGACAGGCAAGACATTTGTCATTTCGTTGATTCTGGCAACGATTCGATCGAAATCTCAAATTGCGTTGGCTGTTGCATCATCTGGCATTGCTGCCATGTTGTTGGAAGGCGGTCGAACTGCACATTCCGCTTTGAAGCTGCCCATGAATCTTCTCACGGTTGACAAGCCAACATGCACAATAAGCAAGAATTCGGCGACAGCGCCGGAAAATAAAACAAAAAACATAGTATATCATATCGCTCTATACTAAATAAAGAAATGCAGTGTTTGACTATTACCCTGGGGTTATATAATGGCGTCGAATTAGGGCGAGACAAAGTTCGCCGGGTCCGCTAGTATATCATATATATATATATATATATATATATATATATATATATATATTTTATTAGTACGAAATGTAACCCTGTTAAGTAAAGTTCGTAAACCTGAATTAAGTCTTTTATGCTAAGGGAGGCTGACGTTGATAATATTTAAAATGAGTCAATTTATTTTAAGTCAGCTTATTAAGACCAGAAATGCGTTGAAAAAAAAATTCGATACCCTCAAGCAAATGAAGTCCCATTCAGCTTGAAGAACAATTTAAACCGATTACTGAGCCCCTACGAGAGCTTGTTAGTGAAAATAAAAAACAAAAGTTCATTATTACGAGAGATCAAAAATACAAAAAAGGGGGAGAAGACGATGAGCAAGAAGAAGAAGAAGAAACGTCTAAGCTAAAATCAAATAGTAAATTATTTAAAAATGTGAGCCCAATAAAAAAGCTCAAGGAATATAAATCTGAATATAAAATTGATGGTGATGATGGAAATTTTAAAAGCCTGATTAAAGAAAAAAAAAAATCTAACGTCTCAGATGAGAACGACGATGAGGACGACGACGACGATGATGAGGGCGACGAATTCTTTTTACAATCACATGTTGAATTAGATTCAGAGTCAGAAACACCACTAGAAAAAGAATCAGATGTTAGTGAACCATTTAATTCAGTCTATAATCTAAATACTAGCAGTCTGTCAAGAGAGGGATTACTAGATAAAGCGTATGGACCTAAAAAAGCTTCTTCCAACCCCTATTCATTAAGTTTGGGCAATAGTCAGTTAAATATAAATAAAAATAAACTTCAATTATCTAGTGGAGGCACATGGGACTTAGCTCCTGGTCTTTATTCTCTAATTTTTCATAATAAACCTGTAGGATATACTGACACAGACTTGAACAGTTACAGAGAAATTATTTTGGAGTCATCTGTTCATCGTTTAGATTTTAATCCTCAAAAAAGGATTAAAGGGACCAGAGGGTTTAAATATACAAACATAATCAAAAAGTTGTTAGAAAAAAAAACTCCAATCCGCTCAAAAAAGAAAAAGGGGGAGGGTACAATTATATGAAACTTCAGCAATCACCCCCAAATTATGTATATTTTGACGATTTCAATTTGAATAAAAAGCTCGATTAAAGCTCGATTTTAATAAAAACCTTACCCATGATTAAATTTGCTTATACTTAAGATGGCACTCGATAAGTTTGGTCATTACACGCGTGTGAAAGAGACAGAAGATAAGAGCACATCCATTGTTGACTGGTTTATTGACTTTGATGATAATTTAAACGCACAACAGAAACGAGTAAAAAATTTTTGGGGGTCCCATAGAAATTTCCGATGCCACAACAAAAGGATATGTGGACGAAAGCTTTAAAGCAATGAAGTCTGATTTGACAGCTCGAATTAATAATTCCTTGATCCGGGGACTTTCTTAAATAAGTTCTCTGGAAAGGATCGTTGAATTTAATAATAAGAATTTAATTGGAAAAATAAATAAGCTTGAGGAATTTTGTTATAAGTATGTCACCACTCCGAAATCATCAGTTCTAAAGTCCCAGACAATTGAAATAGAAGGCACTGCAACTCCAATAATAAGAAAATTTTAATACGACAGTATGGATGAAAAAATGGGACTTGTTCGCGAGATCCACGCCACGTGTAGGCGTAATTTTACCCGACGACGAGTAATTACAAAAGGTATTAACGATCTTTGGCAGGCAGATTTAGTGGAAATGGGGAAATATTCGAAAAGTAATAATGGTTATCGTTACTTGTTAACAGTAATTGACACATTTTCCAAGTTCGCGTGGGCGGAACCGCTAAAATCTAAAACGGCTAAAGAAGTCTCAAAAGCTATGGAGAAAGTTATAAAATCTAGTTTTAAGCCCCCCAAAAATTTACAGACTGATGACGGTTCCGAGTTCTTTAATAAGAATTTTTCTCACCTAATGAAAAGGTTTGGGATCAATCATTATTCTACATTTTCAACTCTAAAAGCTTCTATTGTGGAACGTTTTAATATAACTTTAAAAGAGCTTATGTGGCGCGAATTCAGCCTTAGAGGAACGTACAAGTGGATCGATAATTTTAAAAGTCTGATAGAAACCTACAACAGACGTCCGCATCGCACAATAAAATGTTCACCTATTGACGTAAATCCCTCTAATGAAGGGGCAATTTTAAAAATTTTAAAATTTTTAAAAAAGGGGGGTTGCGAAACGGGGACTATGTACGTATAAGTCGCTATAAACATGTGTTCTCCAAAGGGTACACACTGAATTATACTACCGAGGTATTTAAAATAAGAAAAGTTAAAAATACATACCCTGTAACTTATTTATTGGAAGATTTCGAGGGAAATTCAATACAAGGTTGTTTTTACGGCGCCGAGTTAAAGAAAACCCAGGTTTCAAACACCTATTTAGTTGACAAAATATTAAAGCGAGATGGGGATAGAGTCCGTGTACGTTAGTTGGGATTTTCAGAGAAATATGATAGCTGGGAATCTAAAGATGATATTTTATAGCGAATTTCTAAATAGATTTAACCAATTTAAAATTAAATTTTATACACACACACGGGCGCACACAATTATCGACGGCGTATGACGTAATAGGGAGGCGCGCAATGACGCAATAAAAACGAAATAGTGCCCCTATCTCAATTTGGAAATGAAGCTTATGTAAAAACCTATAAATAATTTCGTTCAAATGTTTACGAGTCGCAACAATTTGGGGTGTTGAATGTGAGAATATATATTTAATTTCTTTCAAATTATGTATGCGGAAGATATATGTGAGAAGATATATTTAATTTCTTTCACAATATATATGCGGGCCGAGTGCGGGGCGAGTTTATGTTCAGGAAGGGAAACTATTTTCATGAATGTTTGGTGAGGAAGGGTGCGGTGGGAGGGGAAACTATTTTTATGCTCTTCCCCGCTTGCGCCCCTCACCAACAAACGACCCCTCGCGGCTGTTGCTGTAAATCTTGCCAGATGGTCAGTATTAAATGCTTGACTTCAGGGCCGGTCCACTTCACCCCCCGTCACCACAGACCGACTCGCGTGTGTACTGGATGTCCAATAAATAGAGCTCTCAAGCTGGAGCTTTCGTTCATTCAGTTGTCGGCGCAAAGAAGGCGGACGTGAAACGCCTATAAATTACATTAAAATTTGTGGAATAATAAGAAATAAAAAAAGTGAAATAGGAAACCAAAAGGTAAGTTGATACGAAAACAGGGCAAAAAAAAAATATACTTATATATTTTTATATTTTTATATTTTATATATATATGTATATATATATAGAAATAGGGTGCTGGAAAACTTTGTATCTCGGACTTGTTTTTCTACTGCTTTTGGGCATCTGCTTTAAGGCATTGATGATGGGCGTTATCCCAGCTAGTCAAGTTTCAAATGAACCCATGAATTTAAACGCAAGCTTTGTATTTAGTGGATATAACGAAACACTAACTACCCCCTACATGACGGTATATTTACCAAACCATGATAAATTGGAAATAAGGATGAATTTTATGTACATAAAAACAGTGAACTGCTTAACATAAAAGGAACATTAGGTAATTAAAATCAAACAGAAACGGATCCAAAGGAACAACCTAAAATTTTGGGGCAAGATAAATACCCCTTATTAAATTCGGCAACAACAACGACGACAACAACAGCAGAAGAAACAAATAATACCAACACAACTGTGACACCACCAATTACAACAACAACAACAGCAACAACAACAACAACAACAACCCCTCCAACAGCGACATCAGGATTAAACATTACCTAAACTTCAACATCAACTCCACCAACAACAGCAGCAGCAGCAGCAACAACAACAACAACAACAACAACAACAAAGGCAGCAACAACAACAACAACAGCAACTCCGCCAATTATTACAGATGACTATGAAGATCTTAGTACATCGGGAATAACGCCAGCAGACAGTACACCGCCAATTGCAAGCCCCAATCGAGCAGACGTACCCTCAAAATTCTCGTTTGATGACGTAAGTGAAGATTATGAAAATATTAGCAACAAGCGTAGCGTAGGAGAGGATTTTAACGACTTAACAAAAATTTTATTAGAAGCGTACACCAATTACTAAAAAAGGAGAATAAAATAGGTGGGGTAATTATTACTAGTAGACGGGGTTTTTATCGCTACTTTACGCTAGACTATAAACAACAATTTTTAATGCGCTTACAATGTCACTATGTCGCTCGACGTTTAAAAAAGCTTACAGACTTAGATAAAGATATAATGTAAGCCTCACCTGCCAAGAGATAGACGAGACTCTCTTTAAGAAGGGTATTTTGACATCGACCGATAACAAGAATGTAAAAAAAGAGAGGTGGTTATACGTGCCTCACCGAAGCCCGCAATATGTCTCCTTAAATGTCTAGTCTCTATAGACAATTCTAAATTTGTTTTAGTTTAGGTTAACACAAAACAAAAACGAAACACTTATTTTTGAAGTGAAACTTCTTATTGGAGGGTTTTGAAATCTCGATCGGCAACCTTTTTGGTGACGCTCGCTCTAACGTAGTAAGTAAGAGTGAGAGGCCTCCGGGAATCAAGCGAGAGTGAGACGGACTACCTTACGTCTCGTCTATCGGGCGAAAGTGAGAGGCCTTCGTGTATCGTGCGAGAATGAGACGGAAGACTTTCTGTCTTTCATGTCATTCTCTGCGTTCAGGCGGCGTCGCGATCGCGGAAACAGCTGTTAGTTTCTAACACAGTGATCATAAGCAACGTATTTTGTTTTTGTGCGTGTCTTTACGTAAATCGAGAGTTTTGTGCAAAAATGCCGAAGTCGGGTGCAGAAAGGACAAAAACGTGGCGGGAGAAAAAACGGGCGAGTGAAGGGATTGATCAGAATAGAAAACGGAAAAAAAGTAGAACTGAAATTGAACAAGATAGCAGGGAACGGAGGCAAACACGTGCTAACCTATTACGTGACAGTGTGGACGATACTGTAAATAATGCAGAGAATGAACTATTATCAACGACTTCGACTCATCCTTCTCCTGATTGTGATGTACATAGTGGTGATCGATTACAATATTTCACCGTGATTTTATAAATAATCCATTCGGTTTTACGTGTTGTGTATGTGATAGATTATGGTTTAAAAATGACTTGAAGACTCTATCCGAATACCTATGTTTCTAGGTGAAGATTTTAATGTTAATTTTGCTTCAGAGGATTCCAAGCCATTAATTCAGTTCTTGCAACAGAAATTGTCATTGGAAATGAACAATTCACCAATTGAATCGACTACACGCCATGGTACCACGATCGATGCAGTTTTCTCACGTTACATCGGAAATTTGGAGTCAAGAGTCTTCATTACCTATTTTAGTTACCACAAACTTATCATTTCGTTCATGAAGAGTCTACCAGAGAATGAAGGGGAAGCTGATTGAGATTTAATTCATCATATTCATACTAATATTATTGTGTCTTGAAAAAAGTATAGTTATTATGATGAATAAATTAATATTTACTATCAAGAAGTGTTTGACACGTGATTAAAATGATTCCTCTCCCTCTAAACATAGAAAATTAAATAATCCTTGCCGATCCAATCATTCAGTTTCACTTCTATCGCGTGTCTTCTTGACACACCAAAATTGGACTCCTTCGCTTTAAAAACAATAGAATTGGTGAGTAAAATTAGGATAGTAAATATTAAAATGATTTTCTCTAAATTTATTCGCTCTCTCTCTCTCTTTCTCTCTCTCTCTCTCTTTTAGATCAGCCAACACAACTTTTAAGCTCAAATATTTTTGCACCCCATTTAAGTCATACTTCTAATTTTAGTTTCAATAAAAATTATGTTAATCAAATTTTAAAATCAAATATAAATGTCCCCTTATCATCATCTAATGAAAATAATAAAAGTCAGAATTCTGCTGAAAACGAATTAGGTAATTATTTGAAATCAGTTAGGGAGAAGAAGCAGAAAAATAGATTAGTAGATGAAGATGATGATGATGATGATGATGATGTTGTTCTTGATGATGATTATGATAAAAATGGAAAGCCTGCCAAAGCTTACTTTGAGAATCCCTCCTCCTCCTCAGATCACATGAATTCACATGATATTGAACTTTGGAATTATCTATATAAGCAGCAACAGCGGCAGCGGAATAAAAAATAGGAAAATGAACAATAAAAAAATTAAATCAATGAAATAAATAGATTGACACGTATACAGAAACAAATATTGTGCATTAAATATAACTTTTATTTGCAAAATAATTTTATTCATTTTTAAACCTTATATATATACAATTTCTATTTTTAATTACACACACAAATTTATTACTAAAATTTAAATGTTTTGCTTAAAATATATCCTATATTGGTATATTTGCATGTGTTTACTAACAAATTTGTCAATATATGTTACTATAATTATTTTAAAATACTATTTAGCACATGTATTATTCTTTTCTTTTTTTATTTATTAATTTTCATTTTTTTATTCTACAAACAAATAATACATGTGAAATACATTTTCTTTGTCTTAAAAATTAAAACTGTCTATACCTTTTGGGGGTGGGGGGTATTTCATTATAAAACATTTCCAATTCAAGTGTTTTGTAAAATAATTCAATTTCAAGATTTTCTATTTTAGTTTTTAGGGAGCCGAGTAGTAGCGTTTTCTGTTCTTCTTGCCGCTGTTGTTGCTGCTGCTGTTGTTGTTGGTCTGTGCGGGAAACACGTTTTTCCATATCGGCTAGCTCTCTCCCTAAAACGAGTGACTCACCCTCAAGCACTTGAATACTTGACTTGAGCTCTCTTTCTTTTAAAATCATATGATGGTATGGGAGGGTAGAAAATTTATCAGCTTGCACCTTTCCCTTTGTGTCATTAGCATCAAGAATTATTTTAGCCATTTTAAAAGTATTTATGGTATGCATTTTAGATCTAAACATTGTCATAAACCCATATAATGGTGTTTCACTAATAAGAATATTTTTATATCATTCAATATCTAGACATTTTAACGCCGTTCTCATAACACCCTTAGATTTCATGAACGATTTATCGACACCGTCAATCGTGTAGGCATAATCTTTGGGGCAAAGTCCAACGAATTCACTCATTGGTCGACCATTAAGCTCATCCTTAAAAAAGCCCACTAGAGATTTATTACAAATTTTAAAATCATACAATTTAGCTCGTTCTATAGAATATCCAGATGTGTCAAATTTAAATTCCTTATCGTCTCCAATATCCCTGTAAAAATCATCTGTTTTAATTGTGTAAATAAAGCTATCGGTATCCATATAGTTCAATCTAATATTTTCTTGAAATTTTGGTTTCATGTACTGATAATGGAAATCATACATCTTCCATTTTGATAACTCCAGTACAGCAAATCCTAGATATATTGGCTTATCTTATACAAATGACATTCTTTTCATTTGTATCGTATAAAAATCGTTCAAAAGTTTTGTGGCACTATGAAAATTACTTTTTGAAATTAAAGTTCGAGCACAAAGTTTTTTACGACCTCTATTATTAGTCTGAGGAGGGTCCCAATAACTAACTATTTTAATATGACTCCGTAATTCAACATTTTCCATGGTTTTTCCAAAGACAGCGTTACTTAAGAGCTTAAAGAAGCTTTTTTCGAAAGAATTTTTCGCCATCGAACGATGATAAGTATTCAGATCGATTTACGGCTTCAGCCAAGGTTTTTGCTTGAACCGCACCCCTCTATGAATTTTCTTAAGCTGCAACCCATTATACAGACATTTCTGTAGTACAGTATGGTGGATAATGTAATTTCTTTTATCTCGGAGGTCGGCAATCAATTTTTTTACTTTCTCATTATCACATGCTAATTTATTTGAGGGACAACACGGCAAGTCACTATGTAGGTGATGAATGCTATACGGATAGTCTAAGTCAACCTTTAAAATGTATCCATATGGGCCATCTCTTGGGATATTTTCAATTCTAAAGTTTTCTACGTCTGTGGGGAATCCATTCAAAGCTCGCGTATGGTAAGCTTTCCATCATCCCGTAGCCATACAGATTATTACTATCGAGACACATGAGATAAGTCGAAGCTTTACTCTCGTCATAATCTGACAAATACTTATTATTTGCCTTCGTGTATCTGTGAGAACATTGTACTAAACCCCCTCGTATGCCACTTTGAATAAATTTGAACATGTCAATGTCTGTAAGTAATTGTAATTCAATTCTTGTCGTCTTTAACATAGCCTGCCACGACAACCCTGGCGTTGTATAAAAATGAGCTGGGTCAGGAGAATAAATTTTCATACAAGTTTTCAAAAATGACAGTTAATAGTAATACATCAGTTTTTAAATATAACTCTAGATATTCCTTTAGAGAATTACAAGAAAATTGTGACCAAACTTTAAGTGCGTAACCGTAATCCTCTTCAGAACACTCCATTTCAGTTAACTGATTAAAAAAATCACCCCTTGGCGGTAGAGAAGTTTCATCAAGTCTCTGCTCTGAATCTAGGTATTCATAAGGGAATACACCTTTCTTACGCATAAGCCTGAACTCATTTTCGCAACTAAAATATGTTTTTATTACATAAAGATCTCCATCATCTAAATTAGATGCTAGACTATCTAAGCTAGACGTCATAAATCTAAATGTATCTAAGAAACGTATCTCAAAATTATTCCCACATTAATTTTCTTTTATTTTGGACACTGAAATCAAGTGTTCCTTGTTTATTGGAATACCTTTAATTTCTCCAGGTAAAGAAGTGGCAATCATACTTTGAACGAGAAAGAAAGCTAACTTCGGTAAACCGAAGTTTGTATACCCTTGCAGTCTGCAATTAGATCATTGAAAATCAATCCATTTTGGTAATGTTGAAAAGAAAATGTCAAATTACGTTAATTTTGTAAATTTTACATTTTACATTTTCATATAAATCGACCGATCCCTTCTATGGCAACTATATGATATAGTTGTCCGATCTTAATGAAATTAAAACCGTAATTCTAGAACTATAAAAAACGACTATATCTCGAAATTTATAGAAATTCGTTGAAAAACAGAGAAGTTAAAATTTTTTTTTACATTAATTTCGGCATCATTTCTATGGCAGCTATAAGATATAGTGGTCCGATTTTGGCCGTTCCGACATATATACTGCGTGCTAAAGAAATAAGACTATGCTGAAAATTTCAGCCCGATAGCTCAAAAACTGAGAGACTAGTTCGCGTAGAAACCGACAGACGGACAGACGGACAGACGGATAGACGGACAGACGGACAGACGGACAGACGGACAGACAGACGGACATGGCTAGATCGACTCAGCTGGTGATGCTGATCAAGAATATATATACTTTATGGGGTCGGAGATGCCTCCTTCTGCGTTGCAAACATCATGACAAAATTATTATACCCTCTGCAAGGGTATAAAAATTGTGAAAGAAAACTGGGAAAAAATTTAATGTCCTTAATTCTAAATTGCATTTAGAATGGGCTGCACCCCTATATCTACCTGTGAAGTGACAGTGATCGCGAACGCGTTCGTGTGCTAAGACCTTTTCACAAATGTGACAATTTATCGCGTACTCAAAGTCATACTTGTCTTCCGTATTCATTACAATAGGGACAACTTTACTCAAGTAATTTTTGTGTATTTTTTTTAGACTAGTCACAAGGGAAGTAATAAAATTTATAGCTACATTACCACCACCAGTTTCTAATTTAAATTCATTTAAATTAGAATCATGTGCTCACTTTATAAAGTAAGCATATGATATTTCTACGTGCTCGTTTACATTATATAGCTTAGGGCTTACTTCAATATTCTTACGTTTAAGCAAGCACTCGAAATCTGCATACACCACAAATGGAACCTGAAGTTGATGCCGCACCGCCGTATATTTTAATGTCGCTTGATGGGGTTGGGGGAGCCTTGAGATCTTTCCACTACAGATCTCCAGGTGCCGAGATGCGCTATTTGCATTCGATGTAAAATTTAAGCAGCTATTGCAAAACCATTGTTGTCCATTATGAGATCCTCTTTGCGAAGAAATTAGCCTATTAAATAAAACAAATATGTATAAATAAATATATATATGTATAAATATATAAAATAAACTTTAATGCTTACCTGGAAATATTTTTTTTCCACGTGTAGTGTCCAAACCAATTATGGTCCAATTATGCTTTCAGTTTCCTCATCGTATCCAAAAACATTGATACTCAGCCCCACATTATTTCGCATAAATATACTGATATCTTTTATTTTAAGCGGGAAGGTCAAGCCACTGAAATTCAGAATTATTCTGGATTTCAATACTAGTCTCTCTGAATTAATATCAACATTATAGCTCGTGGACCTACCAAGATTTTTGGAAAGATTTGACAATGCCGCAATCAATGTCCATTTAAAGCAGAATGAATCATTGTTCTGGACATTAACGATAGCTTTTTTCAGGGCAAGCTTGCGTGGCAACGGAATATATGAAGATCCTGCCAGCGGCTTATATTGCAAAATTCTAACTAGCGTCCAGCCACTATCACGTTCTTGAAATTCACTCATTCTACCCATTATTTGAAGAGAGTGATTAGTAAATATTAGATTTAAGTCCGAATTATTTGTCACAACTTCCATTTTGCTTTGGAACTGTTTAATTTCTTGTTTAATTTCATCTTCAATAACAAGCATATATTCCGCAAATAACTCGTAATTAATTTTACCGGAGACATAGCTTTGCAGTACCGTAGCTAGGTGAGTGTTCAGTGCTTCGCCTGCCTCACTAAGAAATTCCTCTGGGTATCTCAGATCCAAACCGTCATTCAAGTACATGTAATGTAGAATTCGCCCCTTGAATCCATCCGAAATTTTTTTAACTCTACCATCCAGAGGCTCGAGGCTCCGTGCGAACGTGGTGCTTCCATTATACTCCTGCCGGGATCATTCGTTGATAGTGTGTGTCCCCGAATTAGAACTCAATTTTTTATTTGATTTTGATCGCTTTTAAATTAATTTTATTTTTATTAAGGGTTTTGTTTTGTTTTTGTTTTTGTTTTATTAATCTATTTTAAGATTTAACACCACACAAGCGCACACTTTAATTTTTCTTCGAACAATAAAAGCGTGTAGTTCGCGTTAAGCATTCTAAGTTGACTAATTCAAGAAAATTTTATTCTAAACATTTTCTATGGAACAGAATTTGAATTTCGAGTTGAATCATTTTCATTGGTCCCCCGATTCCATGTGGGAGTGTACACTGTCTTAGAAATAGAGAAATAGGGGAACAGGGAAATAGGAAATGGTGACGTTGGGGCGAGCGACTCCTGACATTAAGGGGTGAAGTGACCACCAGTATCGTGAATAGAGATCATGAGCTATCGAGGATTGGCGAAGGTAAGAGAGAGAGCGAGACAGAGAGAGAGAGCATCTCCTAACATTAAGAGTGAAGTGACCACCAGTCTCGTAAATGGAGATCGTGAGCTATCGAGGATTGGTGAAGGTGAGAGAGGGAGCGAGACAGAAAGAGAGAGGGAGTCTCCTAAAAATTTAGGGGTGAAGTGAGCACAGGTGAGAGAGGGAATAAAGGGTACACACACTCATACAGGTGAAAGAGAGAGAGAGGAAGTGTGTGCCTCTGGTGTTGGTTGGGGAGGAGCGAATATAAATTGAGATCCAGTTCTATATTAGCACCACCACCATCAAGAGCAGCAAGCTCCTCCCTACACTAACATACATAATGAGTAGCAGAAACTTACAGACTTGTGAACAAATTATGAATTTTCTCAATGAATTTGACGAATATTTGTTTGAGAATCACCGTTCCACCCTCTATGAGCTACATAAAAAAATTGAACGATTCGAGAGAATTGGCGAGCGAATATCAATAAATGGAAATCATATGCTGACATCCCCTTGGGCCTATGATGAAATAAAGTGGGCCCCGATACGTGTCAATGTCACCAGGCATCAAATTTACGATCCAAGGCTATGGATATTATGCTGAAATATTATAAACTAAACCTAAGAATGTTAACCAAAAATAAAAATGTAAACAAACTTAAAGTTCTTGAATAAATTTATATATATCAATAAATACATTCTCAATTTTGCTAAATGTTTTTATTTATTTATTTAATTTCTAACATAAGCTGGTCTCCATAACTATCTATTCTCGCTTCTCGATTCCTCGATCACCACCACCACCGTCAGCGGGGGTTGTTTGGACGTTGTATGTAGACAAATCAACTTCCATTAACAACTGGTCTCCGCTGTCCGAGAATATATTGGAAATTCCAGCTCCCGGATCTTGTGAAGTAATCTCCATCAGAATTTTGTCCCCACTGTCCGACAGCAAATTGTAGACTTCTGCGGCGGCTTCGTTGACTTCCAACAGTAGTCGATAACTCTCCGACAACAAATTTGAAGGTGACCAGGATTAATCCAGATCAAATCGCTGCGCACAATGGCCCCAATTAAATGGATATGTATTGACGACATCCAATAAGTCAGTATCCGGACCGAGTTCAGCATCCAGGAAATCCTTTGTCTCAACCCCAAACAGTGGCGAATCGTTCAGGTATTCCTCAGGATTCTTCTGCGAGGAGGTTAGAAGTGGGCTGAAGGAAGTCTCCTGATCCGAGTCGATAAATATGACTGAAATGTTTTCCATTATTTGACTTCTCTTCTTGTGCTTGTTTTTAAAAACTGTTAGCTTAACGAAAAGACTTTCAGTTTTACAGCATTTGACTCCTTTTAGTCAAACCCTCAAGAACGTGCTATCAACAGCCATTAGCTGAAAAGAAAATCGTCACACTCAGAGTCCTAAGGCTGAAGGCGTTTATTTTCTAAGACAAACACAAATCGCTGGGCGTGTTTAAGACAAACAAACAAACAAGCAAACGTTTTCCTGCGATCGCAGGTGCCTAATTTCCCAGGTGAAAATTAGGGTGCTCGGCAAATGCAAGGGTGCGTTTTCACAGCCTTCTAAATGTGAGACTTTCTCAGGTGAAAATTAGGGGCGCTCGGTATATGCGAGGGCGCCTTTTCCCCTTTTCTCTGTCTTCTAATTGCGAGACTTTGGGCTTACTGCTGCCACACGACCTGTTACGGTCCTTGATCACACTGAGATCATCCCGCGATCCACTCAACCACAAACACCTGCCCTTTAACCTTCGGCACGGAACAACCCTCACATACTTCCACAGTTTCCCACATTTTCCCTATTTTCTTTCACAGCCCCCTTCGCATTTCTGGCTTAAATTTACATATCCCCGCGATCACCTGTCAACCTCTCTTAATTAATTACACCCTCTTTGACCCACCTGTCAACCTCTCTTAATTAATTACACCCTCTTTGACCCCACCTGTCAACCCTTTTGATTGATTACCGTCGTCCTCCATTATATCTGTGGAAGAGAAGTTCGCTTATCTTAACCGTTACCCTATACTCTGACTACCCTACCTACTGGTGCAGCTTTCAATCTATGACTTAGGTCTAATTACAATGTTTCTTATCGTTTAAGTTATTCAGAAATGGGCACTGCTTCACTGGTCTGGTCTTCTTCTCGGAACTCTCTTAGTTCGGCGATGTTGGCGACTCTTCGCTTGCGCTCACCTGTCTTCTGGAGCCTGACGATGTTAGGTGAGATGAACTTCAGCACCCTTTACGGCCCGTCGTACTTTGGAGCTAACTTCGCCGCGAATCCCTCGGCGCCTTTCGATAGTTGGTGTTGCCTGACCAACCCGATTGCTCCCCTTCGATGAATTGGGCTATCATCGTTTTCGCGGTGCGGTTGGCCCTCTCAGTGGGGTTTTCGTGCGGGGGGTTTTTTGTAGTTCGCACCCGAGTCCTTGGATGTACTCCTTGAACGTGCGACTCGTGAACTGAGCGCCGTTATCGCATACGAACACTCTGGGCACCCCGAAGTGTCCCAAAATCCGCTCTCGAAAGGCCTTCATGAGTGCTGCTGTCGTGGCTTTCCTGAGGAGGAAGAGCTCGACCCATTTCGCGAAAGCGTCGAAAAACACGAGCAGAATCGTATTTTCCGCTTTGGACTTCGGCAAGGGGCCTACAAAAGGCTCGTCCACTTGTCGAGTCAGCATGTGTCCTGCCGGCTTCTGTTGGCTGACTTTGAATTTTTAACAGCTGACACAGTTCTGTACGTACCTCTTAACGTCTCGGTACATTCCGGGCCAGTAATATTTGGCCGAAACGCGGAGGATGGTCTTCCTTATTCCTAGATGTCCGGCTGTAGGAGCGTCGTTGCACTCCTCCAGTACTCGTCGTCGTTGTGGGAGTGGCACACACAATTTCCACGGTACGAAATCTACGTCGTCTGGTCAAAATCCTAGACGGCGATAGATTTGCCCGTTTTCCATGCGTAGTCTGCCATCTTCTCGGGGCACTCCTGTATCTCATCCCGTTTTCGTATCCACCACTCGCACTTCTCTTCCGCTTCTACCCTTTGGAGCGTCCCCATCGGTTGACAAGAGAGGGCGTCTGCTATCACATTTTGAACCCCTCGTTTATACACTACCTCGTATCGGAATTGTTGCAGCTCAAGGGCCCATCGCGCGATCCGGCCAGAAGGGCTCTCAATCGAGTTCAACCACTTTAAAGCGAGGTGATCCGTGATTATGATGAACTCGTACCCTTCGATATAACAACGCCACTTCCGTATGGCCCATACCACCGCCAGGCACTCCTTCTCTGTCGTTGTGTAGTTCTCTTCTGCCTTGTAGAGTCGTCGGCTGATGTACGCGATCACCTTTCCGTGCCGTCGGTTTCCTGAGTCAGCACGGCTCCTAATCCGATGTCACTGGCATCGGTTTGGACTGAGAACTGCCAATCGAAGTCTGGACATGCGAGGGTTGGGGCACTGGTGAGACGTTCCTTGAGTTCCTCGAAAGCTGCTTGTTGACTCGCATCCCAATGCCATCTGACCCCTTTCCGAAGGAGCCTCGTCATGGGTTGGACGAACATCGCGAAGTTCGGTACGAACCTCCGATATGATGATGCCATCCCCAGACATCGCCTCAACTCTTTCAGTGAAGTCGGGGCCTGTAATTCTCTCACCGCTGCCACTTTCTTGGGGTCCGTATGGATGCGTTCTCCGCTCACCATATGACCGAGGTATTTGATCTTCTTCTTGAAGAATAAGCACTTGTCCTTATTGATCCTAAGGTTCGCTGCCCTGAGTCTCCTGAACACTTCTCGTAAGTTCCGTGCGTGCTCTTCGAGATCCTTTCCAACCACGACTATGTCGTCCAAATAGGCGAAGGCAAACGGTTTAAGTTCAGTCCCGATGACACTATCTAGGGCACGTTGGAACGTAGCCGCTGCCGAATGTAGCCCAAATGGCATGACTCGCCATTGGTAAAAGCCTCGACCTGGTACAGTAAACGCTGTGAACTGCTTGCTATCTGGGGTCATTGGAATCTGCCAAGTCCAGCGTTGACAGAACCTTGGCCTGACTGAGGCGTTCTAAGGTGTAATTTATCCTTGGCGTTGGGTAGGCGTCCGGGATAGACCTCGCGTTCAATTGCCTGAAGTCGACGCACATCCGCCATTCGTCGTTCTTCTTACGCACGAGCACAATTGGCGCGCTGTAGGGACTCTTCGAAGGTTCTATTTGCCCCGTAGCCAATAGTTCATCCACCTGGGCGTCGATTACCCCCTGCATAGCTGGGTTCTTTGGATAATAGCGCTGTTGTACCGGTCTGTCATCCCTCATTGTGATTGTGTGCTGCGCGATGTGTGAGATGCCAGCCAGTCCTTCAAACCCGGCCAACCCTCGCTCGAGGAACTTCTCGATACGCTCCTTCTCTGACGTCGTCCAGTCCTCGTCGTTCTGCGTCCTTTCTCGACATCCCTCGACGCCGGCATGTTCTGCCATGTCTTTTCCTGATACTGCTCGTCTCGACTTTGATGCCTGGAGCATTTCCATCTCGGCCGGTTGTTCTCCTGCTCCTCCCGTTTTGTGGTTGACGTTCCCTTGCTCCTCTTTATCTCCATTAAGCGCGTCGTAGGATGCGATGGGGTCCTGATAACCTCGACTCGCATGTTCATCCTTACTCCTTGTATTCTCTGCTACCGTCTCCTTCACGGGTTGCTGTTTCCTGGTTTCTTGATCTACCAATTCGTATATTGGTTGTAGATTCCCTGTCTGTGTCCTTGGGGATTCCCTTGGGGTCGACCCACGTTTCTGAACGCTGAGTCCCGGACCTGTAGACGAGCGCGATCGCGATATTGTATACTCTCGTATTCTACTGCGAATTGCAAGAGCTGCCCCAGCGTCGAGAAGTCGCTACGCTTCACATACATCTGGTATGCGGGTAGGGAATTCTCGTAGATCCTATCTAATTCCGCTGACTGGCTATATGCAGCGTGCCGCATGAGGGTACGTATGTCGATAACATGAAATTGAAAAGTTCCCCTTCCCTCTGATACCGTGATCTTATGTCGTCTTCTAGACGTCTATTATATTGGGGGGGGCAAGAAAAAATCTAAGAATTCTCGACGAAATTCGGCTCGTCCTGACCCATTTCGATGCCCGATCCGTGAGCGTTTCGGTCATGACTCTCGGCAGGTGAGTCAGTGGGAGGGCGTAACTCTTCCAAGAAACTTAATGGGTCGGTATGACCGTTGAACTTCAGCCCCCATTTCTGAACTTGTTCGGCTACGCCAACCAGGGCAGGAGGACGACTATAATTGACCCCGTAGGGTACTAACTCCGCGTGATGTGAGTCCGTGTCTTTATTGTGACCGACATCAGCCCGTGCTTCGTCGACTGGGCTCCCTGACCTGGGCGTATAGTATCCTGGTACCTGTAGGTGAGTGTTCCCCATGTCTATCTCTCTCTGACGCGAAAGATTAGAGCCTCCGGCTGCGAACGTGGCCTCTAGCTCGACCAGTCGGATATTCTGTGCCTGTGTCAGTTCGCCTGCCTTGACTTCTTCTGCGAAGCGTTTCATTATCTCATCCACCTTCCCGGTGTTATCGAACCCGAACTCTGAGGCCAATGCTAGAAGTTCGTCTTTCCTGAGTGCGTAAATCCAGCGAACACCGATTCTACCGTCTGTCGGCTCCATAGCGGATTTCTTTTCCTGTCCGTTGTCTGTCATACAGGCAGGCTCCGGTTTTCACTTTTGTTTTTCGTTTTCGTCTTAGACCAAAATCGTACGTTTTCGTTTTTAGGTGCTCCGATTTTCACAAATTTGTTGTCATCGAAATATTTAATTTTTTTTTTGCTCAAACAGTTGACTTGGATGTTTTGAGAAGTAAACGGAATGTTTAAATGCCTTTACTCTTTTAATTGATTGTTTTAAACTCAAATAAAAGCAGAAATTGTTTATTTATCGGTCCAAGAGGGCTGCTACTCTTTATACAGGGACTTTTATACCTCTTTTAAATGGTAAAAGTACGATTTAAACAATGAAATTAAACTGGTTTATTTATTAAAACCTTATTTTATCTTTCATGAACATAATTAATGCGCACTTTTCAATTTTACAAGAATTTCGACCAGATTGTTTCGTTCCACTAACAGTAGGGCAGCACTGGCAACCAAAACGAAAGTTGTCGTTGCCGACGGCAAATATTTTATTTGCGAATTCGAGGTGGGGTCAGAAAATAATTTTTTAAAAAGTAATTACGAACTAGATTGATCCACTGATGGTGTGAAACAAACATGAATAGACCAACGAGTCAACTATTTTTTTCCTTTTGCAAATAAGAACCGATTTGATGTAGAAAAAGGCATTTACTTTTCATTTCGACAAGACAAACATGCCCATTTTTGAAAACGAAAAAGTCTTGTGAAAGGGAAAACGGGAGCAACGATTTCTCGTTTTCGAAAACGAAAACGAGAGAATCTTGTGAAAGTGAAAACCGGGGCCTGCCTGATAGTGTGCTTTTACTGGGGTTCTTCCTTTTCTCCTTGGTTTCGTTCACCAAACAGCTTTTCCCTTTTTCCCAACCAGAATTCGGCCTGAACACACTCTGCGGGGCTTTAATCCGCCTGATGTTATCGACTCTGATCTTTAAGGATCAAGCACACACGTGTCCCTGCTCGGGCGCCATCTGTAAAGGTGTTTTCCCAGCCGGGGTGAGTTCAGCGGTTGGCCAGTACCTCCACAAAAAGTTTATAATATTTCAGTGGACCGTGTGGGCGAGTAATGAGTGTAAGGGTGCCTATTCGTTAGGAATCGAGGGATTTAGTGGTTAGGAGGGGTCTAGATGATTGAGTAAAGCTATATGGGTCCACCCTAACCGAGTTCATAACCTTGAGGTCACCTCTAATCAGATATTTGCTAACGATAACTCTCTAAAGGCCTTACGAACAGAATCGTCGCCAAGAAGAAGGGGTATATCCCGTCCCCAACACGTTTGATATTACGAATTATTAAGAAACTAGCTGACCCGGCGAACTCCGTTTCGCCACCAGATGGCTTCGTTTTATGTAACATTTCGTTTGGTGACTAAAAGATGAAGAAACATTATTTTTTGTTTGTTTGTTTTATATTTGAAAAGGAAAAGTGTTTTATAAAAGATGAAGAAACATTTTTTTCTTTGTTTTATATTTGAAAAGGAAAAGTTTTATTTCATTTCACAACAGTAATGAATTCATTTTGATTACAAAAGTGAGATGTTATTCAGTTGAACTTCTCTAAGTGAATGAAAGTGAATGAACGTGTCCGCAAATTATCAGTTTCATTGAAGTTCTCTTTGGTAAGCCACATTTTTTTTTTTTGTTCTGAAGTTAACGCAAGCAAAGCGGATGGTTTCCAAACTCGTGAATACGCAACATATAACTGTCCATGTGAGAAACAATGATTTTCTAAATTTATCCCGCAACACTAAGCGATTTGCATTGCGACTTGTTAACGCAAGGCGAATTGGAAATTGCAATCGTTTGAAGTCAAATGGTAGATCAGTCGGAATCATTGGTATTCGAGGACTACATCCATTTCATATGCGTATTTTCCGTTAATAATGGATGCCTCAATCAAATTCCTGCGATCCGATGGCATTCGTTCTAATGCTGTTTTGAACATATTAACCACAGCATTATTAGCGTGAAAAAATGCTTGCAACTGTTCAATAATTCGTCTGTTTAACTGTTATGTACCCTGTATATTGCACTGCACATTCAGCTGATCCACCATTTACGAAATGAAATATATTTGCAGAAATTGATGCGGTTCATCTAGTGTTAGCACCATTGAACCATGTAAATGATATATTTTGTTGTTGTATCTTTAACCTTGCAAGTCGGCATGAAGCCGCCTTCTCGAATGATATTAGCTTCAAAGGGAAGTCATGCGAAAGCAGTAATTGTATTCAAGGATATGTTGAAGATAATGGATGGAATCGGGATCACTTCCATCGAACAATGGTTTCAGTGGCTGTGGTGGTGTAAGTAATGGATCCAGTTTGACTTTTAAACTTGCGCAGCACAATCCAGCCGTTTCTCTTTTGAACTTTAACGCATTGCAATATCGGCGTATAGTCGTCATTGGCCCAGTATCTAAATTTGCATTATCACTGTAGTTCGCAGTGGGATCATATTTGAATTCCAAGAGATTGTATGATGCCAATTAACTTCGTATCCTCACGCGTTGTCCCAATCGGGCATTTTCTCTTATTATATGTTCGATGTTCGATGTTCGCACGTCGTCCTCTAGGCATTTTGGACTATGGATAGAGTGGTGAATTTAACCTCAAATGCGCGATCAACATAATTTACATAGTTTAACTTACCACCCTAAAGACAAATGCCTGCTGTTGAAACTGAATACAAATTTGAACAATATACGTGATTGATTTGTTGGTTTCCAATTGAAATGTTAGGAAACGAATAACTTATTTTTTTAAATTATTTTTTCACAATTTCACGGTGAACACAATACCGGTTTGTCACATAATATTAACTGATCAGAGAACAATGAGTAGATGTCAAACAATGTATCACGCACCGCATGCTATGTATCAGAGAAGGCACTATATGTAAAAAAGATTTTCCCGCTCGAGTCGCGGAAGTATCACGGAAGAATAGCGGAAGAGTAGCGGAAGTATCGCGGAGGAATCACGGAAGAGTCGCGGAAGAGTCGCGGAAGTATCGCGAAAGTATTGCGGAAGTATCGCGGAAGTATCGCGAAAGTATCGCGGAAGAGTCGCGGAAGTATCGCGGAAGAATCGAGGAAATTTCGCGGAATTATCACGGAAGAATCGCAGAAGAGTCGCGAAAGTATCACGAAAGTATTGCGGAAGTATCGCGGAAGTATCGCGGAGGAGCGCGGAAGTATCGTGAAAGTTTCGCGGAAGCATCGCGGAACAATCGCGGAAGTATCGCGGAAGAGTCGGGGATGTATCGCGGAAGTATCGCGAAAGAGTCTCGGAAGTATCGCGGAAGTATCACGAAAGTATTGCGAAAGTATCGCGGAAGTATCGCGAAAGTATCGCGGAAGAGTCGCGGAAGTATCGCGGAAGAGTCGCGGACATATTGCGTCCATCATTTCAATGTATCCGTACATTAATCACTTCAGCCAAAACAGCACGACGTATTCGTGATTCACTACAGGTAAGGAGTCAACAGATCTATTTCGTGCATTACCTTCATCTGCACTCCGTGATCGTCTTTGTAATACCCCATTTGTACTACGCGTTCGCCTTCCTATATTTGCTCGTCTTGGTCTTGAGAAAATGAGCAAAGTACACGCACATATATATAGTGAACTTTAACAGTTCTAGACTGACCATTTATACAAACGACAGGAAATGTTTGACGAAAATTACCTGAAAATAATATCAAAGCAGCCGTTTCAGTTATGTATGTGAAAAAGAAAATGGGCTGTTTTTAGCGTTTTCCCGGCAATTATTCGATTTTTTCTCGCCGTAAGAACCATCCTTGGACTTTAACAAACACTAAAAAAAAAAGAATTGGCCAATATGGTCCAGGCGTTGTTGAGTTTTGCGCTTAGCAACACATTTTGCGATTCATTTTTATATATAAGATATGGTTCACCCTAGGAATTCACACCAAGGATGCTCGTAGTGCCAACTCAGCCATACCTCGGGTCTCTAATCCGCAGACAGTTAACATTTGGTTAATGTAAGCACGGAAAAACCCAGAAACTCGCATTAACCTAAGTTTAGAGTCGGTTCGAGTGCCTTTAGCGACTCTGGCAAACTGTAGTTAGCCTTAAACCAGATTGAACATGGAAGTTTAGAAGCCTACGTCCAACTACAGTTAGCGTGGGCTCGGATGCGCCTTTGGTCTACACTCGTTCTAGGATTAATACTACAGTAATGGTACTCGGGACTAGACTCTGAAATTTATACTAAAACTACGGCTAGTATAGGCTCGGGAAAACCCTGAACCCCTGCTCTGTTTATGAATAACCTTGAACTAAAAGTCCCCATGACTCGGGAGAACCCTGGGTCTCAACTCTAACCTCTATTATTGTCTAAGCTAAAGCAAACACAGACGACACCAGAAATTTGCGCTAAACTACGGTTAATGCTTTAACTATCGCAAAAACGGGCGGGCGCCAGAAATTTGCGCTTCACTACGGTTAATATTAATTACGGTTAATACCAGACTAGGACAAAAACGGGCAGACCCAGAAATGTGCCTTAAACTGCGATTAATACTTAACTATCACAAAAACGGGAGAACCCAGAAACTTGCGCTTAACTACGGTTAATACTTAACTATAGCAAAAATGGGAGAAGCCAGAAATTTGTGCTTAACTACGGTTAATCTTTATACTATCGCAAAAAACGGGAGAACCCAGAAATTCGCGTTCAAGCTACGGTTAGTACTTAAATTCGGCAAAAACGGGAGAACCTAGAAATTTGCGTTCAAGTTACGGTTAATACTAAACTATAGCAAAAACGGGAGAACCCAGAAATTTGCGTTTAACTACGGTTAATATAGGTTTCAGTAAGTATACATGCTTACCCTCAGTCGGCAGCCGCCGACCCTCGAGTTATTTTTCATCAGATAATGCACACACGTGGGTTCGATTTTCATGTTAACTTCCAGTTTTATTCACTTTGCTTTCTTGGTTTTATACGATTTCGTTTTGTTTCGATTTTATTTTATACACATTTTCATTTAAATGCCTGGCTGCACCAATTACCTCTTTTTCTCGCTTACCCGCTATAATCTGTCCTTCTTATCTTTTATCCTTCTTCTCGTTTCTTTCTTTTCCTTCCGGTTTTATAGATCTGGGTCACTTTAGTGTTCACTTTTTAGCCGATAGTTTTAGTTTATTTCACTGTTTCTCCCTTTCTATCCAGCTTTCCTTCTCGCGCACATGGGTTTTTTTGTACACTTTTCGGGCTTGGCGTCACTCGAAAACTTCGCATCCGATCCCTTTTGCTGCTCCTCGACAAGCTTGTTTTCTCGTTTAACTTAGTTCTTTTCCGCGCACGTCGGTTTTTTTTTTCTCTTCACTGTTCTAACTCGGCGTCACTTCCAAAATTTTCCGTGCGATCGTTTTCGTAGTTCCTTGCCAAGTGCCCGGCTTCTATTTCTCATTCCCTTCATTTGCCGAGCATTTGGCAGCGAGAGAGCGCCGTGCTTTATTTTCTTGAGGTGCGACTGCAGCCGCACGATCGCGTTCCCTCTCTCCTTTTCTATTTCCAGCCGCTCGTTGTCTGTCTATTGCAGTGCTGGCAGAGCGCGGTCCCTTTTGGGCCTATTCGCCTCTCGTTCCCTCCCAGCCGGTCTGCGTATTCGGAAAATCGCTCGCATATTTCATCTGACTCGCGGCAGCGCTGTAGGCGTCGGGACCTCGGCTTATCATATACTTGCTGAAATTTTCGGCCGTGGCCGTGACCGTAAAAAAATCTCTCTCGCGCCCTTTTCGTCTGACTTGCGGTAGCGCTGTCGGCAGCACGGTCGGCGGCGGGCTCTCTTGTTTATGGTGTATGTGCAGAAATTTTTGGCTGTGGCCGTGACCGAGAAACTCGGGCGTGTTCTGTCTCGCTCTCTCGTGTGCAGCTCAGCCGGTGTCGAGATCGCCATGTACGCGTGGTTTCGCGGGCCCTGGTTCCTTCTCTTTCTCCCCTCTATGTCCCCCTCTCTCAATACACTGCAAACTATCTTCTCCTTAGTTCTGCCTTATATTTAATTTATGTTACTTAAAACTATTTAGCTACCTAGATATCCTCGCGGGCGAACTTAAAACTGATAGCAATAGAATATTGGTATAGATATAGATATAGATATTGGTATTACAAATGTAGTACCGAAAGCCCTAATAGCTATTCCACCTACGAAACAGATATTTGTTTCGCGGCTTTCCCCTAATCAAACATCTGAGGATGTTAGTACCTATATCCTAGGTCGCACTAAAGCCGATGAATCCAAGATTAAGGTGGAAAAATTCAAATTTTCTTATGCTAGGGATATTTCATCTATCAAAATAAATGTCCCTGACGAACTTTTTAACACAATATGCTCTGCTGCCTTCTGGCCTAAGTATGTTGTTGTTAAGGAGTACGAAGCTAAGAAAAAGAAAAAAACGGCCTGGGGTTAGTTTACCCAGGCCGGACAAAACCGCTGTGCCATCTACGTCGTCCGTTTCAAAAACTAACCAATTCTCTTCTTCTTTCCTATCAGAATGCAAGAGGCTTACGTAGTAAGCTTCCCAAATTGTATTCTGATAGCCTTTCATTGCATCCCAGGTGATTGTGCTCACAGAAACCTGGTTAAAGCCGGAGATTCTAAGCTCCGAAGTTTTTCCAGCTGTGTACACAACGTACAGGCTAGATCGGCCTTCCAGGCGAGGGGGCGGTGTCCTCATTGCGGTTGACTCCAACCTCACGTCTGAACTATTAACTTTCGAGGAATGCAGCGAAATTGAATTCCTCTGTGTGAAACTATCATTTAATGGTTGTTTTACTTTTATTACATGTTCCTACATTCCTCCCTTGTCGGAACTTCCTACTTATTGGAACCACCTTTCCGCTATTCAGGCGGTCTCCAATAGACTTTCGGATAGGGACCACTTAGTAGTTCTAGGGGATTTTAACATTCCTGGGGCAATTTGGTCCAGCACGTGACGACTTTATTGATGGCTTCTTTGACATTTCGCTGTCTCAAGTCAACCATGTACGAAATTCCTTAGATCGCTTGCTAGACCTCTGCTTTGTCTCTGATCCGGCAAGAGTCAGTTTGGTTAGGGTCCCGCCCTTGACGCTACCCGAAGATCCATACCATCCTACTTTCGATGTGACTATCGATATTGGGACTGCTATGGAGAATACGTACGATCGGCCAGATAAGAAAATTCACTGTTTTCGCAAGGCGGATTTTCGACGGCCGAATAATTTTATATCTGAATTTGATTGGTCCGATCTCTACATGTGTTAATTTCTCCATGCCAACATGGATTTGTTAAACGAAGATCAACGACTACTAACCTTCTGGAGCTCACTTCTTTCATTATAAGGAGCTTTCCACAAAATTTGCAGACAGATGTGATCTATACTAATTTCAGAAAAGCATTTGACTCCGTTAATCACTCCTTCTTGTTAGGAAACTCGACTTAATGGGTTTTCCTGTCGATCTTCTTAGGTGGATCTCAAGTTATCTAAATGGTAGGACGCAAAGGTTCTATTTAAAACAACTTGTCGAATGTTCTCCGGGTGACCTCTGGTGTCCTGAGCCACTTGGGTCCCTTACTTTTACTTTATTTATTAACGACCTGCCCAAAGTCTTGACTAACTCCAGAGTACTCATGTACGCTGACGACGTTAAACTTTGTGTGCAATACAAGGACCGCGCTTGCCAGTCGGATTTACAAACAGATCTTAATAACTTTCAAACATGGTGCAATGTAAACTTATTAAACCTGAATGGCTCCAAATGCAAGCTGATGACATTCTCACGTGTCTCTCCATGCTTGCGACTTATACGCTGAACTGCTGCTCTTTGGAAAGGATCACGCTAGTTGACGATTTGGGTATCCGCCTAGATCCTAAACTGGAGTTTATTGATCATATTTCGTGCATTGTGAATAAAGCCAGGGTGTGCTGGGATTTATTAAACGGTGGTCAAAGGAATTCGATGACCCCTACGTCACGAAGAATTTATACACTTCGTTAGTTCGTCCTATTTTAGAATATGGATCTTGCGTTTGGAGTCCCCAGTGGGACGTCCACAGCAAACGCATTGAGTCAGTTCAAAAGAACTTTTTACTTTTCGCTCTTCGTGGCTTAAACTGGGATGCAAACTTTAGGTTGCCCTCTTATTCTAGTAGACTTCTCCTGATTAAACTACCTTCCTTAGCAAACCGTAGAACGATGTTAGCCAATGTCTTTATGTATAATCTGATCCGTGGTGACGTGGAAAGCAGCGATCTACTGGGTCAGTTGAATTTCCACGTACCATATAGAACCACAAGATCCTACCTGCCTTTGGTTTTGCACCACTGCAGAACATCGTATGGAATGCATGAACCCTTTAGAGTATTATGTGCAAATTATAATGATTTGTATAAAATTACCTCATCTGTAGATAGCCTTCCTAAACTTAAAACATTAATCTTAACCCACCTAGTACACATGCAAGATAACAATCGAGCTGCCTGATAGTAGCTTATATTTCCTCGCATTCTTTTATCTATACTTTTCTTTCGCGCCTATTGAACACCTAACCCTAACAAGCCCGGGCTTGGTTTTAAATGGCCACTTGAGTGTTCTGACCGTAGTGCATCTTCAACGCCCAAGAAGAAATATAAGGCTTTCCCCTTCATGGCGACAACCAAGATATCCGCGCGGGCGAACTTAAAACTAATAACAATATCTATATATAAAGATTTCCGCAGCTTGTTTTTGTGACGACTCCTTAGGGGTCGTCAAAATATGACTATCCCAATATTAAATTTGAAATGGGGTTTTTAAGTATTAATTTTAATATATGTACATATACACATAAATAAATTGTATAAGTATATAAGTATATATTAGTATGTTAGTATATTAGTAATTTAGTATATATTATTATATATTAACTGATTAGTATTGTTAGTAATCTCTCAAATAAATATATATTTTCTACCTATTATTTTTCTGTGAGTAATATATTCGGTACCCTTCATGAACTGGTTTCAGTTACCTCTAAAGTTGCTCTTTTTTATTGCCTCATACTTGAGCAGGTCACAGTAACAGGAAGGATAACAAAGGATGCTGTTTTTTGTGTGTTCAGTATATTGTTGCTGAAACCACAAATAAATCGCAAACGAAGATAATTGAGAAAATCGTTCGTTGCCTCCGGAATCCTTATAAGTTTTAATGCAGCCCAAAACTTTATTGAATCCGCAATGTTCTTCCATACAGATGTATATCATTATAGTGGCGCTGTATTTTGTCGATATCTTCTACAGAAAACTCCTCCAAAATGCGAACAATATTGGATTTTTTTGACGTAAAATATTCTGATCGGAAAATATATCAATTTGTTGCAGAATCTTGAGATTGTCAGGTAGCCTGTAATTAATTAAAGTCCTTAATTTGGAGTATTTTTGACGTGATAACGTCTTATAAATCGATAGAGCAGGCTGCACGCTCGAAAAAGCATGACTCATGTGTCGTTACCTCTGCCGCGACACAGGCAGTGCAAACGTGACGTGAGCAGCAGCAGCAGAGAAGAGAGAGAATGAGAGGTCGAGTGTGTGCATAAGAGAAAAACGAAGTTGGCTTCGCGCGAGACGTTCGCGCGAGGATCAGGCAGTGCCGGCTGCAAATGGCCAGTTTCAGGAGAGGATCAGGCAGTGCCGGCTGTAAATGGCCAGTTTCTGGAGAGGATTAGGAAGTGCCGGCTGTTTCTTGATATGTTAAGTTAAATGGATATAAATATTATAGAAAGTCTATAAAAGCCAACTTACATTTTTTCGAAAACACAATTGCTGCGACTGGTACTCGAACCCGCGATCGTTAGATTAAGACTCGAACACTCTAGCCTAAGCACCACGTATGCAAACCAGAGGGCGGCGTCAAACACTGAAATACACACATACGCGTGCGTCAGTGTTCGAGCTATAAATAGACAAAGCGGGAGAGCAGAGCGAGACGGAGAAACACCGTCGCAAAACGGGCGGTGAGAGCGAGACGGAGAAACACCGCTTTGCCGCTCTTCCCCTCTCACCCCTTTCCTTCAAACTTAAGTACAGGCATTTTTAATTGAAGGCTTCGTCTTGCGCGAAGCCAACTTCGTTTTTCTCTTACGCACACAAATGCACAATCGGCCTTTGCGTTCGGCAGCGTTCGACATCCGTCTCTCTCCTACTTGCAGAGAGAATCTATATAGAGCCGCAATTTTTGCTGTCGAACATTTTCCTCTGCAGACGTCGGCAGACACTGCAAACGTGACGTGAGCAGCAGCAGCAGAGAAGAGAGAGAATGAGAGGTCGAGTGTGTGCGTAAGAGAAAAACGAAGTTGGCTTCGCGCGAGACGTTGCGGTTAATGCTTTGCACTGCTCTGGCACAATCGGCCTTTACGTTCGGCAGCGTTCGACATCCGTCTATTGTACATTTACATGTTTTGATCGAGTATCAAGAGCAGTGAGAAGTGAAGTCAATTGTTTATAGCAACGATAATTACAGCGATAAAGCTAATGATTCTTTCGATATTAATTATTATATTGTATCAAACGACGATTTATTTTACAGAACCGCTTACAATCCCACCATGAAAAAAAGCCTGACGAACCAGAGGATGTCACGAATAAGCCACTACCTTCGATGAGTGAACCCACAGAGGTTCAAGATGCTGTTGCATCTACCTCTGCGACGCTTTTTGCAGAGCCATAAACAAGGGCACAAATACAACGTGAGTACAGACAGCGGATTGCTGCATCCAAAACTCGTGTACAGGCAGCAGCTGCAAGTGACAATTACATCCTCATCTCGTTCAGGGCAAAAACACCGTCCATATTGATACTCAACGACAATTTACCAACCAACAACGTCAAACTTTAGCAACAGAACCAGCTGAAACAACTGTACAACCAATTACTTCTTCAGATCAAATTGAAGTTCAAGCACAATCTACTTGGAACACTAAATGGTCATCATCAATCATAAGATTCAAACCTACTTTTTTGGACAACGATTTTGGCTACGCTTGCTCGGTCTGTGACAGACTTTGGTTTAGAAACGACCTTAAACCCATCACTGCAGCACAGCTGAAGGTAATTTCGGATTGGTTTTGTGAGGAATCCCTCACAAGCCCTATCGGGGCATGTACATATTTGTAGATATTTCAGAATAGCACGTAAGTTAGGCTAAGCGGCTACCGAAAGACCCACGGAGGGCACTTGTATATATTAGTTAGGAGGTTAGGTTAAGGCCCGCCTAGGGCTCATAGAGAGGTACGTGGCCCGCTGCCGATCAGCGGCCACAACAACGCAGCACGCTCGCAACATCGAACCCCGCTCGCAACATCATCACAGCAACACGACGCCCGCAACATTTCGAACCAACCGGCAGAGCCAACCACAGCGGCAGAGCCAACCATAGCAGCAGAGCCAACCGGCAGAGCCGACCACCACACAGACAGAGCCAAGCACACCGACAGAACCAACTAGAAGCAGCAGAGAAGGAAACGACGATCGGCAAACACGCCAGCAAGGCGCCGACGCTGACAAAGCCCGGCGAGCAGCAGAAGGACGCTCGCCAGAGAAGGACGGCAATACTTCGCACAGAAGCAGAGAACAACCGCCGCCGAGATCGGCAGCAGAGCAGAGCTGAGCAGACCCTCTGCCCGCCGATCAGAGTCTTTTAAAAACTTCGAAAGGGAGCAGACGTGCGTGGACGATACCATCAGGAGAAAAGTTTACGTGGCCGTGGACCCCGTCGGCGACATGGAGCACATGGAGATCCACATGGAGATCCACGCCGAGGAGTAGTACGGGTGAGCCGGCAAGGGCCACTCCCAACAGTGGGAGGCCAGCGGTGCGTAGGAATTAGGGAATAGATTAGGGATAACTAGAACTAGGATTAGAACTTGTATAAAATAAAACCAGGAACAAATGAATATAATACGCGGCAATGTTCTTTTCGCCCCGGCTATCAGAACCAAGGCGGGAGTGTCCTCCGGTTGACGGGGCCACATCCAGCTCTCGTTCGGTGGCTTTCCACTCCTCTCCGGGCTGGACAACCGACTCCCGGCTGACGGGATCGGCTGCCCTACCGCCCCTCTCTGTCCAGGGCTGGTGGACCGATTCCCGGTTGACGGGATCGGCCGCCCTCCTCGTGTCCCAGGGCTGGTGGACCGATTCCCGGCTGACGGGATCGGCCGCCCTCGTGTCCCAGGCGCCGGCACCCGGTTGACGGGGCCGACTCCTCCCACCCTGTTTGGGCCTGTTCAGGTCTGTTGACCGGCCCGGATGACGGGCCGGCGGCATGGCCATGGGCAGGCACCCTTCCCTGGCCAGAGATCCGGCTCCCGGTTGACGGGATCGCCTTCCCCAGCCGCAAGCGGAGCGCCCGCGGTTGCCCGCCGGAGTGGGGCATCGGTACCGGACGACGGGCCGATCCTCCGACGGCAGGTGGCTGGGCGTAGTCCTGCACGGCCCGCCCAACTCTCGCTCCTAATAAAGCCCGCTTTCCGCCGGCACGTCCTTTTCCTGCCTGTCTCCGCAAATATAAATATTTCTGTAGAGGACCTTGGACTGACTGAAGTTTATATCCTGGCCCGTGATTAGCATCCTTACAGATGGCGCCCGAACAGGGACTAGGCAGGATAATGCAAGGATAATTCCACCCATCGTGGCGTAAAGAACCATCAGAAAAAATTCAGGTCGAAATCTTGAGGTTAGGGACGAAAAGCTTGGGAGCACGCCTGACAACGGGCCAGATTTTTACAACGGGGCGAAGCAGAAAGAAAGAGAAAAAAAACAGGCAGCGATAAGCCAGCATAGCAACCACGAGAAATTGTCGTCGCACACGACACGAAATAAAGGCAAGCAAGTACAGTCAGACGCAGCGTCAAAGGGCGCACACACACAAGCACACGTAAGCACACAGCGAAGCAGACGAAGAAATAACAGAGAGAGAGAGCCGCAGAATACAAGCCACGTCGACGCCGCAGCCGGCATCCACGCCATCAGATATCTAGTTTCCTATCCCTTTCGCACAACTGGTCCTTCTTACCAAGTAGGACGCCCGAGGCTGGCAGAGCCGGGAGTATTTAAGTCGACGCCGACACATAATCAAAACAGTCGAACAGCAGAGTTATCAGAGAAAACAGTCGATCAGCAGAGTTACCAGAGACAACAGTCGACCAGCAGAGTTACCAGAGAAAACAGTCGATCAGCAGAGCTACCAGAGACAACAGTCGAGCAGCAGAGTTCCAGAGACAATAGTCAATCAGCACAGTTACCAGAGTCAACATCACCAGTCATCAGCAGAGCTATCAGCAAGGACACCATAGTCGCAAGGACTACCAACCAGCAAGGATATTCACCCGGACTTCGAGTACTACAACCAAGGATCCTCACAGGATCAAAGCATCGCCGCTCCTGCACCCTAGCCAGGACAACCAAGGATCCTCACAGGATCAAAGCATCGCCGCTCCTGCACCCTAGCCAGGACACCAAGGATCCTCACAGGATCAAAGCATCGCCGCTCCTGCACCCTAGCCAGGACAACCAAGGATCCTCACAGGATCAAAGCATCGCCGCTCCTGCACCTAGCCAGGACAACCAAGGATCCTCACAGGATCAAAGCATCGCCGCTCTTGCACCTAGCCAGGACAACCCAGGATCTTTGCCCACCCTCAAACCAGGATCATCGCAAGGATACACATCCGCTCAAGGACACGCAGCCATAGCACCGCAAGGACACGCAGCCATAGCACCGCAAGGACACCAGCCAAGGTCCTTCCGACGAGAACATGGAGTCACCTGGATTTCCTACCGAAAGAAGCATGAACTCGAGGATATCCTTCTCGAGCTTGGCTTGGAACAAAGCGGTACGGTCGAGGAGCAGCGGGCCCGACTGTACGCGTTCGCCCGACAACCGGAACATTCCGAGGATACCCTGATCCTACTCGGGGAGATGGAACGCAAGTATGGAAACACCTTCAGGAGACACTAAGCCACCATCGCCGCTACCGCTCTGCCACGAGAAGGCACCTAGCACCAGCCACACTCTTACAATACCACGCAGCACTTCCCCGTCCCCAGGGACGCGAGGAAAGTCGGAAGGCACTGCACGCACCAACGCGTCGCAGTTCGATGCAAGCATTTGCTCTATCCTGGTCGACAAGGTGACCAAGTGGGGATTGTCCTTCGACGGCACCTCAGACCCGCTCAGCTTCGTGGAACACATGGAAGAACGGGCGGATACCTACCGGGTTGACGGAAGTATCTGTCTCATGCTATCATCATTCTCCTGACCGGCCGCGCTGAGAGCTGGTTCCGAACCAGTGGTCTACAGGGACGGAGCTGGACAGAAGTCCGCCGGGAATTCTTGGATTTCTTTCTACCACCCGGTACTATCAACGCCTCGACGACGAGATCCGCGCCCACTTTCAGAAAGTGAATGAGCCGTTCAAGGAATACCTAGTCGATCTTCGTCTTCAAATGCGCCGCGCCGGTTTCTCACCAGAGCAGGAATTGAACGCATCTACGAGAACATGCTGCCCGAGTACCAGATGTTCACCCGCCGCCAGGATTTTCGAACGTTGACCGAGCTCCACACTTGGTGGTCAACTTTGAAGTTGCCCGCAGCCGCGGAGGCCGAGCCTTCCAAGCCTACGCACCAGGCAGGCCAGCCGCCGAGAATTTATCCAGTAACCAAGCCGCACGACCCAGGGCGAACCCTGCCCACACACAACAGGTGCCACGCCCTCGGGATACGATCAACGACGCCGCCAACCGAAACGCCAGGGAAACCATAACCAAGGATCCACGCCCGCGGGAGTAATCGACGCCAGCAGCGCCTGCCGAAACTGCGGCCAGGCCGGACACTACTCCACGGAATGCCGGAACCCCAGAATCATATTCTGCTGGGACTGCGGCCGACAGGGCATACGTACCATTGAATGCTGCAGGAACCAGACGCCGGGGAAACGGGCAAGGGCCTCGAGCATCAGGGAGCCACTCGAGGAACCCACCGAACTCCCGCACCCAGTAATCAACACAATCCAGCAGGATCTAAACCGTATCCGCGCACGGGTCACGGTCGAGGGCGCCCTCTCACCGCTACCTTGGATACGGGGCCTCGCATAGCTTCATAAGCGAGCGCCTAGCACGAGAACTCGACGATGGTAGGAATCACCGCGCCGTGCGGATACAAGTGAAGTTAGCAGACGGAACCGGCAGGAGCTCACACAGGCCCTGCGAGCAACGATCCAGTTGGGAGAAGCCCGAGTCAGCATCTCCGCTCTCGTCATGGCGGATGTGCTGGACGACCTCCTGCTCGGTATGGATTTCCTATGTTACAGCGGAGCCACACTACAGTGTGGGGCCTGGCCCTCAAACTTCAACCACCTACTTCGGCCAGATCCGGGAGGAACAGCTCCCCAGCCCCAACAAAGAGGAACACGGAACACACACCACGTCAACAACGCCGCAGCAGATCCCAGACGCCGCCTCACAGGCGCACCCAGCACAACGAGAAGCCGCCCCACTGGCGCAATCAGGTTCAAGCAGGGCCACAACTAAACACACGGAGACACGAAAACGCCACACTGGCGCACAACGAGCCACGCTCACACCTGGCCTCAAGGCCACATCCGAGAGACAACGAGAAGCCGCCACACTGGCGCACAACGAGCCACGCTCACACCTGGCCTCAAGGCACACACGGAGACATATCAAGAAGCCGCCACACTGGCGCACAACGAGCCACGCTCACCCCAGGCATCCAGACCACACACGGAGACACCCGAGAAGCCGCCACACTGGCGCACAACGAGCCACGCTCACACCTGGCCTCAAGGCCACACGGGGACACATCGAGAAGCCGCCACACTGGCGCACAACGAGCCATGCTCACACCTGGCATCTAAGGCCACACACGGAGACACAACGAGAAGCCGCCACACTGGCACACAACGAGCCACGCTCACACCTGGCCTCAAGGCCACACACGGAGACACATCGAGAAGCCGCCACACTGGCGCATCACGAGCCACGCTCACACCTGGCATCTAGGCCACCCACAGGCACACCACCGACCGCAGCAGCAACACTCGGGGCCACTATCGCCGCCAGCGCCATGGCAGCGCGAGCCACCGGGACCACTGCTCCCGGACCACCAACGCGTGGCACCGCAGCGACCAGCGCCGGCACCCAACGCACGGGCACGGACTGGGCCACAGTCGCCACAGTCACCTCACCCGGAGCCGACCCATCGACCACCGGAACCGCCGGGACCATGGACTCCGCGCCGCCTGCCTACGACACAATCATGGCGGACGCCCGCGACTGCGCCAATGCACCCAGACAAGACACCCCAGTCAGTCCCAGCACTGCAGCGGCCACTAACCAGGCCAGCTCACCCGAACGGCCACCCAGGGACAGCAGCACCCTGCGTCGGCTGCTACAGCAGTTGACTGCATCGCCCGAGGACCGACCACTTCAGCCGCTTCCCAACAGCGCGCAAAGCCCGAGCGGCCGTAGAGACGCTCTGGCCATGGTTCCTCAGCGGAGTCCCACCCGAGCCGTCGTCACCATCGGCAACCGGGCCAACAGGGACTCGGGATCCGCAACCTGTGCCGCCGCCACCAGGTCAACAGACGCCGCAGCACGGGCACCCACTCCGCCCGACAATACCGTGGTCTTAGGTCGGACCACGGCCACTACTCCCGACCAACGCAGCGGGTACGACCCTTACCCGCCACCGACACATGGCGTTGGCGCTTCCTCAACGCCAATGCAGAGCACGCCCACCGGACCAACCGAGGGTCCACCGGGCATCCTACGGAACGCACCACGACGCCGCCCTGCCCCATGGCCGGAAGAGGAGGCGACCACAGACGAGGAGCCGATGCCAGACGCGGGACCGATCCGGACCCAGAGGTCCCAATGCGCGCTCCTGAGGATGGACCACCGCCGACGGGTGGGTCCCAATCGAGTTACACGACCGCATCCAGGGGCGCCTTCGCCAGCAAGGGAACCGGAGTCTACGCTTCTGGACGAAGCCCGTGGAGTCCGGTACCGGGTGCAAGTAGCCCGTGGCGGTCACCGCGTCATCGTCCTTCCCCACCCCGAAGAAGGGATGGGATGTGAGGAATCCCTCAAAGCCCTATCGGGCATGTACATATTTGTAGATATTTAAGAATAGCACGTAAGTTAGGCTAAGCGGCTACCGAAAGACCCACGGAGGGCACTTGTATATATTAGTTAGGAGGTTAGGTTAAGGCCCGCCTAGGCTCATAGAGAGGTACGTGGCCCGCTGCCGATCAGCGGCCACAACAACGCGCAGCACGCTCGCAACATCGAACCCCGCTCGCAACATCATCACAGCAACACGACGCCCGCAACATTTCGAACCAACCGGCAGAGCCAACCACAGCGGCAGAGCCAACCATAGCGGCAGAGCCAACCGGCAGAGCCGACCACCACACAGACAGAGCCAAGCACACCGACAGAACCAACTAGAAGCAGCAGAGAAGGAAACGACGATCGGCAAACACGCCAGCAAGGCGCCGACGCTGACAAAGCCCGGCGAGCAGCAGAAGGACGCTCGCCAGAGAAGGACGGCAATACTTCGCACAGAAGCAGAGAGAACAACCGCCGCCGAGATCGGCAGCAGAGCAGAGCTTCGAGCAGACCCCTCTGCCCGCCGATCGGGGAGTCTTTTAAAAACTTCGAAAGGGAGCAGACGTGCGTGGACGATACCATCAGGAGAGAAAAGTTTACACGTGGCCGTGGACCCCGTCGGCGACATGGAGCACATGGAGATCCACATGGAGATCCACGCCGAGGAGTAGTACGGGTGAGCCGGCCAAGGGCCACTCCCAACAGTGGGAGGCCAGCGGTGCGTAGGAATTAGGGAATAGATTAGGATAACTAGAACTAGGATTAGAACTTGTATAAAATAAACCAGGAACAAAATGAATATAATACGCGGCAATGTTCTTTCGCAGCCCCGGCTATCAGAACCAAGGCGGGAGTGTCCTCCGGTTGACGGGGCCACATCCAGCTCTCGCCCGGTGGCTTCACTCTCTCCGGGCTGGACAACCGACTCCGGCTGACGGGATCGGCTGCCCACTACCCGCCCCTCTCTGTCCAGGGCTGGTGGACCGATTCCGGTTGACGGGATCGGCCGCCCCGTGTCCCAGGGCTGGTGGACCGATTCCCGGTTGACGGGATCGGCCGCCCTCCTCGTGTCCCAGGCGCCGGCACCCGGTTGACGGGGCCGACTCCTCCCACCCTGTTTGGGCTTGTTCAGGTCTGTTGACCGGCCCGGATGACGGGCCGGCGGCATGGCCATGGGCACCCCTTCCTGGCCAGAGATCCGGCTCCCGGTTGACGGGATCGCATCTTCCCCGGCCGCAAGCGGAGCGCCCGCGGTTGCCCGCCGGAGTGGGGCATCGGTACCGGACGACGGGCCGATCCTCCGACGGCAGGTGGCTCGGGCGTAGTCCTGCACGGCCCCGCCCTACCTCAACTCTCGCTCCTAATAAAGCCCGCTTTCCGCCGGCACGTCCTTTTCCTGCCTGTCTCCGCAAATATAAATATTTCTGTAGAGGACCTTGGACTGACTGAAGTTTATATCCTGGCCCGTGATTAGCATCCTTACAGTTTATCAAAGAAAATCGACCACTGAGTAGCGAAGAATATGAACTGGTTTGCAACACTTGCAAAAAGTCACTAAACAAACAATCGATGCCACCGCTAGCAAAAGTTAATGGATTTTCTTATCCTGACCACCACCAGGCCTACCACCGTTAGATCCCATCAGTGAACGATTGATTTCGCCTCGTCTACCATTTATGCAAGTGCGTCGTCTGGGCCATGATTTCTCTTATAGAATCATAGGACAAGTGATAAACGTACCAGTCGACGTTCAAGAAATGGTAAAATGTTTGCCGCGACAATTGGATGAGGACGACGTTATTAATGTAAACATTAAAAGAAACCTTGCCCACAAATCTGTTTACATTAGCGGATACATGTCCAAATGTACAGTTACTTCGTCTTTAACTGTTCTGCAGAACTCTCCATTATATCGTTTGTACGAAATCAAAGTGGACTTGTCGAGACTGAATCATGCTTTGTCAGACTTCGATGACGTAGAGGATGACCCGTCAAACCGTATAGAAAATATCTCCGTAGAACAGAATCCTGAATCTGAAATTCTCGCTTCAAGACAACATACCGTGATATACAATATCCATGGGCAACCAGTGAAATACGACGAAGCGACAGACGCGGAGCGACGCCTCAAAAAATTTTGTACGTAGCAAAGAAAATTTTGCGGCATGTAAATGCATTTAACTCAGCTATTGGCTCCGTACTTGACACTTTTGTTCCGGAATTGACTGTTTCTGCTTCCCATAAGCCTCCATGGTTCAACAAAAACTTGTCCTACCTAAAAAATAAAAAGGCAAGCCTCTTTAAAAAATACAAGAAAAAAGGGTCCCCGCATATCTATGCTCAATATTTATCAGTAAGATCACAATTTCTGCGCTGAATTCCCAACTTTATTCACAATATCTTACACAATGCAAATCCGATTTCTGATCTGATCCAAAACAGTTCTACAATTTTGTAAATTCAAAACGCAAGTCTAATGCCTACCCTCCATCGCTTAGTTTTCGACAAATCTGAATCTTCCTCGCTGGGCATATCCAACCTATTTGCAACATTTTTCCAATCTACTTATACTTCTGTCTCCTACAATTCTTCTACTTCCTATCCTTATAGTTTAGCTCATGCTAACAATATCTGCGTACCTTTCTTCGCAGAGAGTGATGTTCTGCATGGTTTAAAAACTATTGACATGTCCTACTCTGCTGGCCCTGACAATATTCCGAGCTGTGTCCTTAAGCACTGTGCCCAAGTTCTATGTCTCCCTTTGACCTATCTTTTTAATCTATCGCTAAAACAATGTACTCTCCCAAGTATTTGGAATGAGTCTTTATCATTCCCTCCATAAAAAGGCTCTAGATCAAATGTAGCCAATTATCGTGCCATCGAAAAGCTCTCGGCTATCTTTAAGCTTGTGGAGCACTTGATAACTCGTCAACTGCAACACCTATGTAGAAGCCTGGTGTCATCATCGCAACATGGTTTTTAAACAGCGATCCACAAGTACTAATCTATTGGAATTCACTAGTCTGATCAACCGAAGTTTTCAAAGTCGTATGCAAGTTGATGTTATCTTTACAGACTTCAGTAAAGCGTTTGATTCTGTAAATCACTCACCTTCTTCAAAAACTATCTCTTTTAGGATTTTCCCTTCTATTCTCAAATGGATCGCTTCTATTTATCAAACCGTACTCAACGTGTTCTGTTCAATAATGTACTGTCTAATGTTATCAATGTCACTTCCGGTGTCCCTCAAGGCAGTCACCTTGGTCCACTTCTCTTTATCTTGTTTATTAACGACCTTCCAAAAGTGATATCCTTCTCATCTGTTCTAATGTATGCCAATGACGTCAAGATCTGCCTACCATACTCAAATCGACTCTCACATAATGACCTTCAAAATGACTTAAATTCCCTTCTCAGTTGGTGTTCGATAAATCTTTTATTTCTTAACTACTCTAAATGTAAGCTCATGACCTTTTATCGCTATTCTCCTCATCTTGTCTCCTACACCTTGGGGAATCATTCACTTGATCGGATAGAAGCATCTAATGACCTAGGATTTTTTTTTGAAAACAAATTAAGTTTTAAGAGCCATATTACTGCCATGGTAAATAAAGCTAAAGGTGTCTTCGCATTAATTAAGCGATGGTCCAAAGAATTTAATGACCCTTATACTACAAAGACTCTCTATGTATCCTTAGTCCGTCCAATCTTAGAGTATTGTTCCTGTGTGTGGAGCCCGCAGTACAAGGAACAGCAAGATCTTATTGAATCTGTTCAGAAGCAATTTCTTATCTTTGCCCTTCGAAATTTAAACTGGGATTCTGAAAGATTCTTACCTAGTTACCGGCATAGGCTTAAATTAATCGACCTTCCGTCCCTACATCATCGTCGAGTTTGCAGTGGAGCGATTTTCGTCCACAAGCTCCTTCTTGGTCTTTTCGACTCGCAATTTTTATTAAATAATGTTGATATTGCTGTCCCTTCAAGATTTACTCGTTCTTTCCGTCCTTTACGTTTGCCTATATGTAAATCTAATTATGCACAGCACGACCCATTTAGTGTTTTATGTAAAAATTTCAATGCTGTGAATCATATAATTTCTAACGAATCAATTGAAGCCATTACAAATAAGAATTACATGTTTCTTGAGTCGTCCAAACTGTAATTTTGTTAAGTTTATAGTTTTAAGCCTTATTGTTTAGAATTTAAGTAAAGCTGTGCTAACAGATATTTGTTATGCAATAAATAAATAAATACTGGGCTTCTCGCAAACGTGACCTCTTTGCCATGATTCGTCAACTTGGTAAACCAACCATCTTTCTCACTATAAGTGCAAACGAAATACGATGGATGAAATTGCTTGCTATACTTCTCCTGGAAAATAAGCAGGAGATCTCAACACTTCCGAGTGCTGTACTTTAGTTTGTGACGATCCTGTGACGTGCTGCATTTACTTCTACAAGCTCGTCGGTTCCTTGATGAAAATGCTGGAATCCAAACGGTCCTATAATCCATTCGAAGAGTATTTTGTTAGAGATTACTTCATTCGTTTTGAGTTCCAGCATCGAGGAAGCCCCCACGCACATATTTTATTGTGGTTAAACAACGACCCACATGAAACCCCGACAGAAAATATGCCAAAAACCATTGAGCTCATAGATAAATTGAGTACGGTAGCCCGGAATGATGTACCTAACAATTCCATCTACGCCAAACAGATACACAAACATACTTTCACATGCACGAAGAGAGGTGAGACAATTTGTAGATTCGAAATTCCGTACTGGCCAATGTCTACGACTCGTGTATTGGTTCCAATGCCTCAATCTGATAAACGCCGTCGAAAGAGCTGCGTACTTCACTCGATGAACGTCGGTACGCGGGCATGGATGACTTTCTTGGAGCTAATGGTTTGACACACGATTCATACCTTGACATTGTGCGCTCAACGTTACGCAGACCAACTCTTCTGTTCAGACGAAACTTTGACGAACTTATGACAAACACGTTCAATCCGAACATTGCTGGCGAAGTCAACTCAAACATCGACATTCAATTTATCTTGTATGAGCAGAGTATGTATACACAGACCAGTTGAAAGTTTAAGCATCAAGCTGCTTAACGCTGTCGAGATGCCAGCGCAAGAAGCAGCATGGTATCTCCTATGTCAACCAATGAGCCAGACAAGTCGTCAAGTTGGTGCCGAAAACGTCGATGATGTTCACCAAATCATCTCATGACAAGGATTCTCGATTGTAAAGAAACGCAGCAATGTGATGTCAAAGCAACAGTATTGTGAACTTGTACGAACAACTAGTCCGGAACAACGACAGATCATTCTTGAGGCTATACATCGATTGCATGGTTGTGGACATTACACTTCTGAAGCAGTTCAAATTTTCTTCACGGGTCCTGCAGGCTGTGGAAAAACTTACACGTTAAAGTGCCTCATGGAGACATACAACCGCTACACTCAGAAGCACAACTCAATGAACAACGCCTACATTGCCTGTGCAAGCACAGGTAAAGCCGCTGTACCTCTTGGTGGCACTACAGTCCATTCAGCGTTTCGTCTCAAAACTTCTCGCGTGACGAAACTCTTATCCACAGAAAATTTGCAAGCTTACAGAAACTTGTTCGTAGGCGTCAAAGCTATTTTCATCGACGAGATCAGCATGTTAAGTTTAGCTTTTCTTCAACAAGTTAACTACCGATTGCAGCAGATTACTGGCATATACGACAAACCTTTCGGAGACATTCACGTTATATTATGTAGAGATTTCAGACAGCTTTCACCTGTACGAGCAACTTCATGTTATACTATACCGATCAATCAATTAGGAGGTCCGGTTCTTTGGCACAGCATTGATTACTTCCCACTGGTTCGTGTTGTGCGACAAACCGATGAGCGGTTTTCAACGATTCTAAAAAAAATCGGCGATGGACTTCAACTAAGCAACGATAATATCTCCCTTATTGAGTACAGACATAAAACTCAGGCTTGGTGCAAGGAAAACGTGCCTGATGCTGTCAGGCTGTATTATAGTAACAATGAAGTAGATTCGTACAACCGAAGCGCAATTCTAAATGCATACAACTGTCTCGCACATGATAATTTGCTTGGTTATTCAAGTGAACAAGAGAAGAGACAATACCAAGGTAAGCTACACAAGATGACAGTGGCAGAAACCGATGGATTACCGTACCTGCTGCCATTGGCAGAAGGATATCCATACATGATAAATTCTAACTGATGGGTTAGTAAATGGATCTATTGGTGTCTTGCGACATATCGAACGTCAGCAGTCAAATGTAGATGACAATTCTGCAGAAGCAGGACTATCGACCAGTACAACTTCGCCAGCAGCTAGAGAAGAAATTGTTACTTTATGGTTCGAGTTTCCAAAAGAAACAACAGGAACCACAGCCAAAGTTAAATGTCGACCTCACGTGCAAAGCAAGCCAAATACTTTGTGTACAAGCTGGGTACCATTTTATAAGAAAATAGTAAACATTACACTCACAAAGACTATAAAATGCAAACGCAAACAGTTTCCTTGCATTCCTGCTTGTGCCATCACTATTCACAAGTCACAAGGTGGGACGTTTGCTGTCATTGTTTATAAATACTCATCCAAGCAACCGCAACAGCTGGTGTACGTGGCGCTGAGTCGGGTAACAAGTTTAGAAGGCTTGCATATTATCACCGAAAAATATGCTCCATTTCGATTTAAACAGTGCCTGCTCACTTTGCAGATATTAAAAAAGACACAGTGATTCCAAGGTCTGATTATTTGATTCTGACCGAAACGTAGATGCGTGACAATTGTGATCCAATTTCAATTGAAAATTTTAAATCTGTAACCCGGCAGAATAATCCTTCAGATTCTGAAACAAATGCAGCAGGTGGAGTGGCAATTTATAGAAACTTATCATCGACATCCACATTCTCAACGTTGAACTTTCGGATACAACCCGCCTTATTAGAAACACTGGTGACGTTTGCTTAGCAGAAGTTACATGCTTTACCGCTGATACCACGTTCAAAATGGTTCTTGGCGCAGTTTATATTCATCCTGGAGCAAGTATTTCTAACATCAGTGTTCTGCTACATCAAGCACTATTTCCGTAAGTTTAAAACAGCCAGTATGTACATCCCATCATGGAAGTTTATACCGATATACCAATTCATCTTTGTGTCGACTTCAACACAAATGTGAAAAATGATGAAACATTCATCAAATTCATGAAAGACATGTTTAATGTCGATTGTGCATCAGACGTTAATAACTCCACAACACCAGGAGGCACCACCATAGATTTGAATTTTTCAAGACACAATAAACTCGAAACACTCCCTTTCATTTCCTACTTTTCCTATCATGGCCTATTCTCGACAGTATAACACAGATTGTAAGAAATTAAACATTACACATGTTTAAAAGTTGTAAAACAATTGCTCAAAGCACATTTATACTTGTAAAAACTATTAAATTGTAAAAAAAAAACATTGACATAATTGTATTTATGCGTACAAATAAATCTAACTTGATCAATTTCATTGTGATTTCCAATTACCTCCTTCTCTATATACATACAAATCAATTAAACAAATTAAATTAAAATATTCTTTTGAAAAATGCTACCATTCCATCGGTATTTTCTTAAGACGTTGTCACGTTCAACTATCGTCAGTAAATCGACAACCAATTTTTTTAAATATAAAAAGCTATAGTTACCTCAGCTTTAGTTGCTTTAAAAGCTCAGCTATAAAATTAGTGCAGCACTCTCGAATAGATTTCTCCGAATCATTATTCATTAAAATGCTTCAAATTTGCTTTTTAAATGTAACATATATCCTTAATATAAAACTTTGACAAAAATTGCCCAAAATTATCATCTTTTATTATGTCCATAATGGTGGAATAATGTGCTTTTTAGCGAATTAATGGACAGAACAAGATCTTTTAGCAAGCGTCAGTGTTATTGCTTTGAAAGCATTTGTTAACTTTTTGCATTTCCATGAGGATTAGTTTTAGAAAAACTAATTATATGAAGTTTACATTGTCGTCAAACATGGAACGCAGTTTGTTGGCCTTATGAAAGTTTTCATTTTTTGTCGCAAGAGAAAAGTGTACTTTTAACTCCTGCCATTGCATTCAATTGTCACATACTCTGGGGATTTGAAGGGGTTCCTTAGAGGGTAAACAATTATATTACTTATAATTAAACTACATAAAACGTTATGTTGACAAAGAGGGACAAACACGTTTGATAATAACTACGATTTCAACTTGGACATCACGAGACCTTTGTTAAAATAAGCATTAGTAAAAATGAAAAAAAAAATTAAGACGAGAAAAATTAGTCGCACGAATCTTATCATTGTTTATCTAATGGTAAACAGTTTTGTACTCAGATTGTCGACTTGAACTCTTACAGAACCAATTATAGGTTTCAAAAATTAAGAGCTTCAATCCGTCCGGAAGAAACTCCTTACAAGCTTGATTTACCGCCAACTGCACAGAGTGGCATAAGCATTTTATAAGAACCAAAGGCCGTGCGTCCTTCTTCAACTCAGTAAAGACGCTTCTGTTTCTGCCAACCATAACATTGACATTTCCAGTACCGATTCCTAATAGGTTTTTATATTTAATTTAAGATCCGGTTGAGCTAATGAGCTCTTTCACGAAATGAAGTAAAAGAGTGCGATTGTTCATTAATTTCAATATGTTTATTCGGCCGCGCAGGGCAATAGGTAATGTTATGTACAACTAGGCATATGCCTGAGCAAGATTAGCGAACAGCAATACTGGCTGCGCTCGAATTAATGAGTAAGCGAACAACAACTATGCTGCGCCCGATAAGTGAGACAAACGAACAACAATACTGGCTGCGCTCGAATTGTTCTCTCGTATTGAACGATCAAATGACAACTGAATGATAGCTTTGGCAAAAAAATGCGGCCGAAGCTGTGCTTAGGGCGAAGACCGAGGTTGTGCATAGATAAATGCAGATAACTATGCGTGCATTATTCGGCTGCTGCCGGGCCATCACTTCGAGAGGGCATGACCAAAAAGATTCTATACACTTTTTTTTTACACCTTTAGCAATGCAATGGGCATTACCACTCTCGAAAGGCACTAGGCTGACGGATGTAGTTGCAATCTCACCCTGGTGACTAGGGAAATAGTTTACGACGACACCTATGTAGACAAACACATACCTTATAATATGAAAAACATACAATATGTAAATATGTAAAAATTTACAGTGTTTCCTGGTGGCTGCATGTGCGCGCAAATCACTTAACTTTGCAATTATTGTGCACTTGCAATAACTGCAGAGACTTTGGAGGCGTCAGTATCGTCTTTGCGAAGCCATGTCTTAAAATCAGGATGCTTAAGCCAAGCATCTCGACACTTTTGCTTAAAAACTTTCGGCATTTTGTCACAAATACGTCTAAGCAAAAATGTTTAATTAGGATCGATAAAAGACAATCTGCTGTGACAGAATATCGGTAAAAAAAAAGATGATTTAAAATTAAAAAGGGCTAGAATTTTCGCTTCCCGCTGTTTCTAAAATATGTCCGCTAGTCAAAAATAGCTGAAATTGACGGGATAAAACCTGATTTGGCTACACTGGTAAATACATAAGCTAAATAAATAGGATTTTGTGTATGTTTTCTGAAATTTTGAGTAAAATCGGTTGATAAACTTGGGACTTAATAGGCAATAAAAAGGGAATTTAAAGATAGGTTCAGACACTTAATGCTTGTTTTAAAGATGCCGACCTGGTCGAGGGTTCGATTCTTCAATATTTTTATGTAATATTATTATATTTTGTTTTTACCAAAAATTAAATAAAAGAGAACGAAATTTGTAGGCTAAAAGAACATAAATGGCACAAAATAAATAATAAAAAATTAATAATAATAAATAATAATTTTGGTTTTCGTTGGAACTGAACACGGGCAGATGTTGCAAAACGGCCGCTCAGACAACTGGGCTATTACCGATGTTACATATAATATAAAGAGGCTGTTTTCATACTAACTGCTTCGACAAAGAAGTGAAAAAAAAAATAGCAAAATTAAATTTGTTCAATAGCTCATCTGCGTACCGACCTTGATAAGGGGCGCCGAAAATGTGTATTCACCTCTCGCTCGCACTCATTTGGTTGCTAAATGTTAGCGCTGGTGAGTACGTAGCTTTACAACTGAAATGGGCAAGGGACAGCATTTTTATCGGGTGATGGCCACATGCACGAATCCTTTGACCCATTACCCCACCCCTTATGTGTGTGAGTGTAGGGATCTAGGCCCACCAGATTTTGCAGGATTTGCTTTCAAGTTGGACTCAGTGAAGAAAATAATACATTTTCTAGGTGGTGTATGTAAGCAATACCCTTTTTCAACTTGATCGTGACTTTTTGAGACGGTGCGAACATTTTCTTATCACACCAATTGGTTTCGAAATAAAAGGACAAGAGACAAGTTTTTGAATACATTGTTCCACCCATTCCCTCGATCCTTTCGTAAGCACACACCTGTGTGATCGTACACAAAATGTCCCTTTCTATCCCAGGGAAAATCTGGTGAGGGGGGAGGGGTGAGAAATGGATACACAAGTACAAGCGACCCTTTTTCATCACACGAAAAATCTGTGTGCTGTATGATGTGCATCCAGGATCATTTAATGTGCGCTCGACATTCATGAGGTCTGTGATGTCATTTTTCATAGAATGTGGCCGGCTCGTGCAACTTTGATTCTTTCGTTAGCGTACACCTGATCGCATACAAACGTCCTTTTTTATCACAGGGAAAATGAAGGGGTGCACCTGTTCGCCCGTGCGTGCACGTACACCCACGCACACATCCACTTTGGAAGATCATAAAAACGATATATAAGCTATATTCGTAATACTCGATTTAAAGTAAATACATAAACTAAATAAATAGGATTGTGTGGTCGTTTTCTGAAAATTTGAGTAAAATCGGATAATAAACTTGGGAGTTATTAGGCAATAAAGTGGGAATGAAAAGATAAGGTCAGACACCTAATGCTTGTTGCAAAGATGCTGTTCAAATATATTAACATGCAGCAGACCAACGCGTCAACATTCTGAGTAGAACTTACACCTTACCAACATACATACATATGTACATGTAATCAAGTGTAAACGTATATAATAGTCTAAGAATACACAAAATACTTTTGTCACCATTTAGAAGGTCGAAGAAAGTCCGAGAACTATCTAGCATAAAAAGCATGAGCACGAAATAAAGAATCAGATCCTCACCAAATACTGTAGTGTTTAGTCAGGGGATTCGGCTATTAGCGGTTCAAGTTTCCAGTTGAAGTGAGCCGCTCTTCCTAGCTGTTTCTTTAAACAAGCGATATAAGCTGCACTTCGACCATAAAGGAATTTTTGCTCACGAAGACTGCCAAACCGTTCGGCATACTTTAATCGGTATCCAAGGTATAAGAGTCCGCAAAGCGATCCGTAGCGATCCGAGCGCCAGCGGAGGCTGATTCACTATGTACAACGGCGTGGGAGGACCACAAAATAAAATGGATAAACGACCACAACGGCGGCGGAAGAAACTTATGGAAGAATTCCACAAACAGTTCAACAGAGTGCTTCAAAAGGCACAACATTTTTGGGAAGCAGCGGTGCAGGACCACAACCAATAACGATCGAAGAATATAAGGCTCGACAGAAGCGGAACCAAACAAAACCGGAGAAAAAGAAGAAGTTCCGGAGAGCTGGAAAAAAGAAGCAGAAAAGAAGAAAAATAATAGGTATACAGACTGATAAATATATCGACAGGGTGTTACGAAGTAAAATTGGTTAAAGAATTAGAAGAATTAAGAAAATCTGGAAAAAAAAATATTATCTAAATAAATAAAAACAAAATCAAAATGGTACATACAAGAGAATTACTAAACGCCCTGGGGCTAGTCAGTCAATGATATACGCGCAAGTGAAAAAATGGGAAGAGGAAATAGCGCACACAGAAGGGCCGAATTTAGAGCTCTTAACTGGAGTACAGAGTCAGTGGGAGCTATTTAAAGATCAACATACCAAGTTACTGAATAACGCAAGGGCCTTTACAGGGGACTATTTCGCCAAGGACGGGTATGGAAGAACGCAAACCCTCAAAAATAAAATTTTGGCAGAACTAAATAATATGAATGATGAATAATTCAATGGGACAAATGGTGGAAGAAATTCGTATACGCAAGTACCACCAGGCAAGACATGCGCTGCAAGACACGTTGAAAAGTGCGGGAATAGACTCGAGACTACGAATAGTGTATTCGAAATATATTAGTGTATATAGTGTATTTCCAACGACTGATGGATAATTTCAAGGAATTAAAAATAAAAAAACAAGTTACCCAGATGAAGAGCACATGAAACCCAAAATTAAACTGATGTGACTTAAGAAGTTGTAAAAGGCGAATTTTCTTATTTAATTAAGCATCTAATGATATGCGGTGAAAATTATAAGAAAGCTTTGGACATTTTAAAAAATCTATATGAGAACAGACGTTAACTGTTCATGAGAAATTACATTCAAATTGTCGATTGCCTATGATGAACAGCGGGTCATAAAGAAGTGTTCAGAATATGTTGGACACGGCGCAAAAATGCACACATGCTATAGGGCATGGGCGTGGCATCAGATGTCACCGACGTATTAACTGCAGGGATCCTATTAAAGAATTTTGATTGTCAAGGACAAAAAAACTACGAGGACACTTCCAATTCGACAAAGGAAATCCAGACTCTCCGGAATGTGTTACAATTCTTAAAGAAACATTTGCAAGCCATACAAGCAGTCAGGCAATTAAGAAACATGACAAGCAGTAATGGGTGGGATCTGCTCGTATTGTCAAATTTCAGGGCACAAACTAAGCACATGGTCCAAATTAAATCAACTGGCCATCACAGAAAAATTGAGTTTTGTACATCGAGAGAGATTATACTTTAAATGCTTGGGTCACAAGTTTACTATTTACAGAGACTGTCAAGTGGACCTAGAATGTTCCAAGTGTGGGAAGCCTCACCACGATCCGTTACATTTGTCGGAAGAAAAAAAAGCGACGCTGATATCAAAAACTGGAAAAACCACCTTGTTGGCCACAGCACAGGTTGAAGCCCAAGATGCAAACGGAGAATTAATAGACCAAGGATCTCAGGTTACTGTAGTATTGGAGGAAGCAGCTCAAAAGTTGAGAGTACCAAAGAAAAAGAAGAGAACCCAAATGTATGGGTTAGAAGTAAGCTTGTTAGGAGTATCGAAAGCATCGATACAACTGAGATCAATTCGAGACTGAAGCAGTGATTTTAACTGAAATGGAAAGATGAAACCGAAAGTTTAATGAACGCAGCAGAATTGATGTACTATTAGGAGGAGATTTATTAGTCGAAATTATCTTCAATGGACACCATGATTGGTCAGTGAACCAAGCTAAGATGGATTCTATCTGGAATCGTACAAGTGCCTGGTAGTAAGTGCATTCTATCGGCTGTTAACTTGGAGAAATTCTGGGAACTGGAAGAAGATCCAGAAACAACAACCGTGACAGACAATGATAAATGTATGGAACTATACGAAAAGCAGCCAATTATTATATTCCTAACCAACCGGTGATAAGAGAAGATAGTTTCCTTCCCAATATTACTGGCTGGGGCTGTCAACAACAACAGCAGATGCAGCCAGACCCTCGCTATCGAGCTATTTGGATGTTATTGACAATCCAGTTTTGGTTCGAGCTACTGAATGCTGCATTTGGATTGGTTGGCTATGAATTGCATTCTGGCTTCACTTCACTTCAGAATGTGGACAAAACTTGGCTTCCATAAATGCTGATAACCTCACCCTAAGAATATAATTTCAAAATATGTCTGGTATGCGAACAAAGGCAGCCGCTGTTTCTTTGGCATCTTGGCACTGTGATCACGACATCATTATATTAGCTGAAACCTGGCTCAACGCGGAATTTTTCGACAATGAATTCTTCGACTCCAACCTATACCAACGTTCGCAAGGATCGGGATGCAATAAATAAGCAATGCTCTAGAGGGAGGCGTTCTTATTGCCGTTCGGTCTAGTCTGAGATGCACTTCTCTACGGCTTTGGAATGAGGATTCCTTACTTGATCAATTGTACGTGTCTCTGCTGAACCGGCTGGAACAATTTTCTTGGTGTTATCATATATACCCCCAGGTAGCAGCTTCGAATTATATAAGGCTCATGTGGACAATATTGATTATATTCATCAGGATCTGGAGGATTCTCATTTCACCTGCGTGCTGGGTGACCTTTCCTCGCTGGTATGCGTACAGGACGCGGGACCTGGCGACTAATCCGGCTTGACACGTTGAAGATCCAAAAGAAGAGAGCTTTCGCTTGAGCTAGGACTGAAGATTAGGTTTCATTTGGGAATGCTTTAAGAATTTGTTTGGTTAGAATCGGATGACGGAGAATAAGTAGTTTGAAACAACTGAGCAAAACGATCGGTGATTGCCTGATCATTGTTTGCTGTCGTATTTTCAAATGAAAGCGAGGAAGGATGTGTAATAGAACAGAAAAATGGAGTTTTGTGCATCGAGAGAGATTATACTTTAAAAGCTTGGGTCACAAGTTTACGATTTACAGAGACTGTCAAGTGGACCTAGAATGTTCCAAGTGTGGGAAGCCTCACCACGATCTGTTACATTTGTCGGAAGAAAAAAAAGCGACGCTGATATCAAAAACTGGAAAAACCACCTTGTTGGCCACAGCACAGCTTGAAGCCCAAGATGCAAACGGAGAATTAATAGACCAAGGATCTCAGGTTACTGTAGTATTGGAGGAAGCAGCTCAAAAGTTGAGAGTACCAAAGAAAAAGAAGAGGAACCAAATGTATGGGTTAGAAGAAAGCTTGTTAGGAGTATCGAAAGCATCGATACAACTGAGATCAATTCGAGACTGAAGCAGTGATTTTAACTGAAATGGAAAGATGAAACCGAAAGTTTAATGAACGCAGCAGAATTGATGTACTATTAGTCGAAATTATCTTCAATGGACACCATGATTGGTCAGTGAACCAAGCTAAGATGGATTCTATCTGGAATCGTACAAGTGCCTGGTAGTAAGTGCATTCTATCGGCTGTTAACTTGGAGAAATTCTGGGAACTGGAAGAAGATCCAGAAACAACAACCGTGACAGACAATGATAAATGTATGGAACTATACGAAAAAGCAGCCAATTATTATATTCCTAACCAACCGGTGATAAGAGAAGATAGTTTCCTTCCCAATATTACTGGCTGGGGCTGTCAACAACAACAGCAGATGCAGCCAGACCCTCGCTATCGAGCTATTTGGATGTTATTGACAATCCAGTTTTGGTTCGAGCTACTGAATGCTGCATTTGGATTGGTTGGCTATGAATTGCATTCTGGCTTCACTTCACTTCAGAATGTGGACAAAACTTGGCTTCCATAAATGCTGATAACCTCACCCTAAGAATATAATTTCAAAATATGTCTGGTATGCGAACAAAGGCAGCCGCTGTTTCTTTGGCATCTTCGCACTGTGATCACGACATCATTATATTAGCTGAAACCTGGCTCAACGCGGAATTTTTCGACAATGAATTCTTCGACTCCAACCTATACCAACGTTCGCAAGGATCGGGATGCAATAAATAAGCAATGCTCTAGAGGGGAGGCATTCTTATTGCCGTTCGGTCTAGTCTGAGATGCACTTCTCTACGGCTTTGGAATGAGGATTCCTTACTTGATCAATTGTACGTGTCTCTAGCTGAACCGGCTGGAACAATTTTCTTGGTGTTATCATATATACCCCAGGTAGCAGCTTCGAATTATATAAGGCTCATGTGGACAATATTGATTATATTCATCAGGATCTGGAGGATTCTCATTTCACCTGCGTGCTGGGTGACCTTTCCTCGCTGGTATGCGTACAGGACGCGGGACCTGGCGACTAAACCGGCTTGACACGTTGAAGATCCAAAAGAAGAGAGCTTTCGCTTGAGCTAGGACTGAAGATTAGGTTTCATTTGGGAATGCTTTAAGAATTTGTTTGGTTAGAATCGGATGACGGAGAATAAGTAGTTTGAAAAAACTGAGCAAAACGATCGGTGATTGCCTGATCATTGTTTGCTGTCGTATTTTCAAATGAAAGCGAGGAAGGATGTGTAATTGGCTTACGTTTAGTGTTGACAAAATTATAAAACTGTTTTGGTTCCAGCGCAAACTGAACCCTACAACGAGTAAAATAGTTTTTATAGCACTGCGCGTTAAGCAAGGTAAACTTTGACCGAGCCGCTGAATAGCGAGAATGAACAGCTTGACAACCGTTACGTTTAAATTTAGAATAGAGATTGTACTTGACATTTTTTAGGCGAGGCAGTGCAAATGAAGAGATCGGACCAATCAAATTCAGATATGAAATTATTCAGCCCTCGAAAATCCGCTTTGCGAAAGCAGTGGACTTTCTTATCTGGCTGATCAGACTTATTCTCCATAGCAGTCCCAATATCGATGGTCACATCGAAAATAGGATGGTATGGATTTTCGGGTTGCGTCAAGGGCGGGACCCTAACCAAACTGACTCTTGCCGGATCAGAGACAAAGCAGAGTTCGAGCAAGCGATCTAAGGAATTTCGTACATGGTTGACTTGAGACAACGAAATGTAAAACAAGCCAACAATAAAGTCGTGACGTGGAGTAGTTAAAAGTGTGTTAGAGGATGCAGTTGTGGACCAAATAGCTCCAGGAATGTTAAAATCAATGTAGGAATATGTAATAAAAGTAAAACTACCATTAAATGATAGCTTCACACAAAGGAATTTAACATCGTTGCATTCCTCGAAAGCTAATACTTCAGACGTGAGGTTTGAGTCAACTGCAATGAGGACCCCGCCCCCTCGCCTGGAAGGCCGTTCAAGCCTGTACGTTGTGGACACAGCTGGAAAAACTTCGGAGCTTAGGATCTCCGGCTTTAACCAGGTTTCTGTGAACACAATAACCTGGGATGCCAAGGAAACACTATCAGAATACAATTTAGGAAGCTTACTACGTAACCCCCTTGCATTCTGATAGGTAAGAAGGAGGGAATTGGTTAGTTTTTTGGAGCTGGCACAGTGGTTCTGTCCGGCCTGGGTAGACTAATTCTAACAGGCCGTCTTTTCTTTTTCTTGGCTTCGTACTCCTTAACAACAACATACTGCGGCCAGAAATCGGCAGAGCATATTGTGTTAAAGAGTTCGTCAGGGACATTTATTTTGAAAGATGAAATATCCCTAGCATAAGAAAATTTAAATTGTTCCACCTTAATGTTATCGGAATTGGTTTTGTCTCGAATATAGACAGTAACATCATCAGATGTTAGAGATGGGTAAAGCCGAGAGACAAATATCTGCCTCGTTGGTGGTACTGCAATAAGGGCTTTTGGCAACACAGACTGGTAAGCTGTATTACCAATTTCGGCCGGTAATCCAGGCCTGTCACCCTGGGGAGCATTCGGGACGGGGATCTGAGGGGTCGTTAATTTTGATTTTGACCCGCCAGCGGACTCAACGGACATCACTCAAGCTGCGGTCTTTGTCGTGGCACATTCGGAGGCCGAATCCTTACTTGCACCCGACCTCAATATCATACGAGTTAGATATATTGGGGTCGGGAACTGTGCCGACAGAGTCAGCTGTTGAGAACCTGTGCGAGTTGAAGGGCAGCGGCCAAATGCGGTGTGCAAACCGTAGTTTTCTTGCGCTTTGTGGACTCTTTTAACAGCTTTAGGCCATTAAACTTGGAGTCCAGCGCCATAAGCACCTCATTAGTTTTACGAAAACTAACAAGTAGCTCTTTGAAACCATTTTTGGATTGCCGCATGAATGCCATCATTTCCCTTTAAACATCGCGACAAGCCTCACAGCAGTAGCGCAATCCAATGTTTTTAGTAATAATATCAGCCATCCGGCCTGTGCAATCAATGCACTTGGCGTGCACGATATTGTCACACAGCCAGCAGCCAATAATAGGGTTCTCTGCAGAAATTACTTTCTTGCAGGTTTTAATTGCAAAGTCAGAAGATAAGAAAAAATAAGAGCAGTTACGTGCACTTAGAGAGAGAGAGAGAGAGAGAGAGGAAGAGAGCGAGAGAGTTAGAAAGCTTAAGTCGTCAAGCTGTAATATCAGCGTAACGGATAAAGCAAAAAGAGAAATGCAAAAATACAGATAAGCGATCGCTGCACAAAACTAATTTGCAATTATTATACAATTAATACACAAAAACAGCTGCATGCACACGAGAAGTGAAACGGTTATTTATTATTGACACAAGATAGAAGTTTTAACTAAAACCCCGGTGGTTTATAGCAAGGAATTAACACAAATACGAGGCGCAAAACAAAAACACGACCGTTCACTTTGAAAGAAAAACGTTGCTTCGTTCAAGCGTTGGTTAATAAATTAAACAAGCTGCTAGATTTAATTTTTGTAAGTCATGACCTGAGCTTAAATTTAGTTCTCAGTGATAATCCTCTATCTGAGTGTAATGCTCATCACCAGCCCTTATTAATATCATTCGCCACATATATATTTGCACCCTATAAGTCGGTCACAAATCCATTGTATATTAATACGAGCAACTTAAAATTAATTTGTAATGATATTACCGAAACTAATTGGGTTGAGGTCCTTTCGCATGGATATTTGCTAAGAACGTGTAGCATATAACGATCTATGGAGAAAGAGCTGCTGGTAACTAAACGTGTTAGCGGAGCACGCGATGTCCTCGGCTTTTCATAAGTCTGGTCGGCATGGGGTGGGTTGTCTAATGATACTCACAATTGGGTCAGAGTGTCGGTTGTTGGTCTATAAATGGGAGACTATCAACGGGAGACAACTGATCTGGATGGCGGTCGAAGTGGAAAAGACTGAGCTAGACGCGTGGATTTGGAAGGTACCCCCAAAACGGAAATCTAGATCTGTCAACTTTGACACTACTCAGCTGATCGTAATATTTGTAGTTGCCAGTATGATCGGGGTTTTTAGATTCCCGCCATAGATGGATCCAACTCATCTTGATGGGCTGCACTTTTATATTTTTTTTTCATTGCATTCATAATTACATATATGGTGCATACTTCTAGGTTTTATTTTGGTATTTATTTTTATCATTATATTTTTTTTTTTCTTGTAAGCTCGAACAAGCTCTTTACAAACGTTTCTTATCTTCTATCTTAGCTATTATTAATAGGCATGCCAAAAAAAAAACGTTTCTTAGTGCTTACAAATTACCTTGGTACACAAGAGGACTACAAAAATATAAGAATCTTAAAAATAAATTCTACAAGCGATTAGTCGAAAATAGCAGTCTTGCAGATTACAAATTCTTATACAACCAATATATTGCGGATGTGGAACCTTAATTAATTAGCAATCCAAAATCATTCTGGCATTTTGTTAATTCTAAAAGAAAAATATCTTATATTTCTTTCCGTATGTCGTACAATAATTTATCAGCATCGGCGGATCTCGGAGTGGCTAATCTTTTTGGCAAATATTTTGCATCCAATTCCGAACCACATTCCTTGTGGAATGATGAAGTTTCGCTTGGTTCCATTGCTTCGAGCCTTAATATTGGGTGCTTGCATGTCACTGAATCTGACTGCCACAGACCCGCTGCGAGCTTCAACGAATCTGAAAAATTAGATTGTGATGGCCTTTCACCTTTTATTTTGAAAAACTGTATTAAAGTTCTATCAGAGCCTCTTAAAATTATTTTTAACAGATCTCTTTTCAGCGGAGTCTTCACTCAGAGATGGAAACTGTCCATAGTTACTCCCATTTTTAAGTCTGGTGTTAAAAATTAATTTCTAATTATAGGCCTATTGCAAAGCTTAGTAATGTCTCAAAGACAATTGTTGCTAAGAAGCTCACCTTAAGTGCCGGGTCGTTAAAGAACTTTTGAACCCTTTTACACTCCGTTACTCAGATAAGGAATATCTGTTTGGCAAGCACTAAATAAATAAATGAGTGGGCGAAGAAAAATGGTTTGCTTATAAATTCCACCAAATCAAAATGTCTAATCATTTATAAAAAATCGTTCATTACGGCAGACCTTCCAAAACTTCAAATAAGCAACTCCTCCATTGAATATTTAAGCACTGCAAATAACTTAGGCTTTACATTTAACTCCGTGTTGAGCTGCAGTTAACATACATATAGCTAAAGCGGTTGGAAAAACAAACGGCTGACTTAGGCAATTACAGCATTCAAAATACTTTTTAACTCAAGAACTAAAAATGCTTATTGCTAAAACTTACCTAACGCCTACCTTATTTAATGCAGTAGAGCTTTTTGGAAACTGTGATGCAACAAGCAAGCAGAAATTAAAAGTAGCTTCTAATAGTGTAGCAAGGTATATATTTACCCTTAAAAAAAGTCATCACGTATCTCTTTTTTTCCTATAAAATTTTAATTAAATTAAATTCAATTTTAATGTTTGGACAAACGCAAGGGCTTTACTGTTGCTATACAAAATAATATTTACTAAAGAGCCATCGCACCTTTTTGAAAAATTACATTTCAGCACATCTATAAGAAGAAATGACATAGTCTGCTTAAGATTTCAACTCGCAAGTTCTGATAAACACTTTTATATACACGCTGTTCGTCTTTGGAATCGACCCAAACCACATTAAACAGAACAAAAACGCAAGGCAATTTAAAAAAAAAACTTAAAATAACAAAAAAACACTTAAACACTTAAAATAAAAAAAAAGAAACAAATGGGAAAATATAAACAAAAAAAATTGGTTGTCTGTAAAGTCGGTTTACTGACGATAGTTGAACGTGACAACGTTTTAAGAAAATACCGATGGAATGGTAGCATTTTTCAAAAGAAAATTTTAATTTAATTTGTTTAATTGATTTGTATGTATATAGAGAAGGAGGTAATTGGAAATCACAATGAAATTGATCAAGTTAGATTTATTTGTACGCATAAATACAAATATGTCAAAGTTTTTTTTTTTACAATTTAATAGTTTTTACGAGTATAAATGAGCGTTGAGCAAATTTTTTACAACTTTTAGACATGTTTATTATTTAATTTCTTACAATCTGTGTTATTCTGTTGAGAATAGGACGATGATAGGAAAAGTAGGAAATGAAAGGGAGTGTTTCGAGTTTAATGTGTCTTGAAATAGTCAAATCTATGGTGGTGCCTCCTAGTGTTGTTGAGTTATTAACGTCTGATGCACAATCGACATTAAACATGTCTTTCATGAATTTGTTGAATGTTTCGTCATTTTTCACATTTGTGTTGAAGTCGCCACAAAGAAGAATTGGTATATTGCTGTAACGATCGGGGCGGGATAGCTCAGTCTCGTCCAGGACTCGCTGCAACAAATTTATATTTGTTGGGCGCGGTGCCAAAATAAGAACTCCGGGGTTTAGATTTAAGTAATATAATATATATTTTAACTGGGACTTTCACCTCTTTTCCACCACACCTGTCTTAAGCGGGGCACAAGACGCCCTATCTCTAACAATTAGTGCACGCCCGACTCGCCGGCCAACGCCGTCTGGGTGATCACGCCGCGCTTACGCTCCGCTTGATACTCCGGTGCTACCCGCACCCGGATGCTCTCGCTAAGCTTCGCTCCGCTAGATACTCTGGTGCTGCACGCTCCAGATGCTCCCGCTAAGCTGACGCGCTGGCAACCTCACCGTCCGCCTGGGCACTTACAAAGTACGAGGTGGAAGGAAGTGGTAAAACTGGACTCGCTTGGTCAAAGGAGATCCCTCCCAAAGGCTTACTGCGTGATTGCTGCTGATGACTGTCCTGTTCTGCGGTCCCCTGAACTGCTCCTTGGCTCGTTTCCCAAGAAGTCACTGTCACAAGCACTAGCACTGGTCACTGGTCACTCGCAAATCCACTGCGATATAAACTCCACAACTGCCTGCCCCTGAAGTGATCCTTGGCTCGTTTCCCAAGGAGTCACTTACCCTTGCACTGGTCACTTCCTATATCCCCTGCGCCGTGAACTCGACTACTGACTGCTCCTGAAGTGATCCTCGGCTCGTTTCCCAAGGAGTCACTTCCTATATTCACTGCAACATAAACTCCGCCACTGACTTCCATTGAAGTGATCCTTGGCTCGTTTCCCAAGGATTCACTTTCACTGGCACTCTGCGGCCACTACTGCCTAAACTCCACAACCTACTTCCCCACTGACTCTCCAACTGACTCCCCAACTGACTCCCCAACTGACTCCCCAACTGACTCCTGCCTCGCTCTTTTATACCCCCTGCAGCGCTGCTATTCAGCAGCCCTCTCTCCCGCCAAAACTCCTTGCTCAGCGCATCTGTGTCCCGCTATGCGCTGACTAACGGCTCTGACGAAAGCTTTCTCTCCCTTTTCCTTCTACTGCTTTCTCTTCTGTCGATCCTACGTTCTCTTAGGGCTTTTGTAAGGGATCTAAACGATTTTGCTCTATGGGGAATTTGACCGATTTTTTGAACCAAAATTAATAACTCGCTTAGTTTATTAGATATCAACATGAAACTTCACCAATCGTAATTATATATATATAGGAAAATTCTGAATGAAAATTATCCGGATCAGACAACTATATCCTATAGCTTTCATAGGAGACATCGGGTAAAATTTAAGATATCTGCATAAAATTTTGTACACTTAAAATTTATACTCTTTTAACAGAATATAGAAAATTTTGTCAAGATCAGATCACGGTTTCCTATAATTTTCATAGAAACAATGTAACCAAAAACTGCTTCACATCTGGTAAGCAATACAGCGTTGCCATACAAAAGGTTACGCCTAAAATTAAAATTCCCGCCAAATCGAAAAAAGTGGTATTTTTAATAGCAATCATTTAAACAAGAATTTAATACTCTACAACATACAATACATATCGTGAATGGACTCTTCTGGACTCACTTTAAATCCCTTATGAAACATGAGACTTTATCCAAAATATGCATTTGCAAGGCTACTTGCATTTTGCTCTATTAAGGGAACAACACGATTTTTTTTCTACAAATGAGGTTCACAAACACATAATACAAACCACACAGATTGGAATTCATTTCAAAATTTTAGTAAAAGTTTTAGTTTTCACTTCTGATCACTTAAACTTACCAAACAAAAGTTAATATTACAGACGCCTGTGCTTTGCAAATGTAAAAGCTGTTTTACCAGCTGATTCCTTTGTTGTGCGCCCTCTATGAAAATTTCTGTTATGCAACACTGAAGATTAGTGTATTGTGAATGCGTTACACTGAAATTTGTTTTAATTTTCTGACTTTTAGAAAATGGGTTTTGGCCAGAAAAAGTGGTCAAATTCCCCATAGTGTATTGGTATCAACTTCCATGATGGGATGTACATTAGAGTGTATCGAAAATCAATTTTTTGTTATTTTTGATGACGCTGGGTGCGGAAAAGTTGTTAAACCATGCCAAATGAAAGCACAAAAAATTTCAGCCCGAAAGTATAATATTCACTATCCCCGCAACGTCCTTGAAAATTTCGAAATTTTCATGATTACTAGAGTGTATCGAAAAACAACTTTTTTTGATTTTCGATGACGCTTGGTGCTTGTGCTTTCATTTGACATGGTTTTACAACATTTGCGCATCCAGCGTCATCGAAAATCAAAAAAAATTCTTTCATCTTCTAGAATAATTTCGAAATTTTCAAGGACGTTGCGCGGATAGTGAATATTATCTTTTCGGGCTGAAAATGGTTTTACAACTTTCCGCACCCAGAGTCATCGAAAATCAAAAAAAGTTGATTTTCGATACACTCTAATGTACATACTGGCTGTTATAAACATACGGAAATAGTGCTTGATGTAGCAGAACACTGATGTTAGAAATACTTGCTCCAGGATGAATATAAACTGCGCCAAGAACCATTTTGAACGTGGTATCAGCAATGAAGCATGTAACTTCTGCTAAGCAAACGTCACCAGTGTTTCTAATAAGGGTTGTATCCGAAAGTTCAACGTTGAGAATTTCGGCTGTGGATGTCGATGATAAGTTTCTATAAATTGCCACTACATCTGCTGCATTTGTTTCAGAATCTGATCGATTATTATTATTGAATCACAATTGTCACGCATCCACGTTTCAGTCAGAATCAAATAATCAGACAGATCAAAACATGTAAATGTACAATAGACGGATGTCGAACGCTGACGAACGCAAAGGCCGATTGTGCATTTGTGTGCGTAAGAGAAAAACGAAGTTGGCTTTGCGCGAGACGAAGCCTTAAATTAAAAATGCCTGTAACTAAGTTTGAAGGAAAGGGGTGAGAGGGGAAGAGCGGCAAAGCGGTGTTTCTCCGTCTCGCTCTGCTCTCCCGCTTTGTCTATTTATAGCTCGAACACTGACGCACCCGTATGTGTGTATTTCAGTGTTTGGCGCCGCCCTCTGGTTTGCATGCGTGGTGCATAGGCTAGAGTGTTCGAGTCTTAATCTAACGATCGCGGGTTCGAGTACCAGTCGCAGCAATTGTGTTTTCGAAAAAATGTAAGCTGGCTTATTGTAGACTTTCTATAATATTTCCCGCAACATGTTGCGGGAAACACGTCTCAAAAGTGAAATGGAAATATTAGGTTTAAATTTAGTAAACTCTGTGTCTCCAACGCATTTCAGCAGAACATGCAGCTCTTTGTTAGATGTCTTCTTCGTTACTGACATTGAAAAAATATATTTGTATGACCAACTCGTCGTGCCTTCGTTCTCAAAACATGACCTTATATATTTGACCTACAACTTTGACCTTCAATACAATGACGAATCCATAGTATTTAGAGACTTTAAGAACATTGACTATGAAATGCTTATGGACGAACTTGACAGATGCAACTGAATAATATTTACATATCTTCAACGGTAGACCAGCAGCTCTCAATACTACAAAACAACATCAGCTACTTGTATAATACTTATGTTCCAATTAAACGCAAGTGATAAATATTCAGTTAAACCATGGTTTAACAATGAAATTAAGCAGGCAATTAAATCCCGGAACGATGCATATCGAAAGTGGAAAAGGTATAGGACTCCACAACACCACGGACACTTTAAGTTATTAAGACAGACCGTAACTAAACTAATTGAATCTGCGAAGACAAACTTTTGTAGTCGTAAATTCAAAAATTCAACATCTACTCGACAAACATGGAAAGAAATTAAGGCATTAGGAATAGGTAAACAAAAGCAACAGCGGTACAGGAAGTTGACATAGAAGAACTGAACCTAAGGCTGTCAGAATGCAATGTACCTGAAATCTGCAATAACAATATGTACCTGAGATCAGTACCTGAAAGTATCTGTGATAATAGGTTTAGATTTGTGTGTGTCAATCAGTGTGAAGTGCTTGTCAATATTCTTAAAATCAAATCGGACGCTGTTGGACTTGACGATATAAACCCTAAATTTTTAAAATTAATACTTCCGAAAATCTTACGATTTATTACGCACATTTTCAATACTGCCTTTACAACATCTATGTTTCCAGACTGTTGGAAAATCGCCAAAATTGTCCCCGTCCCAAAGGCAAACAAAGAATATAGGCCCATCTCAATTCTTCCATATTTGTCAAAGGCCTTTGAAAACATAATGGCAGCCCAAATTAATTCTTTTATACACGAAAATGCTTTACTAAATCAAAGTCAATCCGGATTTCGGAAAAATCGCAGTTGCACGTCAGCAATCATAAAATATCGAACGATATACGTGACTATGCTGACAAATCCTATGTGACGCTTCTAGTACTTCTTGACTACAGTAAAGCCTTTGACACGGTCAACCATGATGTCCTATGTGCCAAATTAAAACTCAATTCCGATTTTCAAAGACAGCCGTCAAACTTATGTCATCGTACCTACTGAATCGTCGTCAATCTGTTGTAATGTCAAATGTCTCGTCTTCGTTTGTATGTTTAAAACGTGGTGTGCCTCAAGGTTCTGTTCTTGGTCCGTTGCTGTTTACTCTTTATGTAAATGACCTTCCCTCCGTGTTGTCTAATTGTAATGTTCATATGTATGCAGATGATGTCCAGATGTATGTGAGTCGTCCCTAAATAGAATAAATGAGTGTGTAAATATATGTAATAGTGAACTTGTCCAAATAAGTAACTGGGCCAAAGATAACGGCCTAGGACTTAATCCGGCGAAATCCAAGTGCCTAATAATCTATAAAAATAAAGTAAATAGTGATTCGATCCAGCCCTTAGTTCTTAACGCCATTCCTATTAAGTACGTAGACAAAGTTACCAACTTGGGTTTTGTTTTCAACAGTACGCTGAGCTGGAGTGATCATGTCAACGCAACTATAGGAAAGACGTATAGTTTACTCAGATGTATCTCCTCCATTAAAAACTTTTTACCTAAAAATATACGTTTGCTACTGGCCAAATCATGCCTAGATCCAACACTTTTCTATGGAGTTGAAGTATTTGCAAACTGTGATTCAGTCAGCCAGCACAAAATTAAAATTGCTTTCAACAGTATTGCAAGATTCGTATTCAATCTGCATCGATTCGATCACGTTTCTAGATTTGCTTACAAAATATTTGAACTACACCTGGCAGACTGGATGAAAATGAGAGTGTTAGTGTACCTGCAAAATTAATTTTAACTAAAGACCCAAGCTATCTCTACGAAACGCTTAGATTCTCAGCTTCGCGGAGAGCAAATAATATTATTCAAATTAGGCACAGATCCCTACTCTCTGAACGACAATATTTTGTAAACGCTATAAGGCTATGGAACCAACTCCCAAACTCCCTTAAAAATATTAGCAGTGCAGCGCAGTTTAAAGAAAAACTTAATTCGCACTTTAAAGATAATAGAATAACATAAAAACAAAGCGACCCTAGTCTTAGCTTTAATATAAGTATAATTAAAATTCGATGTAGTATTTAACAAAGAACAATGATTTCAAATTAACTTTTCCTGTGTGACTATCGCATTAAATTATAAGTTTTATACTTGTAGCGTTAGGAAGAACTTTAAATAAAATTAAATTAAATTAAATTAAATTATATCCATTTAACTTAACATACTGACCATTTACAGCCGGCACTGCCTGATCCTCTCCAGAAACTGGCCATTTGCAGCCGGCACTGCCGATCCTCTCCAGAAACTGGCCATTTGCAGCCAGCACTGCCTGATCCTCTCCAAAAACTGGCCATTTATAGCCGTGTCGGCAGCCGTGTACTGTGTCGCGGCAGAGGTAACGACGCATGAGTCATGCTTTTTAGAGAGTGCGTCCTGCTCTATCGACGTTATCACGTCAAAATATAAACAAAATAAAAGTTAATCCAATTAAGAACAGAAAAACATTACCAAAGCTGGAATTTTGTGCAGCACATCTACTGGCGAAATTATTGAGTGTAGTAACAGCAACCATACCGACTTAAAAAGTTATATTTGCTTGGGGTGTTTTATCAATTACGTTAAGTTGGATAAAAAACTCAAGGAACAAAGACAGGATACGGCCAAAGGTTGAGCAAATTCAGCAACTAGCACCAACAGCCTCATAAAGGCACATAGGATCAAAAGCTGATTTGGGAACCAGAGGTGTACAATTTGACAAGCTGGGAGCAGCTGAACTATGGTGGAAAGGACCACAGTGACTTCAAAAAGAAAAAGAGGACTGGCCCTTGCATGAGGATAAGTCTTACGTGAATAATGTAATTGCGGTAAAATTTTGGGAAAACTAGTCAGAGAAATGGCTTAAATAAGTTAAACACGATGGTTTTTATCAAGTTTTATAAAAATAATATTATTTAGGACACTTGGTCCGTATTTATTTGCACAAAAATTTGAGCTAAATTATGTTTACAGAACTTTCCATATTTATACCCAATAACTTTTCGCTGCAGCGGGAAGTGGATTAGACGCTGCAGTCAGCACAGTTTGGTAGCTATTGACCGAAGCCGGGAAGTTGCCCTTGCACTTTTACTTGCTGGTGCAATACCGGATGCGCGTGGCCAACTTAGGTTGCGAATTCGTTTTGTGTTAACTCCTCCACCTTTAAAATAGAGTGTATGCTCGGTGCGGTCATTGATCTCGTTATCAGAAGCAATTTTGTTGATGTGCAGTATTTTGACACTTTTAATCAAGAAGCGGCTAGCTAGTGTTGCTAGTCCGATGATTATTATGAAACTTATTAGAAAATCGGCTGTATGTGATGTTGTTTCTAACAGTTCCAAGGGTTGGTATTGTTGATGTTCAGTTTTTTTTACCAATTCTAGTGATAGCTTATCCACTATCTTTTTAATGGTCATCTCAGTTTGGAGAATTTCTGGCATCGGATGATAGTGCACCGTGTCTTTGTTGGTGAAGGTCTGCCCATCAATATTAATTGTAGAATTGCTATGTAGACTGACTCCAGTTGCGATTTCGTCAATAACTAGAATGTGTTGGTTGTTGATTTTGGTGCAGGTGGCGGGCAACTTTTTAATAAATTTTGTATGCAAGAGGAATTACTTATGTCCATCATATTTCTATGTTTACAAATGCTTATCTCATTATAATTATTACACTTTGAAATTTTCGCAAAAAGTTTTCCTTTACATTTGATTACATTTTTGCTTTGAATTTTATTAACATATTGGCCAATTTTTATTGGTTTGATTAAAAGTTCTTCACAAAAGTTGGTTGGTCGATTATATGAATTTTAATAATATAAATAGGTGATGGCCCATTGCTTGCTACGCTTACTTCTGCTATGTTCATGGCTTCTTCAAAATTAGTGTATGGCAACTGGTCTGGATCTAATGTTTTTATAACTTCATTCACCTCTTCATCTCCTAATATCTGGCTGTTACTAATACCTGCTTTCGCCCATTGTATTGCGTGGTTTAAGTTAACAATTTCATTTTTAAGCATTTTAATTTGAAACATTAGTGTGTCCCTTTGAGGGTCTCCTCCGTATTTTAAGTAATTTATTAGATTGAATTGGCCTGGGTGATATTATTTATTTTTTCTACGATAAGTCTGTTTAGAATAACTTGATTGTTGTTGTTAGTTAAAGCTGAATTTATTTTTTCATGAAGTATTTCGAAATCTCTACTGTCGGGAGATTCAGCTAACCGTTTCCAAGCGCTGCCTAACAAATCTATTTGTGTTTTTCTTTTACTCCTAATCTTGAGGTTATTAATTAAATTTTTTGAAATTTGAATTCTAATTTTTAGCAGTGTAATTAATTTTTTCAAGTGTTTTTTTTTGTATTCTTCAATAATATGAATTTATCTGAAGGTTCCCGTTAAGGCTCACGATATTAGATTTCGTGTAGTCAGTTATTTGCAGGTCTGCAGCGCACACAGTGAAAAGGGTTTTGTAAATGTGATTTAATTTCGAATAAATTGTTTATAAATATTTCTTCCACTTTCTGTTAGTACTGTGGTGTTTCTGTCTTCTTTAACGGTTTCTTTTTTATATCTGGCGGATACTTTTGTACCTAATCTTTTATTATTTTGAACGAATATCTTATCTCCTGGGGAATATTTTTTATTTGATCTCTACTTTTGTTATGGTATGTTAGGTCTTTTTATCTGAGTGGTCGTAATTCTCTCTGTGATTTTTTGTCTCTCGGTTTGTTGTAGTCTAAGTGCTACCTTTCTTCCAAAATATAAGTCAACTGGTTTTCTGATGGTGGTTGAGTGTATTGAATAATTATATTTGACAACTGATCTGCCTATAAGATCTTTCTATGAAGCGTGTACTTTGTCGGCCTTTTGGCACCGAATACTTTCTGACAGTTTTAAATGGAAACGTTCGGTTTGGCCGTTTGCTGAATTGTAATATAGGGGTGCTTAGTAAACTTCGATATTAAATTGATCTTTTAGCATCCGCATTACGGGAGCCGAACCAAGTAATTTCTCATTATCTATTACTGGGATACCAAAATTGTTTAATAATTCTTTTTAAGGTTCTTTTGTGTCTTGAGTTGCTCGAGATTTGACTATCCTAGCCTGTGCAAATTTTGAAAATTTATCTATTGCAGTCAAAACGATTTGTTTGCGTATAAAAATCAACGTGAATAATTTGACCTAAGTATTGTGGTATTGGTGTTTTTTGTAACTCTGGTTTGTTGGGGTATCTTTCGTATTTCTTTTCTTTACAAATTTGGTATTCTTTTACAATTTTTATTATTTTAGGCCTCATCTGTGGAAAGTAAACTTTGCTTAACAATTGTTGTTTGTTTTCATTGCTATTTCTATGTGCTCTTTTATGCTCGTTGGAAAATGGAAGGGGCATTTTTATACCCGATACCCATAGGGTACAAGGGTATTATAAGTTAGTGCCAACCGAGAATGTATGTAACAGGCATAAGGAAAAATCTCCGACCCTATAAAGTGATCAGCGTCACTAGCCGAGTCGATCTAGCCATGTCCGTCTGTCCATCTGTCTGTCCGTGTGAAACAACAGATCTCAGAGACTATAAGAGCTAGAGTTACCGAATTTCGTGACAACATTGGAATCTGTTGCACGCAGATCAAGTTTGTTTTAAAATTTGGACACGCTCACTTCCACCCCGAAAATCATATAAAACGGTATATAAGCTATGGGCGTGATTTTCGGCTTAAAGTAAGTATGCCATCGCGGACGTGTTCTGAAAATTTGAGTAAAATCGGATTATAAACATAGATGTTATTAAACAATAAAATTTCTGTGTAAACTTTTTGAGAGAGAGGGAGCGATAGAGCGCACACGTGCGTGTTGCTCAAAATGTTCCTAGGAACATTTGTCTTTGTTGGGTGTTGCTTAACATGATTCTAGCAACATTTGTCTTCATTTGTCAACAGTCCATGTTCATGTGCATTCCATGTTTATTGTCACCCACAATGCTTTGGGTACCGGGTATCTCACAGTCGGTCACACTCGACTGTAGCTATCCCACTTGTTTTTCTTTATCTGATTGTCTGAGTGGGATTTTGTGAAATCCACTTGTAAGGTCTAAAACAGAAAAAAATGTATTTTGTCCTAGTAGTAGCTCTTGTATTTTCTTTTCAACTTCTGGCCAAAGATCTTCTGGGTATGGGTAGTATGAACATCTCCGGCTACGGAGCTTACATAAAAAGATTTATTTTTTTTGATTGGTTTTTTTACCAGTCGCGGTTGGATGTAATTTTTATTAGAGCCGGTGTCTATTAAAATTTTGATCATCTCTCCATCACCGGTTTTACATTAAAAGTAAGGTAATGAAGAGGATTCTACTCTAAAAAATGAAGGCGGTTCGGTTTCCTCTGTTTTTTGTTCGAAATCTGGAATTTCAGTGTAGTATTCGGCTGCTGTCTCGTCAGCTTCCGTTAATTGGTCGGTTTTATCTAATGGGTATTCTTATTAAGTGGTTATGTGAAAATTTCTCTGTCTTTTTTCTACCAGTTTGCTTGTCATTTGAGGTGGTGGTCGTTTTCCCTGCAGTCTATTATTTGATCTGTTCATATAATTTATTTGTCTTGTCTGTAAACTTTTTATTTATATCCATAGGTTCTGGTTTAGGCTGTGGCTTTGGAGCCAATGGACGTGGTGGTTATATTGCTGGGTAAGCAGAATATTGCTGATGATGTCCACTAAATTGCATTTGCTGCTGTGGAAAATAGGGTGTCGTTTTCGGGGTCTGTGGAACGTGAGCTAAATGTGGGATAAATGGTTGTCTATCTGCGTTGAATGGTTGATGTACGAATTTTTTTGGTAAGGCGGGTTCTCTAGTAGGTCCTTCAAATTTTCTTTAATTGTTTTGATTATTATTGGCGTAATTCTTTCTGAAATTTTGATTTTCTAGCCTTTCCCATAGTTTGGAGTGCAGATGGAAGATCTGCCGGCTCTATGATACCTAGTAGTCTAGGCAAGTCGCCGCTAAGACCTCAAATAAATGTATCAAGCGCCATGTCTCTGTAAGACTTGTCTATAAGATCCTGATGCCTGAAATTTTGTTCAAGATGAGTGATAAGTGAGTATAGACCTGTTGGTAGAAATCTGCTGTGGTTTGATTACAGTGTACTAACGAAGCCATCTGATAGTCTAGTGCCGTAACGTCTCGTTTATCAGCGTAGTGGGCTGTTAAAGATTTGAAGATTGCTGTCCAGTTTAGTGGTGTGTTGTATGATTCTAAAACTTAGTCTGCATTACCTACTATTTTGTTTCTAATAACATTTAAAATTCCATAGTATTAATATATTTTTATTATTCTCTCTACGCTCTTCCTCCAAGAGCTGAATTCTCCTGCTAGGCCAGAAAATTTCGTGAGGCTTTTTACTATGTCCCAGACAAAATTCAAATTCATTCATACTATTTACATTAGCATTATAGGTTTGATCGAGTAGCGGCACTGAATCTGGGTTTAAATTTTGATTTAAAATTCTCTCTACTATTTCTTGTATTTGGGCTTGCATATTAACTAAGTTTGCTGGGACTTGGTTTTCTTCAGGGGCTTGTACTCCACTATTGTTTAGCATTAAGGGCCTGACCGGATTACTTGGATTAGTCAGTTTATGCGTGTTTTTGTTAAAAACATAAAATATGTTTTGTATGTGTAGAGATGAGTAAATTCTTAGATTACTAATTTTTTTAAGTTTTAGATTGGATTTGTTTTGTGTGCTTGTTTGCTTTATGTTTTTTGCTTTAATGGCTTTTGGTTTAGCTTTTTAGTTTTTGTTGTACATTTTTTGCCTTTGGTTTAGCTTTTGTTTTAAAAGATTTCTTTTAGGAATGTTTCACTTTTGTCACTTCTTATTTTGTTTGTGGTTTCTAATTAAAAGTTAGCTCACAGTAAAATAAAATACATCCTGAACCGAACAGTTGGTAGTAGTCCTTTTTGCTTCTTGCTACTGGGGTACCTTTGCCTGACACTCCCGTCCAGTTGTCTACGGCGATCGGCTGCAGTCTGATGTAAGTGAGTCCTTTTCTTGGCAGGTCGTCCAGCAGTGGATCAGTCAGCACTTTTTGGAAATATTGACCGAAGCCGGGAAGTTGCCCTTGCACTCTTACTTGCTGGTGCAATACCGGATGCGCGTGGCCAACATCGGTTGCGATAGGTCGATGTAAAACAAAAACGTCATCGCCATCGGGAAATTTATCAGTAGAAGAGTTGGAAAAAGCACGAAGACAAATTTTCAAGTTGCATCAATTAAAGGAATTTTCAGAGGAGATAGCTAAAGTAAAAGGACAAAAGAAGATAGACTTAAAAAGTAAATGGGCACCCTTACACCCATTTCTGGATAGAGATGAGATTTTAAGAGATGGAAAACATCCAATTATAGTTAATAAATAGCATTTGGCAAAAAAAAAACATATACAAACGTATTACATGGAGGAAATCGGATAATAAAATTGCGAATCAGGAAGGAGTTTTGGATAATGGGTCTGAAAAACATGATAAAGGCCGTTGTACACGAATGCGTTCGTTGTACCAGATTTTGACAAGAATATGCGCAACAATTGATTGGACAAATTCCGGAGCAACGAGTAGGAACAGGAGTGGACTACGCGGGCATATTAATATGAGAGTATCAAAAGGACGAGGGCAGAAATCGTACATAGCGGTAGAGACCCGCACATTTTCTGATTGGAAGACCAACACTGGACGTACCTGATAATATAACGGATAAGTATATATCGCCTCTCGATAGATGGAAACTGTTGACGAAAATGAAGACACATTTCTTGCAGAAATGTAAGGATGAATGATTAATGAAACAGTGATGGATCAGTAATCAGTAATCAGTGATCATGTTGTTCTGGTGAATGCTCATGATCCTAAAAATAATCGGCTTGAAATCTATCGGATTTAAACTTGTCGTTGGGCCTAACGTCAAAAAAAAATTGGATTTTGTTTGAAAGAAAACTGAAATGGACAAGTGTACGTACATCCATATATACATATTATGCTAAATAGGCAAAAACAGAGGAAGCGTTTTTTACTTTTTCAGCGGAAAGCAATATGTAAAAACGGCTTCGAGTATATATGTTCGGTTATAGCTGCCGCAGAAAAGCTACCGAGTAGCCTGTACACAATTGCTTGGTTCTCGCCCATCAAAATTGAAAAATAGTGAAAATATGGACAGTTAGTAAAAAAATTAATTACCTGAAGAAACAAGAAGCAAATAGTAAAATGTTTTCTTTAATTTATACCTAACTAGCGGACCCGGCGAACTTTGTCTCGCTCTAATTCGACGCCATTATATAACCCCAGGGTAATAGTCAAACACTGCATTTCTTTATTTAGTATAGAGCGATATGATATAATATGTTTTTTGTTTTTTTTTCCGGCGCAAAAACAAACAATGAAGACGGCTTACCAACACGCGAACATGCAACGTACAGCTGGCCGTGCGAAAAACAGGGAAATTCTAGATTTATCCCGCAGACTTCTAACGATTGGCCTTGCGATTTGTTGATTGTCATCGCAAATGCCAATCGGACGGGGAACTGAATCCTCTTGAATTGGAATGGATCAGTTGGAATAATCGGAATTCGTGTATAAGAACCACCTCTCCTTTAAATGTTCCCTTGATGATCATCGCCTGAACCACGTTATTCATCAGTTTCGACGGACAACCGCGTACCGTTGCAATTTCGGATGATTTAGATTCCGCAGCATTATAATAATTGATCCCACCTTCAGTTGCAAATTATGCGGTGGAGTTCCTGGCACATCTAGCGAGTTCAAAATTCTGTCGGATAGTTCGTCGCTTCATCCTCGTCGGTCACGCTGTCAACGGATCTGTGAATGCAGTTCTCCATCATTTGATTTTGAATAATTCCAATTCCATTATCTTCGCATGCCCGTCTTCGCCAGTATTGCCCGTTCACTAATCCAGTCGATATTTTTATAATTTTGCGCAATGTCGGGGAACACTTTGTTAATGAGTTCCTCCTTTGACGATGTGAACACGCAAAATTTGCCGGAAACGATATTGATCCAGTCGAAACATCATCGAATTTCCGCACGTGACTCTCATGTTCGTGGTTAATTTCAGCTTTTGACATATCTCCACATTGAAGACGATTTAAGGCATGCATTAACTTCATCGGCAGCCGTAGATTTCGGGATGACGGGAAGCGTTTGACCAAAATCTCCGGACAGCATGCATGGTGATTCTGGGTTGTGGACTCCGCAAGGGCCATGGATCATACTCGTTTTCACAACGGAATGCAGCTCCGGATCAGTTTCTGGATCTGGTATTTCGGCAGAAATAATCGAATCAATATGTTCTGGTCGGATCTTGTCGAACATCCAAAGCAAAATGTGCGCATGTGGTAAGCCACGCTTCTGCCATTCAACCGAGTACATCCAACAACGAACTACGCCAAAAACCCTCTTAACGTAACGATGTAATCCAAAAATTTTCCTCTTCTTTACCTTAGCTTGAATACTGTGCAGTGTCATGTCGATCGCTGGATGTTTGTCCTTTGCAACAAATTCGTAATTTCGGGCCTTTTCTGATTGCATGTAAACGTGATAAATAAATCAGGTCGTCCGTAATTCCGCACGTCATCGCTCCCAACATAAGTAGCTGGCAGAATGGTCAAACAACCAATGTTTGCCGCGTGTCCATCAGTAGCGATGGCGTCACGCAAGTGGATGTACTCGTCAGATCATAACTTTGACTGATTGAAACGAATGAAATTGAGACGCTCCGTTTCTACTTTTACACATGTCGAGACACAGTACTGCTGAAACAAACAGCGGTATCTCAACAGATGATTGTCAACATCTAGTCGAATCATCAATCGATATGCATAAAAATTCATTGAGCTGACTTTTCTTATTCGTTTCTCTCCTGTAATATGAATTCGAATTTACGTGCAGGATGAAAAAGAAGTGATTAAACAAACCTGTCGTTGGATTGACCATCTTTATGTTGAAGTGATAGCCATCTTCTCCACGACAGAACATCAACGGATATTGAAGTGCATCATATGACCGATGAGTCTCATAAACGCGTTGCAATTGTCCATCATCCCGACGCTTGAGAACAATATCGCGTGATTCCACATTCTCGCCAACAATCACCACCGACTTCATTGATAGTGGGCGCATTAAATTGTCTTGAATGGCTTCCAGCTGGTCTTTATCTGCTCTGATAATGATTTTGTGGTCGTCAGAATGCATTGTATCCAAAGTTGTTTTGAACAATCTGACCAATTCATTACACTCATGAAGAAGATTTTGCAATTGTTGTATTATTTCACGTTTGAAGTTGCAGTGAAAATTGCACAACGCTAAACGGTTCGTCTCTGATCTTCTTTCTGCACGTTCGTCTTGCGTTTGACTTTCATGGACATTCCGACTATATGTTGCTCGACGTACGTCGTCCAATGTTTGGCCGTCTTATAGCAGGCATTATTCCTACAAATCACAGGAAGAAATTAAACAAATCCGGACGTCTGATAAAACAAATAAGAAACCGAATAATATTGAAACGATTTGTTTTACTTTGACATATATTTCGATACACTACTGTTTTATATAATTTGATATTTTAATTATCTGTTTTTCATCATTACCCTGGAGGATTTTCTAAAAATTTTATTACGTTCTGACCTTCTCCTGTTAGTTACCTACAACTGAAAAAAAATTTGAACCAAATCGGCCCAGCCGTTCTCCAGTAGTTTTTTACGACACATTTTTTGGGCTCCATTTTTATATATATAGATAGAGATAGAAGAAGATAAGTACATTAATAAATGAAAAAAAACAAAGGTTCATTACCTATTTTTCTTGAAATTCGACCTGAAATTTGCTCAAATTTCCTAAAAATTTTGTGTTTTGTTGAAAATGAAAAATTGGTCAACTTTGATTCGGTATATCTTTTAAAACAAAAATCGTAGGCTATTAACATTTTGTATTTGTAATCTTTGAACAATTAACTATTAGATTTGCGTATTTAAAACATCGAACGCGAACATAAAATTTTTGATTTTTGCAACGCCGTTTCTTCTAGAGGCCCGGTTAGAGACGACGTGACTCATCCGGGTAACATGGAAGAAAATTAAGAATAGCCAATGCGCTAGAGCCCTAGAAAATCGACACTGGCAAGATTGCACAAAAAGTCAGAAGACACCGCTTAGTCTCGCAAAAGAGGGCCATGCAATCGCTGGCAACCCAAAACCGCTGATTGTGCTGAACTGTCAAACGTTAGAACAAAGACGACCCAAATCGAACTCTAGCCAATAGGTGAAGAGAGGGGAAACCATGCAACTAGCTGGGAACACTTTTGTGTTCCATTCGGGTGATCCATAGCACAGTCTTTGGTATAAAAGACCCCGGCTTAGCAGTAACAAAAGATAATCAAAGTCAGAGTTAGGAGCTTGGAGTCTTTTCAGAGAATCTGAAAATCCATCAATACTAGCCTTTCGCGATTTTGACCGCGGTAAATTTACGGTGCCGATGCAGTCCTTTTAAGGAAGCAAATATCCTTAGGACTGTCGTCCGGCTTACGACGTCCTGTCGAACGATGGAATGTGAATCCTGCCGATCTTTGCCGTGTCAAAAGTGACAGGATAAAAGTACTGGATAAACCGTGCAACTAACGATTTAAAGGATATGTTCTCATATCACTAGGCGTAGCCTAAGTACTGCAACGACAACCCTGAGGCACATATCAGTTCCATTCAGACTATCACTTGCTATTTAAAACCACCTTTTGACACACTTTAATGTCCAATGCACAATTGAACGACCTTTAAAATAAACTTGTAATGTGAACTTAAACCAACCAAAATGCATTGGTAGAAACCCATTAAAAGGGGGCATTGGTACGAATGGAAGACTGGGTCAAGAAAAAAACATAACTTTTGACGAACGACATGAACAAATAGGGGTTCTTATTGCACGGCCCGCGACGAGCCAAAGGCGCACGAAGTATGCGAATTGGGAGGGAAAACGGCCAAAACTTAGCCCGATTGTCTTCGCGATCAAGCATAAATCCGCTTCCGGGGCAATGTGGACAGAAAGACAGACTGTCGAACGATTTCTTCTATTTTTCAGGCACGTAAATAATTGTTCTGATTACGTTTGGAGAGGGTAGTGGCGTCCAAAGAACCTTCCCCAATCCGGCGAGCTCACCTGCACAAATCGTGTCTGCTATCCGGGCGGCCACTTCCTCAGCCCTATGTCCTCCAAGGACTGAGGCACAACGACACCACCGACGTAACACATATTTTATTTGGAACTATGGATGCGGCAGATAGGGAAAAAGTCGAAGAAAATTTTAAAAACATTTTTAACAACAAGCAGGATTCGCAAAGAATATATGCTAAGCAAACATCGGTAATTGATTCGACATTGAATATAATAACAAAAACCACTGACGAAATGAACAACAAATTGAAAGTCATGGAAAAACAGTCATTACACAATTGAAATTCGACCTTTTGATATATAACTTTAACAAAGACTTGTACACCCTAAAAACAAATACACAATTAAATGCTTGTACTCGTCAAAGTAATCAAAATATTCTGTGCCGAGGAAACTGGGTCTGGAAAGCGGCCACTGACAATAAGTCCATCATGTGAGTTCCAAGAGAGCCCTGGCGACAACACATGGATTGAATTGTCGACCTCGAATGCGTGGCTGTGTAAGCTTTTTAACGATCCAGTTTGGAGTGGATTCAAAAATCCGAGCCCAGGGAGTACTGAAACTACGAAGCAGATGCACCGCCCGCAAAGGACCACCTTCTAACAGCTGCACACGAGATAATTAAAAAAGACAGCGTTAAGATTAGAAGGGAAGAAATAAAGCCAATGGTCTTAGGATTTATAAATAATACTCAGGATATACTTGATATCAAGGACAGCTTAAAGAACAGAAAATTGGAAATGTTAAATTAATCAATATTAAGAGGAATCAATACCGTCAACATTCTACGTAGTATTTACGCCTTATCAACATACATACATATGTACGAGGTGTGTTCAAAAAGTATCGCGGATTTTGAATTTTCGCGGGTTACGTATATTCGAATTTCGAATTTCGATTTTTTTGTGGCGTTATCTTGGTACTCATGTCCTCACTTATGCCAACAAGCTCGGCCATTTTGAATGTTTACTTAATTGTTGACAGCTGCTGTGCTTGCACGTGTTTTGGATCGTCTTCGATTTTTACCTTTTCAAAAAAAATGGATCACAGAACCTGTATCAAATTTTGTGTGAAAAACGAAGTTAAGTGCGCGGATGCATTCCGAATGTGGACTGTGGCATACGGAGAAGCTACCTTGGACCGAAGGAACGGTGGTACAAAATGTTCTCAATGTTGGCCTTTTGGCCAAAAATTGGCTTTTCCACCACGATAACGCCCCTGCTCACACATCGTTGCTTGTGCGCGACTTTTTGGCCAAAAACAACACACTAATGATGCCGCAGCCACCGTATTCCCCAGATCTGCCCCCCTGTGACTTTTTCTTGTTCCCTAAAATGAAGAAGCCCATGAAAGGACGACCTTACGCTACGCTTGACGAGATAAAGACGGCATCGAAGGAGGAGCTGAACAAGATTAAAAAAAAATATTTTTGAAACCGTGCACTTGAACATATCTCAGATCCTATATATTCATGAATAAATAAATATTTTAAAACACTGCTGTAATTTTATTCTGCTGTAATTTTAATTTAATATTTTTATTTTTTTTTTTAGCAGCCAACACTTTTTAGTTTGTATGGTTTTTTTACTATATGCTGCTGATGCTGTAGCACAATTAATTGTTCTGTTTTGAGTCATGTTCACATTTACCATTCTTTGGATTTTGATTTTCAAATTTTACCGGTCATATATCTAAATTTTGTATTGCGAGAGTATGGTTTGGTAGACAAACTATAAGTGAAACCTAAGAAAAACTCTGTCTCTAGAGTAAACACAGACTTGATCAGCTCATTTTGCAGCATTTTAAATTAGTTTTTGATTAAGCCTAGAACTCAGCAGCGCTAAACATTTAGCTGAAAGGGTTTCATATTTGTGACCAGTTTTTATGGTGTTAACCGAAAATCCATAGGAAACGGCCAAACGGCCATACTATACCTGCAAAATGAACAAATGATTTATTTATTTACTTAAGCTTTGATTTCCAATGCAGCGGGGCAATGCTCCTGGCCCTGAAGCTGCTGCTAATGCCACTGCGGAAGAGTTGCTTCAGATCCCGCTGATGAGTGTTGACCGAAGGACATCTTTGTGTGTCCGGAATCTTCCGTCTACTGCTCCTCTTTCTCGTCCATTTGGCTGCTGGTGGATCTCTTTGCATTGTAGTCTTAGAACACCTGCGACTTGCCGCATCGTTGGACACATCCACGTCCACGACGGCTGCTGCCTCGAACTTGGCGCTTAAGACGCCGCGCGAAGATTCTTGGGACGGACCACCATGATCTCTATCAATGATCTTTCCACGGAACAGAATGGCGGCTGCTTGCCCAGTCGTCCCAGGTCATTACCATTCCCGTTGCCACTTTTCAAGGACAGGCTTCTTTAATTCTCCTTCTTCTAGTCCTTGTATGTTCTGAAGCACCAGCATTTTGGGGTGGCAGGGAAGAGCAGAGGAGAAGCAATTAACATGTCCATAATTTTTTAAGTTGGAATCTTTGCCCTTTTCTATTTGATTTGCTCATTTCCCTGTGAAATTAGATTTTTTAGGACTTCATTTTATTTAATTTTTTTTATTTGTATTTATTTTTATGGTCAAGATCCCACATAATTCGATCTTCTTTAATTGTACTGTAAATAAATTAATTTTTCCCTGCTCGAAAACCCCGCCGTACCCAATTGTTTTCTATTGCCGGTCAGTAGTATAAAAACCGCGTTTTCGGGACCTTTGATGTCGCTTAATGGAGTCATAAATTAGCTTAATTAGGGTCACCTGTCAAAATTTAAGTATTTTAAGTAATAAAAATGCAATTAATTAGGGTCAGCTGTCAATTTTTTTTTCTCTTGGGCGTTGAAGATGCACTACGGTCAGTACACTCAAGTGGCCATTTAAAACCAAGCCCGGGCTTGTTAGGGTTAGGTAAAATGCGAAAATATAATATCAGTCAGTTATCAATGTTTTTTAGTTTAGGAAGGCTATCTACAGATGAGGTAATTTTATACAAATCATTATAATTTGCACATAATACTCTAAAGGGTTCATGCATTTCATACGATGTTCGGCAGTGGTGCAAAACCAAAGGCAGGTAGGTTCTTGTGGATCTACATGGTACGTGGAAATTCAACTGACCCAATAGATCGCTGCTTTCCACGTCACCACGGATCAGATTATACATAAAGACAATGCCTAACATCGTTCTACGGTTTGCTAAGGAAGGTAGGTTAATCAGGAGAAGTCTACTAGAATAAGAGGGCAACCTAAAGTTTGCATCCCAGTTTAAGCCACGAAGAGCGAAAAGTAAAAGTTCTTTTGAACTGACTCCAATGCGTTTGCTGTGGACGTCCCACTGGGGACTCCAAACGCAAGATCCATATTCTAAAATAGGACGAACTAACGAAGTGTATAAATTCTTCGTGACATAGGGGTCATCGAATTCCTTCGACCACCGTTTAATAAATCCCAGCACACCCCTGGCTTTATTCACAATGCACGAAATATGTTCAATAAACTCCAGTTTGGGATCTAGGCGGATACCCAAATCGTCAACTAGCGTGATCCTTTCCAAAGAGCAGCAGTTCAGCGTATAAGTCGCAAGCATGGGAGAGACACGTGAGAATGTCATCAGCTTGCATTTTGAGCCATTCAGGTTTAATAAGTTTACATTGCACCATGTTTGAAAGTTATTAAGATCTGTTTGTAAATCCGACTGGCAAGCGCGGTCCTTGTATTGCACACAAAGTTTAACGTCGTCAGCGTACATGAGTACTCTGGAGTTAGTCAAGACTTTGGGCAGGTCGTTAATAAATAAAGTAAAAGTAAGGGACCCAAGTGGCTCCTTGCGGGACACCAGAGGTCACCCGGAGAACATTCGACAAGTTGTTTTAAATAGAACCTTTGCGTCCTACCATTCAGATAACTTGAGATCCACCTAAGAAGATCGACAGGAAAACCCATTAAGTCGAGTTTCCTAACAAGAAGGGAATGATTAACGGAGTCAAATGCTTTACTGAAATCAGTATAGATCACATCTGTCTGCAAATTTTGTGGAAAGCCCCTTATAATGAAAGAAGTGAGCTCCAGAAGGTTAGTAGTCGTTGATCTTCGTTTAATAAATCCATGTTGGCATGGAGAGATTATAGATCTACACAGGTGCTGCAAATGGGGAGTAATTACGTTTTCGAAAAGTTTTGGGATGGCTGACAACTTAGAGATTCCTCTATAGTTGTTAGCATCCACTTTGCTACCTTTTTTGTGGAGAGAATCACGAATGATTCCTTCCAAATAAGGGAAATTGGGAAGTTTCTAAGGATAAGGTAAACAATTTTAGAAGGGGACTGCACAGGGACTCGGCACAATACCTAAGCACACAGCCTGGTATTCCGTCTGGACCTGGCGAATAAACCGGCTTGACACGTTGAAGATCCAAAAGAAGGGAGCTTTCGTTTAAGCTAGGACTGAAGATAAGGTTTGATTTGGGCATGCTATAAGAATAGGTTTGGTTTATATCGGATGACGGAGAATAAGTAGTTTGAAAAAACTGAGCAAAAAGATCGGCGATTGCCTGATCATTGTTTGCTGTCGTATTTTCAAATGAAAGCGAGGAAGGATGTGTAATAGGCTTACGTTTAGTGTTGACAAAATTATAAAACTGTTTTGGGTCCTGCGCAAACTGAACCCTACAACGAGTTAAATAGTTTTGGTAACACTGCGCGTTAAGCACGGTAAACTTTGACCGAGCCGCTAAATAGCGAGAATGAACAGCTTGAGAACCGTTGCGTTTAAATTTAGAATAGAGATTGGACTTGACATTTTTGAGGCGAGTCAACTCTTTACTAAACCAGGGAGGCTTATTGGAGACATAAAAGGATTTAGCAATAAAACTATAACTAATTAGGGTTAGTTCCCATAAGACAAGTGGTGGGATCGAGGAGACACTTGAGAAGGGTGCATGCAAATTGATCCTGCACGATCATGTCCCATCGAAGGACACTCACACACCCTCAATTTAATTGCTTACGGTGTCACTTGAAATGGTGCGCGTGAGTTAACTATAGGTCCGAATAGTAAAAGGTGAATATTTGTGGGAGCTCCCCTTTTCCAATAATTGACAATATCAAGTTGTGAATTGGTTGACAATAAATCAGCGACTGACTTCTTTATTCTTAATGTTCGTCTTTTAATGCTTAAGCTTAATACAATTTATGCTGACCTAGCGGAAGGGATTTGCAATTGGAGCGGATGTGCAGTGGCCCAGATGTTTGTGCTGGCACCTGTTGCCAGCGTGATATTTGCCTGCTGGTGTTTGGCTGCCGTATGGTTCGGAAGGGGACCGCTGAGGTATGTGCTGAGATGGCATTTATGCCAGTCGTAGGGGTTTCGGTGGGGGGACCGCCGAGGGTAACTGCTGAGGCGGTAACTCCTCCCCCCTCAGACTGAACTACCGACCATAATGGAGCGATGGTTGGTGTGAAGGTGGCAGTTGGAGCAATAGTTGGCGTGAACGTCTCAAGTGGTGTATCCGGTGTGAAGGTGGTCGTCCTTTTTGAAAAACAGGCCACGGCCAACACAACTATCAGTAACACGGCTAGCATTGTATACGTCGCTGTTGTGTGTATTGCTGATCCCGTTTGTATTCTGTTGATCTGTAGCTTTGTTTCAATATCTTCCATTTTTAGCTCATGAATTCCCAATTCTTGGGTTGTTCTATTCTTTTTGATAGCTTCGATGTGAGGTATCTCCATCATTAACTTTGCCGTGTCAAGCCTCTCTACTGCCTCGTACTGGACGTTGTTCACCATGGTTCTGCATTATTTAAACGTGATTAACGCCGATCCATTCACCGTTCTCCCTTGTCCACAGTCCGTTTGCAACTTTACATTTTCTCCGTTGAAAGTTGCAATATATCCCTCTTCTGGTTCGAAGATCCTGGTTACAAATCCTACATCCTTCGTCTCACAACTTGCCTCCTCTCCGCTGATCAGCTTCCTAATACAGTTTTCATTAACCTGATTTACAATTTTCTCATTCTTACATGTAAATAGGTTTCTTATTTTTGACATTTTTCCCATAGTAATACATTTCTTCCTTGTTGTTTACTATATATTCCGGTGCTAATATATATTCTGTTTTGTTCATGGGTAACGCTATTATTCTATGCAAAGAATACGTTTCCTTTTAAAACCGGTAATTTTATTGAAAATACTATGTCCGTTCTATTCATAATTGCTTTTAATTCTAAAATTCATACATGTGTTCCTCGGACGTTATTTGTATGCCTTGTTCTTCTAGGTCCTGGACATTTTGTTGCTTCTGCTTATCAAATATGAATTTGGAAATTAACCCTATCTTAGCTAGTAGCAAACTTTCTGCTATATCGTTAATATTTAAACCTAACATGTCTATTGTTACAGAAATTCTATCTATGTACTCTAACCTATATATTCTTTTGTCTTCTTCTAGGAATGTTTTACTTATTCCGTTCCTATAATTATTTATGAACATAGTTACCCGAGTTTGCTCTTCATTTATATATTTCGTTAGGTTTTTAAACATTATGCTGAATTTTGCGCCTGTTTTTCCTGTGCACTCATTGTCTCTCTCAATATTCTCTTCCTCTTGGTTCTTTCTTATTTCTTCTTCCAATCTTTCTGCATCCTCTGCATCTAGGTTTCCAGTTATGGATTTGACAACTGAGCCTAAACCATTAATTAACCCTCTAGTTTTCCTTCTCTTGGGACATATTGTTTCTAGCCTGGTTTTAACCATTTGTAACTTTTGTAATGCTCTAACGAGATCCCTCGTCTCTGCATCCTCGACTACCTCTCTGAGCGTTTTTTCTATGTTCCCTATCGCTTCCTGATATTCTTGCAGTCTAACTATATGTATCAAATTCTTATGTGTCTCTATTATCCTTGCTGGACCTAAGTACATTTTCGCTAGTGGCTCGTCTCCTCGTAATGTCAGGATCTCGAACCTCTTCTCCGCTGTCATGGTCCCTGACCACCTGGAATGAATTATTCATTTGATTTGGTTAGTTTCCTGATTTTTTCCTTATGGATATTTTGTGGTTTGGTTGTTGTTAACGTTAGTCCATTGTCTTCCAAAATCTTGTGTTTGGAAAACCGAGGGGTAAGTTTGTCCCTCCTGTTTTCCTTCCTAAATATTGTGTCCCCTACCTGTACCGGCCTTGGTTCTTCCCTATATGCATTTGCTGCATCTATTCTCCTGATTTTTGCTGCTCTACTTTTCCTTGATTTTTGGATACAGTTCGGCTTGAAACGCATTGATCTTTTGCAAATAATCGTGTTCGTTGTTAAACGCTACGTTATTCAAAAAGGTGTTCTCCCGTGAATAGTTCTTGCGGTGTTAACATGGTGGCTGAATGAATAGCGTTATTATATGTTATAAACGCCTCATCCAGTACCTCCTCATGCCTTATATCCAACTTCTTTGTCTTCTTCGTTTCGCTAATAAGCCTGTATATTTCCGTAATCGTCGAGTGTAGTATTTCGACCGTGGAGTTGCTCGACGATTGTTAGGCCGTTGTGTGTAGTTCTAAGTCATACTGTCTACAAAAGTCTTTGAACAGGTTGGACGAGAATTCCACACCCTGATCGCAAACTATTTTCTTGGGCAATCCGAATAAGGCCATGAAACCTTTTATTGCCTTCACTATATTTACGCTTTCCTTCGCTGGAATTGTTACTCCCCAAGCGTACTTCGAGAATTTATCTATTATCATTAGCACACTTTTCTTGTTTATGAAATACAAGTCTATGTGTACTATCTCCATAGGTCTCCCCGGTGTTTCCGTCAGACTGTACTTAATCTTATTTGGTTTCCTATCGTATTTCTGAATTTGGCAGCTGTCGCAAATACACCAGTTTACAAAATAAAAAAATAATCAGCCTAAAGCTGCGTTGTTTTGTTCAGTGGAAATTCCCCAGCTAGGCTGCTTAACGTAGTCGCATTTTTATAATAGTTTTTCCGTGAAAACCTCACGGATTTTCATGGCGCCCGAACAGGGACTACGGCTATAGCATTTTCGTGGAAATTCGCGTCGGAAAATTGATCACAAATAGTGCATTTTCGTCGTCTCGGCACGTGTTCAATTTTTCCGTGTTGCGAACATAACCTAGCTGGCGGGATTCGCCGCAGCAGTTGGAGTCGACTCATTAAGTTTTGGCAATCATGCCAAACAAGGTATTAAGTGCCAAAATTAAATTATCGAGCAATCCACCCTTTGTGTGAGTATTTTGCAAAAACGTTGCCTACTCCAGCAACTGTTTAAATTTTCGGCACTCTGTAAATTGGAAAACCAATTAAAATTCCTCATCTAAACCAAATAAATAAAAGTGAACGGCCTTTGACAAAATATTGCGTGAAATGTTGTGAAATTCTGAAAAATTGGGTATGCAAATTTTTTGCAGTTAATAAAAGTACAGCTATCGCTGAGCGGCTATTTTTCGATTCCCTTTTTGCATTACAGTACCCAGTTGCAGAGCAGTTATTTTTCAGCGATAAATACTGTTGCAGTGCCTCTCAAACAATACATGACATTTTGTAGGCACCGGCAGAAAGGTGCAGTGAACTTAAGCGCTTTATGCATACATATATGTATATGCATATACATGTAATTGCGCATTGCCATAGAACTTGGTCTACATTGGAAATTTTCGGTCAATTGTTGGAAATTATTGACTTTGGGCTGTGTGTTGGCATCGTTAACCCATATACGATCCACATACAGACTTTTTATGTGAATAACTTAAAACATTTTGTGCACATTGGCGGTGTTTCGTGGGCACCTTTAACCCGTATGAACCACATAAATAATTTGCACATTTATTGTCAAATAAAATTCAATTATTTTACATTGGCGCGCGTGTTGGTATAATACCTGCAGACATATAACAAAATTGAAATTATTAACCTTTATATAAATAAAATATTATTCTGCTTTTAACCGCCTAAAATGTATTACATCTAACAATCAGAGATTAATTTATGCGCCAGACATTCATATTTGTATTTTGTTTCTTTTTGAAATAAATTCCAATAATTGTCAAAATGAGCCAAGATAAAGGTGGTGCAAAGAATCAATTCCAAATCAACAACAAAAATACTGTCGACAATCTAAAACACGACAAGGTTATGAGTGACATTAGGCGTATGAAACGGCATTCGAGGAAAAACTATTTCTTTCGATAAATTTCAAATTGAATACCGAATGCAGCTGCTCGAAACTTATTGAAAAATTGATGGATATCCAGGCAGACATCGATGTTCTAAACCCAAGTAATGATTTAAGAGCGCTTTGAGGATATGTGTATTACAAAAGCTTTATATCGGTCCGCACTAAAGAGAACGATTCACAGAAACTCAGTCAATGGGATAGGAGTGTTCATCGTCATTCGCCTCAATTACCCAAAATGAGCCTTCCCAAGTTTAGTGGAAAGCATGCTGAGTTTAAAACTTTATAAGTCTTTTGAGAGTTTGGTCCATAATGATCCATCGCTAACAAACGTTGAAAAATTCAACCATTTGCTTTCGTGTCTCACTGATGATGCGTTGGGAACTGTGAAGGCGTTTCAAATTTCGGACAATAATTACGTAAAGCGTTAGACAGTTTAAAAATGTTTATGACAATAAATGTTTGATATTTTTGATACAATTTCGCAACTGTTTGACATTCCCCATGTACAAAAAGCCTCTGCTTCGGGCTTGAGGTCTCTTATCGATGAGATGTCGGCTCTTTATGCATCATTGCAGTCATTGGGGAGTGAAAAGGAGATTATGCAATCTTTATTCATATAGCAATGTCAAAGGTAGATAATGCAACAAAATCTCGTTTTGAAGAACAGCTCGATTATAATAATTTACCGACATGGTCCGATTGTGCAATTCAGTTAAATCGGCGATATCAGCATCTAGCTGCTGAGGAATCAACCAAAAGTAAGGGAAAGCCTACCCAAAGTTCTTATAAAGGGTATTCAAAATCGTCCTTTTCATGCACAAAAACAGATAGCCGGACTGAGTCAAAATGTCGATACTGCTCAGCGGCTAATCTAGGCAAGTGCCAAGCTTTCATTGCCTTCAGTGATTCGGTTTCGATTTTGCCAAGCACAATCGTTTGTGCATCAATTGTCTAAATGAAGGACACTCAGTAAAAAGTGTAAGGCTGCAAAATGTCGAGTTTGCTCCAAACCCCATAATACGCTTCTTCACAGATACGGGGTAGAATACCACCCAGTCAGGTCAGCTTCAATGCCACAAGTGGCATCACAGGCAACGTCTGCAGCTTCGGATCATCCTAATCAAGCCTATTCAAGTCATGTTGCTAGTAGTGATCAAGTTATTCTTGCTACTGCTGTAGTAAAGTTCGGGATAGATTCGGACAGTTCCAATTAGCACGAGCTCTGTTAGATTCTGGCTCGCAAATAAATTTCATGGCCGAGGATTTAGTACAGCGTCTACGGTTAAAGAGAGAAGAGTCGTGCTTAAATATTACTACGGTTGGGAAGAATGATTCGGTGGTACGACACAAAGTCCACACGTCGATTCATTCTCGCGTTAATTCTCACACTTTTGCCACCGATTTTGGGTGATCAATTTCTACATATCAACCCGATCATGAAGTCAATTTGCGCAATGGAGTATTCCAGCAAGCATTGAGCTGGCAGACCCTCGTTTCTACAAGCCCGCAAAAGTGGACTTACTTATTGGAGCAGAATCCTTTTTGAACTATTGAGCGTAGGCCAAATAAAGCTAGGTTCCCAACATCCGTCAATTCAAAGACTTTATTGGGATGGATTGAATCGGGTAAATATAATCAGCATACATCGAATAGAGCTCAGGTGTGTAGCGTCACGGTCAAGGAAAATGTTGGTTCTCTCGACTCTCTGGTGGAGCGATTTTGGGACTTAGAACAAGTCGCTGAGAGATCGAGAGGCTGCATATACAGCTGAACAATTTGCGTGCGAGCAAAACTTCAATCAAACCGTACGCAGGCTATCGTCAGGTCGTTTTGAAGTGAAGCTGCCATTTAAAACAGATCCAAGTGTTCTTGGCTTATCCTTCGAAACGGCAAAGCGCAGATTTCTTGCGTTGGAGCGCAAACTGGCAAATAATGTCGAGTTACATGACATGTATCAAGACTTCATGAAAGAGTATCTTGTCTTGGTCATATGTCATTGCACAACTCTCCTCCAGGACACCACTACTATATTCCTCATCAATGTGTCTGAGACCTGAAAGTAGCTCCACAAAGGGTAGAGTTGTATTTGACGCATCGAGTAAGACGTCAACCTCGATCTCACTGAATGATACTTTAATGGTGGGGGCAACTATTCAGCGGGAGCTTTACTCTATTCTAGCAAGATTTCGATTGAACAAGTATGCCAACGGCTATATTTCAGATGTATAGGCAAGTTAACTTGCAGCAATGGGACTTTCAACTTATCTTGTGGAGGGAGAAATCTACACAAGCTCTTCAAACCTATCGCCTCAACACTGTTACGTATGGGACAGCCTCTGCTCCGTTTTTGGCCATCCGTTGTCTTTTGAGATATCAAAGATTTATGCTGAATCATATCCTATCGCCACAGAGGTGATATCGCGACTTCTATGTTGACGATATGCTCACAGGAGCCAACAGTTTAGAAGAGTTGGAAACCATTCGTAGAAGTAACTGAGGTCTTGAAATTGGGGTTTGATCTGGCCAAATGGGCCACAAATCATCCTAGTCTGCTGGCTAATAAAGGGCCAGATAAGGCTCTTATAGTTGACCCTTCCGCCCATAAACACTTGTATGAGATGGAATCCTCAAAATGACGTTTTCATTATAGCTTGGAAGATTCGTTTGACTCTTTACCACCAACAAAACGCAACATTTTGTCCGTCACAGCTCGGTTGTTTGATCCCTTGGGTTTATTGTGTCCGTTGATAACTAGCAAAATCTTACTTCAGAGCTGTGGCGACAAAATTGGATTGGGACGAGTCAGTTCCCATGAGTTTGCATACTAGCTGGAATAGGTTCAAGTTGAATTTACTGGAGTTAGACAAGATCTCCATACCTCGATATATCTGTCTATCTGCTTATGAAACTGTCCAGATACACGGCTTCGCAGATGCATCGAGTGAAGCCTATGGCTGTTGCATATACGTCCGTACCACTTTTGGGACAACTGGTTTATCGAGACTGCTAACCGCCAAGTCTCGAGTGTCCCTCCTTAAAACAAAGTCAATTCCAAGGCTCGAGTTGTGTGCAGCGCATCTTCTTGCTAAGCTATGGAAACTTTAAGTTGGAAAGCATTAATTTCTGGTCTGACTCTCAAGTCACATTATATTGGTTAAAAAGGGATCCATCCACATTGGCAACGTTTGTTGCAAATAGAGTTTCTGAGATCCAAGATCTCTCAGAAAATGTAGTCTGGCGTCATGTGCCTACTGAAGAGAATCTTACCTAGACAGCGGTTGTATGAGCGATTCAGAGTCTGAAGACTTGGTTGATCGGCTGAGTAACCTCGCTTTATCAGAAGAGGCCGCCGAACGTATAAAACAGAAAAGACAAAGTATGGATTCACAGCAACTACAGGCAGTCATAAATGCAGCGGTATCGGCCGCATTACAGGTGCAGAAACAAGAATTTGAAGAAAAATTGAAGGAAGTCACTGATAGGTTTAGCGCTGCGACAGTACCTGCTCCTGAGATTGCAATATACTTGCCTGTTACTGTATCAGGTAATGTGCCTTGTGACGAAGGCCTTGATGCGGTAAAATCTTTGCCAGAGTTTGATGGGTCACAGGGAAAATATGTTTCTTGGCGACAGGCAGCACTAGCGGCATATGAGCTGTTCAGAGGGTTAAGCGGTAGTTCTAGACATTATCAGGCTGTTCTCATAATCCGTAACAAAATTAGGGATCTGCTGATTCTGTCCTTTCGTCATTTAATACAGTTCTTAATTTTGATGCTATTATAAGCCGCCTTGATTTTACCTACTCCGATAAGCGCCCATTACACTTGCTCGAGCAAGAGCTCACAACACTCAGGCAGGGACAGATGTCTATTACACAGTTTTATGAGGAGGTTGAGAAGAAGCTAACACTCCTTACAAATAAGACAACTATGACATATGAGACTGACCATGCCCGATATATGAATGATAAGAATAGGGCTGATGCCCTGCGTGTATTTATTTCCGGCCTGAAGAGAAACTTAACCGATGTGCTCTTTGCTGCTCAGCCTAGGGATTTGCCTTCAGCCCTGGCAATGGCTCAGGAAATAGAGGCAAACCACGAGAGGCATGCTTTTGCGACACAGTATGCCAGGTCCGTAGAAGAGAAACATATCAAACAGGCCCAGAGTCGTCCATTACAAAGGACACCCGAATTTAACCAAGAACAGACATTTAAAAAGGGGTGGAAAAATCCGTATTTTACTAGGGATCAAGGTCAACGATCCGTTGTTGACAATAGACCGTTCGAGAAGATGGACGTAGATCCAACATCGTCGAAATTACGTCAGCCGACAAATTTCCAGCGCCCTCAGGGTTCTTCCACGCTACAGGCACTCGACGCACAGCAACAGATTACACAAAAGAGACCGATTAACTCTCAAAGATTGTCTGACTTTAGGCGTCAAAGAGTTAACCATCTGTTTGAAGAGGATCAGGGTGGTCAAACTGAGGATCATTATAATCAGATTGCTAATGATGCTGTAGATGATATAGACGGTGAAGAAGAAACGGACTATGAAAGCGATTCCGTGCATTTTTAGGGGATCATCCCTGCTTCCGTTCGTCCAACGAACAGTAGCGGGGAGCTTCGGAAATTTCTAGTAGATACGGGGCCTCTAAAAGCTACATCAAGAGAGATTGGATTGCCAACTTCAGTTTCCGTCGACTCTCCTTTTATTGTCAAGTCTCTTCATGGGTTTGAAAAAATAGAACTCAAATGCCAGCTTGATATTTTGGGTGTAGAAAGCCCTTTTTTTCTTATTACCCGGACTTAAAACGTTTGACGGCATAATTGGCCTTGACCTGTTAGCTCAAGTAGGTGCGACCATTGATCTTGAAAGCAATTCTATTAGGTTTAATGGCGGACGAGAGGATCTGCACTTTCAAAAATGCGCTCAGGTTAACTTTACGAAGATTGAGGATATTGTCGTGCCCCCAACAGTGCAAGTAGGTTTTCAGCAGATGATGTCTAGATACTCGGGGGCCTTCGCTGACCCAAACAAGAAGTTACCTTTCAACACAAATGTGGTAGCGACCATTCGAACAGAGGATAATGAGCCAGTATACTCGAAGATGTATCCGTTTCCTATGGGTGTTGCCGATTTCGTCAATCGGGAAATCGAAGACCTACTAAAAAATGGCATTATTCGACCATCTCGTTCCCCCTACAATAACCCCATATGGGTTGTAGGTAAAAAAGGCACCGACGCTTCGGGATCACCTAATAAACGCTTAGTAGTCGATTTTAGAAAATTAAATTTGAAAACTATTGCCGACAGATACCCAATGCCGAGTATAAATATGATACTGTCGAATCTGGGAGAGCCAAATTTTCACTACCCTCGACCTTAAGTCCGGATATCACCAGATAGAACTTGCAGAATGGGACAGGGAGAAGACTTCTTTTCGGTCAACGGAGGCAAATATGAGTTCTGCCGCCTACCGTTCGGGCTCAAGAATGCCTCAAGCATTTTCAAAGGGCAATAGATGATGTTCTACGGGATAAAATAGGAAGGATCTGTTACGTCTATGTGGATGACGTTATTGTCTTTTCAGAAACTGCAGAGTCTCATATTTTCCATATTGGAGAGGTTTTAAAGAGCCTGCAGGATGCCAACATGCGTGTGTCCAGGCAAAGTCACATTTTTTAAAGAAAGTGTCGACTTTCTTGGTTTTGTTGTCACAAAGGACGGTACTAGGACAAGCCAGGACAAGGTAAAAGCCATCAAAGAGTTTAAACAGCCAAGTAATTTGTTTGAGCTGAGATCGTTCTTGGGCTTAGCAAGTTACTATCGATGCTTTATAAAAGATTTCGCATCGATAGCGAGACCTTTGACAAATATTCTGAAGGGTGAAGGTGGCAGGGTCAGCAAATACCGTTCTAAAGGCATTTCCGTGAGCTTTGATAAGCCTCAGCTAAGCGCATTTGACAAGCTTAGAAATATCCTTGCTTCAGAGGACGTTATCCTTCATTACCCAGATTTTACGCGACCATTTGATTTAACAACTGATGCTTCATCCTTTGGCATAGGTGCAGTCCTCTCTCAGGAAACAGGCCTATAACAATGATATCCAGAACGCTGAAGGATAGGGAATTAAATTATGCCACGAATGAAAGGGAGTTACTAGCCATCGTATGGGCCTTGGATAGTCTCCATCACTACCTTTATGGAAAAAGTGACATAAACATATTTACGGACCATCAGCCCCTTATATTTGCGGTCTCTGATAAGAATCCAAATTCAAAACTTAAGCGTTGGAAAGCCCGCATTGAAGAAAGCGGTGCAAGGGTTATGTACAAGCCTGGGAAGGAAAACTGTGTGGCGGACGCTTTGTCGCGTCAAATATTTATGCTTTGCAAAGCTCAGCAGAGTCAGTTCAAGCCACTATTCACAGTGAAGAATCATCAACACTTTTCATTGAGGCCACGGAAAAGCCACTTAACTGTTTTCAAAACCAGATCGTATTGGAGGAGGCGTCCACGCCAAATAAGCGACTATTTATAGTGTTTGGTACTAAGACTCGCCATCAAATTGATTTTTCTGACTGGGATACGTTACTAGACTTAGTGAAAGACGTAGTAACGCCCAACGTCGTGAATGCCATACATTGTAAGCTTCCAGTTTTGGCCCGTATTCAAGATAGTCTGGTTCGGCTCTTCCCTGCCACTAAATTTTGGTATTGTAAGTCTTGGGTGGCGGACGTTATCAAGCCGGACGAACAAAAAGAAATATTAGTTGTGGAGCATAACAGGGCTCACAGAGCTGCTCAAGAGAATATTAAACAAGTGCTGCTTGACTATTATTTTCCAAAAATGGGTAAGATCGCGGCCGAAATCGTTCTAAACTGCAGGATTTGTCAGAAGGCAAAATATAATAGGCACCCATTAAAGCAGAAACTAGGAATTACCCCAATACCAACACGGGTGGGAGAAATGTTACACATGGACATCTTCTCAACAGGGGGAAAGTACTTCCTCACGGCTGTCGATAAATTTAGCAAGTTTGCGGTGATCCAGCCAATAGCATCGCGTTCTATATTAGATGTAAAAATCCCGATCCTTCAGCTGGTGAACCTTTTCCCTAATGTTAAATCGATATATTGCGATAATGAGGCATCGTTTAACTCCGAAACGATACGATCCATGCTGAAAAATCAGTACAATGTTGATATAGCAAATGCCCCACCTTTACACAGTACGTCAAATGGTCAGGTGGAAAGGTTCCATAGTACTCTTATAGAAATTGCCAGGTGTCTAAAATTGGAAAGGAAAATAGATGATATCACGCAATTATTTCTTCAGGCGACCATAGAGTATAATAGGTCGTTTCACTCAGTCACAAATAGGAAACCTGTTGAGATCATTCATGCTAGTGCTGATTTTGCCCCGGATATAATTATGAACCTTAAAAAGGCACAGCAGGAGCAGTTAGATCGGAACAATCCAGCTCGGCAGAATAGGGTATTTGATGTGGGTGAGAAAGTTTTAGTAAAAACCAACAAGAGATTGGGGGATAAACTTACACCTCTCTACATCGAGAACAGGGTCGATGCTGATATTGGGACAACAGTCCTAATTAAGGGGAGAGAGGTCCATAAAGACAATATTCGATAGGAGCCACCTAAAAAAATTGTTTCCTAGGCTTACTGTGCCAAGTTGTGATAGAGTCTTACCATCGATTCCAAAATGCAGGCTGAGAAGAACGCTCACACAACCATAGTCGAAAAATTATGAAGAAAACTACAAATTAAGAAATTGAATCTCGTCAGCTATGCAGTACCTTTTCAGCGAAGTCGTGAAATGTTAAAATTAAATTGAAAATGACTTATCTGCCTTCACTCTTTCAAAAGTAAATGTTGTGAATCATTCAAGTTGACACTAGTGACCCAACGGCGATTCTGAAAGAAGGTTTCACAAGGGATACCTTAGACAGCTGCTTAATGTGGCTAAGATAAAATACTAGCTATTAAGAAATCATTTAATTTTGTACAATTAATATTTAGCTTGTATGGTAGAAAATACGAATTTTTCCAATCGCACACAACAGCCAGACATGCTGTCACGTCATGAAATGGTCGACTTAGCGATCCACCTTGCATGGTCGCCACCGCAACGAAACGCAAACAGACTCCACTCCCTTTCAAGCCTGCCCTTTCTTCACTAGTTAAACGAAGGAAGCCTGCAGCATATAACGGAGATGCAATTGCTAACAATCAGATGCCAGCTGTAGCAGTGTCAACCTGCTTCGCGTTCTGCGTAATGATAACGATTGATCAGGATCACCTACAGGCGGCGAAGCAGAGCCTCGGTAGCGGTGACGCAAATCCTTGCTAACATGGACATGGCCGAGGACGTCCATTTTTGAAAAGAAGGGGAGTAGTTAACAATACAACGGTTAACTGCACTAAAAACGAATAGGTGCACGACGACGGACGGCACACGAAGTCATACGACGGACGCTGGTCGGCGGCCGTGATCTGTGCGAGCTAGGGTTACAATTAAGTTCTCTCTTACTCAGTGAGTCAGTTCTGAGCTGACAGCCAATCAATAAAGGCACTTCCTCTAAATCAATCGTTATCATTTTATCAATCGCTGCTGAAGCTACGACCCAGCTATCAGCCTACAAGAGGGAGGTCAGCAAAACTATTGTCACTGATCCTGGCCACCACCTGGTCTCGATCTGCACTCCGCATCACCCTGCGGCTATTGAGGCGATCCCAAAGTGACCGGTCGTTGTGTGCAGCAACTTGCAGCAACGCCGACTTCAGGACCAACAACTCCGTGAGCAGCGACGTGCCACGGTGCCAACCTCCTGCAAGAGCTGTGCAGGCGGAGGATATTGTGGGCAACTACGTTGACGCATTATCTCATACCTTATCTTATATTCTTCCATCCCCACGCTAAGCGGCCGCCCTGTGCCTTACAGTGCGCCGCCTAATACATGTTAATGGATATATATCACTTCTCTTATTATCTTGATCGAATCAGTACCTCCCCTTGCTAAGCGGCCGCCCTGTGATCCACAGTTCGCCGCCTAATACAAGTGAAAGCCAAATCGATATTAATTATATTTAATTGTTCATGATGCTTTACTTCATTCTCACTCTAAGCGGCCACTCTGTGCAATACAGTGCGCCGCTCAATACATGCCAATGGAGCCAATAATTTATTTATAGTATTTATTTTGAATTATGTGCTCCCGAACTCCTAGTCCGCTGCCTCGATATCTCACTGTATCCAACCGATCGAACCTCTCTCTCGTCTTCTGCATTGGCCTGAACTTGCCGACAACCACTGTCAACTCGATCCGAGCTGTCTGCAACCTCCCGACTGTCACTGCTTATAGACGAACACCACCAATACCGCAACATCGAACTGTCTGCACCACCCTCTCTCTGTCATCCACCAACGATCGACCGTTCGACCGAGCTGTTCGGTGCGCATCGAACCATCGACAACCACAACCGTCTGCCGACGCTTGTCGACCACCGACCGTTCGATCGAACTGCTCGACGCAACCTCGAACCGCCGGTGCCCTCGACCGTTCGACGGCGTTTGACCACGAGCCCTTTGTTGCACTCGGCCTTCCATTTAGTTCGCAAACACTGCCACTATTAAACTTCTACTAATTTCCAAGTTAATTTTCTTCCACTTGTTAAGCACATTCTATGTGGATATCTTTAATTAATTTATTTCCACTCTGCTGTCGTTCAGCTTCGGACATTATGAACTTGCCCTATTCTCCTTTAACATTCCTCTGCCTGCGGTTCGAATACTGCCTTTATTTTCACTGATTATAACACTCCTTGATTGCATATTTGTTAATTATTCTTTATTACTGCATGATTTGTTGTACTTGTACTTTCTTTTATTATTTATTTCTTTAATTTTCTTTAATTTCCACTCCATTGCACCCACTTCACTTTACTTACTCTTACATAATTATGGTAAAAATAATGTAAATCGTTGACATCCCTTGCTGTCTCAGATCCTTCCTTCAGAATGTCCTTTAACAAGGGTCTACCGACTGCGCCAGTTAACTATAGGTCCGAATAGTAAAAGGTGAATATTTGTGGGAGCTCCCCTTTTCCAATAATTGACAATATCAAGTTGTGAATTGGTTGACAATAAATCAGCGACTGACTTCTTTATTCTTAATATTCGTCTTTTAATGCTTAAGCTTAATACAATTTATGCTGACCTAGCGGAAGGGATTTGCAATTGGAGCGGATGTGCAGTGGCCCAGATGTTTGTGCTGGCACTTGCTGCCAGCGTGATATTTGCCTGCTGGTGTTTGGCTGCCGTATGGTTTGGAAGGGGACCGCTGAGGTATGTGCTGAGATGGCATTTATGCCAGTCGTAGGGGTTTCGGTGGGGGACCGTCGAGGGTAACTGCTGAGGCGGTAACTCGTGCGCGGGAGCGATCCCGCACTCGCCCGTCCCCACTTGAAAGGGTGCACGTGCGAGGTAGCGATCCCGCACTCACCCGCCCCACTTGAAAAGGTCGCGCACAAACGTGAAAAAGGCTCATCAAAGGACACTCATCCATCGCCACTTGAAAAGGTCGCGCACAGGTCAAGCCACACCGAAGCATACAACGCTCACCAAAGGACACTCACCCTCCCTCAAGTAAGTGCTGCGGAAAAAAAACGAACAAGTGTCAACGAAAACGCTCACCCAATGTCTAACGGAAAAATCGATCAAGTGTCATTGAAAACGCTCACCCAAAGTCTAACGGAAAAATCGATCAAGTGTCATTGAAAACGCTCACCCAAAGTCTAACGGAAAAATCGAGTATCAAATTTTTATGAACAAGTATCTCTTTGCATTATGTTTGCTTTTTGATTTTTGTGAGGCTACGACCCCACTTGAAAAGGTCGCGCACGATCAAGGCTCACCGAAGGACGCTCACCAGTCCCAGCCGACCGTTACAAGGCAGGCCATCTCAAACAAGTGTGGATCGAAAACATAAAAATGGGTGGGGAAACACAAAAAAAATGACGTTTAAAATCTGGTCCCCAATAAAATAATGCATAAATTTTGATTTTGAGTATAATATAATTTTATTTTTTTTTTCAAGTACAAAGACTGCTCTGGTAACATCTTAGATCTTATTTTCGCCTCCGAGTTTGCAAATGCCTACGTCTCTAGAATTGACCCTCTCTCCAGCCCCGAAGACGCGTATCACCCCACACTTGAGATCCTTTTAGAAGCCTCAGCTCCGTTATTGCCTTGTCCTAAAGTCGAGCCAGCAACTTTTCGTTGCTTTCGCAAAGCCAATTTTACTGAAATGAATGCTTATTTATCCTCTGTGGACTGGTCCTTTATGGATTTACCTGAAAGCCCATCTAGCATTGTAGAACGGTTCTACCGTATACTGGAATCAGTTTTCGAGATGTATGTGCCTTCATTTTCCTCATCCACCGTTTCTCATAAGCCCCCCTGGTTCTCTCGTAGACTCTCCTATCTAAAAAACTACAAGTCCAGGCTTTTTAAGAAATATAAGAGAACTGGGCTGCAAGCTGACCACTCAAATTATTTAACTGCTCGTGCAAATTTTTTAACCCACAATTCCGAATGCTACAAAAATTACCTGATTCGTTGTAAAAATGAGTTCCAAGATAACCCTAAGCAGTTTTATGCGTTCGTGAATTCGAAACGTAAATCACAACAATTTACATCTTGTCTTCATTATAATTCTATTTTCGCCTCCGAGGAATCCGATATTGCAAATTTATTTGCAAACTTCTTCCAATCTACATACTCATCCGTACGTTTCGACACAACCTCACCCTATCCTTATTCTCTTCCACACTCTAATTCTATTTTTATGCCACTGATTAGTGAAGATGATGTCCTTGGAAATCTTCTGACTATTAAGTCTTCCTTCTCCTCTGGTCCAGATTTGGTACCAAGCTGCGTTCTAAAACATTGTGCTAAAGCTTTGAGTAAGCCACTGTCAAAACTTTTTCAAATATCACTTCAGAATTCGTTTTTTCCTGACGTTTGGAAGGACTCTTTTATCATTCCGCTTCATAAAAAGGGAAGTAAAGCTAACATTGAAAACTACAGAGGGATAGCAAAACTTAGCGCGATTCCTAAGTTATTCGAGTTATTAATTACTGCTCAGCTACAGCACCAATGCAGCTCGATAATGTCCTCCTCGCAGCACGGCTTTATGAAACGTAGATCAACGTCTACAAACCTTCTTGAATTTGTTGCAGTTATAAGAAACGCTTTTAAAAATAATGCTCAAACTGATGTCATTTTTACAGACTTTAGTAAGGCTTTCGACTCCGTGAACCACCAGTTACTGTTAAATAAACTTGTTCTCTTAGGATTCCCTATCTCTTTGACCAAGTGGATTTCGACTTATTTAACTAACAGAACGCAGAGGGTAGCTTTCAAGAGTTCTTTCTCAAACCTTGTCTTTGCGACTTCTGGTGTTCCTCAAGGGAGCCATCTTGGACCTCTGCTGTTTGGTCTCTTCTTAAATGATCTGCCTCAGGTAGTTCACCATTCACACGTGATGATGTATGCGGATGACGTAAAACTTTGTTTGCCACTTACAAAGTCTGACTCCCATACACTCTTACAATCAGACTTGAATAACCTGCAGTCTTGGTGCGTCCAGAATTTGCTGTTCCTGAACAACTCTAAGTGTAGCTGCATGTCCTTTTATAGAAGAAACCTTTTCCTGGCAAATTATTTTATAGGGTCGTGTGAGCTAGATCGCATCTATTCGGTGACAGATCTCGGAATTTTATTTAACCACAGCATTAACTTCTCCGATCACATTGGCATCATTGTAGGGAAAGCAAAAGGAGTCCTCGCCTTTGTCAAGCGATGGTCTAAGGAGTTTGAGGATCCTTACACAACTAAGCTCTTGTATATTTCATTGGTTCGCCCGATTCTGGAATATTGCTCGTGTGTATGGTCGCCTTAATACGCAAAATATCAGGACCTTATCGAATCGGTACAGAAGCAGTTCCTTTTGTTTGCCTTACGGGGATTAAACTGGGAACCACATCGTCACCTACCATCCTACGTAGACAGACTGCGCCTGTTAAACCTGCCCTCGCTTAAGGACCGCCGGACCTGCCATGGAGTGATGTTTGTTCACAAACTGATCACAGGACACATCAGCTCGCCTTACCTTCTAGGCCAAATCTCTTTCACCGTACCTACAAGGCCGTCCCGCAATTTTCGCCCCATTGCCTTGCAATTTTGCAAAACGAACTACGAGGTCCATGATCCCTTTCGCGTTTTATGTTCGTCCTATAATGATCTGTATTTTTTGTTATATGTTGAGATGTCCCTTGAATCCAATGTTAACAATATTATTACACACCTGTCCTTGCCTCCGCCCACCTGATGTGAGTCGGAGCACATCATTAAAAATTACTCCAAAATTGGGCGGAGGTACATTTTTTATTAGCAGATATTTGCTATTACAATAAATAAATAAATAAATAAATAAATAAATAAATAAATAAAAAGATTAGAAGCGATGTTCTAAGTTGACATACATTTTTATAATTTTAAGTGATTTTTGTGAGCGCACTGCAAAGAAATGGCAGGCACATTTCTGACGTTATTATGCGCCCAACAACAACTTGCGAAATGTTAGCCATGTACATTCAGAACCAGCGGTGTATCAACCATCCTCTTATTAAAATATTTTAAGGACTCCTCCAGATATTCCATGTGTTCAGAAAAAATTTGATCCTTATGCATTTTCATGAAATTATTTATTCTGATTATTAGGTGTTTGATTGTAGTTGTGATGCTGCTGCTGCTGCTGTTGCCAGTGTTATTATGCAACATTATATTTTTATTTCCGTGGACGTCTACTTGTGACAAATTTCAAAATTTGAATGAGGAAATCCTTCTCAAATTTTTACACAATACGTTGAACGAGGCCAGTCAGTGGTGTGTATTCTAAAAGTCGGTCATGAATGAGAAGGCAATATACCTTTGTATTCACCTCACTTGCTGCAGTTAGCTCAGTGGAAATTTTAACATCAATCGGTCCCGATTTGACTGTCTCATTTTGATGAGAAAGATCAATAACCACCAGCGGCGCCTTTGCAATGAACTCCTTCGGAGATAGAAGTGGGCGTGCCTCCCGATTGTAGTAACTCTCTTGAAATCTTGCATACATATCATACAAGACAGCAAAACGGTTTTCATTAAATTTAATATTCAAATCCTCATAGGGATAAACTTCTGAATTCAGATATACTTTTGCATTTCTCAAATTGTTTGTAATAAGTTGTCCATTTTATGTAAATGCAAGGACAGCGAATCGTGGACGTTCCCTGTTTGACGAAAGCTTGACATTCCAGATATGATGTGTTCCTTGTACCAATGTCGGATTTATATAACAATCCCAACTCCGGAATGCTAGTGGGAGGACAGCTTCACTTTTAATTACATTAAACAATTTAATTTTTGTGGCGTCACATGGGACGATGTGGGGGATCTTCCAACTTATGCTATGTATAGCAATATTATGTGTTTTACCGTCAATAGTTTTAACATGCATGTCATCAGTATTTTTAGCAAGCAATAGAATGAGTTCATGTTTCCCATTAAGGATTATCTTTTTATGGTCCTCCATAAAACCCAGTAACGTTTTTAAAGGTACAGAAAAACTGAAATGACCTCCTGAAGGAATATTGTCTCCACCACTCCATCCAGCATTGCGATAAAGTGCTACTTCCTGTTCTCCAATTGAGAGAAAATTTTTAACAGTCGAGGTTATACCTATAAATCGACACCTGTCGATTTCTGTAGAATTGAGGCAGTACCTGACCTCATCGAGGAAATAAGCCATGCAATTATTTTTAAGCATTCCGCTGACATTATTAGTACTGCTTGCTCCTGTATTTGCGTCAATAATTTTGCTGTGTTCCCTCAAAGAGGAAAAAACTTTCAGATGGAAGGACATACAAATCTTGGTTCTGAATTGTGATACAAACTTCATCATTTGTCTGAAAGTTTTGTTGATACGGATAATAAGAATGGTATTATTTTTTAATGATACTCTCATCATTGACCGGCTTTTCTTGGACATAGAAAATTTCATTCATTTGAAACTTAGTTTTTTTTTAACTTTATTGTATATTAAATCCCAGCGATTTTAAAATCAATTTATTTTTTAACGTTAGAGCAGGTCTTTTGTGTGGAGTCCCTCGAGATGATGATGATGATGATGTTTTCATTTCAGCTTAAGATTTGATAATGTTATCAATAGCGCGATGTGCAGGCTTTTTATTATAGATAATCATATTGCTGATCGCAAGTGAAGCCGAATCGAAACAGTTTCACCACGCAAATTAACTAAATCTCCGTTCTGATCAGTTATCCGTACTTCGAGCGTGCTTATTTCTCTGGAGTTGACAGGTAAATAAATCAAATTTCGAGGTGTAATATTCATTTTATATCCTGGGGGGACATTGATTCCAAATTCATGATGCACGTGGCTTGGTTTATTTCCCACATATGACCCACTAATTATGTTGCATTCCAATCTGATTGAATTTATTTTTAAAAAATTTACAGTATTATCTGAGGTGTAAATTTCATTTTCATGTGATCTTAGTTTACGTTTATTAAAACCAAATAACCGTCCAATTGATCTTTCATGATTAAAATAAACTGTTTCATTTTTAGTTGAAATTTGAACTTGTAATGTGTTGATTTTACATTCAATTTTTATAGTGTTATGAAGTCCATACTCTTTGAGCCTGTTAATAATATATTTTATTATATCATCAACCTCATATGAACCCATTGGTATTTCTATGACTTTATTTCCAATATGGAAGAGATTGTTTCCCATATCAACTTTTGGAATAGAATTAAATGTATAAAAGTCAATGAGCGCACACTCATAATTATGTTTTAACTCAATTTGTGGGAAAAAATTTTCAGTTATAACTGATGTGCTTCCAGTTAAGGTGAATGTTAATGATGTACTCATTATGAAGCTTGAGAGTGGACTGTCTTTTTTCTCAAACAACGCATTATACTTATTCAATCATTTATTTAAGTATAATAAATTGATCAAATCCCTTTCTAAATCGTCCAGTTTTCATTTCATCATTCGTTGAAATTACTAAAAATCCAAATTTATCTTCCCATTATTTCTATGAAATATTCATAAATGTATTAAAATCCATATCACAATTTGCATGATCTCTCCAAATACGGTTCATGTTTAATCCATCCTGCTTGAAAATAATAATAAAATTCGCATTATCACGAATTAAATGTTTTGGAATATGGGTATACGTTTGTGACAAATAGAAGAAGAAAATGAGAGAAAGTCGAAATTCTAAGAGCTCCTCTAAATTACGGCTTAAATCGCGATAAAACGCTTAATAAATTTAAAAAAAATCGAAAAACAGCTGTAAACCTGCGCGTTACACAGATTCAGTGCACATAAAGCATTGGGACTTCAAATAAACAAATTAAAATACATTTGCTACTAGCAAAAGTGCAGAGAAATAAATAACACCTATCACTCAAACGAACCACAACAAACACTCAAACAGTATAGAAAATAACTGTAAAACAGTCAAACGCTAAAGGAACAGAATAAAAACACTCAAAAAACAAAAAATCACTCAACTCTCAAAAAAAAAACACACACCCCAGTGGCGCAAATTTGGCTTCGAGAATCGATTACATCTGTCATACTTCGAATGCAGTAAGCATTCGAATTCATACTACATCATACTTTACTTTTCCATAAGCTTGGCCGCCTTTTTTGCTAGTATACCTTCAAAATCGCCTACTTTGAATCGAGCAAGTAGGCGATTAGCCGAGCACACTTCGTGCTGTATTACAGTCCTATATACTATTGCTTATAGGATTGTAATGCAGATGCTTTACTGGCTGGCATACCACGTATATAGGATCGTAATGCAGATGCTTTACTGGCTGGCATACAACGTATATAGAATCGTAATAAAGATGCTTTACTGGCTGGCATACAACGTATATAGAATCGTAATGAAGATGCTTTACTGGCTGGCATACCACGTATATAGGATTGTAATGCAGATTGAACCGACTGGAAATATAGATAGATATTCCACACACAGTTTTTCAATATTTTATATATATTAGTTTTTAATTATAACTAAGCCGAAGAACATAACTTATAAAAGTATTACAAATTTAATAATAATAATTCAATAAAAATTATAAAACCAAAAATAAATAAAACATAATTCGCCTTGGGCTCATATTTTAAACTAAAAATTCTAAAAATAACTTAAAAGGATCTTTTATGATATGGGACTATTTTTTTGTCTGCTTCATTTTCCTTATTTGCTCCCTCAGTTTGTTTATAGTGTTTTGCATTTTGATCAAATTTCTTTTTGCGTTGCGACCTTTGTTAACCTTAAATGCGCCCCGAATAAGTTGGATGTAGCATCTTTCATTAAACCCATCTTCTTTAACTGCATCTACATGTAAGAAAAAATAAGAAATTAGTAATTTAAAACCAGAATGTTTCGTGTTACTTACTATGTAAGGCATTATTTAAATTAGTGTGTTTTTAAATGGCATTTCGCCAAGTATGCCATCATAATTAAATTGAGTAATCAATTTCGGTCCCAAAATGCTATCAACATTTTGGAAAGGTCGCCGTTGGTTATCCGTTTTAAGATATTGGCCTGTGGGAAAAAACAATTAAAATTTGTATTTTAGAAATGGGAAATTGGTAAAAATATCCAAATATACTTACGTATTTCACACCATCTTTGGAAATTGTTTTTCCTTTTTCTCCAAGCCATCAACTGATATGGGAAAATTAATTTCCTCTGGCAAGTCTTGCTGTGTCAACTTGCTTAGGACAGCAAGTATTTGGCCTTGGTTTCGCAATATTTGGTCCTGAGCATGACTTATTTTATTTATTTTGCTTCCAACCCATCTATCTTTTCTTCGAGAGTCTTACGAGGCCCAAACTCAGAAAGAATGGTTTGTTTTATGCCACGTTTTGAGGCCGCGAGGACGATTAACCCTTAATGGAGAGAGTTCCCTAATCGGAGAACTGGAAATATTTAGACTGCGTCTTTGCGCAGCGGCCAGTAGCCGTATATTGCGCTTGCTAAAGCCTCTTAAACATTTTACACTTTAAAATCTCACAGAATCCTTACCAAAACCTGAATAAATTGCTCTTACAAACGCACCCGACACACACTTCTACTTGCAAAAGTAAAGTGACAGATGACAAGACAAAGTTATATATGAAAAAAAATTACACAAACAACAAGCCGTGGAAGCAAAAACATAAAAAACACACACAGTCGCAGGTGCCGAACACAGAAATAGTATAACAAAGCAAAATAGCATAAACCGAACGATTGCCGAAGCTTTGACAGGCAGGAACGAAAACAACTTCCCATTACAGTCCTGTGTTCTAACAGTTGGAGAAACGATTGATTACGAATGTACCTTCGACGATGCATCCTGTAGAATTACCAAATTCGGTCGTAGCAGGGTTGCGCCACTGGGACATAACAAAATAAAAACCTCAACTCAACCACTCAACTCAACCACTCAACTAAAACAATCAACCAAAACACTCAATTAAAAAACACATTGATATGGCTCCGGCTCCGGTATCCGGCTCCGGTATCTCTCAGGAGATCCTAACTACGCTGAACCAACGCTTTTAAGAACAGAGCAAAATGATCTCGGCCAACATGCAAGAAGCCGAGCAGAGATTGCTGGCGATGCTGTCTGCGCGACTGGATGGGATGACCAGCGAAGTGGGCCGGATCAGCGAAAAGGTACAGCAGATGGAGACTGAGTTATCCACTCTTCGTTCATTCCGGGAGCGGGTACAGCAGCTGGAGACAGAGGTTTCTACTCTGCGCTCAATCCAGGAGCGGGTCCAGGTGATGGAAGCAGGGGTTGAGGCGCGACGGCATGCGGAAAATGCGTGTGACTTGCGAATACACGGGGTCCCATTTGTCGCAGGCGAAAAATTAAAAATGATTTTTAACACTATGTGTCTTTCACTCAATTTAACAGCGCGAAAGACACAAAACACAAATGTCGACCCGGTTGTAATTGTCAAATTAGAATCAATTAATGACAAAATACAAGTTCTACGAGCGGCTGGTGCATACCGACGGCAGACTAAACAACAATTAAGTCTGCAGCTGCTCGGTTTCAACTCCAGTGCTGCTGTTTATGTTAACGAGCAACTCCCCAAAGAAAACTTTGTTATCTTTAAAGAAGCAATGAGAATGAAGAAGTCGAAATTTTTATCTGCTGTTTTCACGCGCCGTCTTTTTGTACACGTGAGAGTCAACGGAGATGAAGGAGTTCGCTGCATTGAAAGCTTAGAAGAGCTTTCATCTCTTTATACGTCCGCTCATAACTCCACGATCTCTGCAGCTGAACCAGGTGCTCTTAATTCATCTGTAACATATGCTGCTGTTGCTACTGGGGGAAATAATAGCTTTCGAGATGCATCTCATATTTAATTTTAATGTAGAATTTTTTATAAAAATAATATATCTTGCCCGTGTGTGTGTTAAATATGTGCCAATAATGTTTATTTGTATAGTAAATAATCAAACGCTTAGATATGCCAAACTCAAATAACCATGCAATAATTAGAATTCTCCAAAATCGCAAGCAAGGTTTAACGATATGTCACTTAAACGCTCAGAGTCTATGTCACAAAATGGAAGAGTTCATGTATTTATTTGTCAATTCAAACGTCGATATTGTGTGCATATCTGAAACATAAGTTTTAAGTTTATAAGTTTATTTTTATTTTTTAGCCCAGCGCTGCAAGTTTTCACTTATTATTATTGCGCTAGTCATTTCGGGTTCAATACAATTTCGCTTAAAACTAATACTTAAGTAGAAACATTTATTAATAAAGCTAACATGTAACAGAAATTTTACTTATACTATATGGCTAATTTGCTTAATTCTGTTTTTTAATTTGTAGAATTTTTATTATTTTTTAAGTTTTTATCTTTTATTTTATAATTTATTTACTAGTTTTAATTAATTTAATTCATACTATTTTTCAAGAAATTTTTTATTTTATCAGAAAATAGAGTTGCGCTCCTAATTGATTTGAATTGATGAGGGAGATTGTTCCACAATCGGATACCATTAATAAAAAACTGCCTCTTCGAGCAAAGCGTTAGCGTTCGAGGGCATATATAATTGTTCGTCCTTAGCGAAGTCGCAGGAGAAAGTTTTTCATATAAATAAATAGGTTCTTTGGTCGTCACAATTTTGTGAAAATATATTTGTTGGATCAGTAGCCTTATTTTGTAATTATTAAAAATAGAAAAACATGAATTTAAATATGAAAAGAATAATCTAAAATGTAAACAAAACATAATGGTCATATTCGCCATTGGGTTTGCACTCAAGCTTATTGCATAGCTGAGTCGCTTACTCTTTTACTGATAAGCACTCAAGCCTAACACAGAGCTAAGTCGCTTACTCTTCTACTGATAAGCTTTGCAACTTCGGAAGTCTTGTAATTTTTGGCACTGCTCGTGTGAGCAGGGGAGTCGTTCGTTATCGCTTGAATCCGCTGGCTGCGCCAGCGCAATAAACTGATTTAATCTTGACTGCTGCGTTGTTTTTGTTCGAGTGGAAATTCCCCAGCTAGGCTGCTTAACGTAGTCGCATTTTTTATAATAGTTTTTCCGTGAAAAACCTCACGGATTTTTAATATTAAAGTTCTATATTCTATCCAGGTGGTCAAGTTAAGTTAAGTTAAACATGGTTTCAGTCTAATGTAAAAGATGCATGTTATGAATGTCCTGGGTATACCCTATACCGCTCAGATCGTGTGGGCCACGCTGGGGGAGTTGCAATATATGTAAATTCGAAAATCAATTGTAAAGTCATAGAACAACATCCCTCTGATAGTCATATTGAGTACATCTTCCTCGAAATTTCTAATGTAAGACATAACCCATCAAAATATTGATCAGCTGTATATATCGACCAAACAGACAAGGAGACTACACAAATATTATGGAAGCATTTTCAAGGGTATCTCTTAAATATAATGATATAATCCTGACAGGTGACCTGAACAGCAATATGCTTAATGATGTTAGTCTTCGTGGGCATATGGAGTCATTGGGGGTTAGCCTTGTTAATTCAGAGATACCTACTCACTACACTAAAAATTATAATAGTTTGCTTGACGTATTTTTGTCAATGATATAAAAAGTATTGCTATATAACCAGATCTCCGTACCGACTTTTTCTAAACATGACCTTATATTTTTGACATACAACGTTGAACTTGACCGCACTGAGCAAACTTACATATATAGAGACTATAAAAATATTGACTATTCTAGACTTAATGAAGATTGTAACCTATGTTATTGGGACAATATGTTTTACTTAACAACGGTAGATGAACAACTGGAACTATTTAATTCGAACATTAGCTTCTTATATAATACTCATGTACCTATCAAAGAAAAGGCTGTAAGAAATTCCTTAAAATCATGGTTTAATAATAATATTAAAAAGCTATTTTAAAGAGAGACAAGGCATACCAAAATGGAAACGATATAAGACTGAACATTTTTATACACTATTTAAAAGCGAAAGGACAACCGTGAATAGGCTTATTAATAAGGCTAAACGGGAACACATAAGCTTCAAACTTACTGGTGCAATGGAAAACGGAAAAGTTTGGAGAGAATTGAAAAATCTGGGAATAGGCAACATACAATCTGTGATAAAAGACGATGTAAATGTAGATGACCTTAATAAAAAATTTTAAACATAAATGTACCTGATCCTGACTATAGCGCCTATCTGACAACTGAGACCGTAGATAGTATGTTTAATTGTTTCAATTTTGTTCGTGTAAGTCAATGTGATGTCTTAAAAGCTATTCTACAAATCAAATCAAAAGCTACAGGACTTGATGATGTAAGTCCAAAATTTATGAAAATAATATTACCTAAAATAATTAATCACTTGACTCATATATTTAATACGGCCATAACAACATCAACCTTTCCAGAGACCTGGAAATTAGCTAAAATTATGCCTATACCCAAGGGCAAAATGATTACAGGCCTATCTCAATACTTTTATACTGCTCAAAGATTTTGAGAAGCTAATTGCCGGACAAATTAATACATTCTTAGCTACAAATAATTTGTTAAATAATGATCAGTCTGGTTTCCGTAAACAGAGAAGTTCCACGACAGCTATTACAAAGATTTGGGGACATACGTAGGGAAACTGATAAAAGTAAAATTACCTTTCTAACATTGCTGGACTTTAGTAAGGCATTCGACACAGTTGACCACAAAATATTAATAATGAAGCTGGCGAAATTATTTAAGTTTTCTGACACGTCTGTAAAATTAATGTCGTCCTATATCACCAATAGAAAGCAAGCTGTTATTAAAGAACAAACATCCAATTTGGAAGAAACCCACCGTGGGGTTCCGCAGGGATCGGTATTAGGGCCATTATTGTTTTCAATGTATATAAACGATCTGTCTAATGAATTGTCTATGTGTAACGTACATATGTATGCGGATGATGTTCAGTTATATGTTAGTCGTTCGTTGAGTCTAGTGAATGAATGTATCAATTTGTCCAATACTTGTTTGTTGAATGTGGATAACTGGGCTACAAGGAATGGCTTGAGCTTAAATCCAGTTAAATCAAAGTGCTTGGTAATCTATAAAAAATATAAATACAAATGATCTTCAAAAGCTGAGAATAGGAGATGTAGAGTTGGAATATGTTGAAAGCTAATAACCTGGGCATATGGGTTAATAAAACTCTGTCATGGAATGATCATGTTAGTGCAGCCACAGGAAAAACGTATGGAATATTGCGACAATTACATGCTACACAAACTTTCTTGCCAAAACATTAGTCGTTCCAACTCTTTTTTATGGAGTCGAAATTTTTGGTACCTGTGATGCAGCAAGTCGACAAAAAATAAAAGTGACATTTAATAACATAGCTAGATTTATATTTCGATTGGATAGGACTGACCATGTAACTGAAAGCGCAAACAAAATCTTTAACATGAATGTGGACAAATGGATTGACTTAAAAATATTAGTATTCCTTCACAAAATTATAAATTCTAGACAGCCTGACTACCTTTACAACATGATTCGTTTTACATCCTCACATAGAACAAAAAACATAATAAGCATTAGACCAAAACTTGCAAGTTCGGAGAAACAATTTTTTGTTTATGCTATACGAGCGTGGAACTCTTTGCCACATATTCTAAAAACCATTAAAGCACATCACAATTTAGTGATAAACTTAAAGAACACCTTAACACACACACACCTAAAATTAAAATTATAATCAAACAGAATATAAATTTAAGTAAATATTTAAAGCCTTCAACAGTAAAAATTAATTGAAATGTAATATGTAATTGAAATTGTAATAGTATTTGTAATGTAATTGTAAGAGTTAATGTCATTAATGTAATAAGATTTATTGTCAAAAGTGACTAGCGCAGTAAAAATAAGTATTATACTTGTGACGCTAGGATATAAAACAATAAACTAAACTAAGAATGAATCTATATTTCTGTGACGCCCCATACAGAAAAAGCTCCTAAAATTATCTTGCCTTTCACATGCAATATCGTCAAGTATCATAATCGAATTATTTTTAGCTTCCAGGGGTGACAAAACTGCATCATTTTCTGAGAATGTGTAATATCCCATCCCTTTGATAGGTTTAATAAGTTTTTCAAATATTCATATTTCGGTTGATAAAAGCTCTTTGAAAATATATAAATATTTTTAAATTTGAGACCATTTGGACTCTCAATTAAGCTTAACATCACATTCGTTTTTCCACAATTGGATGGACCGACAATTTATGCTCTAATTGTGTTCGGCAACAAAGAGCTGTGACGCGAGTGTTTTTTATCTCCATGTCCGCCACCTTCAATATTTCTTACTATAATGGTTTTATTTTGTCTTAATAAACGCATGTTTTAGAGTTAAGTACTTCATTCAATGACAATCATTCGATAATTGAGGATGTTATAAAATGGGCAAACATTTTTATAACTCAATTAGTCATAAACCAAATGTCAAGAAGGGCACTGGTCTAGTTAATAATGTAATAAACGGACTACCATTTGAGACTCATTTACCTGGTTACAATTATTGTGGACCAGGCACAAAGCTAGAGAAGCGGTTAGCACGTGGTGATCGTGGGATCAATGATCTTGATGAGGCCTGTAGGTTACATGACATTGCGTATTCAAATAGTAAGGACCTAGCTGAACGACATAAATCAGATTCGATTCTGATTGAAAGGGCTTGGAATCGTGTGAAAGCAGTAAATAATAGTATTGGTGAGAGAGCTGCAGCATATTTTGTCACAAATATGATGAAGCTAAAGAAAAAGTTTTGTAAGGGAATAAAGCAACAAAAAAGAAAGTAGTAAAAAAATCTATTGCTTCAATAATCAAACAGGCTACCAGCGAATTAAGAAAGATTAAGCCGCTTGATATCATGAATGCAGTTAAAAGTTGCACGCAAAGCAGTAAATAGCTCAATGGGACGCAGGAAAAATGTTGTAATTCCACGGGTTATAACCGTCCCCAAAGTTGGAGGTTTCTTACCACTGGTCCCTATTTTAACAGCCCTTAGTGCTGTCGGCAGTTTAGCGTCTGGAAGTGCTGCAATAGTTAAGACTATTAATAACGCAAAAAACGCAAAGGCTCAACTTCAAGAAAATCAGAGGCACAATAAAAAAATGGAATCGGTAGCATTAGGGGAGGGATTGTATTTACAACCATATAAAAAAGGCTATGGTATATCAATTTCAAAAAATAAAACAAAACAAAAACGCAAGCAAAAAAACTGATAAGTGCGAGCGCTATCTAATATTGATATAATGAAGTTTGCAATTAAAAATATTCCACATTTTCGAGGTGTGTTTATGAAAGACGAGTTACCAAAATATCCACGAAAGCTGGAGTGTGGAATAGTTAATTTAGCAGACTCAACTTCAAAAGGAACGCATTGGGTGGCCTACTATTATAAAAGCTCAGATAAAAGCTCAGGTATAAGTTTATACTATGACAGCTTCGGCAACTTAAATCCGCCATTGGAAGTAATTAAATACTTAGGAAAAAACATCAGATATAATTATAATCAATTTCAAAAATTCGGAACAGTGAACTGTGGACATTTGTGTCTTAAATTTTTGTTAGAATGCAATTCAACAAATGCTCTACCTACTTAACAATAAGTATGTAATCTGAGTGTGAGGTTGTATCCTTCGAATTCCTTCTCACAACACATGTTGTTCTTAGTGGTTGGAGAAATGTGCTCTCTGACGGGTATAAAATCTGCTCGCTCGACTAGGAAAAATGTCACTTAGTACGCAGCCTCAACAGCAGCAACTCCTACCGCACCAGAAAATCAACAAACAGCACCACCAGCTCCATCAGCTTCATCAGCGCCACCAGCTCCACCAGCTCTAGCACCACCAGCTCCATCAACGCCACCAGCTCCATCAGCTCCATCAGCGCCACCAGCTCCACCAGCTCCATCAGCGACACCAGCTCCATCAGCACCACCAGCTCCATCAACGCCACCAGCTCTTCACCAGCACCAACAACATGAACGTGAAGACCACCTCAACCTCAACTAACGAATCCAACCCGAGCACCAATTTGCCGGTTGCTGTTACACAGGAGGATGTCAATGCCCTATTGCGGGACATTGAGGAGGATCCTTTAATGCTTGCGCTTAACTCTTACAGAGTTAAGAGCAAATTAGCGTTTAAGGACCTCCCAACAAATATGGACTACGAAATTTTTAGTGGCCAAAGAGTGTACGGGCAATACGGTACAAGCATAAAAAATTGCAACAAATTATGTATACCTGCCAGACAGGTATACAGATATGAAGGATGATTTTTTCAATATATTTTCAGAAAGAAAATATTTCCTTATTAAAAGGGACGATGGGAACATGGAGTTTTATACTAGGTCTTAAAATTAAAAAGTATAATAAAAATAAATAAAAACAAAAAAATTTTAATTTTTAATTGGAAATGGGAAATGGGAATATTTTTTCAGCACTTTTATATTTTCAGCTTAAAAAAAATAAATAAAAAAAATACAAATTTTAATTTTTTTAATTGGAAATGGGAAATGGGGAATATTTATTTCAGCACTTTTATATTTTCAGCTTAAAACAAAAATAAATAAATAAAAAAATAATAAACTAAATTTTTTTAATGGGAAATGGGGATTATTTTTTCAGGTTTTTAGTTTTTAGTTGTTCATTTTCTATCAGGTCTATTTAACAGCTTATTTTATCAGGTCTATTTAACCGACCAGGTAATCAGACCAGGTCTATTTAATTGAACAGCCTATATATGATTGTGATAAATACATTATTCCACAGTGCATACTTAACCTCAAGGGTGTATTAACCTTTTCAATTTTCCGAATTGAATTATTTCATCACAATGAATCAAAATATTTTATCGCAATTACACAAAACTCGAAATGCTCTTAAAAAAAATTTAATGAATTAAAACAAATTAAAAATCAGAATATTATTGAGTTGGAGGAAACGTTTAAACCGAACCTTTAAACGAAATTGTTAATAATAACAAAAAACTACAGTTAAATATAGCAAAAGAGAATAAAAATATTAAAACTGAATTAGACATGTCTGACATCACACCAAATAAGAAAAAAAGGAAACTTTTATTTTACAGTGCGAGTAATCAAAACTCAAACCCTAAATATGATGATAAGAAGCCAATTTATTGGGGGTTAAAAAGTGGAGACATGAGTTTAGAAGATGATGATGAAAATGAGCAGTTCTATTCACAACCAGCTATAGATGACTTATCATTAATACTAACGGATCACGACTTGTCTCACACATCGAATGTACTACCGAATCAACCCTCTTCACCTACATTAACAAGAAAAGTGTCTCCTCACACATCAACTGCGATACCGACTCAGCCCTTAATATCAAATAAATCCCTATTGCTTGAAGAAAGTTCAAAAAATTTGAACATTAGTGAACTTTCACGGGGGCACGCCCTAGACAAGACTTATGGGCCATTTAAAAATGAAAATGGCCAATTAATGATGGAAAATAATCAAATAAATGTTACAAATAATAAAATTGAATTTGCTGATGGTCAAAACTATCGTCTCACTAGTGGTTTATATTCTTTAATTTTCCACCATCTACCAAAAAATTACATTACAATTGACCTAGAAATATACAAAGAAATTTTACTAAAAACCAATGTGTACCGAAAAAATTTTAATCCAAATGGACAGATAAAAGAAACAAGGGCAATGAAATATACAAAAATTATAAAACCACTTATATCGACTAAGACACCCATCGCCGAGTCCACACCCAATCGTGTCAAAGAAATTGTAAGTGGGAAAGGATTCATGACATTGGAATCAAATTAAAATTATATTTATTGGGACGACCCGAATGAGTTGGTGGAACGGCTTCAACTCTTAATAGCTTCACAAGCTGCAGGAAACACTAATCACACTAATGAGATCACATCAATAATTAGTGAATTAACAGATAGTATATATTCATGTAACAATATTCAAATGAGATTAATGTCAGCATGTCCATTGACAAATTTGGTCGTTACATAAGCGACAAGGAAAACTCTAATAATCCAAAACGGTCTGTTCATTGATGCAGATGGAAACTTTAATATACAACAAAAACGAATAATAAATGGTGTCAATCCAAAGGAAAACACAGACATAGCAATCAAAGAGTATGTCGACAACTCTATAAAAAAACTTAAAGATTCAATGTTGGGTGAAATAGTTGTTAGCACGCCCGATTTCAAAACTGAATATAATGAAGCCAGATTAGACAAACTTGAGATCGTTGTCTCAAAAATTATTGAAAAATTTGCATCTGGTTTGAGATTGAATTAATTAAAAAGTATTAAGAAAATCATTACCTAAAAATATTGTAAAAACAAAATTTTGTTTGTGTTTAAGTAACTTTCTAAAAATGACTAGACGGGGAATTATTAATGAAATACATGGTCCAGCACGCAAACATTTTATACGACGCAGAGTGATTACAAAGACGACTTGGTTGAGATGGTTGAGATGGGAAAATATGCCTCCTCAAATAATGGATATCGCTACCTTTCCAAATTTGCTTGGGGTGAGGCAATTAAATCTAAGACTGCGAAGGATGTTGCTGAGGTGATGGAAAAAATATTCATGTCTGGACGCGGAGTACCTAGGAATCTTCAGACGGATGATGGTAAAGAGTTCTTCAACGCTCAGTTTAAGGGATTAATGAATCGATATAAAATCAATCACTATTCTACATTTAGTACTCTAAAGGCTTCAATTGTTGAACGATTCAATAGAACATTAAAAGAACTCATGTGGAAGGAGTTTTCTTTCAATGGAACCTATAAATGGATTGATATGTATCAAGAGTTAATTCACTTGTACAATAACAAAGTACATAGAACCATAAAATGGCTCCAATTAATGTAAACACTGGCAATGAGAAGCATATCTTGGAAACTGTCTACAATAATATTAAAATGTTTATGGGCAGCAAGCAGAAGAATGGAGATTATGTTTGAATTTCGAAATATAAGGGAATATTTGAAAAAAAGTACACTCCTAACTGGAATGTCGAGATTTTTAGAATAGCAAAAGGTAAAATACGTATCCAACCACATATTTATTAGAAGATTTAAATGGTAATCCAGTTAAGGGTGGTTTTACAAAGAAGAAATAAAAAAAACACGTTTTCCTAATAGTTATCTAGTGGAAAAAGTGCTAAAAAGAAAGGGTAATAGAGTGCTTGTGCGGCGGTTGGGTTTTACCAAGTCTGAAGAATGCTGGATAGATAAGACTGAAATTTTGTAATAAAATAAGTACAACAATATCAAGCATTTTGTGTTTTCTCTTTCTTTTATTTAAGGTATTTTTAACAATCTAATTCTTAAATTAGTTTTTATACATTAGTTTTAATTTTTTTTGTCATTTTATACTTATACATTTTTTAAATAAACAATTATATTATAAGCTTAAAATTATCGTTTTATTTTTTTATTGATCTCATCTACTAGGATGTAATGCATAAATAATTCCCCCGTGTGAATGTCGAGCGCACTTTCATTAGATTCTAATTTCCTCTTGAGTGAATTTATTTTACTCACTACAGCTTGAGTGCCTTGGGAGTTTTCTAGCCTAATTATTTGACTACGCCAAACTATTGACTGTGAGTCTAGAGTGCTCAAAGTACCCTCAATTTCAACAAGTTGAAACTCCGTCTTCACAAATTTTTCTCCTGTCATCTTTGTTGTCTCATGTTATTTTAGTTATTTTTAATGTACTTATTTCATGCCCTCTAGACCTAAACATGTACATACTATCGCTTTCTTGCTCTCCTGTAAACAAACAATTTTTATAACTATTAAACGTAATTTTTTCTAAGCAACTTCGCTTCACTCCCTTATTTTTCTTTACACATTTTTCGGAGCTACCATCAGAATTTTGTGATGTGTAGGCGTACATTTTTGAACGCAGGCCAACAAATTCTAACATACTTTTCCCTTGTAGCTCATCTTTCATATAACCCAGCCGCTTCTTATTATACTTGGGGAAATTGAAAAGCCTAGCCAATTCATCTGGATACTCAGATGTGTCAAATTTTGAATCAACATCACTTCGAATATCTTTATACAAGTCATTTGTTTTTATAGATTAAATAAATGAATCGGTGTCCAAATAATTTAGTTTCAGTGCATCTTTGAATTTTGGCATCATATAAGAGTAGTGAAAATCATACATTTTCCATTTGGATAATTCCAATACTACGAAACCTAAGTATATGGGCTTATCACAAACGTTATGCATTCGATTCATTTAAATTGCATATAGATTTTCACTAAACTTTGATGCACTGTGAAAATTTGATCTAGCTATTAACTCCCTAGCACATAATTTTGGACGACCACCTCGTGGGCCTACGGGTGGGGCTTCCCATTCTGTAACTAACTTCACATCTACCCTTTTCTAGAATCTTCCATACACTTACCATAAACACTATTATTTAATAATTTAAAAAATCTCGTTCAAAATTTCTTTTTGCCTTGGTTCTGTATTCAGTGCTTATGTCAATATACTTTTGAGCCACGCTTTCTGTTTAAACACTAAAATGGTGTGAATTTTTTAAGTCTCAACCCATACATCAAACACTGTTTCAACGATTTGTAATGTATGATGTATTTTTCCTTATCACGAAGATCAGCTATCAATTTTGAACTTTAGAATCTTTCGAAGGGAGTTTGTTGGCTGGACAGAAAGGTAGGTCATTATGAGAGTCGTGAAGCTAGTATGGATATTCCAAGTCAAGTTAGTATATATCCATATTCACTATTTCCTGGAATATTTTCTAGATTAAATGTGTTAATTTCTTTTTGATCTAACCATTTGAAAGCTCCATATGGGAGCTTTTCACACATAGCCCAGCCATAGAGATTGTTCATGTCGATGTAATACAGGTATTCTGAAAGCTTTGTGGGGTCAAAACTTTTCAGATATTTATGGTTTGCCTTTGTATGTCTATGACTACATTGCACTAACCCACCTCGAATTCCACTCTGAATATATGTTATCATATCAATATCAGTGAGTAATTCTAAAGTAATTTCAGTCGTTTTAAGCATCGCATCCCATGACAAGCCTGGAGTCGTATAATAATGGGCAGGATCAAGTTTATAAATGTTTGAACAAATTGCTCTAAAATTCTGAAAAACGTCTGTTAACAACAAAACATCAGTTTTTAAATACAACTCCAAGTAGTCCTTAAGTGTTTGACACTTTAAATGTTTCCACACTTGACATGCGTGGGCGTAATCGACTTCAGAACATTCTAAGTCAGTTAAATTACTATAAAACTTGCTTCTTGGTGGGAGACAAGTTTCTGTTAGTTTTTGAACAGAATCTAAGTATTCATAGGGGAATACTCCTTTCCAACGAAGTAAAGCAAAATCTGATGTATTCGCATATTCCTTTTTTAAAACTTTAAAATCACCTTCATTTAAATTAGCTGCATGAGTGTCTAGACTAGAAGGCATAAAACGGAAAGTACCTAAAAATCTAATTTCTAATTTATTCTTTCCTAGAGGGATATACTTTGATATTGAAATATATAATTCTTTATTCAAGGGAATTACTTTAATTTCCCCTTCAACCTCAGCAAGTTCTTTAACAAATAAGTGAGCATCATATTTTGAAAAATTATGGAAGAAGACTGGAATAAAATTTCCAGTCTTAAATTTAAGATTGCACTCACTATGTGCTGCCCCTCTAAATTGCCCAGTGAAGTGGCAATGGTCCCTCACCCTATCATTACCTAAGACCCCCTTACAAATATGACAATTAACAGCCTCATCAAAATCGAATGAGTCCTGGGTGCTCATTTGTAATGGTACTATACACTTCATATAGTTTTCATGAATTTCGAACAAACAAAATTTAGTTTTTACAATATTTTAATGTAATGATTTTCTTAATACTTTTTAATTAATTCAATCTCAAACCAGATGCAAATTTTTCAATAATTTTTTTTTCAAGTGGGGTCGTAGCCTCTCAAAAATCAAAAAGCAAACATAATGCAAAGAGATACTTGTTCATAAAAATTTGATACTCGATTTTTCCGTTAGACTTTGGGTGAGCGTTATCAATGACACTTGATCGATTTTTCCGTTAGACTTTGGGTGAGCGTTTTCGTTGACACTTGTTCGTTTTTTTTTCGCAGCACTTACTTGAGGGAGGGTGAGTGTCCTTTGGTGAGCCTTGTATGCTTCGGTGAGGCTTCAAGAGGCGATTGATGAGTGTCCTTTGGTGAGCCTTGTTCACGTTTGTGCGCGACCTTTTCAAGTGGGGCGGGCGAGTGCGGGATCGCTCCCGCGCACGCGCACCCTTTCAAGTGACACCGTAAGCAATTAAATTGAGGGTGTGTGAGTATCCTTCGATGGGACATGATCGTGCAGGATCAATTTGCATGCACCCTTCTCAAGTGTCTCCTCGATCCCACCACTTGTCTTATGGGAACTAACCCTAATTAGTTATAGTTTTATAGCTAAATCCTTTTAAAGTTGAAAGCTGACCCTAATTAATTGCATTTTTATTACTTAAAACACTTAAATTTTGACAGGTGACGCTAATTAAGCTAATTTATGACCCCATTAAGCGACATCAAAGGTCCCGAAAACCCGGTTTTTATACTACTCCGTTCACAATTTCGAAGGGGGCGCGGGGTATTTATCAAATATTTCTTTCCTCCCGCGCCTCCCTTGCTAATGTTCATCCGACTTGAAAAACCTAACTCGATGTTCATTCTAGCATATTCTAGTATTTCTCTTAGCTCATCTGCGTAGCGACCTTGATAAGAGGCGCCGAAAAAGTGTATTCACCTCTCGCTCGCACTTATTTGGTTGCTAAATATTAGCGCTTGTGAGTACGTAGCTTTACAACTTAAAAGGACAAGGGACAGAATTTTTATCGGGTGATGGCCACATGCACGAATCTTTTGACCCATTACCCCACCCCTTATGTGTGTGAGTGTAGGGATCTAGGCCCACCAGATTTTGCAGGATTTGCTTTCAAGTTGGACTTAGTGAAGAAAATAAGACATTTTCTAGGTGGTGTATGTAAGCAATACCCTTTTTCAACTCGATCGTGACTTTTTGAGATGATGCGAACATTTTCTTATCACACCAATTGGTTTCGATATAAAAGGACAAGAGACAAGTTTTTGAATACATTGTTCCACCCATTCCCTCGATCCTTTCGTAAGCACACACCTGTGTGATCGTACACAAAATGTCCCTTTCTATCCCAGGGGAAAATCTGGTGAGGGGGAGGGGTGAGAAATGGATACACAAATACAAGCGACCCATTTTCATCACACGAAAAATCTGTTTAAGAGTTCGCTGATAAGTTCAATGTGCATCCAGGATCATTTAATGTGCGCTCAACATTCATGAGGTCTGTAATGTCAGTTTTCATAGAATGTGGCGGGCTCGTGCAACTTTGATCCTTTCGTAAGCGTACACCTGTGCGATCGTACACAAACGTCCTTTTTATCACAGGGAAAATTTCGAGTGCACCTGCTCGCCCACGCGTGCACCTACACCCAGAAAGAGCAAATTTTTGGAATTGGCGATTTATTGCCAAAAAATTTCATTATAGGCAATGATTGCCTAAAAAATGGGTCACATTTAGGAATCGTAGGTCTATAAGTTAGGCAATAACCGAATTCCAGGCAATGGGTTACTTAAATTTTAGTAAATGGGATGCCTGAAAATTGTTCTCTCACGTGTGCGCATTCAATTCAAGCGAGACTATCGCAAAATGTTCGTATGCGAGCTCGGAAACAATACAAATCAGCAAGCGTTTACAGAAGCTTCGCTATATGTTCGCAAATGGACTCAGAAAATAGCGTTAACTGAACAAAACGCGAGCGACACATTTCACCCTCTATGTCTAGTTTTGATTAGTTTTTGATATCGTTTCCGATAGTTTTGCGGATTTCGTAGCTCAGAGAGCTAATGGGTTGTGCAGTTGTCGATCTACAATAGCAGGGCGGTTCGACTCCTGATCGGGGCAACGAACATTTTTTTAAGCGGAATTGATTTTTTTAATTTAATATTTTTTTAAGACCTTTGTTTAATAAAAAAAATCAATTATATCCGATTTTCAATAAAGCTTCCTCAAATCGCTTCTTAAGCCTGTCACGCGTACGCAGACGAATGGCGTTGTTGCTAAGGCGTGCGTCTGCAAAGCAGTTAATCGAGGGTTCGAATTGCGGTCAGGGCAAAATGGTAAGAGTTGTGTTTTTCTAATGTTTATTTGTCTTTTCAGATAGTCTCTTAATAAAATTTGAGCAGTAAATAATAATATTGAATCAAATTTATAACAGTTCTGTCAAAATAATATGCGACATCTCTGATAAAATATATAACCAATGGTTCTAACATTCCTGGCAATGGAGTGACGGTTACCGGCCAAATTTTTGACATGTTTATGCTATGACGGAAGTAGCAAGTCTCTAATGCAACAGTAAAAATAACACATTATGCTTTTTGGGAATACCACTTTATTTTTTTAAATGGATGTATTACTACAAAAACAATTTTATAGTATTATAGTTTAAGTTAACATGTTTAACAGAATACTATATTCATATTAAATATTACCTTAATTTTAGGCCATAACGGAAAGTGACCTACACTTCCTATACATCAAAATCTTAATTCGGACAATCATTGGCTAAAATTTAGGCTCCTATTGCCCAAAAATCAAGTTTTAAGTACTCTAGATCAAGTATCGTACTCTAGAAATATAAAAAAAAATAATACAAAATGTTGACAAATATTGCGAATAATTTAGGCCAGTTTATATTAACTAAAAATATGGCATTGCATCTGTAGCTATCAGGTGCATTGGGTGTAACACTGTTAGCCGATCCCGCCAAACATATGGCATTCAAAATATCCAAATATGTTACTCTTGGACTGGTTTTCGAAAATACCTTCGTTCCCGAAAGATATTGAGCATTTGTTGTGCTCCCTGGCAAATTTAAGTTTGCATAGTTGAATTTTCTGCCTTATAATTGGCTTTTTAAAAGTTACTTCGCCATTTAAGTTATGTTCCAGCAATATTCGGTAGTCGGTTTTCACGAAACATTTATTGCCAGTTCATTCTCAATTTATACTGCTTATTTGGGGCCGATATCTTCTGATTAAATGTACTTTTATTTATTTATTTATTTTATTTATTTTTATTTTTTTATTTGTATATTATTTTATTTTGCTATTTAATCAATATTCCGCTTAGTTTTTGTTTTTATTTTTTTTAATGTTTAAGGACTAATTCCCGCTGTTCAATAGTTGAACATGGGCTGATTCTTCTGAAATGAACAAACCTTTTTTTCAGTGTGTCAAAAAAAAAAGTTGAATGTTATAAAAAATTAGCTGATAGTGTGCCTAAAAAGATTCCATAAGAAAATGTTTCTGTAAATTAAATTTTATAAAATGGAATTGGAAAACAATAAACAATTTTTATATATATTAGAACACTAGTTTAAAAAACTGCCTTAAAATTGTTTTGATATCTCATATAGTGTATGTACTATACGTTTTTAAGGTTTGGTTGTACCTCTGCACGAAATAAGCTGTAGCTAAAACCCGAAAAAAAAGAAGGCAAACTTTCATAGATTCATGTAAGTAAAATTTATTTTATGAATTGCCAGAATAAATTAAAACAAAAGGTAATAAAATAATAAATTTAAATATTGAAGAAATTATAGTGAATAGGTCAAAACTTTAAATATACAAAAAATGTTTGTTTAAAAATTTATTTTTGGAAACAGTGTTGGCATAAAAGTCTAGAAATTAAAGTAATTCATTTCTTTGCATACAGAGCAGTACTCAGCACACGGCTACTCTGTGTGTCGCGGTGTTTTTTACCCATTAGTAAAATCCGATTCGCGGAGAAGATTACGGTAAATAGATAAGCGCTTCGATAAGCGCCTAGCTTAAAGACGGATAAATATTTAGCGACTTTTTTTTTGCAGTGTTAGCTCGCTGGCATTTGTTATTAGGAACTTCCTGTTACCTTGGCATAATACTCTAATGCATTTCATACGATGTTCTGCAGTGGTGCAAAACTAAAGGCAGGTGGGATCTTGTTGTTCTACATGGTCACGTCACCACAGATCAGATTATACATGAAGACAATGCCTAACATCGTTCTACGGTTTGCTAAAGAAGGTAGGTTAATTAGGAGAAGTCTACTAGAATACGATGGCAACCTAAGGCTTGCATCCCAGTTTAAGCCACGAAGAGCGAAAAGTAAAAATTTCTTTTGAACTGACTCAATGCGTTTGCCGTGGACGTCCCACTGGGGACTCCAAACGCAAGATCCATATTCTAAAATAGGAAGAACTAACGAAATGTTAAAATTCTTCGTGACGTAGGGGTCATCGAGTTCCTTCGACCACCGTTTAATAAATCCGAGCACACCCCTGGCTTTATTCACAATGCACGAAATATGATCAATAAACTCCAGTTTAGGATCTAGGCGGATACCCATATCGTCAACTAGAGTGATCCTTTCCAAAGAGCAGCAGTTCAGCGTATAAGTCGCAAGCATGGAAGAGACACGGTAGAATGTCATCAGCTTACATTTTGAGCCATTCAGGTTTAATACGTTTAAATTGCACCATGTTTGAAAGGTATTAAGATCTGATTGTAAATCCGACTGGCAAGCGCCGGTCCTTGTATTGCACACAAAGTTTAACGTCGTCAGCGTACATGAGTACTCTGGAGTTAGTCAAGACTTTGGGCAGGTCGTTAATAAATAAAGTTAAAAGTAAGGGACCCAAGTGGCTCCCTTGCGGGACACCAGAGGTCACCCGGAGAACATTCGACAAGTGGTTTTTAAATAGAACCTTTTGCGTCCTACCATAACTTGAGATCCACCTAAGAAGATCGACAGGAAAACCCATTAAGTCTAGTTTCCTAACAAGAAGGGACTGATTAACGGAGTCAAATGCCATACTGAAATCAGTATAGATCACATCTGTCTGCAAATTTTGTGGAAAGCCCCTTATAATGAAAGAAGTGAGCTCCAGAAGGTTAGTAGTCGTTGATTTTCGTTTAATAAATCCATGTTGGCATGGAGAAATTACTGATCTACACAGCTGCTGCAAATGGGGAGTAATTACGTTTTCGAAAAGTTTTGGGATGGCTGACAACTTAGAGATTCCTCTGTAGTTTTTAGCATCCACTTTGCTACCTTTTTTGTGGAGAGGAATCACGAATGATTCCTTCCAAATAAGGGGAAATTGGGAAGTTTCTAAGGTTAAAGTAAACAATTTTAGAAAGGGACTGCACAGGGTCTCGGCACAATACCTAAGCACACAGCCTGGTACTCCGTCGGGACCTGGCGAATAAACCGGCTTGACACGTTGAAGATCCAAAAGAAGGGAGCTTTCGTTTAAACTATGACTGAAGATTAGGTTTTATTTGGGCATGCTATAAGAATAGGTTTGGTTTGAATCGGATGACGGAGAATAAGTAGTTTGAAAAAACTGAGCAAAAAGCGATTGCCTGATCAAATGAAAGCGAAGAAGGATTTGTAATAGGCTTACGTTAAGTGTTGACAAAATTATAAAACTGTTTTGGGTCTTGCGCAAACTGAACCCTACAACGAGTCAAATAGTTTTTATAACACTGCGCGTTAAGCACGGTAAACTTTGACCGAGCCGCTAAATAGCGAGAATGAACAGCTTGAGAACCGTTACGTTTAAATTTAGAATAAAGATTGGACTTGACATTTTTGAGGCGAGTCAACTCTTTACTAAACCAGGGAGGCTTATTTGAGATTGACGGATAGTACAACGAAACACACTCGGTAAAAAAGGATTTTATGGCATTGTAAAAAATATCCATGGCACCAACCATGTCAGTGCACATGTAGAGATCGGACCAATTAAATTCAGATATGAAATTATTCAGCCGTCGAAAATCCGCCTTACGAAAGCAGTGGACTTTCTTATCTGGCCGATCAGACTTCTTCTCCAAAGAAGTCCCAATATAGTCACATCGAAAGTAGGATGGTATGGATCTTCGGGTTGCGTCAAGGGCGGGACCCTAACCAAACTGACTCTTGCCGGATCAGAGACAAAGCAGAGGTCTAGCAAGCGATCTAAGGAATTTCGTACATGGTTGACTTGAGACAACGAAATGTCAAACAAGCCATCAATAAAATCGTGACGTGCAGTAGTTAAAAGTGTGTTAGAGGATTCAGTTGTGGACCAAATAGCTCCAGGAATGTTAAAATCACCTAGAACAATTAAATGATCCCTATCCGAAAGTCTATTGGAGACCGACTGGATAGCGGAAAGGTGGTTCCAATAAATAGGAAGTTCCGACAAGGGAGGAATGTAGGAACATGTAATAAAAATAAAACTACCATTAAATGATAGCTTCACACAAAGGAATTCAACATCGTTGCATTCCTCGAAAGCTAATACTTCAGACGTGAGGTTTGAGTCAACCGCAATGAGGACCCCATCCCCTCGCCTGGAAGGCCGATCAAGCCTGTGTGTTGTGTACACAGCTGGAAAAACTTCGGAGCTTAGGATCTCCGGCCTTAACCAGGTTTGTTCACAGAATCACCTGGGATGCAAAGGAAACACTATCAGAAACAATTTAGGAAGCTTACTACGTAACCCCCTTGCATTCTGATAGGTAAGAAGGAGGGAATTGGTTAGTTTTTTAGAGCTGGTTCTGTGGTGGTTCTGTCCGGCCTGGGTAGACTAATTCCTACCGGCCTTCTTTTCTTTTTCTTGGCTTCGTACTCCTTAACAACAACATACTGCGGCCAGAAATTGGCAGAGCATATTGTGTTAAAGAGTTCGTCAGGGACATTTATTTTGAAAGATGAAGTATCCCTAGCATAAGAAAATTTAAATTGTTCCACCTTAATGTTATCGGAATTGGTTTTGTCTCGAATATAGACAGTAACATCTTTAGATGTTTGAGATGGGTGAAGCCGAGAGACAAATATCTACCTCGTTGGTGGCACTGCAATAAGGGCTTTTGGCAACACAGACTGGTTGGCTGTATTACCAATTTCGGCCGGTAATCCAGGCCTGTCACCCTGGGGAGCATTCGGGACGGGGATCTGAGGGGTCGTTAATTTTGATTTTGACCCGCCAGCGGACTCAACGGACAACACTGGAACGGCGGTCCCTGTCACGGCACATTCGGAGACCGAATCTTTCCTTGCACCCGACCTCAATATCATAGGAGTTTGATATATTGGGATCGGGGGCTGTGCCGAGGGAGTAAACTGTTGAGAACCTGCGTCGAGTTGCAGGGCAGCGGCCAAATGCGGTGTGCAAACCGTGGTTTTCTTGCGCTTTGGGGACTCGTTTAACAGCTTTAGGCCATTAAACTTGGAGTCCAGCGCCATGAGCACCTAATTAGTTTTGCGAAAACTAACAAGTAGCTCTTTGAAACCATTTTTGGATTGCCGCATGAATGCCATCATTTCCCTTTTAACATCTCGACAAGCCTCACAGCAGTAGCGCAATCCAATGTTTTTAGTAATAATATCAGCCATCCGGCCTGTGCATTCAATGCACTTGGCGTGCACGACATTGTCACACAGCCAGCAGCCAATACTATGGTCCTCTGCAGAAATTGCTTTCTGTACCAGTCAGAATTTAAGAGAAAATCAGAGTAGTTATGTGCACTAAGAGCGAGCAAGAGAGCGAGAGTTAAAGCACAAAGAGGAATGCAAAAATGCAGATAAGCAAATCGCTGCACAAAACTAAAATTGCAATTAATATAGTTATTAATACACAAAAACAGCTGCATGCACACGCGAAGTGAAACGGTTATTTATTATTGACACAAGATCGAAGTTTTAAATAAGCCCCGGTGGTTTATAGCAAAGATTTTACACAAATACGAGGCACAAAACAAAAACACGACCGTTCACTTTGAAAGGGAAAACGATTTTTATATGTGGATAAAAAATATTTCAGCGTAAGTAAAAACAAGTGGGAAAGCTACAGTCGAATGTGACCGACTGTAAGATACCCGGTACGCAAAGCATTGTGGGTAAAATTAAACAGCACATGAACATGGATAAAAGAACATTTTCTGACAAATGAAGACAAATATTGCTAGAAACATGTTGAGCAACACTCAAAAGAGACAAATGTTGCTAGGAATATGCTGAGCAACACCCAACAAAGACAAATGCTGCTAGGAACATGCTGAGCAACACGCACGTGCGCTCTCTCTCTCTCTCTCAGAAACTTGATTGTTTAATAACTTCTATGTTTATCATCCGATTTTACTCAAATTTTCAGAACACGTCCACGATTGCCTACTTATTAAGTCTATCTATTTACTTTACGAAAATCACGCATATAGCTTATATACCGTTTTTTATCATTTTCGGGGGCGGAAGTGGGCGTGGCCAAATTTTAAAACAAACTTGACCTGCGTGCAACAGATTCCAATGTTGTGTCCAAATTTGGTAACTCTAGCTCTTATAGTCTCTGAGATCTGTTGTTTCACACGGACAGACAGACGGACAGACGTACAGACGGACATGGCTAGATCGACTCGTCACTGATCAAAAATATATATACTTTATAGGGTCGGAGATTTGTCCTTCTGCCTCTTACATACATTCTCGGTTGGCACTAACTTATAACACCCTTGTACCCTATGGGTACCGGGTATAAAAAGATCTAATTATGAAAATTGTTATTGAAAACTAATTTAAATTTTTTTTAATTTCAGTCTTCTTTCATCTCAATTGGGAAAGAAAAGTGTGAGACGTTTCTTTTGCAACAAATGTCTATCCTACTCAACGAGTGAGGGTAGGTTCAAGCGCCATGCGGAGAGATGCAGCAACGTTGTGACTGAGCGACCGAAAGAGGGTGCGACCGAGCTGAAATTCATAAATTATCATCGCCAGCTGGAGATACCATTTGCTGTATATGCAGACTTCGAATGCATTCTAGAGCCCTCTTCGTTAAATGTAAGTGACAGGACTCAAATAGTAAATAAGCATATTCCTATAGCATTTGCATACTACATAAAGTGTGCATTTGATTCAAGTCTAGATAAGTTTGTAAGCAAGACGGGGGGAAATGTCGGGCGCACTTTTGTTAGAAACTTAACATCCGATTTGTCCGAAATTCATGAAAACTATATGAAGTGTATAGTACCATTAAAAATGAGCACTCAGGACTCATTCGATTTTGATGAGGCTGTTAATTGTCATATTTGTAAGGGGGTCTTAGGTAATGATAGGGTGAGGGACCATTGCCACTTCACTGGCCAATTTAGAGGGGCAGCACATAGTGAGTGCAATCTTAAATTTAAGACTGGAAATTTTATTCCAGTCTTCTTCCATAATTTTTCAAAATATGATGCTCACTTATTTGTTAAAGAACTTGCCGAGGTTGAAGGGGAAATTAAAGTAATTCCCATGAATAAAGAATTATATATTTCAATTTCAAAGTATATCCCTCTAGGAAAGAATAAATTAGAAATTAGATTTTTGGATACTTTCCGTTTTATGCCTTCTAGTCTAGACACTCTAGCAGCTAATTTAAATGAAGGTGATTTTAAAGTTTTAAAAAAGGAATATCCGAATACATCAGATTTTGCTTCACTTCGTAGGAAAGGAGTATTCCCCTATTAATACTTAGATTGTGTTCAAAAACTATCAGAAACTTGTCTTCCACCAAGGAGCAAGTTTTATAGTAATTTAACTGACTTAGAATGTTCTGAGGTCGATTACGCCCACGCATGTCAAGTGTGGAAACATTTAAAGTGTCAAACACTTAAGGACTACTTGGAGTTGTATTTAAAAACTGATGTTTTGTTGTTAACAGACAGAAACTTATAAAACTTAAACTTAAACAAAATTTGTGCATAATATATTCTTAATTTAACAATTCAAAATTATTATTATTTTTTGTATGTTAATGTAATTAATTAAATTTAATCCTAGTCCTAGTCCTAAGTCGCTATATTTTATTTAATTTATGGGGCTATTTTAATTTGTGAGAGTACCTTTTCTTTAAATTGCGTAGCATTGCTAATATTTTTAATGTTGTTTGGTAGCTGATTCCATAATCTAATAGCATTAATGAAAAATTGTCTTTCGGATGTCAGAGATCTGGGCCTTATACAAATTAGATTGTTTAGTCTTCTAGACGCAGTAAATGTTAATTTTTCAAAAAGGTATGCTGGTTCTTTCTTATATATTAATTTGTGAAGAAATGTCAATATTTTCATCTTTATCCATCCACTAAGTTCTACGTCAAAAAGCTTGATTTTTCTTCTGCTTATTACGAGGCACTTAGATTTGTTTGGGTTAATGCCTAGTCCATTTTTGATTGCCCATTCATTTACTCGTGCAAGTTCACGGATACATACATCAACACATTCGCTTATTCTATTTAAGGGACGACTCACATACATTTGGACATCATCGGCATACAGATGAACATTACAATCCGATAACACAGATGGAAGGTCATTAGCATACAGTGTAAACAACAATGGACCAAGCACTGAACCTTGGGGGACACCACGAGTAACATTTGCAAATTCCGACGAAACATTAGACAGAACAACAGATTGACGACGATTATTTAAGTACGAAGACACAAGCTTAACAGATGTTTTTGAAAAATGGAACATATTTCGTAACTTTGAACATAGAATATTATGGTTTACAGTGTCAAAAGCCTTGCTATAGTCTAGTAAAACTAAAAATGTAACATTGTTATCTTCCATTTGTTTAATTATGTCGTCAGTAATTTTTAAAATAGCTGTAGTACAGCTTCGACCTTTCCTAAATCCAGACTGATTATTACTTAGCATTTCATTGTCAATAAGAAATTTATTTATTTGTTTTGCCACTATATTTTCTAATATTTTGGAAAGGTAAGGCAGGATCGATATAGGTCTGTAGTCACTATTTGATTTCGGAATCGGAATAATCTTTGCCATTTTCCAGCAGTCTGGAAAAGTCGAAGTGGTTAATGCTTTATTAAATATATAAGTTAAATAAGGCAGAATCTTAGGTAACAGAATTTTGATAAATTTTGGATTAATGTCGTCAAGTCCAGTCGCATCACTCTTATTTTTAAGTATAGTCTCCAGAATATCACATTGATTAACGGTCACAAACCTAAACCTATTATCACAGACGATTTCAGGTGCAAGTTGTGAGTATTGATTGTCAAGAACTTCAGGTACTGAGCATTTTATAAATTTTTTATTTAGTTCATTCACATCTATGTCCTGTTCCACCCTCTCTTGGGATTTTCCTATTCCCAAACTTTTTATTGTTTTCCATGTTTCTTGAGTAGAGAAAGTTCTTTTAAGCTCACGGGAATAGTAGCTGCTTTTAGCAATGTCAATGAGCTTAGTCACAGATTGTCTCAACAAACTAAATTTTCTATATTCATGAGATGTCCTATACCTCTTCCACTTTTTGTAACTTTGTCGCGTTTATTGATCGCAGTCCGAATGCCATTATGAAACCATGGTTTCTCAGTTGCACGTATAATTTTACTACGAAGCGGAATGCAGCTGTTATACAAGTTACATATGTTATCCTGAAAGTATTTTACCTGATCATCAACTTCTGTGAGTAAATATAGTCCATCCCAATTACAGCAATTAAACGTTAAAATTAAATGCTCTTAGTTTATATTTCTAAAGTCCCTAAAAACTATGGTATTGTCATGATATAGAAGGTCAATTGCGTATGTCAGAAAGATGAGGTCATGTTTCGAAAAAGACGGGACGATTAGCTGGTCATGTAAAACTACTCTGTCAGTATTAGTCACAAAGAACACGTCTAGTAATGAGCAGCGAGTGTAGCAAAAATGCGTAGGGGAAGAACTGTTCACGACATTTAACCCTAGCGACTCCATATTGTTTGTAAGATGTGATTCTCTTATTAAATCACTGTTAAAATCTCCTGCAAGAATAACATCTGCATATTTTGTTGATAAATCAGCTAGGATACATGAAATATTATCATATTATCATCATCCGACAATTAGGCCGATAGGCGCCACCAATCAGCATTTTTGCAGTCTGTTGCAACTTATATTTAATTTCTACAAATATATATTCTACATAACTACAAGCAGGATGTTTACATACAAAGTTTGACTTCAATTTTTTGTTCACATACATTGCAACCCCTCACCATGACTTTCACGATCAGAACGATACAAGTTAAAGCCGTCACATTCAACTAGGACATCACAGATATTCGGAACAAACCATGTTTCAGATATACATATAACGTCTATTTCTGAGTTGATAAAGAGATACCTAAATTCTTCAATTTTTTTTGTCAGGCTTTGAGCATTTATATGGCAGATTTCCGAGAATGCGCAGTAACGCACGGCTATTTTGTCTATTTTGATTTATGTTGTCTTCCATGTTATATTAATAAATTTTAAAATTATTAGCTCCACACGCATTTTATCAAAAATAATGATAACATATATTCAGAGTGGAATTCGAGGTGGGTTAGAGCAATGTAGTTATAGACATACAAAAGCAAACCATAAATATCTGAAAAGTTTTAACCCCACCAAGCTTTCAGAATACCTCTATTACATCGACATGAACAATCTCTATGGATGGGCCATGTGCGAAAAGCTCCCATAAATTAAATATATATTAAAAATATTTCCGAAAACAGTGAATATGGATATATACGAGAAGTTGACTTGGAATATCCATACTCGCTTCACGACTCTCATAATGACCTACCTTTCTGTCCAACCAACAAACTCCCTTCGAAAGATTCTAAAGCAAAAATTGATAGCTGATCTTCGTGATAAGGAAAAATACATTATACATTACAAATCGTTAAAACAGTGTTTGATGTATGGGCTGAGACTTAAAAAAATTCAAAAAGTACATTGACATAAACACGGCAAAAAGTAATTATGAAAGAGATTTTTTTTAAGTATTAAATAATAGCGTTTATGGTAAGTGTATGGAAGATTCTAGAATAAGGGTAGATGTGAAGTTAGTTACAGAATGGAAAGCCCCACCCGTAGGTCCACGAGGTGGTCGTCCAAAATTATGTGCTAGGGAGTTAATAGCTAGATCAAATTTTCACAGTGCAATTCAAATGAATCGAATGCATAACGTTTGTGATAAGCCCATAAACTTAGGTTTCGTAGTATTAGAATTATCCAAATGGAAAATGTATGATTTTCACTACTCTTATATGATGCCAAAATTCAAAGATGCACTGAAATTAAATTATATGGACACCGATTCATTTATTTAATCTATAAAAACAGATGACTTGTATAAAGATATTTATAGTGATGTTGATTCAAAATGTGACACATCTGAGTATCCAGATGAATTGGCTAGGCTTTACAATTTCCCCAAGTGTAATAAGAAGCGGCTGGGTTATATGAAAGATGAGCTACAAGGGTATGTTAGAATTTGTTGGCCTGCGTTCAAAAATGTACGCCTACACATCACAAAATTCTGATGGTAGCTCCGAAAAATGTGTAAAGAAAAATAAGGGAGTGAAGCGAAGTTGCTTAGAAAAAAATATGTTTAATAGTTATAAAAATTGTTTGTTTACAGGAAAACAAGAAAGCGATAGTATGTATATGTTTAGGTCTAGAGGGCATGAAATAAGTACATTAAAAATAACTAAAATAACATGAGACAACAAAGATGACAGGAGAAAAATTTGTGAAGACGGAGTTTCAACTCTGGCAATAGGGCGTTATAAAACTATCCAAAATGAAATTGAGGGTACTATGAGCACTCTCAGTCAAGACTCACAGTCACAAGAGTTTAAGGAGTAGTCAAAATCGACACAAGAACTCCATTCAAATACTATAATTTTAAGCTTATAATATAATTGTTTATTTAAAAATGTATAACCATAAAATGATAAAATAAATTAAAACTAATGTATAAAAACTAATTTAAGAATTAAGTTGATAAAAATATTTTAATAAAAGAAAGAGAATATACGATATTGTTGTACTTATTTTATTACAAAATTTCAGTCTTATCTATCCAACTGTCATCAGACTTGGGAAAATCCAACCACGAGCTCTATTACCCTTTCTTTTAGCCATTTCCCACAAGATAACTATTAGGAAAACGTGTAGAAACCACCTTTAACTGGCTGGCTGGCTAGGTATTTTGAACTTTGGCTATTCTACAAATCTCGACATTCCAGTTAGGAGTGTACCCTTTCAAATATTCCCTTATATTTCGAAATTCGAACATAATCTCCTATCTTCAGCTTGCTCCCCATAAACATTTTTACATTATTGTAGACAGTTTCCAAGATATGCTTCTCATTGTCAGTGCTTACATTAATTGGAGCCATTTTTATGGTCCTATGTACTTTGTTATTGTACAAGTGAATTAACTCTTGAAACATATCAACCCATTTATAGATTCCATTGAAAGAAAACTCCTTCCACATGAATTCTTTTAATGTTCTGTTGAATCGTTTAACAATTAAAGCCTTTAGAGTACTAAATGTTGAATAGTGATTGATTTTATATCGATTCATTAATCCCTTAAACTGAGCGTTGAAGAACTCTTTACCATCATCCGTCTGAAGATTCCTAGGTACTCCGCGTCCAGACATGAATATTTTCTCCATCGCCTAAGTAACATCCTTCGCAGTCTTAGATTTAATTGCCTCACCCCAAGCAAATTTGGAAAATGTATAAATTACTGTTAGTAGGGAGCGATATCCATTATTTGAGGAGGCATATTTTCCCATTTCGACCAAGTCAGTTTGAAATAAATCATTTATTCCCTTTGTAATGACTCTACGACGTAAATATGTTTGCGTGCTGGAGCATGTATTTCATTTATAATACCACGTCTAGTCATTTTAGAAGGTTACCTAAACACAAAAAAATTGAGTTTATACAATATTTTAATGTAATGATTTCCTTAATACTTTTTAATTAATTCAATCTCAAACCAGATGCAAATTTTTCAATAATTTTTGAGACAACGATCTTAAGTCTGTCTAATCTGGCTTCAATATCTTCAGTTTTGAAATCGGGCGTGCTAACAACTATTTCACCCAACATTGAATCTTTAAGTTTTTTTATAGAGTTGTCGACATACTCTTTGATTGCTATGTCTGTGTTTTCCTTTGAATTGACACCATTTATTATTCGTTTTTTTTTGAATATTAAAGTTTCCATCAACATCAATAATGAGACCTGGTATAGTTTTTTCATATCGTTTTGAATGATTAGAGTTCTCCTTGTCGCTTATATAATGTCCAAACTTGTCAACAGACATGATGACATTAATCTCGTTTGAATATTGTTACATAAATATATACTAGATTAGCAAATAATTTGAGCTTCGGTTAATTCGCTTATTATTGATGTGATCTCATTGGTGTGATTCAAAGCTATTAAGAGTTGAAGCCGTTCCACCAATTCATTCGGATCGTCCCAATAAATATAATTTTTATTTGATTCCAATGTCATGAATCCTTTCCCAATTACAATTTCTTTGACACGATTGGGTGTGGACTCGGCGACGGGTGTCTTAGTCGATATAAGTGGTTTTATAATTTTTGTATATTTCACTGCCCTTGTTCCTTTTATCTGTCCACTTGGAATAAAAATTTTTTCGGTACACATTGACCATCAACAAATTCAATTTTATTATTTGTAACATTTGTTTGATTATTTCCCATCATTAATTGGCCATTATCATTTTTAAATGGACCATAAATCTTGTCTAGGGCGTGCCCGCGTGAAAGTTCACTAATGTTTAAATTTTTTTAACTCTCTTCAAGCAATAGGGATTTATTTGTTATTAAGGGCTGAGTCGGTATCGCAGTTGATGTGTGAGGAGACACTTTTCTTCTTAATGTAGGTGAAGAGGGTTGGCTCAGTAGTACACTCGATGAGTGAGACAAGTCGTGATCCGATAGTATTAATGATGAGTCATCTATAGCTGGTTGTGAATAGAACTGATCATCTTCGTCATAATCTTCTAAATTCATGTCTCTACTTTTTATCATTATATTTGGGGTTTGAGTTTTGATTACTCGCACTGTAAAATAAAAGTTTTCTTTTTTCTTATTTGGTGTGATGTCAGCAATGTCTAATTCAGTTTTAACATTCCTATTCTCTTTTGCTATATTGAACTGTAGTTTTTTGTTAATTTTAACAATTTCGTTTAATGGTTCAGTAATAGGCTTAAATGTTTCTTCCAACTCAATAATATTCTGACTTTTTATTTGTTTTAATTCATTAAATTTTTTTTTAAGAGCATTTTGAGTTTTGTTTAATTGCGGTAAAATATTTTGATTCATTGTGATGAAATAATTGAATTCGGAAAATTGAGATGGTTGTTACACCCTTGAGGTTAAGAATGTACTGTGAAATAATTTATTAATCACAATCATATATAGCCTGTTCTGTTAAATAGACCTGATCTGATTACCTGATCGGTTAATCAGGTCTGATTAACAGGTCTGATTACCTGATCGGTTAATCAGGTCTGATTAACAGGTCTGATTACCTGATCGGTTAATCAGGTTTGATTAACAGGTCTGATTATCTGATCAGCTAATCAGGCCTGATCTGATTACCTGATCGGATAATTAGACCTGATAGAATAGGGTGATCGGATAATCAGACCTGGGAGAAAATGAACAAATAAAAAATAAAAACCTGAAAAAAATATTCCCCATTTCCCATTAAAAAAATGTAATTTATTATTTTTTTATTTTTTTTTTTTTTAAGCTGAAAGTGCTGAAAAAAATATTCCCCATTTCCCATTAAAAAATTAAAATGTGTATTTTTTTAATAAATTTTTTATTTATATTTTTTTAATTTTAAGATCTAGTATAAATCTTTATATTTCCATCATCCCTTTTAATAAGAAAATATTTTCGTTCTGAAAATACATTAAAAAAATCGTCTTGCATATCTATATACCTGTCTGGCAGGTATACATATTTGGTTAAAAGCTCCACTTTAATACTTCACCCGAATTGTCCGTACACTCTTTTGGCACTATAAATGTCAAAGTCCATATTCGCCTAGAGGTCCTTAAACGCTAATTTGCTCTTCACTCTGTAATAGTTAAGAGCAAGCATTAGCGGATCTTCCTCAATGTCCCTCAATAGGGCATTGAGATCCTCTTGCGTAACACCAACCGGCAAATTGGTGCTCGGGTTGGTTACGCTAGTTGAGGCGGAGGTGGTTGTGGTCTTCGAGTTCATGTTGGTGATGGTGGAGAGCTGTTGGCGTTGATGGAGCTGGTGGTTCTGTTGGAGCTGGTGGCGCTGATGGAGCTGATGGAGCTGGTGGTGCTGTTGGAGCTGGTGGAGCTGGTGGCGCTGATGGAGCTGATGGAGCTGGTGGTGCTGTTGGAGCTGGTGGAGCTGGTGGTGCTGATGAAGCTGATGGAGCTGGTGGTGCTGCTTTGTAATCTTCTGGTGCGGTAGGAGTTGCTGCTGTTTAGTCTGCGTTCTAAGTGACATTTTTCTAGTCGAGCCAGCAGATTTTATACACGTCAGAGAGCACATTGCATACTCATTGTTAAGTAGGTAGAGCATTTGTTGAATTGCATTCTAACAAAAATTGAAGACCCAAATGTCCGCAATTCACTGTCCCAAATTTTTGAAATTTATTTTAATATATAATTATAACTATAAGTATATCTGATGTCTTTTCCTAAGTATTTAATTACTTCCAATGGCGGATTTAAGCTGTCATAGTATAAACTTATACCTGATCTTTTATCTGAGCTTTTATAATAGTACGCGACCCAATGCGTTCCTTTTGAAGTTGAGTCTGCTAAATTAATTATTCCACACTCCAGCTTTTGTGGATATTTTGATAACTCGTCTTTCATAAAAACACCGCGAAAATGTGGAATATTTTTAATCGCAAACTTCAATATATCAATATAAGATAGTGCTCGTTTGGGCAGCGCACTTATCAGTTTTTATACCCGGTACCCATAGGGTACAAGGCTATTTATTATAAGTTAGTGCCAACCGAGAATGTATGTAACAGGCAGAAGGAGAAATCTCCGATCCTTTAAAGTATATATATTCTTGATCAGCGTCACTAGCCGAGTCGATCTAGCCATGTCCGTCTGTCCGTCTGTCCGTCTGTCTGTCCATGTGAGACAACAGATGTGAGGGTACGATTTTTTTTTGTTTCTTATTATTTTATTATTAGTTTTCTTTCTTATTATTTCAAATAAACCGCCATAATATTACCAACTTAATCTTAACGGCACGATTGGTGCTGTTAACGCTAAACAAAGGATCTGGTATCTCCGACCCTTGACAGTTGTCAAACGAGGATCCGGCAACCCTTACTTTGCCAAGAATAAACTTCCGATCAGCCAAATCTTTCTTTTGCGATTGGAACATTTAAGGAAACAGACGTGCGTTTTAACTTAACCTAAAAGTTACGCGTGTGCAACATAACCTTTGCGAGCAAGTCCTAATATATATAGGCATCCCATCCATTCGTGTTCCAAAACAGTATTGCAGCCGGCGCAGACCAAATTCGGTCCGCTGCTTCTTCTTCCTCGTCGTCCCGCGTGTGTAAGAAGCCGGCAGGTGAGCAGTTTAAAATTCTGCAAACGCGAGGGCTATAGTAATTGTGTTTCTGGGTTAGATCGAAGCAAGAGAACAGTCTTGGCAGTCTGCTGAACTGCAGAAAGCGACCGAAAGCTGAAACTTGCAGTAGGCGTCCCCAAACCTCGGCTCGTGGAGCAATTTGCGCTGTTGAAATTGGCGGCAGTCCCTGACAGGGTAACATTTCGGCTTCCATGTTGGACAGGTGTATTATTTCTTAGGTATGCATAGATTAGCCCTCAGATTCTCAGGCATCCAAAAACTTTTGATCAGCCCCTAAACGTACAAGGAACTGGACCACTCTCAAAACTGCTCTCAGCTAGAAACTCGAGTGTCGGTCGGCAACTTGTGCGTGATTGGGGCAGCATCTGATCGAAAGTTCTGGCCTAACCTCTCCTAGGCAGCAACCGGATTTAACCTCACTCGGACATACTCTAAACCGGATTTAACCTCACTCGGATATACTCTCAATTGGACTTACTTTACTTTCAACTGGATTTATTCTAACCTGGATTGTCACTCAACTAGACATAACCCCACATTGGCAAACGGTTTCGACAAGCTGTAGATCGTGCTGCAGTCGCTGTCTTAACAACTATTTGTAACGATTAACCGACAGCGCAATTTCTAGGGTACCGCCCCATAAACGAATAGTCATCAGCAACAGCAGATCGCGGTTATTAGGCCAAAAGAATGCCATTTGAGTAACATTTTCGTAGTATTTAAGTAACTTTAAAATATTTTCTTTTATTATCATTATTCGACCCCATACTCATATTATTTTCTTTTAGTGTACATATCATTCATTCGTTGGCATTATTATGTCAGGACATCTTTATTAATTAACACTAGTTAAATGTTAATTAATAAAGATGTCTTGATATAATCAAGTCATCGTAGCACTCCAGTCTACAGGCCTGCGGACTTCGAGGGATTGATCGTGAGTACACACACAAGTGTCTTTGATAAACCAACCAATCACATACATAAAAAGAATATGATTATATCCTGAATTATTACTGAATTGAATTTGTAACTTTTGAATTACTTACTGACGGGTCCAGCTCGTATTATTACTGTTAAATTTAAATATTAATCATACCTTGCCTTCTTGTTAGGATAAGAAATGAAGTTTGAATTTTTTTTTGACCTTTAGTTACACTTCGAACTCTTTTGACATTTATTATGGAATAAAGTAGAACTTTAATGGGCACCTGAGCTAAATAGATTTCACTTTTAATGGGTAAGGGCAACCAATCATTGAATGTCTTTACAGGTAGGGCGGGCCAAGCCGAAGAGCAATAGCACCTGAGTTCTTCAAGAATAGGGTTTACAATATCTCTCTCTAACAATTTTTTTTGACGTGATAACGTCTTATAAATCGATAGAGCAGGCTGCATGCACGCTCGAAAAAGCATGACTCATGTAGCGTTAACTCTGCCGCGACACAGGCAGAGCAAACGTGACGTGAGCAGCAGCAGCAGAGAAGAGAGAGAATGAGAGAGAGTGGTTAAAATTTAATGCTTTGCACTCTTCTGGCAACCGCAAGGGCAAAGCGGTATATCTCCGTCTCGCTCTCACCGCCCGTTTGGCGACGGTGTTTCTCCGTCTCGCTCTGCTCTCCCGCTTTGTCTATTTATAGCTCGAGCACTGACGCAGGCGAATGTGTGTATTTCAGTCTTTGACGTCGCCCTCTTGTTTGCATGCGTGGTGCAGAGCTTAGAGCGTTCGAGTCTTAATCTCTCGATCGCGGGTTCGAGTACCAGCCGCAGCAATTGTGTTTTCAAAAATATAAGTTGGCTTTTATAGACTTTCTATAATATTTACATCCATTTAACTTAACATATCAACAAACAGCCGGCACTTCCTAATCCTCTCCAGAAACTGGCCATTTGCAGCCGGCACTGCCTGATCCTCTCCAGAAACTGGCCATTTACAGCCGGCACTGCCTGATCCTCTCCAGAAACTGGCCATTTGCAGCCGGCACTGCCTGATCCTCTCCCGAAACTGGCCATTTGCAGCCGGCACTGCCTGATCCTCTCCAGAAACTGGCCATTTGCAGCCGGCACTGCCTGATCCTCTCCAGAAACTGGCCATTTACAGCCTCCCTCTCTCAATTTTACATAATTTTTTTACCGTGAACGTGTCAACGTCTGCTACCATTCCATCAGTATTTTCTTAAGACGTTGTCACGTTCAACGTCAGTAAACCGACTTTACAGACAACCAATTTTTTTTATGATCGTCTGGACTGACTTTATCCTTCCCCAAGCCTTCCTAACTCGGTCTACAAATTTTATTGTGTGGCGGTGATACTAACTAGGCCGTTCCCGTAGGCAGAGTATGCACCCAGCCGGTATCCACGCAACCGTGTTCGTCACAGGATAAATGGCGCCCAACGTGGGGCCAACATAGAGCAAGCATAGCATAAGCATAGCAACAGCAAGCACGAAAGCAAGAATTCTGGTTAACCCCATGCTTCCCTCACAAAATTTCCTTTAAGTCCGTTTTAACAGTCATCAACATTCGAGTTATTTTGAATAGTTTCAGAAATTCGTTATTTATTTAACTAGGAATTGCTGTGATTCTGGGAGATACATCAGAACCAGACCAGTAAATAAAGTAACGAATTAAAGGATCAATTTTCTTTTGGAATTAAGTTCCATACAAGATAAATTATAGCCTAAAAGCATAGGAAATTTGAGAATTGTATTGTTGGAAAATTTCAACAATAACTCTTTCCTGTATACATTTTTTTTTATAAATACTTCACTACCATTGACAATCAGTTAAGTTGCAGGAAGAAATCGAGACTATCTGGCTGAAACGTTTCAGCAGCATACTCTTTCATTCGTTGCAACGAGCAAATAATTTTTTTTTAGAATCTGCTTAAAGTAAGAGAATTAAGAAGTAAGTCCATATAATTTCTTAAGTGAAACCGAATTAGCAAAGGATAAGTCCCAAATTATCAAACAAAAACCAAATATATTTCAATTCATAGAGTTGAAACAGACTATCGTTATCTTTATCGCTACCGTTTAATATCAAATACCTAATCATGCCGGTCAGACGTAGTCCTGAAAATGGTTCAGGATTGGCAACTGATTCTATACAATGTACTATATGTAACGATTCTAGCGCAGATACAGAATTTGTCGAAACTACTTGCCAGCATCGGTTTCATTGTGCGTGTCTCAATGTATGGTTGCAGCAAAATGAAATAGCTCACCAAAATGCGACCAGCAATCGGGATTATCGGCGTGAAGAACACATCGATCGACCAGATCGAGTCTCAAGTTTAATTGCTCATTGGAATTTGAAATTTTCTGGATCACCTAAAGACATTTTTGTAGAAGATTTTATATATCGCGTAAATTCATTAAATGGGAACTTTAATCTACTATATCAATATGCAAATCTATTGTTTGTAGGCCTAGCTTTGACCTTCTATTGGCGATGCCAGCGGGTTTCAGAGCACATGGATTGGGCTCAACTTTGTTCGCGTTTAAAAGAAAGATATAAAGATCAGAGATCCGACCAAGACATACGAGACTCAATGCGTATAAGAAAACAGGGAAACAACGAAAGTTTCGATATAGATACCCCTACCATAGCTTCTTTACGTAGACAATGTCACCGTCACGAAGATTTCTTTAATAATTTGAGAGTTAGAAATACTTCGCGTTTTCCCCCTGCAAGGCGTGCTGTAAATGAAATATCTGTAGATGAAGAGGACGAAAGAAACTCTCTGGAAATGGAACCGCAGATTTTAGCTGTTCGAAATGAGAACCAAACGAAATGTTGGAATTGTGACGCGGTAGGTCATCGATATCATGATTGTGTCCAGCCTCGCCGCATATTTTGTTATGGCTGCGGAGCTATTGATACTTACAAACCTTCTTGCCCGAAATGTAAAAAAAAATCGGAAAACTCTCGCTCGGACATCCGAGTCAATCCAAGGACGGATGCCCGACAGTAGACTTGGACGCAGACAAAACTGAGACAAAAGAACATACAACCATTCCTGACAGTTTTACTTACATACCTGACGTTTTAAATAATAGACATTTTAAGCCCTACCATATTCGCCTCAAAGAATATAATGAGATTATAAGTCGGATATTTAATAGCGAAGGTTGTAAGAAAATCATAGGTCGCTCAGCAATTAGGTTACGTAAATTTTGGCAATCAAAGCGTAGGTATTATAGTTATATGATCTCGGCAATAAGCAGAAAGAATAGTGATATACGTCCATTTACAAATGAAGTTATTTTGATCAACCGTATTTAGCTTTACTGGATAGTGGAGCATCCTTAGCTAAAAGTATTGTTGCAGGGAAATATCAATTCACTAAAAGTCGTGGAATCGTACGAACTGCCGATGGAGCCAAGCAGTCCGCTCTTGGCACTATTACAGTTCAGATGAGTTACAACTCCGTGGATGCAGAAATGGAATTTTTAGTAGTACCGTCGATAACACAAGACGTTATTTGTGGGATGGACTTTTGGGACAAGTTTGGCATTTCTGTTTCATTAGGCTTTTCTACAAATGAGTTGACTGAGGAAGAAGATTCACCCAAATTAACATTATCGCCGTCGCAGAAGTCTAGATTAAAAAGCGTAGTAGATTTCTTCAATTCGTTTGAAAGAGATGGTCTTGGCATTTCGAATTTAGTCGAACACTCAATTGATACCGGCAGTGCCAAGCCGATCAAGCAGAGGCATTACCCTTTGTCACCAGCACATGAAAAACTCCTTTGTGCAGAGATCGATAGGATGATTCAATTAGGCGTAATTAAAGAAGCCCCTTCCTCATCATGGTCATCGCCTATCGTGTTGATAGTCAAGCCAGATAAAGTTAGGTTTTGTCTTGATTCTAGAAAACTTAATGACTTTACGATTAAAGAATTTTATCATATCCCAAATCTAGAAGGATTTCTAAGCCGTCTTCCTAAAGTTTTTTGCATTTCAAAAATTGATTTGAAAGATGCATTTTGGCAGATCAGCTTAGATGAGCAGTCTCGGCAAAAAACGGCATTTACAGTCCCAAATAGGCCATTATACCAGTTTAGGCGAATGCCATTTGGACTCTGCAACGCTCCTCAGACAATGTGTCGTCTGATGGACCAAGTCATACCTTATCAACTCAAGTCGCATGTATTTGTTTATCCAGACGATCTTCTTGTAATGTCATCTAGTTTTGACGATCACTTGAAACACCTTGCTGAAGTGGCGACTCGTCTGCGTAATGCTGGACTGACTATTAACGTTAAAAAGAGTCACTTTTGCCTTCGGGAAGTCGATTATTTAGGTTACGTTGTAGGGGAGGGTACAATTCGAGTAAACATTAAAAAGTTTAGCGCCGTTTCGGAATTTCCCATTCCGAAAAGTCAAAAACAATTAAGACGCTTGGGATGTGTGGCTGGTTTCGTCGATTCATTTCTCAGTATTCATCAATAACCGTTCCTCTTACTGATCTACTTCGTGGAAAGACCTTTGCATGGAACGAGGACGCACAAAGTGCTTTTGACGAAATAAAGTCAAAACTTTGCTGTGCTCCCTTCTTTATTCACCCTGACTATGAAAAGCCGTTCATAATACAATGTGACGCATCCATGTGTGGTGTTGGTGCAGTTTTGGCACAGTGTGATGAATTGGGCAATGAGCGTCCAATCGCTTACATGTCTCAAAAGTTGAATATAGCTCAGCGTAACTACACAGTTACAGAGCTAGAGTGCCTTGCCGTCATTGTAGCTATTAAGAAGTTTCGTATGTATTTGGAGGGTCAAAAGTTTAAAGTCGTTACCGATCATCAGAAGCATTTCAATCGGCTGAGTATCGTGAGTTTAGAGAACGTGTGCAGAAATCAGAATTGGCAGATTTTCGAGTCGTTGATAACTTTATTTACTATCGAACTAACTTCGCTTCTGGAACTCCGGAAGTCGATGAGGCCGAATACAAGCTTTTTGTTCCCCGGGAACTAAGGATAAGCGTTATTCAGTCTGCACATGAATAACCAACCTCATCCCATTGCGGGGTTGCAAAGTGTCTTGAGCGGCTTCGGAGAAACTTTTATTGGCCAAACATGGTGATGGAAGTTCGGAGTTATATAGCTAGTTGTAGTTCCAAACATCCGACGCGTCGTCTTTGATCACCTATGGGTGCCAAGCCGTCAGTGAAAGGCCGTTTCAACGGATTTATATGGATTTTATTGGTCCATTTCCGAGGAAAAGAAACGGAAATATAGGTATCTTAATTCTTCTCGACCACTTCTCCAAATTTACTTGGCTTAAACCAGAGCAGCAACAGCAGATCGCGGTTATTAGGCCAAAAGAATGCCATTTGAGTAACATTTTGGTAGTATTTAAGTAACTTAAAATATTTTCTTTTATTATCATTATTCGACCCCATACTCATATTCTTTTCTTATAGTGTACATATCATTCTTTCGTTGGCATTATTTGTCTTGATATAATCAAGTCATCGTAGCACTCCAGTCTACAGGCCTGCGGACTTCGAGGGATTGATCGTGAGTACACACACAAGTGTCTTTGATAAACCAACCAATCACATACATAAAAAGAATATGATTATATCCTGAATTATTACTGAATTGAATTTGTAACTTTTGAATTACTTACTGACGGGTCCAACTCGTATTATTACTGTTATATTTAAATATTAATCATATCTTGCCTTCTTGTTAGGATAAGAAATGAAGCTTGAATTTTTTTGACCTTTAGTTACACTTCTAACTCTTTTGACATTTATTATGGAATAAAGTAGAACTTTAATGGGCACCTGAGGTAAATAGGTTTCACTTTTAATGGGTAGGGGCAACCAATTATTGAATGTCTTTACAGGTAGGGCGGGCCAAGCCTAAGATCAATAACACCTGAGTTCTTCAAGAATAGGGTTTACAATATCTCTCTCTTACAATTTTTTTTGTTTATGATCGTCTGGACTGCCTTTATCCTTCCCCAAGCCTTCCTAACTCTGTCTACAAATTTTATTGTGTGGCGGTGATACTGACTAGAGAGTAACCGACCCCTTGCCTCTTCCCTGAGCTAGGCCGTTCCCGTAGGTAGAGTATGCACCCAGCCGGTATCCACGCAACAGTGTTCGTCACACAGATCTCGGAGACTATAAGAGCTAGAGTTACCAAATTTGGTGACAACATTGGAATCTGTTGCACGCAGATCAAGTTTGTTTTAAAATTTGGCCACGCCCACTTCCGCCCCGAAAATCATAAAAAACAGTATATAACCATATGCGTGATTTTTGGCGTAAAGTAAATAGATAGACTTAATAAGTAGGCAATCGTGGACGTGTTCTGAAAATTGAGTACAATCGGATGATAAACATAGAAGTTATTAAACAATCATGTTTCTGAGAGAGAGAGAGAGAGAGAGAGCGCACGTGCGTGTTGCTCAGCATGTTCCTAGCAACATTTGTCGCTATTGAGAGTTGCACAACATGTTCCTAGCAACATTTGTCTCCTTTGAGTGTTGCTCAACATATTTCTAGCTATATTTGTCTTCATTTGTCAGAAAATGTTATTTTTTCCATGTTCATGTGCTGTTTAATTTCACCCATAATGCTTTGGGTACCGGGTATCTTACAGTCGGTCACACTCGACTGTAGCTTTCCCACTTGTTTTTGTTGCGTTTTTGTTTTGTTTTATTTTTTTGAAAATGATATACCATAGCCTTTTTTATATGTTGTAAATTTATAGGTTGTAAATACAATCCCTGCCCCAATGCTACCGATTCCATTTTCTATTGTGCCTCTGGTTTTCCTGAAGTTGTGCCTTTGCGTTCTTTGCGATATTAATAGTCCAAACTATTGCTGCACTTCCAGACGCTAAACTGCTGACAGCACTAAGTGCTGTTAAAATAGGGACCAGTGGTAAGAAATATCCAACTCTAGGGACGGTTATAACCCGTGGAATTACAAAATTTTTTTTCTGCATTCCATTGAGCTATTTACTGCTTTGCGTGCAACTTTAACTGCATTCATTATGCCAAGCGGCTTATGCTTTCTTGATTCGCTGGTAGCCTGTTTGATTATTGAAGCAAGAGATTTTTTTTTCCACTTTCTTTTTTTGTTGCTTTATTCCCATACCAAACTTTTTCTTAAGCTTTATCATATTTGTGACTAAATATGCTGCAGCTCTCTCACCAATACTAGTATTTACTGCTTTCACACGATTCCAAGCCCTATCAATCAGAATCGAATCTGCTTTATGTCGTTCAGCTAGGTCCTTACTATTTGAATAGGCAATGTCATGTAACCTGCAGGCCTCATCAAGATCATTGATCCCACGATCACCGCGTGCTAACCGCTTCTCTAGCTTTGTACCTGGACCACAGCTTTTGTATTTAGGTAAATGAGCCTCAAATGGTAGTCCGTTTATTATATTATTAACTAGACCAGTGCCCTTTTTGGCATTTGGCTTATGACTAATTGAGTTATACAAATGTTTGCCCATTTTATAACATCCTCAATTATCGAATGATTGTCATTGAATGAAGTACTTAATTCTAAAAGATGCCTTTATTAAGACAAAATAAAACCATTATAGTAAGAAATATTGAAGGTGGTGGACATGATGATAAAAAACACTCGCGTCACAGCTCTTTGTTGCCGAACACAATTAGAGCATTAAATGTCGGTCCATCCAATTGTGGAAAAACGAATGTGATGTTAAGCTTAATTGAGAGTCCAAATGGTCTCAAATTTGAAAATATTTATATATTATCTGTTACGTCGGTGGTGTCGTTGTGCCTCAGTCCTTAGGGGACATAGGGCTGAGGGAGTGGCCGCCCGGATAGCAGACACGATTTGTGCAGCTGAGCTCGCCGGATTTGGGGTGGGTTCTTTGGACGCCACTCGCCTCTCCAAACGTAATCAGAATATTTATGTACGTGCCTGAAAATAAAAGAAAGATGTGTACGTCAGTCTGTCGTTCTGTCCACACCGCCCGCAAGCTCCGCGGCTTGATCATATCCGATCGGCAGTGCTTCAGCCAATTCCCTCCCCTTCTCGTCTTCGCGTGCCAATGGATCATCGCCGGCTGCGCTATATGATCCCCTGTAGTGATTATTCATCAGTCAAAATTTATGTAATTTTTCTTGATCCATTTTTTCCATTCGTACCAATGCCCCCCTTTAATAGGTTTCTACCAAGACATGTTTAGAATTCTGTGAACATAATAAATTTATTATAACGGTTTATTATTCTAATATCTGTCATTGACATGTAGTAAGAGATGAATGGAATTAAATATAATCATAAAGGTAGTGGCATTAATTGACCAAATTAAAAGTAATTATGTAAAGAAAAATTGAATCCTAAACCTCAGGATATATGTATATATTTATATATATGTTATTCAAAAACCATCGAGAATTATAAAAATTTAGTGTTTAATATGAAATAAAAATTATCATTATAGAAAATTTATTCAAATAAAAGTAAGCAATTGTATGTGGTAAATTTGACTTAAACCAAAAAATGTAACAAAATATTTCTCCTAGTGGAGTATAGGTGGCCCATAAATATAATAGTAAGTGCGGAATTTAAGTCCCGTAAAGCTTACCCTCTTTAGAGGTCCAACGACGAGAGATCTCCCGGTCGAATCTTGGGCTGTAGAATTTGAATCATATTTGGTTATATTTATGTGCACTTTATGAATTAAAATAAAAAAATATAACTAAGCAAAGAAAAACGTAGGTAGACAAAAAAAACTTAGATAAAAAAAATATATCTATATATATAAAAGAAAGTCGTGTTAGTTACTGATTTTATATCTCAAGAACGGCAAAACAGATTTGGGTGTAAATTGGTAGGGAGGTTGCTTAGAGCCAGGAAAGGTTTACCACAAACAAAATTCAGGAAAATGTTCAACAGGAATGCAGAAAACCGGGAAAGTTTTTACAACTTTAACAAAAATCTCTAATCAAGTAACCATTCGATTACATGTTGTTACATTGTTTGACAGCTTCTTATTGTAATCTGTTCAGTTTTGGGGTAAAAGTTATTCGTTTGTTAACAGTTCGATTGGAAACACGTTTATTGTTCAGTTTTGTTGTAAAATTTATTCGTTTGTTAACAGTTCAGTTGGAAACACGTTTATTGTGCAAACTTTTATTAAATTTCAACAGCAACCATTTGTCTTGAAGGTGGTAAGTTGATCTGTGTAAACTATGAGGATTGTGCATTTGAGGTTAAATTCACCAGTCTGTCCATAGTCTAAAATGCCTAGAAGACGACGTGGAAACATCGGCCGCCGCACAAGACATGCAAGCCAGCAACAAGTGTATACACAGCAACGAAATACTGCAAATGAAAGAACTGAAGAACATACACGTGAACAGGGCCGCGAAAGTATGGCTCGACTTCGTGCTTCTCAATCACAAGAGCAAAGTGAAGCAGCCCGTGAAACAGCTCGGTTGGCAATGCGGAATCGTCGAGCGAACAACAGAGGTCAACAAATAGATGATTTGCGACGCAGAGGATATTTATCAAGAGCTGATTTGAATCGAGCAGCTTTTCGATACGATTGCCGCGTCGATTACAGCTTGCATCGTAGCGTTTGCATTGGGCAAATGGATGTTGTTTGTGAGTATTGTGGTGCATTAAAGTTTTCCGGAGAAACGGCTGGATTATGCTGCCTTAATGGTAAAGTGAAATTGCCGTTGTTGACTCCGCCACATGAGCCATTGTATTCATTGCTTCGTGGCGAAACACAAGAATCACGCCACTTTCTTGCAAACACTCAAAAATACAATGGTTGTTTCCAAATGACGTCATTTGGGGCAGATATTATCGAAGAACGAGGATTTAATCCGACATTTAAGATACAAGGACAGATTCACCATCGAATTGGATCATTACTACCTTTCGAAGATACACAGAATAAATTTTACAAATATATTTTATGGGCAACATGGAAGAACAACTTGATCGACGCCTAGGGATCAATGCAGGAATGAAGCGAGCAATTCTTCAAGACTTGCAGTGTCTGCTTCATGAACATCATGCGTTGGTCAGGTTGTTTAAGAGTGCTTTAGAGCGCATGCCAAATGATGACTATAAAGTTGTCATCAAAGCAGATAAACGACCATCTGGAACACACGAACGCACATTTAATGCTCCAACATTAGACGAAGTTGCCATCCTGATTGTTGGTGAACAATTTGAAAAACGCGATATTGTGCTTACACGTCGCAATACTGGGCAACTACAACATATATCTGAAACTCATCGATCATATGACGCATTGCAATACCCGCTGATGTTTTGGCAAGGAGAAGATGGATATTATTTTAATATTAAAATGATAAATCCATTGAATGGTGAAGAAACCACAAAGAAAGTTAGCTCAATGAATTATTACGCATATCGTTTGATGATTCGTCAAAATGCTGACAACTATTTGCTGCGGTTTCGTCGATTGTTTCAGCAGTATTGCGTTGACATGTATGTAAAATAGAAACGGAACGTTTAACATTCATTAGGTTCAACCAAGCCAAACTGCGTTCTGAGGAGTACATCCATTTACGTGATGCAGTTAGTACTGAAGGAAATGCAGCTAATATTGGTAGATTAACTATTCTGCCGGCGACGTACATTGGTAGTCCACGTCATATGCATGAATATGCACAGGATGCAATGACATATGTGCGTCATTACGGTCGGCCAGATCTCTTTATTACTTTTACGTGTAATCCAAAATGGATAGAAATTACTCAATTGCTGCTTCCGGACAAACATCAAGTGATAGACACGACATCACAGCACGTATATTCAGGCAAAAATTCGGTCCCTGATGAACTTTATTGTTAAACAACGCGTCTTTGGAAATACTCGATGCTGGATGTATTCAATCGAATGGCAAAAGCGAGGCCTGCCGCACGCACACATTCTTATTTGGTTAGTGGAAAGAATTTAGCCTGACCAAATAGATGATATCATATGTGCCGAGATTCCTGATCATAAGTCGATCCAGACCTACATGATGTAGTTACTACTAATATGATTCATGGACCGTGTGGTGCCATCAATCCCCAATCACCTTGCATGGTCGATGGAAAATGCTCTAAACGATATCCACGGAAATTAACGGCGGAGACTGTCACTGGCAACGATGGTTATCCGCTGTATCGGCGTCGATCACCAGATGACAACGGTCGAACTGTCACAACGAAAGTGAAAAGAATGGATTTCGTTGTCGACAACAGTTGCTTCTTCTGGAATAGCAGCCACATTGTTAGAAGGATGCCGTACGGCTCATTCAGCATTAAAAATACCGTTAAATCTTCAAACTATTGAAGAACCAACGTGTAATATTGCAAAACACTCAGCAATGGCCAAAGTTTTAGCGGCATCGAAAATTATCATATGGGACGAATGCACAATGGCGCATAAACGTGCATTAGAAGCATAACCGAACATTAAAAGATTTACGCAATGACTCGAGATGTTTTGGAGGAGCAATGATTTTACTGTCTGGCGATTTCCGCCAAACACTGCCAGTAATTCCAAGATCTACGGCTGCCGACGAAATAAACACTTGCCTCAAATCGTCAAATCTATGGCGCTATGTGAAGAAACTGCAGCTGACAACAAACATGAGAGTTACATTGCTTAATGATATATCTGCTGAAGATTTCTCGAAGCAATTGCTGACTATCGGTAATGGTCAAGTACCTGTCGATGAATCGAGCGGATTTATATCATTTCAAAATAATTTCTGTAATTTTGTCGAATCAAAAGAAGAACTTATCAACAATGTATTTCCAAACATTATTACTAACCACAAAATAATGAATGGTTGAGTGAGCGAGCAATTTTAGCGGCAAGGAATAAAGATGTAGATGACTTGAATTACATAATTCAAAATAAGATAATTGGAACAGAGCATTCATTCAAATCAATTGACTGCGTCACAAATGAAGATGAAGCCACCAACTATCCCATTGAATTTTAAACTCTTTGGACGTGCCTGGTTTACCACCACACAATTTACGCCTAAAGGTTGGCTCCGTAATAATCATGCTACGAAACATAAACCAACAAAACTGTGCAACGGTACGCGTTTGGTGGTTAAAAATTGATGAACAATGTCATTTACGCCACGATAATGATAGGAAAATTCAAAGGTGAGGAAATTCTTATTCCGAGAATCCCGATGATCCCAAACGATATGCCCTTTGAATTTAAAGACTTCAATTTCGATACGTCTTGCATTTGCAATGACCATTAACAAATCACAAGGCCAATCCTTAAAAGTTTGTGGCTTAAACCTAGAAAATCCATGTTTTTCTCATGGCCAATTATACGTGGCATGTTCACGGGTCGGAAGACCATCTGCGTTGTTTGTTTTGCGCATGATAATAAAACAAAAATATCGTTTATCACAAGGTACTTAAGTGAAGAGCAACCAAACTGCGTTCTGAGAAGTACATCTATGGCTATGGTAATCAAACAAAAACATCGTGTTTCATAAAGCACTACAGTGATTTGTTAATAATTATGATTCTCATGATAAACAATAAAACGTTTACTTTTAAATCCTTATATAATGTTTTTTTAATTTTTTTTTTTACAACACCCTATCACGGGTGTCTGTCGGGTCCGCCGCTGCAACGCGTGGCTGGGTTAGCTAGTAGATATATATATAAAAGGAAAAAAAAGAGCTGAGTCGCTGCCGAGGTTGCGACTGTGGTGTCGTCTTCGCGTTTATTCACTTTGTTGGGCACAGAGAGGGGGACACGTTTGCATGTGCATTAAATGTATTTATATATCTGGTGCTTGTAGAGAGTCAATTTGCATTGCTCAAACTAAAATTTGGTTCTAATTTATTTAGACCAGGTGGCCACACACTTCATAACTGGTTTGGGGTTGAACTTACAAAAAAAATTGGAGGTCGTCACAGGCCCCCATTTGCTGTTTTCAAGGGCATTCGGCTGCAGCTGGGCCTTCTCACATTTCACCTTCACAGAAAACTATTGTGGGTTTTGATTTAGCTCATTAAATGCATTTATTCAGATTTATATGTTTTTGTTGGTTTAGCTGCTGATAAACAGTTTTGGTTGACAATGGAAATTTATAATTGCCAAGACTGGAAAAGAAACATCTCTGAATTTTGGCGGCTGCTGATTGTCTATTGTTGTCGTCAGTTGACTTCGGATTTTTGATGGTTGTTGAAGATAGTTGCGGTTTTGAGGATGCAGCTCGGCTTTAGTTGTGGCCACTGGACAAGGTATTGGCCAGAGTCACCACTTTCTCCAACTCGTGTTGTCGGTCCCTGTGTCCTTGGACCATCTTCCTGTAGGCACTGAGTCCCTTCAGTAGCAGGGCGAGGAGGAGAATTCCGGTGTTGATCTGGAGTATACGGTACACCTTGTCAATGTCTTCTTTGTGGTCCACCACCTCGATGGAGTTGATCACGTTTGCAGGAGAATCCGACATCTTTGAAGTAGTAGATCCCATTTTTATACCCGGTACCCATAGGGTACAAGGGTATTATAAGTTAGTGCCAATCGAGAATGTATGTAACAGGCAGAAGGAGGCATCTCCGACCCCATAAAGTATATATATTCTTGATCAGCATCACCAGCCGAGTCCGATTTAGCCATGTCCGTCTGTCCGTCTGTCCGTCTGTCCGTCCGTGTGAAACAACAGATCTCAGAGACTATAAGAGCTAGAGTTACCAAATTTGGTGACAACATTGGAATCAGTTGCACGCAGATCAAGTTTGTTTTAAAATTTGGCCACCCCACTTCCGCCCCCGAAAAAAATAAAAAACGGTATATAAGCTATAGGCGTGATTTTCGACTTAAAGTAAATAGATATACTTAATAAGTAGGCGATTGCGGACGTGCTCTGCAAATTTGAGTAAAATCGGATGATAAACATGAAAGTTATTAAACAATTAATGCTTTCATGCTCTCTCGCTCTATCGCACTGCTTAGTAATAATTTCGCGTGTCTGAGCACTTAGCTTTTGGGTGGCAGTAGCGAAAAAAAGTGTTGCGTGCTTTCGAGCGCAGTATTCGTAATGCAGCTGCGTACAGATGCAGAATAAGTCTTTTTTGAACGTTGCTCAATATGTTTTTAGTAACATTTGACTTTATTTGTCAACTTTTTGTTTTTTCCATGTCCGTGTGCTATTTAATTTCACGGCCAATACTTTGGGTACCGGGTATCTCACAGTCGGTCACTCGACTGTAGCTTTCTCACTTGTTTTATTCGTCTTTGTAGCTGGCTGGATTTTTAGTTCTTGATGTTTTCGAAATTAGGAAAACTGCGTCCAATTACTTTGGATTTACCGTTTTAATTTAAAATCGCGGTAATTGACAATAGGATTCTTTGGTTTTGTTCCAAGTTTTGGTTTCTTCTCTCCTTGGTACTAATCAACCAGGGTCTTTTATACCCCAGGGTGTTCCAAATTCCTACTATTCCACCGGAATGGAACGCTAAAGTGTTCCCGGCTAAGTGCATTTCCCCTTCCTTGTACCCAAAAAAATATGAAAGTGTTCTCGTTCGAGTGTTTTCCACCCAAAAATGGATGGCCGGCCCACTAACTCACAGGTGCTGGGTTACCGTGGGACCGCAGTCTGAATTGGTGTGCTTATGTATATCAATACCTGGAACCATGTACTAGCGCAATTTTTGTCAACGCTGCTGTTCGAGGACCGTGGGACTACAGTACTTTCGCGAGAACCGTGAGATCGCAATTTTCACTCGAGGGCCGTGCATTGGTAGCACTTGGCGTGTTACCTCTACCCCCCTATCCTCGTCCACGGGTACCTGTTGTCCCCGTCGGGCAGAACCGACGCACGTAACAAGCTCGGGCTCGTCGATGCTAGGCAGCATGGAATGATCCCGTGAGGAAATTCACACTGGCAGTTATGCCTTTTCGTGCCCAACGTGGGCTTCGACCCATTATTGAGGTTGAGAGTCTCCTGCTCTATCGACTGAGCTAGCCGGGCTGAAATATACAGTAAAAAAAAAAACTAAAACAGACAAACAAAAAAAAAATAATAAGAAAAAAAAAAGTAATATAAAGGTTGTCAAAAAAGTCTTGCGGTATTTTTATTGAATTTTCAATTGTTCATAAAATTTGCTATAATAATGCGATTTATGTCAAATATGCACCGTTTTGTTCGATGACGAGTTCCCAACGAGATGCCAACTTCATAATGCCCCTCTTATAGAAGCTCGCTTCCCTATTGTCAAAAAACTCGGAGAGCCAATTTTCACAGGACTCTCTTGTGGCCTACTTCCGACTACCAAGCTCGTTCGCCATGGACAGAAATAGGTGGTAATCACTTGGTGCGAGATCCGGACTTTACGGTGGATGCAAAAGAACCTCCCATCCTTTATTCCTTTATTACCTAACATATATATACAGACTTAACAAGTACAAATAGACAAGAAATAGGGGGCCATAAATGCGCGGTATCACCGCAAGGTATTGCTTCGCGCAAATGTAGCCACCTAGGCTGTCGTTGCTCTCCTCTCCTTTTCGGTGGCGCGCAACTCTCGCAGTACACACGCTGCGTAGGCTGCCGTCGCTTCCCAGTTCTCCTCGTTTATCAGCATGAGGGGCACAAAAGTTTCTGGCCGAACTCTTGCCCCTGTGGTTTCCTCAAGCGTTTGACGCTCGTGGCCGAATCGGCGACATTCAAATAGAACGTGTCCAGCGTTCTCCTCGATCCCGCTGCCGCACTCTGGGCATCCGTCCTCAGTGTCGTGACCGAAGCGCTTTAGGTAGCTTCGGAAGCAGCCATGTCCACTCAGTGCCTGGGTAAGGTAGAAATCCACCTGGCCGTGCTTCCTGTTTATCCAGGGCTCTATGCTGGGGATGAGCTGGTGTGTCCAGCGTCCCTTGCTGGACATGTCCCAGGCAGCCTGCCAGTTAACGGTGCTCTGGCTCCTGGCAATCCTTTTCACCTCGGACTTGGTCCTTTGGTCCGCTTGGTTGCCTACTAGAGCCGCTCTAATCTCCTTGGCCTCCCGCACTAGTTCGCACAGGGGAACTTGGCCTGCAATGACGAGCGCTGCGTCGTCCGAGATCGTCCTGAAGGCACTCGCTATTCTGACGGCACACAGGCGATACGTCGAGTTGACCCCTCGCATGTAGCTACTGATAGCAGTGGCCTCGGCCCACACCGGAGCAGCGTACAACAACTGCGACTTGACAACTGTAGCGAGGAGCCTACGTCTGTCCTGTTTCGGACCCCTGGTGTTCAGCAGGATCCTGCAGAGCGATCCTGTAGTCCCGCTTGCCTTCTTGTTCACGAACTCCAGGTGTTCGCGATAGGAGAGACGGGTGTCCAGCATGACTCCCAGGTACCTTATGGCACGCTGAGATGTTAATGTTGTCCCTCCGATCTGGATGTGCGCCTAATCCACTGCCTTCCTGCTTGAGATCAGCACCGCTTCAGTTTTGTGAGCGGCCAGCTCTAGGCCCGCAACTTGTAGCCACTCCTCCACTGCTCGGATTGCGCAGTTCGCAGCTGCTTCCGCGGCAGCAACTTCCTTGGCCACCACAACCAGCGCCACATCGTCTGCAAAGCCAACTATGTCGGCGCTGCTCGGCAGTGGAAGCTTCAGGACTCCGTCGTACATCGTGTTCCACAGCAGAGGGCCCAGTACCGATCCCTGAGGAACTCCGGCTGTCACCTCGTATGTCCTGGGGCCCACAGAGGTTTCGAGGACCAGCTCCCTCTTGCTTAGGTAGCTGTGTACCACATTCAGCAGGTACTCTGGAATGTTGAAGGACCGTAGTGCCTCCAGTGTCCTCCCCAATCAGCCGAGTTAAAGGCGTTCCGTATGTCCAGCGTGACCACTAGACAATACCTCTTCGTCCCGCCTTTCCATCTGGTGCCAGCGATGGCTTCAGCAGCGATGTTGGTGACCCTCTCTATCGCGTCCAGTATCGATTTCCCCTTCCGGAAGCCGTATTGGTTGGAAGAGAGTCCACCGGCATCCTCCATAGCTGCGTTCAGTCTGGTAGCTATGATCCTTTCGAAGACCTTGCCTATGGTGTCCAGCAGGCAGATCGGCCTATAGGACGATGCTTCTCCCGCTGGTTTCCCTGGCTTCGACAGGAGCAGGAGCTTCTGCCGTTTCCACCTGTCGGGAAGGTCCCTTCCAGCAGGCACTTGTTGTACAGTGCTGCTGCCGCTTCCGGGTCTCGTGACCGGGCAAGGGCGACCTTCTGGAAACAGCACTTGGACAATGCTTTCCAGGGCAGCCGGGTCTGTGGGCGACCTACTGGCGGCATTCACGCGTTTGACCACCATTTTATAGGCTCTTCCCCATGGATCATTTTCCAGGTCATCGCAGAGCTTGAGGTAGCATTCCCTCTTGCTATCCCGTATCGCCAGTTTGAGTGCCTTCTCTGCACTCCTGAAGCTCGTGTTGAGGGTAGAGAGGCTTGCGGTACCTCTCGCTCTTTGGACCAACCTCCTGGCTCGAAGACAGGTCCTGCGCAAGCTAGCGATTTCCTCACTCCACCAGTACACTGGTGCGTGGTGGTTGCGATAGGCCTTTCGCTGCTGCAAACTTTGGTCACAGGCTTCCTCCAGTCTAGCTGCCAACTTGTTCGCGGCTTCATCAGCCGAGTCCAACTCGGAGACAGCCAAGCCTTCTAGGGCACTGGCAAAGGCCTATGGCCTAAAGGAGTCCTGGCGGTAAGCTGTTCTTGGTCTGGTCGTCGGCTGACTTTGGCACAGTGGGCCGCCAAGTGACAGCAGAATGGCCTCATGGTCGCTGGCCGTAAAAACCTCGCCTATCCTCCAGCGTGTGCTACGGGCTAGGGAACTGCTTGCGAACGATAGGTCTATTATCGAGCCGGCCCTCAGCTCTGTTGAAGGTGTGCTGGGAGCCCTCGTTCAGCAGCACGATGTCCAGCGACGCAACTGATTCAAGGATGGTTCGACCCCTGGCGTTGGTGTAGAGGGAGCCCCATTCCTCGGCCCAGGCATTAAAGTCGCCTCCTATCACCACATTGCTCCGTCCTCTCAGGTCGCTGCTCAGCTCGTCCAAGATCCTGCTAAAGGTCGCCAGTGATAGATTTGGGGCCAGGTAGCAGCTGTAGAGCCATGTGCCGCCTACCTTCGCTCGGACGAACCCTTCTGCTGCCATCGTGTCCCGCATGAGTGGTGCGCCCACTCCGCAGAGCCACAGTGCCGCTTTGCCTGTGCGATCCGTGACCCAGTCGTTGCCGCTTTCTGCCCTGAAGGGCTCACTGAGTATCGCCACCTCAGCGCCCACTTCTCGCACTGTCTGCTTCAGGAGATCCTGCGCGGCCCTGCAGTGGTTCAGATTCAACTGAATCAACTGCATGCTGGTCGAGGTTTCCCGGGCCCGCTGGTTGTGGCTGAGCAGAATCTGCTTCCTGCCTGGTGCCTGGTCTCCTTAATGCCTGCCGCAGAGCAGATGAAGCATGAAGGCTCCCTGCTGCAATTGGCTGCCTTGTGCCCCTGTCCACCACATCTTATGCAGCAGTCGCTCCTATCAACTGGGCTCTTACAATTCGCTGCAATATGCCCGGTCTCCAGGCATCTGAAGCATCTTGGGGGGCCTGCTCTTTCCCGGATCCTACAGATGGTCCATCCGATCCGCACCTCGCCCCGATGGAGGACGGCTTTCCCCATGGAGAAGGGCAAACTGACCACTGCCGTCTGCGACTCCGCGTAGCCTCCACGCAGACTCCGAACTCTGATGCGCTCCGCATCGATGCCATATTGGCTCGCTATAGCAGCGCAGTCTTCCTGCTCCGTTGCGATGGAGTCGATGTCTCGTATCTCCAATACAAGCACCTTCGTCTCGTCCGACATGGCTCGCACTGACGCTGCGTCGCCAAGCACCCTCGCGATGCTCTCCTTCATGGCCTTTGGCCACCTCGAGCAGAAGGTTGCCGTTTATGGTGCGGCGTACCTTGGCAACACAGCTTCCCAGGTCCGACAACTGTTTGTCTTCCCTTCGAGTCACCATAGCTAGTACCTCGCTGTACGATTTCCCGCTCGCCTGTACAACGACCGCATCGGGTCTTGCGCGACGCGTAGCCCTTGGCTTTTTCTTGACCACCTCCCACCCGGCAACCGGTATTGCGGGGCTCGTGGTCTTCGCAGTTGTCCTGGCGTCAGCGTGCGTCGCCACGCCATCTTGAGGCCCTTTTGGGGGGTTTCTTCGGGTGCTCTTGGGAGCTTTGGCGCTTCTTTGCTGCGTTGGGCGCGTGGATGGTGGGGCCAGTTGAGCTCCGGATCCTCCAGCTACCGTTGGCTGGCTTATCCTTCGCCATGGCTCCGTTTGCGCTGCAGCCGCTTTCCTCCAGACCGGCGTTGTCTGCTGCTCCTTGTCAGCGCTCTGCATGCTCCGAGAGCATTTCGCGCACACGATTGAAGCATCCTAACCATCCTCCCTGATGCTGTCGTCCTTGCCGCCCTCTCTGTGCGCCTCAAGGATGCTCGTGTGAAGCGCCTTCATGCGCACGAACGTCTCCCTCGTGGCGACAGTTATGTGGCGCGCCGACTTGTCCATCATTTTTGTGGACATCTCCTGCAAGAGCTTCCCCAGCTCCAAGAGATCCTCGAGGCAGTTTGCCTCATGGGAGGCCTTGCTCCTTTTGGCCGGCGTTGTCCTCTGTGAGCCTGCTGGGCTCGCAGGATTTCGCGACCTCTTTGGGGTTTCCCTTACCTCCGGGTCTGCGTTCAGCCCTTCTTCTATGGTTGCAGCGGGTGCTGGCGACCGGGCGAGCTTGCTGCCCCTCTTAAAAGCCGCTGCAGCACCATCAGTTCCTTCTTCCCTCGGTTGGCGGGGCGATCTAGCCACCGACGATCTGCCCACGAAGGGGTTTTCTACCTCCTCCATCAGGGCTTCCTGGTTAGCTAGAGGGAGGCTCCCGCGCTGGCCACAGATTTCCCCTTGGCTTACGATGGGGGATATACCGCCCCTTCTCGGTCCCCAGTGCCCCTTTCGATGGGCGCCGCCGTGGCGGAGGGGTTGGAAATGGCGTTGTCCTGATGGAAGACAATTCGGCCTCTGTTGACCAAAGATGGCCTCTTCTGCATGAGTGCTGCATTCAAGCGGTCCAGTTGTTGGCAGTACAGGTCCGAATTGAGCGTTTGGCCATAGGGGAGCAGCTCATAGTGTATGATTCCCTGCCAATCCCACCAAACACACAGAAGAACCTTCCTGGCCGACAATACAGGCTTGGCCACCGTCTGGGCAGCTTCACCGCTGTTCGACCACGACCGTTTGCGCTTCACGTTGTCGTAACGGACCCACTTTTCAACGCCAGTCACCATTCGCTTAAAAAACGGGTCGATTTTGTTGCGGTCAAAAATGTTTTTTTGCGTCAAGTCGTGTGGCACCCATACATCGAGCTTCTTTTTGAATCCAAGCTTCTTAAAATGGTTTTTTGGTTTGATGACTCATGCCCAGCTCTTGGCCGATGCTACGGCTGCTACTATGCCGGTCTCTTTCGAATAATTCAGCGATTTTATCGCAATTTTCGACGACAGGCCTTCCGGACCGAGGCACATCTTCGACCACCTCTGCACCAGAACGAAAACGTTGAAACCATCGTTGTGCGGTGGAAATGGAAACTGTATCGGGTCCTTAAAATGCACAAATTTTATTGGCAGCATGAGATGCATTTTTGCCTTTATCGTAGTAATACTGTAAAATATGCCGTATTTTCTCTTTATGTAGCTCCATGTTTGCGACGCTATAACTCACGAACGACTTAAAACAATCATCAATAAATCAAACACGTGTTAGCGCGTGAAAAGAGCTTTCCAAAAAGCTATAGCGTGAACCGATGCGACGAATAAAACTAGAACTACGCGCTTGCAAAACACCTCTAGCGGAAATACCGCAAGACTTTTTTGACAACCTTTATATAGAGAGAAACAGAAAAAAAATATACGATACAGCTAATATTGGTGACCGTCAAACGAGTATACGGACAGACTACAAAAAAGTAAAAAAAAAAATTTTTTTTGTTGAGAAAGAAATAGAATAGAACCTCTCCCCCGGGACTCTGTAGCCCGGGGGCAAGCTCCTTTTTCTTTCCGGCCGTCGGACGTCGAATTCCTCTTCGTATAGGATCTTCCTCACCTCCTTGTCGACTGCTACTATCGCCAGGCACTGGAGAGTCTGCGGCGTTGGGACTGTGGGTACGTCATACCACCAGTCCCACTCGCGCTGTGACGCTCGCTCACATTCTTCCCGCGCAGCCGCCAGGAACGTAGGATAATATACCTGCAGTACCCTCTCGTACTTCGATTGTAGTCCCATGTTCATCTTTAGGTCCATATCGCTCAAAGTTTGAAATCATAGTGAATGCTGTAAACTTGGCGTTGCTCCCCGGAACCGAGAGATCTGGGTTCTCTCTCATGCCGCAAAAATATCTTTCGCATGGTAAGCTCCAATGCTCTTCCCGGCTCCGTTTCCTAGCTCATACATAGCGTTGGCCCTAACTTTGCGTTATACCCTTCGGATCGACTGCTTTGTTTGTAGTTTTTTCGGTATACCACCTGTCCTACAGAAAATTCGACCATCCTACTTCTAGTGTTGTATGTTTTTGCCGCCTTTTCGTGAGCTTGCGCCAGTCCTTGCTTCACCTTTTCACGAATGAGTTTCATCTTATCTGGTAACAAAACATTATACTTATCTGTCCCTAAGTCTCCAAGAAGCCTGCGCACTGGATACGCACTAGCATGGGTAACCATGCGGGTCCCAAACATAGCGTAATACCTCTGTGGCAGTAGCCTTTCGCATAGGATGTAGCCATACGAACTTTGTAAAATGGTCTATACACACAAAAATTACCGATTACCGGTCCTTGTCCTGGGATAAGGCCCCATAAAATCGATAAACAGTCTTTGTAGCGGAAATTCCGAAATACGTTGTTGTCCCATAAGTGGTCGGTTTGTTTGATTTGAGGTTTCGCTGATTTTGCAGATTTCACAGTTTTTTTCACTTTCTGAACTTCGGTTCATGGCCGGCCAGTAGTAAAACTGACGCAGCCGAGCTAGTGTTTTGTGAATCCCGCCATGTCCAGCGGTGGTGGCATGATGTGATCTCCAAACTAAGTCTGCACGGAGTTCAGATGGAACCCAGAGTTTTCAAGCTCTGTCATTGCTGATCACATCGTGCGTACCGGTACTCAAGCGTTTAAATACCACGCCCTCAGATATTTTTTTTTTTTTTTTTTTTTTTTTATACTTTGCTGTTGTTTATTGAATCTTCTCCTTTACGAGACTAACAATATGTGTATCAAATCTTATATAAATAACCTTACTAACAGTCATATGACTGGCACAGAGTTAAATGTCCCTGATAATTATTGCTGGGTTGGATGGTCGTTTCGATGCAGGCGGGTTCTGCTGGAAACCCGAGTCAAGCCTCTTGCCAGATGATTTGGGTGCACAGTAAGTTTTTTATTGTAGGTCGCCTTTTGTTTGTCTATTTCATCTTTTACTGAAAGATTGCCGAGATCCCTGCGAATGTTTAGGCTGCGAATATACCATGGTGCCCCAGTGATAGTTCTCAGGATTTTCGATTGTGCTCGCTGGATGATGTCTATGTTGCTGCTGCTCGCGTTCCCCCACAACTGGAAGCCATAAGTCCAGATAGGCTTGAGAGTGGAGTTGTAGAGCAGGACCTTGTAGTCCAGACGCAGTGGCGATCGGGCGTTTAAAATCCAGTGGAGGCTGCTGGCTTTTAGGTTTAGATGCAGTTTGTTGCATTCGATGTGTCTTCGCCAGGTTAGTCGTCTATCGAGGTGGACGCCGAGATACGTTACTTCGTTGTCTTGGGGTATCTGCGTACTATTCAAGAATATTGAAGAGCATGTTTGCCTCTTGAGGGTAAAAGTTATGTGTTTACATTTTTGTTCGTTAATTTTAATACGCCAGTCAGATAGCCACTTCTCAACTACCATGAGGTGATTTGCTAGATGTGTTCTTGCTCGGGTTGGGCACCTCGAGCGGCTTAGGATCGCAGTGTCGTCAGCGAACGTGGATGTTGTTAGCCGCTCATTCGTAGGAATATCCGCTGTATAAAGGACAAACAGAGTAGGCCCGAGTGCACTTCCTTGTGGAACTCCAGCTTCGATAGTGTAGTCGCCAGATGTTGTTGCGTTGCACCTTACTGCGAAAACTCTGTTGTAGAGATGCGACTCAAGTAGCTAATGAGTATATGTAGGCAAGTGTATTTTGATTTGAGGCCATTTAGCCAGACTCGATCGAAAGCTTGAGATACATCGAGGAATATTGCGCTGCAGTATTCCCGATGCTCGAAGGCTGTGCGTATCTCTGATGTTATTCGGTTGACTTATTCGATGGTTCCATGGTTTTGACGGAAGCCAAATTGATGAGTCGGGATAACATTGTGTGCTTCCAGATATGGTACTATTCGTGTTAGCAGGCATTTCTCGAACAGTTTGGACAGACACGACAATAGACTAATTGGTCTGTAGGATGACGGAACTGTGTGGTCTTTTCCGGTCTTTGGTATCATTATGATGACCAATTTTTTCCATTTATTTGGGTAGTAGCCGAGACTTATAATCCCATTGAAGATTTTACAAAAAAACCTCTATAGCAGAGGTTGGAAGTTCAATTATCATGTTTGGAGTTATTAAGTCATCGCCCACAGCCTTTTTTGGTTTCAGGTTCCCAATGACTTTTGCGATCTCATTTGGCTGAAACAATGTTGGTAAAGCCAAAGAATTAGTTTGAATTTGCGGTAGGACAAGTGGACTAGTGGAAGACGCTTCGGAGATGTAAAGCAAATGTTTCGGCTCTATCTTCGTCGCTGCGGGCCCAGCAACCTGATGATCTCCTTATCGGGGTGACTGTTTCGATTGGAGAGCTTAGGTTTGGGTGAGCCCTCCACAAAGGATGCCTTGTACTGGTTGGCGAAAGTTTTTCGATGTACCGTAGTTGTGCGTTTTCAGCGTCTTGTTTCAGACCTCGATTTAGTAAGCGAGTTGCTTCCTTAAAATGTTGTTTTGAAGATGGCGATCTGTTGGTTTGCCAAGCACGTCGCAGACGCCTCTTTTCCAGGACAAGCTGTTCAATTTGTTTATTAGTTTTGAATTTGTTGGGTTGTACGTTGAAGTTGGTGTTGAAATAGTGGCTGCTGCTGTGAGTACGTCTTCAAGAGCATCAGTAGAGCAGTCGATATCCGCTTCAATGTTGAGCTGTGGGCTTAGTTCAATGTGGGAACTTACATATTTCTTATATTTAAACCAGTTAGTTCTGTGCGACGTCAGCCTGTAAGAATGATTGATACTTTCTGGGCTTTGAAGAAGAGTTATAAGCACTGGCGAATGGTCTGATGAAAGATCCGAAAGCGCTTTGGCACTTATTATGTTGCTTGAAATATTTTTTGTCACTGCAAAGTCTATTAAGTCTGGCATCTTTCTGGGGTCTGCTGGCCAATATGTGGGGCTACCAGGGCAAACATAGTCCAATTTGTTGCTCAAGTTAATGACTGCATTATATAATAGCCTTCCTTTCGGGTTCACGAGACGCGATCCCCAGTGCATATGCTTGGCATTATAGTCTCCTGCAGCTATAAAGCGATCTCCAAGTGAGTTGTAAAAATCCATGAATTGACCTTCAGAAATTGTAAAGCGAGGCGGGCACTAGACAGCGGCTATGGAAAGGTTGCCGCTACCTGACTGCACTTTAATAGACGTCGCCTGCAAGTAATTTGTTGAGTACCTTTGGTGAAAGTGGTGCTTGATGCGTTCTCTAATAAGGACGCAGGTTCCGCCGTGGGCTTTACCATCTGGATGATCTGTGCGGTAGAAGGAGTTACCTTTTATTTGAACGTTGTATTTGCTTGTGAGGTGCGTCTCTCCAAGCAGCATAACGTCGATATTATGTTCATTCAGGAACTGTGTTATTTCAAGATTATGCCGTGAGACGCCCTTGGCGTTCCACATGGTTATTTGTAGACTAGACATCAGTTATTTGGACTGCTGAGCTACAAGCAACTGTATTACCATGTTCTGGTTTCAAACAAGTGTTTGCATGGTCGTTTTCATGAAGGACATTAATTCCGTCAAATTTTGTTGCAGGGTAAGCATCATAGCTTCCATTGTGCTTTGTGGCTGTCCTGGGGCTTGTTGAACGTTTTCTAGATTCGACTAGAGTGGGTTTTCCATTCCTGGTCGAAGTGCATCGGCGTAGGAGAAGCCCTTCTGAGCTTTCAGCGGACCAAATGAGGATCTTGCGGCCTTGGCGAAAAATACGTCTGGCGTCGTTTCTTAATTAGTGAACACGTTTCGTGTATAAATTGGTACGTGTAATAACTTTTCTTAGCTTCATCCAGGTATTTGGACACTGCTCGGAAATGTTCTTCAGATTTTGTTTGCAGTTTCGTTTCTTGTATATTCCCTTTAGTAAGCGGAACAACATAAAAATTTCCATCCCCGACCAGCGCAACAATTTTATTGACGAGGGCGTTCGAGCTTTTCTCCCTAATGTAAATTGGTGGGGGCTTCTGTTTCTTTTGGGTCTCTTGACCCAGTTCCGGTTGTTCATCCGCTAAAAGGGCAAATCTGTTGTTATTAGATCTCCAGGGTTGATCTTTGTCTCTTTGGACACGGTTTATTTTTGGCTTATTACCGACCGCGTTGTTCTGCGGGCTAAGCTTACGCTTAATTTGGATGTAGCGATCCATGCCGGTCTGTATGACCGGGGCCGCTTGTTGAACGTTGCCGATACTGCCTTTGGAGCTTGCAGTTTTGGTTGTAATTGTATTTGCAGTCGATGGCATCGTAGTCGTTACCCCGATACTGGCCGTTGCTTTTGCCGCCGTTACTGTAGTTGCTGCTGTTTCTTTTTCCGCCGTTACTGTTGTTGTTGCTGTTGCTTTTGCTGCAGTTGCAGACATTTTTTCAGTGCTTGTTGTTGGGGTTTTGCACTGAGAACTCCATGATGTAGGTGTAGGAGTGAGAATAGCGAGTGAGCAAGACCGTGCTCTTTGGCTATCGACCGCCAAACGGTTGCTCTTTGTCGCCGTGCCGTTGTTGTCGCGCGTTGAGAAATACGAGAAATAACCGTTACTTGGGCTCACGGAGCTTCTATGCTCTTTCTTTTGTTCGTCGCTCATTGAGCTATTTCGCTTGGTACTTATTTTTATAAAATAACTAGTTGACCCGGCGAACTCCGTTTCGCCACCAGATGTCTGCGTTTTATGTAACATTTTGTTTGGTGATTAAAAGATGAAGAAACATTTTTTTTTTTTTTGTTTTATATTTTAAAAGGAAAAGTTTTATTACATTTCACAACAGTAATGAATTCATTTCGAATACAAAAATGAAGTGTTATTTAGTTGAACTTCTCTAAGTGAATGAAAGTGAATGAATCCGTTTCATTGAAGTGCTCTTTGGTAAACCACATTTTTTGTTTTTTGGTCTGACGTTAACACAAACAAAGCGGATGGTTTCCCAACTCGTGAACACGCAACATATAACTGCCATGTGAAAAACAGTGATTTTCTAAATTTATCCCGCAAACACTAAGCGATTTGCCTTGCGACTTGCTAATTGTCATTGCGAACGCGAACTGCAAGGCGAACTGAAAATTGCAGTGAAATTGAAGTCAAGCGGAAGATCAGTCGGAATAATTGGTATTCGAGGAATACATACATTTTCACCTGCGTACTTTCCGTTAATAATGGTTGCCTTTTATTATTATTATTCTTGCGTATTTAATAGCATTCGTTCCTATGCTGTTTCGAGCATATTAACCACAGCATTATTTGAGTGAAAAATGCTTGCAACTTTTCAATAATTAGTCTCTTTAACTGTTGTGTTCCTGTATATTGCACCGCACATTCAGCTGATCCACCATCGACGAAATGAAATATATTTGCAGAAATTGATGCTGTTCATCTGGTGTTGGCAACATTGAACCATGCAAATGATATATTTGTCCTTGTATCTGTAATTGCAAACAATCATTTGTTGAAGAATACGGTGTAACTTCTGATCGTGTGATGGTGCAGTGTGTGGTGTATATGTAGTTGTTATATGATTGGTTATGTTTGTTGTATTGCTCCTTGGAAGTGGCCTTCTCGAAAGATATTAGCTCCAAAGTAAGTCATGCGAAAGCAGATATTGTATTCAAGGATGTGTTGGAGAATATGGCTGGAATCGGTATCACTTCCATCGAACAATGGTTTCAGTGGCTGTGGTGGTGTAAGTAATGGATCCAGTTTGACTTTTCCACTTGCGCAGCACAATCCAGCCGTTTCTCTTTTAAACTTTAATGCATTGCAATATCGGCACATCGTCGTCATAGTCGTGGTCCAATATCTAAATTTTCATCATCACTGTAGTTCGCGGTGGGATCATTTGAATTCCAAGCGATTGTATGATGCCAATTAACTTCGTATCCTCACGCGTTGTCCCAATCGTGCATTTTCTCTTATTATATTTTGCCTTTCTTCGCTTAAGTTCTGTGAATACACTTGTTGCTGGCTTGCATGTCTTGTGCGGCGGCCGATGTTCGCACGTCGTCCTCTAGGCATTTTGGACTACGGAAAGAGTGGTGGATTTAACCTCAAATGCACGATCCACATAATTTACATAGTTCAATTTACCACCGTAAAGACAAATGCCTGCATCACAATTTCACGGTGAACACAATACCGGTGTGTAACATAATTCTAACTGAGCAGAAAACAATGAGTAGATGTCAAACAATGTATCACGCGCCGCATGCTATGTATCAGAGACTATATGTGAAATAGATTTTCCCGCTTGAGTCGCGGAAGTATCACGGAAGAACCACGGATGAGTCGCGGATGAGTCGCGGAAGTATCGTTGAAATATCGCGGAAGTATCGCTGAAATATCGCGGAATAATCGCGGAGGAGAGCGGAGGAGAGCGGAAGTATCGCGGAAGCATCGCGGAAGAATCGCGGAAGTATCGTTGAAATATCGCGGAATTATCGCGGTAGTATCGCGGAAGCATCGCGGAAGAGTCGGGGAAGTATTGCGGAAGTATCTCGGAAGTATCGCGGAAGTATCACGAAAGTATTGCGGATGTATCGCGAAGCTATCGTGGAAGGATTGCGGAAGAGTCGCGTAAGAATCTCTGAAGAGTCACGGAAGTATCGTTGAAATATCGCGGAAGTATCGCTGAAATATCGCGGAAGAATAGCGGAAGTATCGCGGAAGTCGCGGAATTATCGCGGCAGAGTCGCGAAAGTATCGCGGAAGAATCGCGGAAGAGTCGGGGAAGTATAGCGGAAGAGTCGTGGAAGTATCGCGGAAGAATCGCGGAAGTATCGTTGAAATATCGCGGAAGTATCGCTGAAATATCGCTGAATTATAGCGGAAGTATCACGAAAGTATTGCGGATGTATCGCGAAAGTATCGTGGAAGTATTGCGGAAGAATCGCTGAAGAGTCGCGGAAGTATAGTTGAAATATCGCGGAAGTATCGCTGAAATATCGCGGAAGAATCGCGGAAGTATCGGAAGTATCGCGGAAGTCGCGGAGGAGCGCGGAAGTATTGCTGAAGCATCGCGGAAGTATCGCGGAAGAATCGCGGAAATATCGCGGAAGTATGGCGGAAGAGTCGCAAAAGTATCGCGGAAGAGTCGCGGACATATTGCGTCCTTCATTTCAATGTATCCCTACATTAATCATTTCAGCCAAAACAGCACAATGTATTCGGGATCACCTTGAAAGATTCACTACAGGTACGGTGTCAACAGATCTGTTTCGTGCATTACCTTCATCTGCACTCCGTGATCGTCTTTGTAATACCCCATTTGTACTACGCGTTCGCCTTCCTATATTTGCTCGTCTTGGTCTTGAGAAAATGAGAAAAGTACACGCACATATATATAGTACCCTTTAACAGTTCTAGACTCACCATTTATACAAACGACAGGAAATGTGTGACGAAAATTACCTGACAATAATATCAAAGCAGCCGTTTTAGTTATGTATGTGAAAAAGAAAATGGCTGTTGAAAATGGTCATTGGCTGCATACTCATATTTTTCTTTACTTTTAAACCTTCCCTGGACTTCCACGAATAATTCAAGACCAAAATTAGCTAAATCGGTCCAGCCGTTCTCGGGCTTTAGCGAGACTAACGAACAGCAATCCATTTTTATATATATAGAAGATTATGCACTTGTTTTAATCATATCACTAATTTTGTGTGTCGAAAACTTTTGATTTTTTCTGTTTTAGCGTATTTTCGCTTATCTTGGAATACTCCTCTCGCTCTCTACGGAAGAAAAGAAAAAACGGATATCTGATATCTCAGATATCTGAGTGTCTGATACTTTCCCTGCATTTTTCTCAATCCGTTGTATTAATAACTTATACTCTGGAGACTGAAAAGCGGGTGACTTGAGGTCCAGCTGTAATTCCAAAGTATCAGCAGAAGGTGTTTTAATTTCGTCCATATGCACCCGTAAGAGTGCATACTACTTTCAAAGCCCCTTTACGATGTTCAATTGTAAAATCAAATGCCTGTAATTTAAGACTCCATGTACTGTAATTTCGCTGAGCCTTGTTTAGCTTAGCGGATACATAAGCAATTGGGTGCTCGCCGCCGTCATTGTCCGTTTGAAATAATACTGCCACTCCGGTTGTAGAGGCGTCACATTGTATAAATAATGGTTTCTTGAAATTTGGTGTGAGGAGCACGGGCGCTGACACCATAATCACTTTCAATGCCTCGAACGCTTGTATCCCCTCTTCACTTAGCTCAAATCTTTTGAGTCTGTCCTTTTTCAGACACTCGTGTAGAGGCGCCGCAATTTGTGCGTAATTTTGAATAAAGCGCCGATACCACCCAGTCATTCCCAAAAATCTTCGCAGTTGTTTGGCGGAGATAGGCTGTGGGAAATCCTGAATAGCTTTGATTTTAGACTGGTCCGTTTTTATACATCCCCCACCTACGACGGTTCTTTGTGCCCTTCTGCACCAAGATACCGGGGGAACTCCAGCTACTATTACTTTCTTCAATCACTCCTAGTCCGATCATCCTATCTAGCTCTGCATATACTAGTTGTTGTTTAGCTGGTGATATCGGATAGTGACGCTGCTTAATGGGTAAGTTTTCTTGCGTTACTTCGATGACATGTGCTTCTAAATCGGGTTTCCCTAAGCCCATGTCTGTACAAGACTGAAAAGTATTAATTAGTTTTTGTAACAAGCTATTTTGCTCAGCAGTTAGTTCATGCGGCATGTACGCTGTCTCGGGTCGGGTTACATCTTCTTCTTTCGATACTGCCCCTACTCCTAGCTCTGCGAACTGTGCTAAGCGTCGCCCTGGCAACGGCAACCGAAATTCATCCCAGAATTCAATTCCAAAATAAAACTGCTGCTGTAAGGCTGGCACTATTAAAAATTCTAATTCTTTTGTTTCCCCTTCCCATTCGACAGGCAAGTGAATTGTGCCTGTAACTTGAGTTCTTCCTCCGTTGGCTGTTTGTACGTTTTGTTTTTTCAATGTGTGCACTCTATGCTGTCGCCCCTGCAAAAATATTTCCGCCCCTCTTCCAATGCAATTTGCACTAGCACCCGTGTCTTGGCGAATAGGCGATTATCATTTTGGAGGCTTATTACTGCCGCTATAATTTTATTTTTGTTTTTCTTAGCAATTTCTTTACAGCGGTGTTGAAGTTTTTTGTCTTTCCTGTTCTCTATTGTGTGTTTGCCATTAAATATTCTGTCGCGCGCTGCCTCGTATTCTAGTTTTCGCTGACAATAGGATTTGTCTGGCGAAATCTGTACTGGCCGCGCGTGGTTATGCCTGATTATGTTGGGGTAGGACTGTTGTGAGCAGGTTTCCCCGACCCTCCTGTCAGACTCTGTTGTAAAAACGCTGACTAAGTTGAATCATATGAGTCGTTTTTGCCACAGAAGTTACAGGCTGTCTCGTGAAATCGGGCTTGGCATCTGGCCCCCTCGGTTCCTCCTCGTTTCTGGTAAAAATCTGGAGGTTTGTTACAGGTGTAACAAAGATAGGTGTGGAACAGCGACGTACATTCTTTCCCTGAGTCGGCGTCCCTCCTACCTGGCAAAGCGGTTCCACCTGGCTTTCTGTGAAAAACGTTTCCTCTCCCATACGAGGCTCCCCCGTTGTTCTGAGGAGTACGGCTCTTTTGAAATGCCTCGACTTGATACTCATCTGTTTCGATGTCATCCAGTGGGTCTTCGATGATCTCGTTTACAAGCCTAGGTCGAGCCCGTTTCTCTCGGATCCATTTCTCGACTCTAATTCCCTCTTTCTTAAAGGCCGCCAAGGTATTTATCGGCGAAGCAAGTAAGAAAGCTCCCATTTGTGTGTTCAGATTTTCCTTCAAAATTCCTACGAAGTTATCTTTCGGAATTTTGTTTTTCAATTTGAATTAAAGATTATACATGGCTGCAATAAAATCGTCAAAGCTCTCGTTGTACCCTTGGCGTCGTTCCATTAGTTCTTTAATTGTCTGACGTAGAGAAGGCCTTAGTCATTTCGTTAGTCATGTCATAATATCCAAACTCAAAATCGTCAGCCCGGTCTTCCATTAACTGCCAGAACCATTTGGCGGCCGTGCCACTCAGTAAACAGTGGAATTCCCTAAAAACTTGTTCGTGATTGTACTCATGCATCTCCATCAGGCGGCTCACTCGAAATAGAAAACTTTCTACAGATACGCCCCTGCTGGATCCATCGAACTTCAGATTCCATTTGTCTAATCTTACTGGTCGAGTTCCCGGGTAGCTGGTAAGCTGAGCCTCACTGTCTCTAGAGTTGGAGTGGTATTGGTTTTCCCCCACTCTCTCCCGCGGACTTGGTACTGGTCGGATTGCTGCTGCTGGTATATGTCTTAGCTCGGGTTGGTTCCGCCGAACTGCTCCCTGCTTCTGGGGTGTCGAACTGACCTCAGGGTTTCCCCTGGGTATTGGGCTCTCCCTTGGTTGTGTCGCTGACAGTTCCGTCACCTTGCTCGCAGCGAAGGTATATTAAGAGTAATTTTCTTCTTCTTCTTATCTCCTGCTATATGTTATCGTAATCTGTATAGTTATATTCGGTCGACCACTCTGTCGCGTAACCGAATTGCTTATTTATCGTGTTGATTAATTAATTGTTTTTTAGTATATAAACATAGAAATATATGTCGTAGATTTAAAATAAGCAATGTTAAATTTGAATGTACTGTCTGTTAAGAACATTGCTAGTGTTGAGAAATGTTAAATAAATGAAATAAAGAAGACGAAAAGATAGTTATTTCATGAAGAGTTATGAGCTTAAATATGCAAAAGGCGAAGTCCGAGTGAGACAACTATATGGACTGAGTGTGGCGCAATGACATGCTGGTATAAAGGCGATACAGTCTGAAAGAAAATGAAAAGCAGTAACGACGTTGCGACTCACTACGCGGCATAGACAAGCGGTAGAAAAAGAATGGACAAAGACAAGGAAACTCCCGCTCCTTCATCAGAAGTGGGATCGGCACGTCCTCAGCTGTATCCTGAAAATGTGTTACAGGCGCTTCTGGAATCGCAAAACCAAAAATTTATGGAATTGTTAAAGACAATGCAAACGCCGGCAGCAACAACAAAAAATCTCGAAGTTACGATTGCACTGCCAACGTTCAACCCTGAAGCCTCTGGCGCAGACGCAGCGGCGTGGTGCAAAACTGCCGATATGATTTAAAGCGAACATCCTCTGGAAGGGAGTGCTCTTGTTATGGCGCTTAGCAAATCATTAACTGGAAGCGCATCGCAATGGTTGTCGCAAATTTGTTTTCCCGGCATAACTTGGTCGCAATTTCAAGAATTGTTCATACACAGATATGAGGGTATAAATAGCCGACCAAATACCAACGAATGCTTGTCTGTGTATGGAAGCCGTTTAGTGACTACATTAATGGCCAAATGGCAATCTATGACCACCGAAGAGATAGCAGTTTCAGTTGTAATGGCGCATGCCTCGCAAATCGACACACGGCTGCAGAGACTGCTATATACAACAACAATAAAGACGCGCAGCGAAATGCAGCAGCAGCAAGCGTGCGAAATGTTCTGGATCAGACTCTGGACCTGAAAAGAAGAAGCTCAAAATGCAAACACAAATCAAATGTCATTATTGTGGCAAACTTGGACACAAAATGATGGAATGCCGTAAGCGCAAAGCAGATGACACGGGCGAAGCAAAGGCAACCGGGTCTAATGGTAAACCTACAGTCGAAAGAGCAGGTGTGAAGTGCTACAGGTGCGGAAATCTTGGCCACATTGCATCCACTTGTACGAAGGTGCAACTACATCAATTGGCAATGAAAGCGAGTAGATATATGTGCTGTGCTGGAGCCCCAAGGAAAGATGTACCAGAATGGTGAGCCGTATCAATTTTTTTATTCTGGTGCCGAATGTCTCTAATTAAAGAAAGATATGTAATAAGTTAGCTGGTAAAAGATTTTATAACATGGTAGTGCTAAGAGGAATTGGAGAAAATACTGTAAAAGCAACACAAATCTTGGCAACAATTCAAATTTCTAAATTCAACTTAGAGGTTCTATTTCATGTTGTAGATAACAATTGTCTGAAACATAACATAATGATTGGACGTGAAATATTACAGCTTGGTTTTGATTCAGAGAATTTAGATATGTTTAAAACTAAAAATGTAAGCGTTGTGCATAAGGAGTCTGCAACAAACAAATTGATGAAGTCGATTGATAACAATAAAGAGCTACAAGAATGTGAAAAGTATATGCTAAAAGATATTTTAAATAGGTACTCAGGTAGTTTTATAGATGGAATCCCGAAAAAGCGTGTCACAACTGGTGACTTAAAGATCCGTTTAATAGACAGTAACAAGACAGTTCAGCGGCGGCCATACAAAGTAAGTGAAGACGAAAAGAAACTAGTTAGAACTAAAATAGAAAAGATGATAGAAGCAAAAGTAATTCGTCCAAGTTGTTCGCCATTCGCTAGTCCAATGCTGTTAGTGAAGAAAAAAGATGGCAGCGACAGATTATGCGTAGATTACAGAGAGTTGAATGCGAATACAGTGTCAGACAAATATCCGTTGCCACTAATTTCTGATCAAATCGCTAGACTGCGTAAAGGCAAATACTTTTCAAGTGGCTAGTGGATTTTATCAGGTTCCTATTAGTACTGAGTCAATTGAGAGAACAGCATTTGTAACCCCAGACGGGCAGTACGAATTCCTTGCTATGCCATTTGGGCTGAAAAATGCCTCTTCCGTTTTCCAGCGAGCAATCGTAAGAGCATTAGGTGAGTTGGCATACTCATTTGCAGTAGTCTACATTGACGATGTCCTAATTGTTGCTGAATCAAAAGAGGAAGCTTATGAGAAGTTGTCTATTGTTTTAAAAGCTTTATCAAGTGCAGGATTTTCCTTTAATATAAAAAAGTGTAGCTTTCTTCAAACTGAAATAGAGTACCTCGGATTCCTAATCAAAAGTGGTGAAATTAAACCCAACCCAAGGAAGATAGAGGCACTGTCTGCCCTAACTCAACCAGTGTCGGTTACTCAATTACGATATACAATTACGATTACAATTTATGATCCAAATAGCCCCATCGAACTGCATACAGATGCAAGCTCAGCTGGATATGGTGCAATGCTGGTGCACAGAGTTGACGGGAAATGCAGGGTGGTTGAATACTACAGCAAATGTACTACGGCAGCGGAATCCAAATATCATTCTTATGAGTGGGAAACTCTGGCCGTGTTCAATGCTGTGAAACACTTTCGCCATTACCTGCATGGTCGAAAATTTAAAGTGTACACAGATTGCAATTCATTGAAGGCAAGTCGAACAAAAATAGAACTAACTCCAAGGGTGCATCGTTGGTGGGCATACCTACAATCGTTCGATTTCGATGTGGAGTATCGAAAAGGAAGTCAGATGCCACATGTAGATTTTCTGTCAAGGAATCCAATCTTAACAAGAAAAGATCAACCAGATAGAATAATTGAGGCACGTGTTGATTTGGCAGAGATATCGGGTAATTGGTTAATTGCAGAACAGCAACGGGATCAGGACTCAGTCGGCATTGTAGCTCAGCTTAACAGTGGTGAAATGCAGGCAGACATTGCGAATACTTATGAGATAAGAAGTCGTTAATTGTATCGTAAGATACAAAGAAATGGCAAAACTCGCTGTTTGCCTGTTATACCGCGAGCATTTAGATGGTCAGTTATTAATCATGTCCATGAATCGATAATGCATCTCGGCTGGCAAAAAAAACATTGGATAAAGTCTACGAGCAGTATTGGTTTAAAAATATGTCGAAGTATACGCGTAAATTTGTAGAGAATTGTATGACCTGTAAGATATCCAAGTCTTCGTCAGGTAAGGTGCAAATGGAAATGCATTCGATTCCCAAAATTAAAATACCATGGCATACGATTCACATACATATTAGCGGCAAGTTAAGTGGAAAGAATGATAAGAAGGAATACGTCATTGTACAGGTTGATGGGTTCACGACATATGTCCATCTATACCACACTTTAAACTTAGATGCAGAAAGCTGCGTAAGGGCAGTGAAGACGGGTATATCACTCTTTGGGATGCCTAATCGTATTATTGCAGATCAGGGCAGAAGCTTTGCCAGTAGTGTATTCCGTGAGTTTTGTTCGAATAGTAAGATCGAGTTGCATTTGATAGCTACGGGAGCGAGCCGTAATGAGCACAATGAAAAACATGTTGACAGCAGTAGAGACAGGCAAGCGATCATGGCAGGAGGCTTTAGGAGATGTGCAATTAGCCATTAACTGTACCACTAATCGAGTAACCAAGTTTAGCCCCTTAGAGTTATTGATTGGTAAAGAAGCCAGACCATTTGGCATGTTGCCTGTAAATGAAATTGAAAATGAAATTGATCTAGATGATATAAGAACACGAGCTAAAGAGAATATCGATAAGAACGCTATGTATGATAAATTTCGATCCGATAAAAATTAAGCTAAAATTGTAAGGCATAAGGTTGGCGATCATGTCTTGCTTAAATGTGAAGAAAGGCACCAGACGAAACTGGATCCAAAGTTCAAAGGACCATTCGTGGTAATTGAATTATTGAAAGGTGACTGATATCTTTTAAAATCATTGACTGGCAAAAGAACGTATAAGTATGCTCATGAGAGTTTGCGAGCAATGCCAAGTAATCATGATGGCGTGGAAATGAGTACTGAGGATGATTACGGTGAAAAAGACGTAAGTCATCAGTCGATGCCTACCATTTAGGATGGCAGAAACATCTTGCATAGGGGTTAGGTCCAAGCAGCAATCGTCATGGCGTAGATTGATGATATTGTTTGTGGCGTACGGTTGGCCTGGTAGTGGAACAGCTCACCAGAGGTGTATAGCGTCTCAGAGTTGCGGCAAGAACCCAAGAACTATGCGAAGATAAAATCGAAAACCCAATGGGCGAGTTTCTGTCGAAACTGACATTTAAGGTACGAGTTTAAATGAATCATGGAGAGTAAAAGCAAAAGAATAAAGACTTGAGTAATGAAATTTACCGTTTTTAACAGTGACGAAGAAAGCAAGATATGATGCCAAACTTAATGCTAAGTTAGATTAAATATTGCACACGAGGACGCGTGCTACTCAGGAAGGCCGTGTCGTAGATTTAAAATAAGCAATGTTAAATTTGAATGTACTGTCTGTTAAGAACATTGCTAGTGTTGAGAAATGTTAAATAAATGAAATGAAGGAGACGAAAAGATAGTTATTTCATGAAGAGTTATGAGCTTGAATATGCAAAAGGCGAGGTCCGAGTGAGACAACTATATGGACTGAGTGTGGCCCAATGACTTGCTGGTATAAAGGCGATACATTCTGATAGAAAGTCAAAAGCAGTAACGACGTTGCGACTCACTACGCGGCATAGACAACTGGTAGAAAAAGAATGAACAAAGACAACAAAACTCCAGCTCCTACATATATATATGTATAGAAAGATGTGTATTTGTTGGCTTTGTTAAAAATATTTTTTTGTTTTCGTCTTTGTTTGTCAGCAAAAACTTTTGTGACAAAAATAAATGTGTAATTCAAAACGGGGTGCGCTGGTACTCATGGGTCGGCCAGAGAGATAATTTCTGTCGTCCCGCCCAATAGTCATAGTAACCGTACAGACTCGAACCTTGCGAGAGACCTGGCATAGCCTAGTACAACTGAATAGCGTCGGCTGTACGGTTACGGTCATTCCCCCACAACTTTCAGTACTGGATCGAAAAACGCGTGACGAACCGCTACCCCGACCCATGATGGCGGCTATATTATGGCGATGATTGGATACTATTAAGACCGGTCAGTGGTGCGCCGTTATTCGTTTGCGACCCTGCTCTTTTTGGACTCGAACCTTGCGAGCGACCTGGCATAGCCTAGTACGACTGAATAGCGTCGGCCAGGAAGCGCAGCTAAGTTTATTTATGTTAAATATTTTCAAAAAAAAAAATGGTCTGCACTTTTATAGAGAAGTTTTTATTATAATACTTCCTTTAACGAGAATTATGGTGTTAATAATTAATATTCAGAATTTAAAAAGGGTCTTCAAAGTCAAATGCCAATTCCAAAACAACAAGTGTCGGATCGGCATGCATTCCGCTTCTGATACTATCTGTCTGTGAAGTTGGTGACTTTAAAAGAACATCCAGAAAAGTTATATTTACTGTGTATATTAAATTTACGGCAAAATATTACAAAAAAAAAAGTCAGCTAATTTTGACAACAAAGTGATCTGCTCTGATATCTATAAATTCTTGAAACAGTAATAAAAAAAAATGTTTATTTTAATACTAAAGTGTTTCTCGTCAAAAAAAATAAGCTTTTGGCAATAGAGGATCAAAGGATACTGCCAAATTAGTTGGGCGCCATTTCTGTTACGTCGGTGGTGTCGTTGTGCCTCAGTCCTTCGGGGACATAGGGCTGAGGGAGTGGCCGCCCGGATAGCAGACACGATTTGTGCAGCTGAGCTCGCCGGATTTGGGGTGGGTTCTTTGGACGCCACTCGCCTCTCCAAACGTAATCAGAATATTTATGTACGTGCCTGAAAATAAAAGAAAGATGTGTACGTCAGTCTGTCGTTCTGTCCACACCGCCCGCAAGCTCCGCGTAAGCTTGATCATATCCGATCGGCAGTGCTTCAGCCGATTCCCTTCCCTTCACGTCTTCGCGTACCAATGGATCATCGCTGGCTGCGCTATATGATCCCCTGTAGTGATTATTCGTCAGTCAAAAGTTATGTAATTTTTCTTGACCCATTTCTCCCATTCGTACCAATGCTCCCCTTTAATAGGTTTCTACCAAGACATGTTTAGAATTCTGTGAACATTATAAATGTATTAAAACGGTTTATTATTCTAATATCTGTCATTGACATGTAGCAAGAGATGAACGGAATTAAATATAATCATAAAGGTAGTGGCATTAATTGACCAAATTAAAAGTAATTATGTAAAGAAAAATTGAATCCTAAACCTCAGGATATATGTATATATTTATATATATGTTATTCAAAAACCATAGAGAATATAAAAATTATCATAATATCATAAAAAAAAATTATATATAATATCATAATATCATGAAATAAAAATTATCATAATAGAAAATTTATTCGAATAAAAGTAAGCAAATGTATGTGGTAAATTTGATTTAAACCAAAAAGTGTAACAAAATATTTTTCCTAGTGGAGTATATGTGGCACACAAATATATTAGTAAGTGCGGAATTTAAGTCCCGTAAAGCTTACCCTCTTTAGAGGTCCAACGACGAGAGATCTCCCGGTCGAATCTTGGGCTGTAGAATATTTGGTTATATTTATGTGCACTTTATGAATTAAAATAAAAAAATATAACTAAGCAAAGAAACACGTAGGTAGACAAAAAAAAACTTAGATAAAAAAAAAATATATAGATATATATATAAAAGGAATAAAGCTCGGAGAGCTGAGTCGCTGCCGAGGTTGCGACTGTGGTGTCGTCTTCGCGTTTATTCACTTTGTTGGGCACAGAGAGGGGGACACGTTTGCATGTGCATTAAATGTATTTATATATCTGGTGCTTGTAGAGAGTCAATTTGCATTGCTCAAACTAAGATTTGGTTCTAATTTATTTAGACCAGGTGGCCACACACTTCATAACTGGTTTAGGGTTGAGCTTTTATAAAAAAATTGGAGGTCGTCACAGGCCCCCATTTGGGCATTCGGCTGCAGCTGGGCCTTCTCACATTTCACCTTCACAGAAAACTATTGTGGGATTTGATTTAGCTCATTAAATGCATTTATTCAGTTTTATATGTTTTTGTTGGTTTGGCTGCTAATAAACAGTTTTGGTTGACAGTGGAAATTTATAATTGCCAAGACTGGAAAAGAAACATCTCTGAATTTTGGCGGCTGTTGGAGTGCTTATGTATATCAATGCCTGGAACCATGTACTAGCGCAATTTTTGTCAACGCTGCTGTTCGAGGACCGTGGGACTACAGTACTTTCGCGACAACCGTGAGATCGCCATTGGAGGGCCGTGCATTGGTAGCACTTGGCGTGTAACCTCTACCCCCCTATCCTCCTCCACGGGTACCTGTTGTCCCCGTCGGGCAGAACCGACGTACGTAACATATCAATGAGCTTATATCAACCGAAATATGAGTAAAGATTCGGCCTCCGAATGTGCCGTGACAGGGACCGCAGCTCCAGTGATGTTCGTTGAGTCCGCTGGCGGGTCAAAATCAAAATTACGACCCCCCAGATCCCAGTCCCGAATGCTCCCCAGGGTGACAGGCCAGGATTACCGGTCGAAATTGGTAATACAGCCAACCAGTATGTGTTGCCAAAAGCCATTATTGCAGTACCACCAACGAGGCAGATATTTGTCTCTCGGCCTTACCCATCTCAAACGTCTGAAGATGTTACTGTCTATATTCGAGACAAAACCAATTCCGATAACATTAAGGTGGAACAATTTAAATTTTCTTATGCTAGGGATATTTCATCTTTTAAAACAAATGTCCCTGACGAACTCTTTAACACAATGTGCTGGCCGCAGTATGTTGTTGTTAAGGAGTACGAAGCCAAGAAAAAGAAATTACGGCCTGTTGGAATTAGTCTACCCATTCCGGACAAAACCACTGTGCCAGCTCCGAAAAAATAACCAATTCCCTTCTTCTTACCTATCAGAATGCAAGGGGGTTACGTAGTAAGCTTCCTAAATTGTATTCTGATAGTGTTTCCTTGGCATCCCAGGTGATTGTGTTCACAGAAACCTGGTTGAAGCCGGAGATCCTAAGCTCCGAAGTTTTTCCAGCTGTGTACACAACGTACAGGCTTGATCGGCCTTCCAGGCGAGGGAGAGGGGTCCTCATTGCGGTTGACTCAAAACTCATGTCTGAAGTATTAGCTGTCGAGGTATGCAACGATGTTGAATTCCTTTGTGTGAAGCTATCATTTAATGGTAGTTTTACATTTATTACATGTTCCTACATTCCTCCATTGTTGTAATTTCCTATTTATTGGAACCACCTTTCCGCTATCCAGTCGGTCTCCAAATGACTTTCGGATAGGGACCATTTAATTGTTCTAGGTTATTTTAACATTCCTTGAGCTATTTGGTCCACAACTGAATCCTCTAACACACTTTTAAATACTGCACGTCACGATTGCTTGTTTGACATTTCGTTATCTTAAGTCAACCATTTACGAAGTTCCTTAGATCGCTGGCTCGACCTCTGCTTTGTCTCTGATCCGGCAAGAGTCAGTTTGGTTAGGGTTCCGCCCTTGACGCAACTCGAAGATCCATACCATCCTACTTTCGATGTGACTATCGGTATGGGGACTGCTGGAGAATAGGTCTGATCGGCCAGATAAGAAGGTTCACTGCTTTCGCAAGGCGGATTTTCGACGGCTGAATAATTTTATATCTGAATTTGATTGGTCTGATCTCTACATGTGCACTGACATGGTGAGTGCCTTGGATATTTTGTACAATGCCATGAACTCGTTTTTTATCGAATGTGTTCCGTTATACTATTCGTCAATCTCAAATCTCCCTGGTTTAGTAAAGAGTGGACTCGCTCAAAAATGTCAAGTCCAATCTCTATTTTAATTTTAAACGTAACGGTTCTCAAGCTGTTCATTCTCGCTATTTAGCGGCTCGGTCAAAGTTTACCGTGCTTACGCGCAGTGTTATAAAAACTATTTAACTCGTTGTAGGGTTCAGTTGGCGAAGGACCCAAAACAGTTTTATAATTTTGTCAACACTAAACGTAAGCCTATTACACATCCTTCCTCGCTTTTATTTGAAAATACGACAGCAAACAATGATCAGGCAATCGCCGATCTTTTTGCTCAGTTTTTTCAAACAACTTATTCTCCATCACCCGATTCAAACCAAACCTATTCTTATAGCATGCCCAAATCAAACCTAATCTTCAGTCCTAGCTTAAACGAAAGCTCCCTTCTTTGGATCTTCAACGTGTCAAGCCGGTTTATTCGCCAGGTCCCGACGGAATACCAGGCTGTGTGCTTAGGTATTGTGCCGAGTTCCTGTGCAGTCCCTTCTAAAATTGTTTACCTTTTCCTTAGAAACTTCCCAATTTCCCCTTATTTGGAAGTAATCATTCGTGATTCCTCTCCACAAAAAAAGGTAGCAAAGTGGATGCTAACAACTATAGAGGAATCTCTAAGTTGTCAGCCATCCCAAAACTTTTCGAAAACGTAATTACTCCCCATTTGCAGCACCTGTGTAGATCAGTAATCTCTCCATGCCAACATGGATTTATTAAACGAAGATCAGCGACTACTTACACAAAATTTGCAGACAGATGTGATCTATAACGATTTCAGTAAAGCATTTGACTCCGTTAATCGTTCCCTTCTTGTTAGGAAACTCGACTTAATGGGTTTTCCTGTCGATCTTCTTAGGTGGATCTCAAGTTATCTGAATGGCAGGACGCAAAAGGTCCTCTTTAAAAACAACTTGTCGAACGTTCTCCGGGTGACCTCTGGTGTCCCGCAAGGAAGCCACCTGGGTCCCTTACTTTTTTCATTATTTATTCACGACCTGCCCAAAGTCTTGACATACTCCAGAGTACTCATGTACGCTGACGACGTTAAACTTTGTGTGCAATACAAGGACAGCGCTTGCCAGTCGGATTTACAAACAGATCTTAATAACTTTCAAACATAGTGCAATGCAAACTTGTTAAACCTAAATGGCTCCAATTGCAAGCTGATGACATTCTCACGTGACTCTCCCATGCTTGCGACTTATACGCTGAACTGCTGTTTTTTGGAAAGGATCACTCTAGTTGACGATTTGGGTATCCGCCTAGATCCTAAACTGGAGTTTATTGATCATATTTCGTGCATTGTGAATAAAGCCAGGGGTGTGCTTGGATTTATTAAACGGTGGTCGAAGGAATTCAATGACCCCTACGTCACGAAGAATTTATACATTTCGTTAGTTCTTCCTATTTTAGAATATGGATCTTGCGTTTGGAGTCCCCAGTGGGACGTCCACGGCAAACGCATTGAGTCAGTTCAAAAGAAATTTTTACTTTTCGCTCTTCGTGGCTTAAACTGGGATGCAAAGCTTAGGTTGCCCTCTTATTCTAGTACACTTCTCCTGATTAACCTACCTTCCTTAGCAAACCGTAGAACGATGTTCGGCATTGTCTTTATGTATAATCTGATCCGTGGTTACGTGGAAAGCAGCGATATATTGGGTCAGTTGAATTTCCACGTACCATGTAGAACCACAAGATCTTACCTGCCTTTAGTTTTGCACCACTGCAGAACATCGTATGAAATGCATGAACCCTTTAGAGTATTATGTGCAAATTATAATGATTTGTACAAAATTACCTCATCTGTAGATAGCCTTCCTAAACTAAAAACATTAATCTTAACTCACTAAGTACACATGCAAGATAGCAATCGAGCTGCCTGCTAGTAGTTTATATTTCGTCGCATTCTTTTACCTATACTTTTCTTTCGCGCCTATTAACACCTAACCCTAACAAGCACGTGCTTTAAAGGGCCACTTGAGTGTACTGACCGTAGTGCATCATCAACGTCCAACAAAAAAAAAAGAAAAAAAAAAATAAAACCTATCAAAAGGGATGGGATATTACACATTCTCAGAAAATGATGCAGTTTTGTCACCACAGGAAGCTAAAAATAACTCAGTAATAATTTTTGATGATATTGCAACTGAAAAGAAAGAAAATATAAGAAACTATTTCTGTATGGGCCGTCACAGAAATATAGATTCATTCTGAAATGACGGGGGTGAATTTTCGTTTTAAACAACTTCAGGATTTATTTTACTTCTCTTATGCACTTGTACATTCGAATTAACTTAAAGCTACGGGGCGGAGGTTTCAAGAGCCGCTTGGAGAGCGGAGTGGAGACACTTAACAGTGCGAGAGCGCGAGATGAGAAAATCTGAACAAAACGGTTCTCTCGGCTGTTAAGACTCCAGGGCCGGTTCCCACGAAACAGGAAGCGCCGCTTTGGCGCGATTACGTAAACGTTAAAGTTGCCCGACCTCGACCGGATGGTCGTTGAGCACACTCGGTCGTCTCCATCATTCGTGGTCGGCAGCCGAAAAGCTCTTGCCAGCGAGCTGTCGATGCTGCTCACGGGTGTACACGGGTCGATGAGCGCGCCCGTCTCATAGCAATTGGCCCCTGTGTCGATGACCACAATGGCCGTCGGCAGAATATGCAGACACCTGTGCTGCTGGAGCGAGGTCACGGCTATGGCCACCATAGACGCAGCTTGCTGACTTGAGGGCCGTGTTTGATCCGGTGGGCCTGACGACCGAGACTGCGATACGGATGACTGCTGCTGTGGTGACTGCTGACGAATCGGGGACGGCGAATGGCGACGTTGCGGGAAGGCGACTGGTGGCGTTGCTGGAAAGGCGACTGGCGAGTTATCGCGGGCATCTCGTGCATGTGGAGCAAGGTGTGATGATCCTGTCCACATTTTTTGCAGGCGTCGCCACTGGAGCATTTCCCTCCCGAGTGTTGGTGAGCCAAACAATCGTGGCAGTACTTGTTCACCAGTACTGCTCGGAGACGCTTCTCTGAACTGAGCCTCAGGAATCGGTTGCATTTCCGGAGCGGATGTATACCCTGGCAGACTCGGCAGCGGTAGGATTTTAGACCTCGAGAACATCTGCTTTCAAGGGTATGGGAAGTGCGTGGCCGAGGACGAGGAGCCATTCTAAAACTTTACTTGGAAGAGAAAGAAAAAAACACCAAACCAATCAGAAAGGGAGTCGCTTTAGTAATGTCTACAGGGTGGGCAGCGAGAACAGAAGGCGTTATTGTGGAGATTTAGAGGTTGCCTTAAGCGACCACATGCTCTTAAGAGGCCATGTTGGTTTATAAATGGAAATAAATTAGCAATTTGGCTTGATGAGGGTATGGAACTTTTACTTCGCAACAATCGAAGCTCGAGCGCGTACTCTTCCCGCTGGGCACGTATTATGTAGGTCCTCTCAGCCTCCCGGATCTCTCGATTACTGAGCTGCCTGTCCGGACTTACCGGAGCCTTACGACAGCGATTTAGGAACCTTTGGACGTAAGCTAGGACTCGTAAAGCCTTGTCTAGTCTGGAGAACCGTTCAAGGAAATCATCAGCGGGGAGCTTTACGAAATGAACCTTCACCGCGCGCTGCTCTAAATCAGTGACTGGGTGTGGATCCGAAGTTTCTGGCCATTGAAGTTTGGGTAGTTGTAACCATTGGGGCCCATGCCACCAGAGGGTGCTATCGCCCAAGTCCTGCAGGGACACGCCGCGACTAGCTAGGTCGGCAGAATTGTGTTCTGATCGCACATGTGACCAATTCTCAATCTTTGTAGTTTGAGCTATTTCGGTTACGCGGTTGGCTACGAATGTGGTCCAGGAGCTGGCTGGTTTTTTTAACCATGCCAGGACAATGGTTGAATCTGTCCAGCAGAAAATCTCAGAGCTATCTGACAGCATATTTGGAAGGATGGTGGATGCCATATCTGCCAGCAATAGGGCCCCACATAGCTCAAGTCGGGGGAGGGATACAGTTTTCACAGGGGCAACCCGGGTCTTTGCCGTAAGCAAATTAGTCAATATCTGATGACCGACTTCAACCCTGACATACAGCGCAGCCCCATAGGCCTTTTGGGAAGCGTCACAGAAACCGTGAAGCTCGATTTTTACATGGGGCTGGTAACCGACCCATCTCGGAATACGGATTTGATCGAGATCGGAATAACTTTGCAGGAACACTTGCCATCTATGGCTCATTTCGTCGGGAAGGTTGTCATCCCAGCCTAACTCTTGCAGCCAGATCTCCTGCATAAAAATTTTTGCCCGGACGATGAACGGGGCAAGCCAGCCAGCGGGATCGAATAGCTTTGCGATTTGGGAGAGAACTTCTCTTTTCGTATAGGAGGACTTGACGGATATTTCTGGGGGCACGAAGTAGAACTCATCGGTGGTTGCTCTTCAGCGAATGCCGAGAGTTTTGGCTGTGCTTTCGGCATCAATATTCAGGAACTCAGCATTGAGAAGATGCTCATTGGAATGTCCTTTAAAACCGCCTTGTGGTTGGAAGTCCACTTCCTAAGCGGAAAACCGGCAGAATTCAAAGCGGTTACTAACTCCTGGATGGCAAGTTGAGCTTCTTGTTGAGAATTTGATCCTGCTAAAACGTCATCAACATACATGAAATTGCGGATTATGTGACTGGCTTTTGGAAACTGCTGATCGACGTCATCAGCCAGCTGTTGCAGCACCCGGATGGCGAGATAGGGCGCGCAATTGACCCCGAATGTTACGGTTTTCAGCTCATAATCTCGAATGTCACCTTCCTTGTTTCGGAATAGAATCCTTTGAAAAGGCGTGTGCTTTGGATCGACCCAGATCTGCCTATACATTTTCGTGATGTCCGCACTAAAGACATACTTGAAATAGCGCCACTTTAAAATCTGAATTGTTAAGTCAGATTGGAGGACTGGACCGGCATGAAGCACATCGTTCAAGCTAGTCCCATTTGCTGAAGGGCTGGAAGCGTTGAATACCACCCGCAGTTTCGTGGTGGTGCTTTCGGGTTTTATCACCGCATGATGTGGGAGGTAGTAGTTTGGAGAATTGTGAGTGGGCGAAACCACTCTCATATGGCCTAAATCCAAATATTCTTGGATTACGGAGTTGTACTGCTCATGTAATGGAGTGTCTCTTCGTAAACGATTCTCGCTTCTCAGAAACTGAGCAAGTGCTATAGACCTTGAGTAACCCAACTCAGATCCGCAATGATCGGGGTCGCAGAACGGTAACGTCACTACGTACTTCCCGCTTGCGTCTCTAGTTGTGGTTCGTAGAAAATTACTTTCGCAGACGGAATCGGACTCTTTTACCATTTTTGATGGTAGATTTTCCACCTCCCAAAACTTAGTAAGAAGTTTGTCTAAGGACGCCTCATTTGTCTTTCTCACTTGAGTCGTAAAGGCTGAAATTCGGTTGCTTGTGGACATGGACACTGGACCAGTGAGCACCCACCCGAAGATGGTCTCTTGCCGGATGGAAGAATATCAGCTCCGATCAGAACGTCTATCTGGGAACTCTGGAGATATGTGGGATCTGCCCATTGAAGGCTTGGCAAATCTCTCAGGACATCTTGTGGGATGGAATGTGAGGGTAATTGGCCTGCTAATTCTGGCAGAACATACGCTGCTGTGTCTAACTGCAGACCCGGCTTAGTAGGAGAACGAATGGCGAAATGGCAAAGCCGTGTTGACTGGGCAGAAACGGTCTGATTTAAACCAGACACCTGAGCTTGAATGGGACGGAACGGCAGATTGACCAACTTGAAAAGACGCTCCGTAATGAACGTCGCTTCAGATCCCGAGTCAATCAGAACGCGTGCTCGGAAGTGGGTACCGAGGTGGCAGATATCAATCATTGCCGTGCCCAAGAGAACTGCCTTTGAGCCTCAGGCAAAACAGACTTGTACATTTGAGTGTTCATCGGGAATGTCTGAGCCTCCCGCCGGAGGATCGGGTCTAGGTCTCGCATTTCCCGAGGAACTTGGATTGTTGGAAAAAGGGTTGCCTCTATGCAAAAGCGTGTGATGTCTCCCTCGGCATACGAAACAGCTGTACGTACTGGAACAATCCCGGAGCTGATGACCTCTCGCGAAGCAATTCAAGCATAACTGCTTCTTTTTTATGTAGCTCTCCCGCGCCTCGATTGCCATCTGAATGAAGTGAGGGCACAACCGCACTGGGTGACTCTCCTTAGAGCACAAATCGCAGCTCTTTGGTTTCGCACTTACTTTGGCTTCAAAGGAGTTAAGCTTCTTCATAACCTGAGGATTTTTGGAAGTTGACGGACCACCGAGACTCTGATTCATATCCTCAATGGCTTCTAAGGTTCTATACCTATCGCTAGGGAACGCGTTCATCTCATCCCATGTAGGAATATCGGACTTTGATGTAAGGGATTGTTCCCACAAGGAAAGGGTCAACCTGGGCAACTTACTGGCGCACAGGTATACGAGCAAGCAATCCCAATTTTCTGTTGATATTTTGAATGGGCTAATGCTGTCAGGCACCCTTGGATGGTGCTCTGAAGCTCTTTATGGAGTGGCCAGTTTCGGCATTAACGGAACTCAAGTTAAATAGGAGCTTGAGCTGGCTGTTCACTAAAAGTCTTTTGTTTTCGAAACGGTCTCGAAGCGCCTCCCAAGCGGAAGCGAAACCATCGTTAGTGAGCGGGGACTTGGCAACAATTGCCTTTGCTTCACCACTCGTCTTTGCGTTGAGATGGAATCACTTCTCGACCGGCGTCAACCGTGTGTTGTTGACGTAGACGGCAGTGAAAAGGTCTCTGAATGTTGGCCATCTGAGATAGTCTCCCTCGAATACTTCTGTATCACATGGCGGCAACCGGCATCCAGACGGAATGCACGCGGACTGATTGTCGGTGCTCGACATCGGTTGCTGTGAACTGGCTCGGTCAATTAACTCGCTGAGCTGAACCGCCAGCTCTTCGCACACCGAATAGCAATTCTCATATTTGCGGTGTAGAGTTGCCAAAATTTCCTCCGCCCCTTCAGTCGTAATACTGGAGATCGTGTCTAAACACGCTTCGAATTCCTTCTCGGCTTTGTCCCATAGCGAGCGGACTTGCTCCTTACGGACTTTGCAGGTGTAGACAGACGGAGGCGACGGCCCTGGAGTTTCAATAGTCGCTCTAAAATGCCTCATACGGTCGGACACCGTGATGAACCGCGCGAGGGCTGCAATTGCCATTTCGTTGCTCATTTTTGCCAGAGAACAATATGCTAACGACTTTATGGACTTGGCCTGGATTTTTGACTTAACTTTCGGCGTGAGCGGACTCAGAGACAATCGTTTCTGATTGCTCGCAGGAACAGACACTTTCTTGTTGCCTTCTTGGGTGGCTAATAAAGTTTCACTCTTTGCCTTCGTTATTGATTTTTGGGCTGCTGGACTTAAGGTGCGCGCGCGAGGAGATGCGGATAGCGATCGCGTTTTATTCGCAGACGGAACTGATAACTTTGTTTCGTCTCCTGGCATTCCAGCAATCGGATTAACTGGACAAACCTGTCTGGCCTTGTAAGAATTAGACCCGCCCGGAAAGGTCTGTCCTGGAATTTGGTCACGCTGTTGCGGATCACCGGGATTGAAAAGAAAAGGAACGACGAAATGGATAACTTCCGGAAGATACAGGTGCGGCCCCAAAATTTCAAAAAAAATCTAATAGCTGAATGTCAACAATGTCAATATATAGTGGAGCGACAGGACAAAAAAATCGTATGGAATTAATAGCCTTGTTCCACTGCTCCGTTTTTTTGAAATTGGACCGTCGGTTGTTCCACAGCTCCATCTACATTCTCCGGCGACATGTGAGTGGGACGAACAGCTGAGCAGGCGTTGTTTATAAAATCAAAACATTTATAAATTAAACTATATGTTTTCTTAATTATGGAAAGAGATATATATTTTCTTTCGTTGACAAACATAGGAATGTTCTTGGACTTGAAGTTTCCAAGGATCTTGGACTTGTTGAAAATAGATCCACGTTGAAGGTGCTCCTCCTGTGGTACCCTGCTCTTTGACTTCATTCTTGTACTTCCTGGTCAGGTTTTCGTAATTCGTCCTGATGTCCTTCCACTTCGCTTCTTCTAGGCCGGCTTAAACCAGCTATTCGGCCATCTTTTGGTACACATGGTTGTTCTTCTGTGGCGACCGCATTGGAATTATGTTTTTCCACATATCCAATACGAGCGCATTATGATGCGGCGCCCAAGTAATGGAGCGTTTGCGCTTCTTTCCACTCCTCTATGCAAAACATATTAATATTTAAAAAAACAATAAGAAATTGTGCTTAACCTTGCAAGTTTTCAAATAGCTGTGGCACTCACAAAATATCGTCGATAATCGATATTTTCGGTATTTTTTTTTAGTATGTATAGAAACCTTCGGGGCGAATGGTAAATGGATGGACTGTCGATTTTGAACGGACCATTTAAAACCTATGTAAAATAATGGACCATTCTCGAGAATGGAGCTGAATGTAGCGAGGAAACTAGCGCTGATTTGAAAAAAAAAAATGGTTGCCTGTAAAGTCGGTTTTACGGGCGAAGATTTTACGTGACAACGTCTTTTTCTCGGTAGAATATTTATTGATATGAATATAATTAAATTGCACAATAGGAACAAGGAATTGAATGAAAATAAGAATTGCACAAATTTTAACTATAGAAATATATTTTGTTTACTAAAAAATTTGTAAAATAATAATTAATTAATTAATTAATTTTAAACTAATAATTTACTTAACACTATCAACATTTATCAATAGTATGACATAACCTATAAACTCAGTTTCTCAACTTTTGTGTCAATCTAACAATTAATCAATCAATCATAGTTTACGATAATGAAATATCAGTGTACAATTATTTACCTTTATTGTTGTAGTTGTTGTAAATGACGAATCTAAGCACTCCACATTTTCACTACAGACACAGCTGACGATACTTTAACCACACGTGTGAACTTGTATTATGACGCTTTCTTGTTTTTCCAACGCCAAGAACGTTTGAGAAAGACAAAGACAGAGACACAAGCATGCGCCGATTCAATGCGCCTAATTCTCTAGTGCTGCGCGCGCGGCAGACCGATCATAGTTGAGTGGGAGAGAGACGCAAGGCATTCGGCGGGCCTCTCTCTCGTTCGGTGACTCATCGTAACGTTACCGAGCGTTACACTTTTTCATAAGTGACTCCCAGCCGCAACCTAATTTAAGACGTTGTCACGTCAAAAAATATTCTGCAAGATATTTGCAGTTGATTGCTGTGATGTGAAAATGAGCGGTAGGAATCGGAAAATATATATATCGCGCACCGTTTCGGCTTACACAAAAATTTTGTTTTTAAAAAACAAAAAAAAATTTAATATATCGCAGTGGCTTTTTAGTTTCCTCGGTATAGATTGCAAGCGGTCCGCTTGTGTTTCCTATTAGCGTTGCAGCTCCGGTCTACCTTTGGAACATGTGGAAACGGAACTCCAGTAAAAATTTCAAAGTTTTCGGAACAACTATTTTTTCTGCTAGGAAAATAACGCTGATTTGAAAAAAAATATTCTGCAAGATATTTGCAGTTGATTGCTGTGCTGTGAAAATAAGCGGTAGGAATCGGAAAATATATATGTCGCGCACCGTTACGGCTTACACAAAAAAAAATGTATTTATTTATTTTTATTTTTAATGGATGTGAGCCGACGGTGTGTGCGAATTAGCGCTGCTGAAATAAATATCATGCGAATTTTGGAAAGGTGTGTCGTGGTTCGGTGGAATCAGGTTATTTTGTGATATATCATAAATTCTGTTCAGTGGAATCAAGTTATTTTTGGTGATATGTATAATATATAATTATACATATATTAATATATGTATCTTAATCAGCAAGCAGTGTTTAAGAAACTGCAGTAAGTTTTATTTCATGTGCTTTTGCCTCTGCTTCTGCTTCTGAAAAAAACGGAAGCCGCAGTCGAAGCAAAAGCAAAAATGAAAAAGCGACCAAAATGAAATAGCAGCAACAGTCGCCGATTTTCATTTTTTTGCTGTCCGCTTTGCTGTTGCTTTCGATCATGAGCGTAAGTCGAACTGTCGACTTCTTAGAAGTCGTCGGCAGTCGCAGTCGCGAAAAGCGATTCGCTCGACTGTTCGTTGCTTCTGCTTTTTGTTGCTGTTGCTTTCGATCATAAGCATAAGTCGCTGGCAGCAGCAAGTGCGACTTTCGGAAGTCAGCAACAGCCGCAGTCGCGAAAAACTAAACATTTTGTTTCTTATTTTTTTTATACTTGTTTTTTATTATTTAAAAAAAAATTATAAAGTAAATCAAAATTTATAAGAACAAATTAAATGGAACATAAAAACATAATAAATAATAATTCATTTTTGTAACTTCTTCCTTCTTCATTCTTAAATAAAGTTTATAAAATATATATACATTATTGTCAATCGCTTTGGTTTTCATCATTTTCGTCATTTTCAAAAAGTTCCATGGAGTCAATTGCCATGTCCAAAAAGGTGGGATTTAATTTAACGAGCAATATATGCTCAAGAACATCATGGCTTAACCGATTGCGGTTGTCGGTTAGCACCAGTCTTAGCGTAGAGAATGCTCGTTCAATCGACACCTGTTTCAAAATAAATGTATTAATAAGTAAACTTTAATTAATTATGAAAGTATTATACCTGAGTTGGCGGTACGGCATAACAAACATTGCTAATAGCGTATAACTCCGGGTCGGTGTATTGTTTTCCCTTCCAATATTGTAAAATGTCTGTGTCTATTCGTTGATAAGGAAGTTGGAGATTTTCAATTTTTGAATAAACGTCCATTGTCCTGTAGACTTCGGTTTTAACACCTTGCGCTAAGTATGCATCCAACAATGCATCTTCCTCATCAAAAAAATAGTTCCTCATTTGATTTGAGCTGGAGTTCGGGGTTGAGCACAACTCGCCAGTAGGTTTAAGACTATATAGTCTGTCCCAAATGGATTTCAAATGACCTATGGCGTCAGATTTTTGGTCACATGACAATGTATGCTGAAAGCGGGGATCCAAAAACAGGCACGAAACTACAAATTTGTTATTTAACAATATTTTTGTTCGTTTTTCAATTGCATTTAATATTTGATCTCCAATAGTTGTTGTCCAAAGCTGACTTGAATTTATTACTAATATTTCAGTTGATATTTTAAGCTTAAGCCATTGGGCGTAAAAATTGCTGTAGTTCAGTTGTTCCTCTTGAAATTTTTTTATTGTTTTTTGCAAGGGACTGAAGACATTGCAGTAGATCTCAATAAAATCCCAAAACGAGGAATCTATGACAAAATTTTCTTCGTCGGATTTGTTTTTAATAGATTCAATTTTATTTAAAATATCTTTTGCTTCCAACAGGCTTTTTAACATGTCGTAAGTGGATCCCCATCTAGTTGGGCAATCTAGTTGCGGCATTTTCAATCTTTTTAACTCAAATATTTCACGACAGCCATTTGAGGTTTTCCTTATATATTTTGTCATATTTCGACAATTGAACAGGCACTTGAGTATGTCCAATGACTTAAGTACATCAAGGGCAACCAGCTGTGCTGTATGTGCAGCACAACGACACACTTGTATATTGCCTACTAAAACCTTTGGCACGTTTTCTATTGCATCAAGCTTCTTTAAATAATCTTCGTTGCTGCACTCTTCGTCGTCCTCTTCAATATTTTGCTCGGAAACAAACGATAACATTTTGGTTGCTTTAAGCATATTTGCACCGTTATCAGACGTTATGGATACGATTTGATTTAAATTAATATTGTATTTTTGCAGCACTTTAAGCATTTCAGCGGCAAGATTTTTAGCTCCACTCGATCCTGCGCCTTTCAGCTCGATCATTCCCAAAATTATGGATTTTACTTGAACCGCGCTTATGTATTGTGCACTAATTAACAAAGACAATATTTTATTCTTCGTTTCATCTGCTATGTGAGCCCGGATATTATTTGCCACTTTTTCTAAGGTACTTTTGCAGTTTGATGCATTTAATGTCATTATTTTGCCATCTGCAGTTTTGAGACCTTCACAAATTGGATCGAGAATGTTTCTCATATTTCGCGAATTTAAAGCATTAAAAGGAATACTGTCTTCTGTAACCAATCCGATAAAAGACCTTATAAGCTCTTTTTTGTTCACTTCAATTTTATTTTCTTTTTCCGAATTGGTTTAGTCGAGGAACTTGATGATGCCGATTCAATATTACTCAGACTTAATACATTTAAGTTAATGTTGTGTTGCTTTATTAAATGTGTTTTTAAATTGTATAGTCTATTATTTTTAAGACTAGTTTTGCATATATTGCATATTGCTAAGCCTTCGGTTGCGTTGTTTTCAAAATGTTTCCACACTACACTTGGCGCCATAGCTGAATACGTGTTACTGTATCGGCAAGCTGCTTAAAAGAAAAATGCAAAGGAGCTAACAGCACACAGTTTTTGGAGACTGCGACTGACTTCCACGAATCTGCTGCCAGCGAAATTCGCTGCTGATCGAAAGCAAAAGCAACAAAAATTAGAAGCAACCAACAGTCGAGCAAATCGCTTTTCGCGACTGCGACTACCGACGACTTCTAAGAAGTCGACAGTTGCTGCTGCTTCGACTTACGCTCATGATCGAAAGCAACAGCAAAGCGGACAGCAAAAAAATGAAAATCGGCGACTTTTGCTGCTGTTTCATTTTGGTCGCTTTTTCATTTTTGCTTTTGCTTCGACTGCGGCTTCCGTTTTTTTCAAAAGCAGAAGCAGAAGCAACTGTTCATTTTAAGAAGTCGCTCGCAGTCGAAGCAGTGAAAAGCAAAAATATTGCGACTTATGCTACTTCGACGGCAGTTTTTTAAACACTGTCAGCAAGCATCAGGATTATATGTGTTTAGATAGTACTTCTTATATTTGGAAATTATAAATAATGTGGACTGGATTGTAAATGTCGCTTTCGAAATGTTTGTGGGGTGTACCGCGAGGGCACGTATGTGGGTTATCGTGCTTACGTTGCCTTACGCTACGCTACGACTTTTCCCCTTATGTACATATGTTGAAATGGATATGTAGATATGTACGTACATTAATAAGCATGCATTAGGATTATATGTGTTTATGTATGGGCGTATGGATATGTGCGTTTGTGGGAACTCGGTGATGTATGTGTATAAATTGTATTTTAAAATTGTGATTTTTAATAATATTTGGTAATTGGAGATAATGTGGACTGGATTGTAAATGTCGCTTTCGAAATGTTTGTGGGGTGTACCGCTAGAGCACGTATGTGGGTTATCATGCTTACGTTGCCTTACGTTACGCTAAGACTTTTCCCCTTATGTACATACATATGTTGAAATGGATATCTAGATATGTACGTACATTAATAAGCATGCATTAGGATTATATGTGTTTATGTATGGGCGTATGGATATGTGTGTTTGTGGGAACTCGGTGATGTATGTATGTGTATAAATTGTATTTTAAAATTGTAATTTTTAATAAATTTGGTAATTGGAGATAATGTGGACTGTATGGTAAATGTCGCTGTAGAAATGTTTGTGTATGTTAACTTACGTACATATGTTGCGATGGTCATATGTACGTATGTACATTAAAGAGTGTGCATCTGGATTATATGTCCGTATGAACAAGAATATGGAAATGGGGAAATACAAAGAAGGAAGCCGGAAAATGGCGACCGTATGAAATTGGAAATAGCAATACGCAAAAAGAAGCCGGAATATGGCGATCGTATGAAAATGGAAATATCAATACGAAGAAAAAGAAACCGGAATATGGCGATCGTATGCACAATGGAATGGTGGATCAGACAGATATAAGAAATTGGATTGAAAAAATTGGAAATATCTGGCTGGTCGGCAGAAATAAGAACGGTCGTACTTATCTTGAATTGATGGAAGATGAATTAGGAAAAATCCGCCGGGTGAACGCTGGTGCTGAAACTTCTTCTCCTCTTCTGGAATTATCCGGCTCGAAGGACCATGAAATGACGGGGGGCGAATTTTCGTTTTAAACAACTTCAGGATTTATTTCACTTCTTCTCTTATGCACTTGTACATTTGAATTAACTTAAAGCTACGGGGCGGAGGTTTCAAGAGCCGCTTGGAGAGCGGAATGGAGACACTTAACAGTGCGAGAGCGCGAGATGAGAAAATCTGAACAAAACGGTTCTCTCGGCTGTTAAGACTCCAGGGCCGGTTCCCACGAAACGGGAAGCGCCGCTTTGGCGCGAACACATTCTATTTGTCACAAACGTATACCCATATTCCAAAACATTTAATTCGTGATACTGCGAATTTTATTATTATGTTCAAACAAGATGACTTGAACATGCGAAATATTTTTAGAGATCACGTAAATAGTGACATGAATTATAATACATTTATGAATATTTCGCGAAAATGTTGGGTAGATAAATTTGGATTTTTAATAATCTCTAAGGATGATGATTTGAAAACTGGATGGTACAGGAAGGGTTTTGATCAATTCATTATACTCTAATAAATAATTCCATAAGTATAATCACGTGCTTCATGAATTTGGTATCAATGTTCCCCCTGGTTATAAAATAAATATAACACCACGAAATTTGATTTGTTTACCTGTCAACACCAGAGAAATAAGCACGCTCGAAGTACGGATAACTGATCAGAACGGAGATTTAGTTAATTTGCGTGGAGAAACTGTTTCGATTCGGCTTCACTTGCGATCAGCAAAATGATTATCTATAATAAAGAGCCTGCACATCGCTCCATTGATAAAAATATCAAATCTAAAGCTGAAGTAAAACACCATCATCATCATCTCAAGGAGCTTCACACCAACGACCTGCTCTAACATTAAAAAATAAATTGATTTTAAAATCGCTGGGATTTAATATACAATAAAGTTTAAAAAACTAATTTGTTATGAATGTTTAAGAAAAGCCTGTCAATGATGAGAGTATCATTAAAAAAGAATACCATTCTTATTATTCGTATCAACAAAACTTTCAGACAAATAATGAAGTTCGTATCAGAACAGAACCAAGATTTGTATGTCCTTCCATCTGAAAGTTTTCTCCACTTTGGGGGAACACAATATTATTGACACAACAAAACAGGAGCAAGCAGTACTAATATTGTCAATGGAATGCTTAAAAATATTTGCATGGCTTATTTTCTCGATGAGGTCCGTTACGAGCTCAATTCTACGGAGATCGACAGGTGTCGATTTACAGGTATAACCTCGACTATTAAGAATTTTTTCTCAGTTGGAGAACAGGAAGTAGCACTTTATCGCAATGCTGGATGAAGTGGCAGAGACAATATTCCTTCAGGAGGTCATTTCAGTTTTTCTGCACCTTTAAAAATGTTACTGGGCTTTTCGGAGGACCACAAAAAGGTCATCTTAAACTGCAAACATGAACTCATTCTATTGCTTGCTAAAAATACTGATGACATGTATGTTAAAACTATTGACGGTAAAACTCATAATATTGCTATACATAGCATAAGTTGGAAGATCCCCCACATCGTTCCAAGTGACGCCGCAAGAATTAAATTGTTTAATGTAATTAAAAGTGAAGCTGTCCTCCCACTAGCATTCCGGAGTTGGGATTGTTATATAAATCCGACATTGTTACAGGGAACACATCAAATCTGGAATGTCAAGCTTTTGTCAAACAGGAAACGTCCACGATTCGCTGTCCTTGCATTTACATTAAATGGACAACTTATTACAAACAATTTGAGAAATGCAAAAGTATATTTGAATTCAGAACTTTATCGTCACTTAAAATTCTAAAAATGTATGTCAACTTAGAGCATCGCTTCTAATCTTTGTACATGAAAAAAAAAAGTTATATTATACTTAAGATCAAAATTTATGCATTATTTTATTGGAAATTGTGAATGGGATTTGTTTTACAGATTTTATGGATGGGATGTGGGAGTCGGGATTTTACCAGGGATCATGGTCAGCGATCCGTTGTTGACAATAGCCCATTCGAGAAGATGAACGTATATCCAACATCGTCGTAATTCCGCTACAGGCACTCGATGCACAGCAACAGATTACACAAAAGAGACCGATTAACTCTCAAAGATTGCCGACTTTAGGCGTCAAAGAAGAAGATCAGGGTGGTCAAACTGAAGATCATTATAATCAGATTGCTTATTATGCGGTAAATGACATAGACTGTTAAGAGGAAACGGAGTATGAAAGGGATTCCGTGCATTATTTAGGGGTCCATCCCCGCTTCCGTTCGTCTAACGAACAGTAGCGGGGGAGCTACGAAAGTTTCTAGTAGATACGGGGGCCTCTAAAAGCTACATCAAGAGAGAAATTGGATTGCCGACTTCAGTTTCCGTTGACTCTGCTTTTATTGTGAAGTCGCTTCATGGGTTTGAAAAGATAGAACACAAATGCCAGTTTGATCTTTTTGGTGTAGAAAGCCCTTTTTTCTTATTACCCGGACTTAAAACTTTTGACGGCATAACTGGCCATGACCTGTTAGCGAAAGTGGATACGACCATTGATCTTAAAAGCAATTACATTAGGTTTAACAGGGGACGTGAGGATCTGCACTTTTAAAAATGCGCTCAGGTTAACTTTTCGAAGATTGAGGATATTGTCGTGCCCCAAACAGCGCAAGAAGGTTTTCAGCAGATGATGTCGAAGTAATCGGGGGCATTTGCTCACCCGAATAAGAAGTTACCGTCCAACACAAATGTTGTAGCGACTATTCGAACAGAGGATATTGAGCCAGTATATTCAAAGCTGTACCCGTTTCCTATGGGTGCTGAAGATTTCGTCAATCGGGAGACCGAAGACCTGCTAAACAAAGGGGGAAAGCTACAGTCGAGTGTGATACCCGGTACCCGGGCACATGAACATGGAAAAAGGGAAATTTTGACAAAAAAAGACAAATATTGCTAGAAACATGTTGAGCGACACTCAAAAGAGACAAATGTTGCTAGGAACATGTTAAGCAACTCTCAAAAGCGACAAATGTTGCTAGGAACATGCTGAGCAACACCCAACAAAGAAAAATGCTGCTATGAACATGTTGAGCAACACGCACGTGCGCGAGTTACCGGCAGAGCTACCGGCAGTGCTCCCCACTCCACCGTCACAATGAAATCCAGCTAGTCGGCACATCCGGCCTGACTTAGCTGAATACTATCTGGAACATTGCACTCATCGACACACACAGACATCTAAAACCTTTGTACAGAAATGCTTACACAAGCATTTCTTAGGATTGGGCCGAGCCTTGGTGAAGCCAACTCATTCTTCTGAACTTCAAACGAAGAACAACTTTATTGAATTATTCCTCCATACAATTACATATACATATATAAAATACACTTTTGGGCCCTGGATCCTCTCAGATAACGATTGCACTATTTGTAACTGGCGCAGCCGACGGCGGACAAAAGGATTACAATGCCTACTACGTTCCTGTATCTAATACCCATGTAAGCAAATGGATAAATATAAGTGTTACAAGTGCTACAAAGAAAATAAATTATAAAATATAAAATATAAAACAAAGATGGCCAGGAAAAATATCAAAAAAAAAAATTAAAAAAAATTGCATATTCAAATAAAAATCAAGAAGTGTCTACTTAACGCCGGTGTGCAAAAGAAAATTATTATATAAAAAATTCATAAGAGTATATACCAAATCCCAACACTTAATGAAAATTATACACGCAAGTGAGACAAATTTTGAATACCACACGTATACGTACAATCACGCAGTGCCTATATGAGTACATTTAACTCAAATAAAATGCATAGTGCGCCAAGTCAATCGCTGACTATACCCACTGAGAGAAATTTTGTTGCAATTCAAAAACAAAAAGTAATAAAAATCGAATACTAAACATTTAAATCAAATAACAAAATATATACAAAACGAGAAGAAGCTATCTCGGTAAACCGAAGTTTGTATCTGCAATTGGATCATTGAAATTGATCCATTTTGGTAATGTTAAAAGAAAATGTCAAATTATATAAATTTGTAAATTTTACATTTTACATGTAGAGTTTTACATTTTCATAAATCGACCGATCCTTCTATGGCAGCTATATGATATAGTTGTCCGATCTTAATGAAATTAAAACCGTAATTCTAAAACTATAAAACGACTATATCTCGAAATTTATAGAAATTCGTTGAAAATTTTACATTAATTTCCCATAATTTCTATGGCAGCTATAAGATATAGTGGTCCGATTTCGGCCGTTCCGACATATACCAGCCAATAAAATAAGACTATGCTAAAATTTCAGCCCGATAGCTCAAAACTGAGAGACTAGTTCGCGTAGAAACCGACAGACGGACAGACGGACAGACGGACAGACGGACAGACAGACGGACATGGCTAGATCGACTTTGCTAAACTGCGTTGCAAACATCATGACAAATTATTAGTATAATTACACACATCTACATATACACATGCAAACAAAACAAAAATTCCACCGCAACTCCAATGTATAGATCATCCATCGCAGATAAAGTACATACGGATAGCAACGGAAAATTTATAAAAATTACATATATACAAAATTGTTCACATCTTTATATACACATGCATGCAAAACAAAAATTCCACCGCAACTCCAATGTATGGGATCATCCATCGTGGATAAAGTACATACGGTCAGCGAAAAAAAAAAAAACCGCAACCAGTTCGGTCAACAACAATGGCCACAGTCGAGTAATCCCTCGCTCGACACCCGACACCCCTAAAAAAATAAATACTTACATTTTGTAGCAGACATAAGCACAAAATTATACACTGAGAGGAATTGAAACGCAAATCTTTTTTTTCTAATTGGCCAATATAAAATATTTAAACCTATATTGAACAAAAAAAAAAAAAATATACACACAACAAGGATAAGAATACGCTAAAGATAAATATTACCATTTATACATCAGCACTATAACATCTATAAATATCCAGTTGATATTTTACCTTTTTTGAAAAATACTAAATAACACTACATTACAGATAAGCTCAACAATTAGTATCCCAGAACACCAACACTGACTACCAGCATAAGTACATTAAACTATACCAATTAATATAAAAAAAAAAATATATAATAATAATCCTCCTATTTTACAATAAGATATATAGGTAGACTATAGAAACGTACATACATAAGTAAAACGCACAAAATTAAGTTTAACGAAATATATATACATATAGTCACAGAGGTAAATCTTAAGAACACACACAGACACAAATCTTACACCTCCTCCAGGTAAACAAAAAGTATAATTAAATGCCAAAAACCAATACAGTAGAAAAAGTTAGGACTAGATTAGGACTCAGAAGTAGTAACAGCCTAGCATCGATTGAAGAAATAGCACCAGAGTTAGACCTCAAAACTATTAACATCATGGAAACTCCACCCGCATCTTCCAGACACCAATCAATAGCTCCAACCATTAACACCACTACTACCATAACTACTGACCTAAAACCTAAAGACCTACTCGCTTTTATCGAACATCTACCCACCTATGAAGGTCCCCCAAGCAACTTAGACGAATTCATCGACAGCGTTGAAGAAATTATAATGCTTATTAGGGGTGCAGATCAAACACGCTATGGCGTCTTACTCATGAGAGCCATTCGGAACAAGATCAAAGGAAAAGCAAGCGAAGCTCTAATATTGGCTACAATGGGACCACATTAAATCTAATCTTAGGAATATTTACATGCCTAAGAAAACAGTAGCTATGCTGATAAGGGAAATACAAACTTTTCCGCCAAATTCTTCAGTGGGACATCTATACTTCGGTATAGCCCGACTTAGGGATCAGCTATTGGCCCTGACTAATTCGGATGACACACTCGAGGACCAAACAGACAACACAGAACAATTGTATGACGAAATTTGCCTAAACGCATTTTTCATAGGACTCAGAGAACCACTCAGGTCCGCTGTCAGATCACGCAAACCTAACACCCTAAAAAAAGCATATCAAATATGCAAGACAGAACAGGCCTTCTTTTCACAAACCAATTATAAACAACGGGATAATTCATACGATCGAGACATGCGTACTCCCGAAGTTACGATAATAACTCAAGAAATAATAACAACCGCTATGAGAATAATAGTCGTAGCAACTATCGTGACAAAAGCAACCGGAACAACAACAGCAACAGGAACAACAACAACTCCAATGACAATCGTAGACGTGACTCTAACAGGGATACTAACCCCTCGAGCACAAACCATAATAACCCTTTTAATAACAGTGCCAGACAGAACCCTACACAACCTGTTTATCTCTGCAACATAGAAGATAATGCAAATGTTCAGATAGAAGCCTCAAAAAACCCATCGGCTACTTAAGTAGACGATCCCATGGGTCTGCTCTACCTTTTATAGAATTAGAATCACCGACCGACCCAAACAAGATTTTAAAATTCTTAATAGACACAGGTTCTACCTATTCATTCATAGACCCAACCAATATCCCTGATACAGATAAAACAACAATCATAGAGGTAGCGAGGAGACCTATAAACACCTAAAAAGGGAAATATATTTTCCCCAACTCAAGACGAAAGTTTCGCAAATTATAAAAGAATCCGGCATCTGGTTGACGTTGAAATACGATAGAAACCCACCTAAAGTGTCATTCCAGTTAACAGAAATACCAAAAAGACCTTTAGATATAATTCATATCGAAATTTACACCATCAACCACAACCTGCATCTAACTATAATAGACAAGTTTTCTAAATTCGCTCAAGCTTACATCCTGACAAATAGAAATACCGTTTGTGTAAACAAGAGCTTGAAAACATTCTTTTCTCAATTCGGCATCCCCTCAAAAATTGTTTTTGATCAGGGTACAGAATTTTCAGGAGTTATGTTTCAAGATTTTCTTACTCAATACAACATTACTCCCCACGTTACTTCGTTTCAACAATCATCGAGTAACTCCCCCGTCGAACGTCTTCACTCTACTCTCACAGAAATTTTTCGAATAATATTAACAACCAAGAAAGAACAAAGAATAATCCTAGACCATGAGACAATTATTACAGAGACAATTATGACCTATAATAATGCAATCCATTCAACCACTAACCTAACTCCGTTCGAGTTATTCACAGGAAGGACACATATTTTTCAGAAAAAAATACATTTCAATGACAACCACGATTACTTACAAAAGTTAAACGAATATCAGCAAAAATTGTATCCGCAAATTGAACAGATCCTTAATAAAACAGCACAAACAAGAATAGATAAACTAAATCAAGACAGGACCGAACCAAGACCTTTAAATCAAGGAGACACGGTGTTTCGAAAAGAAAACAGGAGAAACAAAACAACCGCGAGATTTACTAAACATAGAGTAATCGCAAACAAACACACGACTTTTACTACCACCAAAGGACAGAAACTCCATAAAGCCAAAATCAGAAGATTAGTTAGGAATTGTACAAGTTCAGTAGGCGAGACTGGTCAAGTAAATCCACCGAACGAGACTGTTGAATTACCTTCCCAATCCTTATAACCTCACTTCGCCAATCATCTCAATCACACCATTTTCCTTTACTCCTTTCATCCTTCAGGCTGTTGCTTGTAAAAGCTCGCATCCACATTCATGAAATCAATGGTTCACAGCCATTGGCGAACATCCACCTAGCAGAAGCATTCATAGAGCACAATCATAAATCAATCACCCACGTCATCAATATAGAAGAGTACCAAAACTGTACCCTAATACTAGAAGAGACAATAAACAACCTACGCATAGCCTCAATATTCATTCCGTCAGTAGAAATCCTTAAAATAAAAATGAATATTCTCAAATCCAAGCTAAAGAACATTACCCTACAAAACAGAACGAGTAGAGGACTAATAAATGGGCTAGGCTCAGTTATAAAAGAAATATCCGGAAATATGGATAATACAGATGCAGAGGAAATTTTTAAAAGAATAAACTCACTGGAAACAGACCAGAACAAAATCAGAAATTATAACTTAGAACCACCTAAACCACGAAATCTTAATCAGGTTCACAAATATCACAGATCACATTAACAAGGAACAGCAAACTATTAAATACTTCTTCAAAAATCTACAAAATTCTATATTTAAAGAAATGAATAACGAAAACAATAATTTACGAACACTCCAATACCTAAACAGAATATCATTTAATATAGATGTCCTAGACAATTTAATTCAAAACATCGCAGATAGTCTTGTGTTTGCAAGAGCATACATTATCCCTAAATTTATATTCGACAAACAAGAAATAGGGAAAATAAGAAATATATATTCAAAACAACAAATAAATTTATCCTTAGAAGAGGATAATCTCTCGATTGTTAAACTAGAAACCATTGTACGAAATAAGCACATTGTATTTAATCTTAAGCTACCCATTTATGAAAAGAATCAATACCAATTCTACAGAATAGTTCCGCTACCCATAAAAGGCAATAAATTCATAAAGGCACCAAATTTCGTGGCTCATAATAAAGAGTTTACGAAAGAATTGAACTCTAAATGCATAACGATTAACAAAACAATGTTCTGCAAAAAACCAAAAGATACAATCCTACATTCAGTAACACAAATATGCCTAAACAATTTACTGAATAAAATAAGTCCAGAAACCTGTGACGTACAAGAATTCGACGAAACTACGGACATATTCGAACCAGAGGAAGGCTACATATTTGTATTTAATGAAAAAAGACATCAAAGTAAACACCACTTGCGGGCTAAACACCGTCCTACATGGATCGGCAATCATAACACACAGTAACTGCACAGTTACTCTCAATGATGTAACATACGATAGCACGGAGACCATTGCCACGGAACACTTAGAAGTCTTTCTCCCACCTCCCAAGGTGATTTTAATAAACCATGGAACCCAAAAGATAACACTAAACAAATAACACCTACAAGACATAGATCTGGGAAACAGAATAATATCAACGAAACAAGTCACCCAACAACACAAAGTCGTCATATACAGCATTACCGGATTATTAACACTGGCCCTGATCATCACAGGACCGTCATATGGACTCAACCCCGAGAAGTTTCTCCTGTTGTCACGGCGACCATCCCTTCCTTATGGCCGTCGCTCCAATCTGGGGGGGGGGAGGAGTTACCGGCAGAGCTACCGGCAGTGCTCCCCACTCCACCGTCACAATGAAATCCAGCTAGTCGGCACATCCGGCCTGACTTAGCTGAATACTATCTGGAACATTGCACTCATCGACACACACAGACATCTAAAACCTTTGTACAGAAATGCTTACACAAGCATTTCTTAGGATTGGGCCGAGCCTTGTTGAAGCCAACTCATTCTTTGAATAAACACTCTTATTCTGAACTTCAAACGAAGAACTACTTTATTGAATTATTCCTTCATACAATTACATATACATATATAAAATACACTCTTGGGCTCTGGATCTTCTCAGATAACAAATGCACTATTTGTAACTCGCGCTCTCTCTCTTTCTCTCTCTCTCTCAGAAACTTTATTGTTTAGTAACTTCTATGTTTATCATCTGATTTTACTCAAATTTTCAGAACACGTCCACGATTGCCTACTTATTAAGACTATCTATTTACTTTACTCCGAAAATCACGAAAATGGCTTACATACCTTTTTTTATGATTTTCGGGGGCGGAAGTGGGCGTGGCCAAATTTTAAAACAAACTTGATCTGCGTGCAACAGATTCCAATGTTGTCACCAAATTTAGTAACTCTAGCTCTTATAGTCTCTGAGATCTGTTGTCTCACAGGGACGGACAGACGGACAGACGAACAGACGGACAGACGGACAGACGGACATGGCTAGATCGACTCGGCTAGTGACGCTGACCAAGAATATATATACTTTATAGGGTCGGAGATTTCTCCTTCTGCCTGTTACATACATTCTCGGTTGGCACTAACTTATAATACCCTTGTACCCTATGGGTACCGGGTATAAAAATGACATTATTCGACCATCTCGGTCTCCCTACAATAACCCCATATGCCTTGTAGGTAGGCACCGACGCTTCTGGATCGCCTAATAAACGTTTAGAAGTCGATTTTAGAAAATTAAATTTGAGAACTATTGCCGATAGATACCCAATGCCGAGTATAAATACGAGGTGTGTTCAAAAAGTATCGCAAATTTTGTGTATTTTCAAAAATTATTTATTTGTTCATGAAAATCTACTTTGTCCCCTGTAAAGTAATCCCCATGCTATATTATACACTTGTGCCAACGGTTTTTCTAATCTTTGAAGCACTTCCAAAAATAATCTTTTTTTAATCTTGTTCAGCTCCATCTTCGATGCCGTCTTTACCTCGTCAAGCGTAGCGTAACATCGTCCTTTCATGGGCTTCTTCATTTTAGGGAACAAGAAAAAGTCACAGGGGGGCAGATCTGGGGAATACGGTGGCTGCGGCATCATTAGTGTGTTGTTTTTGGCCAAAAAGTCGCGCACAAGCAACGATGTGTGAGCAGGGGCGTTATCGTGGTGCAAAAGCCAATTTTTGGCCAATAGGCCAATGCTCTCGGCTTTCTGAAAACATTTTGTACCACCGATAAACGTTGCTTCGGTCCAAGGTAGCTTCTCCGTATGCCACAGTAAACATTCGGAATGCATCCGCGCACTTAATTTCGTTTTTCACACAAAATTTGATACAGGTTCTTTAATCCATTTTTTTGAATAGGTAAAAATCGAAGAAGATCCAAAACACGTGCAAGCACAGTAGCTGTCAACAATTAAGTGAACATTCAAAATGGCCGAGCTTGTCGGCATAAGTGAGAGACAAGAGTACCAACATAACGCCACAAAAAATATACGTAACCCGCGAATTTTGAATTTTCGTGGGTCAAATGTTTCACTACCTTCGACTTTAAGTAATATAAATATAAGGAAATATGAGCTCTGCCTACTACTGCTAGGGCTGAAGAATGCCTCAAGCATTCAATAGATGATGTTCTACGGGATAAAATAGGAACGATCTGTTACGTCTATGTAAACGACGTTGTTGTCTTTTTATACCCGGTACCCATAGGGTACAAGGGTATTATAAGTTAGTGCCAACCGAGAATGTATGTAACAGGCAGAAGGAGAAATCTCCGACCCTATAAAGTATTTATATTCTTGATCAGCGTCACTAGCCGAGTCGATCTAGCCATGTCCGTCTGTCCGTCTGTCTGTCCGTGTGAAACAAAAGATCTCAGAGAATATAAGAGCTAGAGTTACTAAATTTGGTGACAACATTGGAATCTGTTGCACGCAGATCAAGTTTGTTTTAAAATTTGGACACGCACACTTCCGCCCCGAAAACAAAAAAGGTATATAACCATATGCGTGATTTTCGGCGTAAAGTAAATAGATAGGCTTAATAAGTAGGCAATCGTGGACGTGTTCTGAAAATTAAAGTAAAATCGGATGATAAACATAGAAGTTATTAAGCAATAAAGTTTCTGAGAGAGAGAGAGAGAGAGAGAGAGTGAATTTTGTTTAAGGAGTTGCGAAGTTTTAAAAAAAATAAATTATTTGTAATTAAAACACGTCAAGCGGGATTGGTGGGCAAAAATCAACTAAATATTCTTTATTGATAATGTTTTAAAGAAAACTTAATTTAGGTTTACAGAAGTGCTTATTAGGTTTTCTTTCGAATTATTCTGGTTGACATGTGTAAGATCGTTGGCCACTAGTTAGCCTGAATTTAATAACGATCGATGAACTATGCATTTCCTGTTTACTGTGTTATATTGCTTATTTGGATTTTATATTTTCTTAGAACTTTTTTTGGTTGGCATGTGCCAGATCGTTAACCTGTGCATTTCCTGTTTGCTGTATTACTTTAATATATTGTTTATTTAGCATTTAATGAGTTAAGCAATTCTTGTACTTTATTATTAAAAGGTCTAAAGAAGAAATTGGGTTTTGGACATATGTGGGAAGTGAAGTGGGGTTATACGTAACTTCTCCCCCTTTTAGTTAAGAATTCTCCTGAATTCTATTGTTATTGAGCTGAATTTAAAACAATGTAAGCAATTAATACAATTATTAACAAAAGTATGGTTGCATTAAAAAAATAATTTATGTCTTTATGTGTTTTTAATTTTCTTATGTTCGACCAGTTAATCTTATTATTTTCCAATATTTTCTCAAAAGTGATTTGTTTAGTAAAATTTTGAGTTTGGTTTGATTTCTCATATAAAATTCTTTTCTTATCTAATTCGTATGAATTTGTAAAATAATTATTTTCCATACCTATTGTACAATTTGTAAAGTGTATTAGAATATTTTTTTTCATTTTAATTTCATTGCTATTACAATTTTGATATAATGTTTCATTTTTAGCATTCTTAATTACTACGGTTTCTTCGTCTAGTTCTAATATTTGCATTTCATTTCTTTGTATCAGTTTGCAATTTTTCTTAAATACACAATGTTTACTTTTTCGCATTTCTTTTAATTTTTTATTTGTTTTATAGGTGTATGTTGAATTTTTATAGTTAAATATCAGTTCTGATTCCTGATCTATTTCAAAGTTTTCTTCATTAATCATCGGTATTATCTGTTGTATTTTTACTGTTATAAAGTTTTTTGGTATGTCTATTGCGAATACTAAAAGATTATTTCTGAACATAGCCGTAGCTAACTTTATATGGTTTAGTTTGTTGAAATCGATATTGTATATTTTTATTTCGTGATCTGTATATATGCTGGGATGTAATATATTGTATCTAGCAACGTTATCCTGCAAATGTTCAATCTTATTTTTTATTAACTGAATTTTTATCTGTTGGTCGTAATATAAGTTCTCCTGGTATCTGTTATTTTCGAATTTGCTAATTGCATTCAATTGTCTCTCTATTGCCTCTCTATCTGATTTAACTATTTGTTCAATGTATTTTATTGTATCATTAAATACGCATTTATGTAAATTTGCTAGTTTAATGCTTCATCTGTTTCCTGCATGTTTTCTTTAAATGTAGAGATATGATTCTCAACTTCTTTCCTGTCTTCATCGTCCATTGTTCCAAACAACCATTTTGCTGAACTACCTACTACATTAATTAATCCTCTTCTTTCGCTATTGTGGTTTCCATATAGGGTATACAATTTGTTTTTGTTTCAGTTAGTTCCGATTGTAATATGTGTTTGTTGTCATTGTTTGTCATTTCTATGTTTTTCCTATTTCGTTCAAAATATTGTCAATATCTTTTAAGTTTATTATATGTACTACTATATCTGTTGTGATAATTATATCTTGATTTTTCATCTCTATTTGCGCATACCCGTCCTGATCAGGTATTTCTTGAATCGTTAGTGTTCCCGCTGTTGTTGTTATTGCCATTGTCATTAGTATTGTCGTCAGCAACATAGTCGTCGTTAGTATTTTCTGTAAATTTAAAAGGGCGTTTAATATTTATTGGGTCAATATTACCGAGATTTGCTTTTTTAAATTTCGGAGCTTCTTTGTGTCTGACTGCCTTGTAATTCTTTATAAAACCCTTTTCTCGTTTTTCCTCATAATGCCCCCTGTTGCCGTTGTGCTTTTCTAACATTTTTTGTTTAGCGCTATCTATATTTCCTTTTATTTTTGTCAATTCTATCTTATTGTTGTGGGCTTCGCTGGGGGTACATTTGATTGTGGAGTGATATCTTTCATTGTAATATCTCACAGCTCTGTTATGACCAATACTGGTCCTGCGCGTGCAGCTATCGCTCGGGCCATGTCTCGGCTAGCTCTGGTTCGGGTCTTGGGTTACATAACCCGCCCCCTGACACGCGTAACAGACAAAAAAAACATAGAATCGACACTGACGAGGACTCTACGTTTGACAACACTATCTACTGCACAATTCAAACTGACAAAACAAAACGTTCGAAACCTAACGACATTCTTCTAAGAAACCTACTTACATATATCTCCGCAGTCACGTTTTGGCGACTCCTGATGACTTGGAGCCCTTCTGCATTTCCCTGCCCGACCGTTGCAGTCTGCTTGCAGATTATTATTATTTTATTGCAGCTGCCCCTTTCTACCACTACACACCTCTCTACCCTAACACTCAGGATCCCTTCCCTCCTTTTTTCCAAAAATTACTCCATTTCCATTTCTTTCTTTTTTCCGTATTTGATTTATTATTTAATAACATTTAAACCTTTTACGAACTACTTTTTCCACTTTGTCTTCAGCCAATGTTAAGCCCAACCTTAAAATTATTAATAAATATATCACATAAAATTTTAAGCATTTTTAACTTTCCCACGATCTTTTTTTGTTTCCAGTTCTGAGTCCTACCTGATGAGCGCTCAACAAGGGGAACCGAAGATTTCTAGAGGACGTTTTCAGAATTTTTGTACTCAAACAATTAAATTTTAAGACCGGGCCCACTCACAACGGAATCATAATATAACGGCCGATAAACAAATAAGTAAATATTGTGAAATAAATAGATAAATATGGATAAACAAATAAATAAATGTGGATAAGTAAATAAATAAATGTGGATAAATAAATAAATAAATATGGATTAAAAATATCGAAATCACGATGGATATAAATAAATAAAAATAAGCCAATGAAATAAATAAATAAATAAAACGGAATAATAAATAACAAAGATTTTAACACCTAAAAAAACTAAACAGATTAAGAACTATATAAAAAACTAGCTGAAGCCTTTGGTGGCTCCCGGTGCCGCCACTAGGGAGGCGTGTCGGTCTTCCCGGCGCCAAACGAAAATTTTCCGCAAGTCTGTGGCGGCTGTGGCTGCGGCTGCGTGCTTGTACAGTGCCGTCCAAAAATGGGCCCGCCGGCTTCCAAAAAGATGTGGCCTGACCTTCCGCAAAATCACAACTTGCTTCTCGGCCAGCAATCACCACCCAATTTAATTTCGTTTATGACTGTGATGATGATGACTGATGACTGATGACTGGGGTAATCCCTTGGCAGCCCTTGAAACATGTGTCCGGGCTCAAAAAATGGCGCGAGGCCGAAAAATCATGGCCTGGCGTATTTTCCTAGCCTCCTCCTTCGAAGGTCCCCTGGGTTCTGGTCGGCTCTGGATATTTCGCCAACCCGGCTTCCAGTTTTCCGTCTCGGGGATCCCACTTGTTCCTTTCGTCTGGCGTCCAATTTAATTAATTTCATTAAATTTTTAATTTTTTTTTACCCACTGGCGGGCGGCTCTCGCACTCAGTTAATCTTTTTATAATTTATGTTCTTCTTTGACTACTTTCAAAATTTAGTTACGGAGCCGCAATACCGCACTCTTACTCGCCTCAGATTCGTCTGCCCGGTTTGAGAAAACGAAGGAAGCGCAAGCCCGAAAACTTCTGATCCGAGCTCCGTTGTTTCTACTTTTCACTCAAACCGGGTTAACGAACCTTTTCAAAAAGTGCTGCGCATAATTTTGAAATAACCCCGGTTGGCAGTCCCGTCCGACCCCTCTAGCTATTTCTAGCCGGACTCTACCGATAGTTTGGACCTGCCACCCTCCGCCTATCGATAGGTCTGTCGCCACCCGGTATTTCGGACATAACACCACACTGAAATTATTCGATGTCAACATCGAATAATGACAGTGAAAATGTTCGAGCTTTGTAAGCCAGATGAATCAACAAAGGATACAGATTTGACCAGGCTCAGCGCAGGACCTCTGGATTATTCAGCGCCCAACGCGGGAGACCCCACGAACATCCCAATCTACGATCAAGCCTGCCCCGGCACCGTCGCCGCTGTTCTAGCGTGACCCTCCTGAGCAAGTGCTACCCTTTTCGAAAGATGTCCGATTTATATTTTCCTCTCTCTTCCAGGTCCTCCTCGATGGTCGTTATTTCCTCCAGGTTGTAGGGCGATATCCACTGCCGTAGTCCACCTCATTGTTTGAGATCCTTGACGTGAACTACTCCTGCGAGTTTTCCCTTCATGTCTTCCACCTCGTACATGTGATCACCTATCGGCCTCCGAATCCGGCATTTTAAAAACTTCCTTGCGAACTTCGCATTGAAGCACCTTCCGAAGTCGCTCAGCACATGATTCCTCCGAAACGCCTCTTGACCGGGGTAAAACGTCACCTCTCTCGTCCTGCGATCAAAGAATCTCGCACTCGTTTCATGAGCCTCGTGTAGGTTTTTCCTTATGCTGTCCCTCATCAGCGCCATCCTTTCTCCTGACTCCAGACCCTCGAGCTCATTGTCCTCCAACGCCTGTAGCTTCCGTGCCAACTGGTAATCTGCTCCGGTTGTAAACATATTTTGCCCAAACAAGGCAAAATACGGCGTCACCCCTGTAGCTTGGTGGACCGAGCTTCAAGGCCACCTCTATCTCCGGAAGATATTGATCCCAATCCCTGTGGTCTTCCTCCAGGTATGCTCGGATCGCATTCAGCACCGATTGGTTGACCCGTTCTGCTGCGTTTGACTGAGGGAATAGACCGCTGTTTTGACGTGCCGTATTCTATACTGCTCGATCATCTCCTGAAACCGCTTCGCCAGGAACTGTTTTCCGTTGTCCGAGTGTATGGTTCCCGGCACTCCAAAGGTGTGGAAGATCTCCTTGGTCAAAAACTTGACGACTTCCACCGTTGTCGCCTCCTTCATCGCCTTTAGGAATACGAATTTGGAAAAATGATCGACCACAATAAAAATATAGGCATGACCCTTCTTGGAGCGAGGATACTTGCCCAGGAAGTCAATATATAGCTTCTGGAATGGTCTATATGTAATGGTTTCCCTCCCAATCCTGGCTTAGGTCCTCCATACAATGGCTTTGACTCCTTGCATATCTCGCAGCCCCGAACGAAGCTCCGTACCTGGGACACCATGCATGGCCAATGGAACCACTGCCGTAATCTATGCAAGGTTTGGCCATCCCTCCGTGAGCCTTCGTTGGCGGTGAATGGGCTTGCTCGATTAAGGTCTGGCTCAACGATGATGGCACCCATAACTTCCAGCTGTTTTCTTCCAGCTCTGGCTTGCTGCTTGGCATGGTTCGTTTGAACACAAAGCCATCCACCACTTTGAGGTCTGGCCGCTTGTCCTTCTCAGCTTCCACCACGTCTCGTAGCTCCTGGTACTCCTCCGATTCGAACTCTACCGTCTGAAATCCAAGCATCCAGTCGTCCCCCTCCTCTTCTACCGATTCCACCATCCTGGATAGGTATCTGCTATGACGTTTTCCGACCCTTTTCTATGCTGAATGCAGAAGTCGTATGATTGTAACTTCAGCGACCATCGTGCCAGCCTACCACTCAAATCCTTCAAGGACATTAACCATTTCAGGCTTGAGTGATCCGTGATCACTGTGAATGGCATGAGTTCGATATAGGGCCGGAATCGCTTTATGGCCACTGCTGCTAGGCATTCCTTTTCCGTTACACTGTAGTTTCGCTGGCATGAATTGAGTTTTGCGACATAAATGCAATGGGTCGCTCGCTACCATCTTCTTCCTCCTGGAACAATACTGCTCCTACTCCGGAATCCGACGCATCACACTGGACGAAAAATCGCTTTGAAAAATCCGGGTGTCTTAGGACAGGTGCCGTCATAAGCGCCTTTTTCAATGTGCTAATCGCTTGCTCCGCTTCCACTGTCATCTTAAATTTCTGACCCTTTTTCAAAGTGTCAGTCAGCGGCGCTGCGAGATCAGCAAAGTTCTTGATAAACCTTCTATACCATCCCGCCGTTCCTAAGAAGCTCCTCACTGCCTAGGTTTTGAATTGCCTCTACTTTCCTTGGGTCTGTTTTCAGGACTCCGCCGCCTATGATGAAACCCAAGTATCGGAGTTCCTTAAAGCAAAAATGCGACTTCTTCCGACCAATGGTTAATCCTGCTTCTCTCAAGAGTCCCGCCACTTCTTGAAGTGTCTCCAGATGCTCCTCTAATGTCGGAGACACGACCAGCAGGTCATCCAAGTACATAAACACCTTCTCTCAACCTCTGTGGAATCACTTTGTCCATGAGTCGACACAGGCGTTGTGCGGCATTTGTCAGACCGAATGGCATGGTGACGAAATGGTATAATGGGCGGCCTGGAACCGTAAACGCAGTATACCTCCTGCTCTTCTCCTCCAGCTCTATCTGCCAGAAAGCATGCTTCAAATCTACGCTTGAGATAAACTTTGTCGTATCGATCCGACTCAAAATACCCTCAATGCTCTGTTGTGGATAAGCATCCTTTATGGTTATTTTATTAAGCTTCCTAGCATCTAGACAAAGGCGATTTTTCCTGGCTTCCTTACGAGCGTGATCGTATTGCTCCATGCGCTGTCGCTTTCTTCAATCACGCCTAACCGGAGCATTTCGTCAATTTCCTCATAGATGAGGGACTGGACTGCTGGAGACCCTGGATAGTGGCGATCCTTAACTGGCACTGCTCCTTCCACTAGGTCTACTGTGCTTCATTTTGGTTGTCCTTCCCAGGCCGTTCGCTTCGAAGGTAAAAAGGACTCGCAGATTTCTTTCAGCTTCTCCTTTTGCTCTTCGGTCAAGTCGTGTGGTTCTGGTTCCTCCTTCCTCTCCTGCTCCGGGATTACCTCCACCTGTATTGTCTCTGCCTCAAAAATTTCCGGCGCTATCTGGAAACTCTTCCAAAAATCCACTCCCAGATATAGCTCCTGTTCGAGCGATGGACACAAGAATAAGCTCATCGTTACCGTCTCGTTTTTATAAGTTACTGGCATTGTGACTTTGCCCAGGATCTGCTGCGTTGCCCCATTTGCGGTTCTAACTTTGGCAAAATAGGGTTTCCAGGCGATATTCAGCGTTTCCAAGAGCTCTCTACATCCTTTTCCGAGCAGGCTAACGGATGCTCCAGAATCCATTAGTCCCCGTACCGTCTTCTCCAAGATCTTGACCGCAGCATATGGCCGTGGATCCGTTGCTTTGTCTTGTTTTCCTACGGCCTCTACGGACTGCCGCAAACTGTATCGTTCCTGTTTTCTTTTCTGGAACCGATCCCTGGCTTTCCTGATCCTTCTGGATATGACGGTCATCCCTGCTAACTGATGTTCTCCAAATATCCGTTCACGTGCTTTCTTTATAACGACGCACCCGCTCGCTTAGGGTCATGTATATTCGATTAGGACCCTGTTGCATGGCCTCAACGTTATTGCCTAGTTGATGCGAGGTCTCCTCTCGGGCTCTCGTGGAACGCGGTTCGCCCGTCACTACTGCGTTCCGCAAGGCGTTTCCCGTTCTGCAATTGGGGCACTTGGGTGTTACTGTGTTTGGCAAACCGCATTTGTAGCAAAACAGCTTCCGCTGCACTGCCTCGCACTCCAAATAAACATGCCCACTCTGTTGGCAGTTCCAACAAATCAGCAGTTTCTTCGGCGCTACCCCGCCAAAGCTTCAACCGCGCCATCCGACTCCTGCATGGATTCCTGGTCTCCCATGGCATTGCCCCGGAGTTCTTCTACTCTGGCAACTCGCTGTTCTTGTCGGGGTCTGTAGGTCATGGGCATCCGTGCTCGCTGTCTCCCGTGATCTGGATCCAACGTTCGCTCAGCTTCCTTGCACTCGTCGTGGAGGTGTTCCAGCGTGTACACCCTGACCGAGTATATCCACTGCCTCATCGGTTCCGCCAGGTTGCGCTTTGCCGTTTTGACCACCCAATCGTTGTCGACCCTTCCACCCACAGATGCCACCAGTCGCCGGAGCGCAGTAAAATATTCCTCTAGGGACTCTCCCGGGCGCTGTTTTCGTTCTGCGATGTCCTGAATCCGATCATAGTCGCTACGGTTATCACAATAGCGACGTTGAAGTGCCTCCTTGAGATCTCTCCAGGTCCTTGGCGGTTTTGTCCTGATCTGAAGCCAATACCATTCGGATGCCTCCTCTGCGAGCAGTCGGTGGAAATCGCGTAGGAGATCTGGCCATGGCATTCCGTAGTGTTCCTGCAGATGCTCGACTCGAAACAGGAAGTCCTCCGCGCTCATGGTTCCATGACTCCTGCGAATTGGAATCCCCACTTGTCCAATGGAACATAGTGCCTTGGCCGGTTTTGCGGTCGCAAATCTCCCGATCCTACAGCTCCTGCTCCTCTCCAAGAATTTCCGCTCACGTTTACTGGCGGGAGGTACTCGCCTCGAGCCTGTCTTTCAAACCGCACTCTTGGGTGTTGTGGAGTCCCCGGGAATCTGGCATCGTTGGACCTATAGTGCCCGCCATCTCTCGGAGCGCTCGGATGAGGCGCGTTTTGATTTCCACTCGGCGAGTGCTGATTCCTCCAGAGGTTTTCGGTAGCATTTGCCGATTGAGCCCCATTCCTTCCAAAGGGATTTTGTGACGTTGGTCTATCAATTGGATGGCTGAGAATACTTCCCAATCCCGGGTTTCGGCTTTGATCCAAGGCTTGATTTGCGTCTGCAGCTGCTTCTTCGACTGAATTTTTAGTTTCAGCCGGACTTTTGTGGACCGTCTCCTTACTGCCCGATGGATTCTTGGCTCTTTGTGTTGCCGTAGATGACCCGGATGACTTGGACGTTTCCGAACTTCCATCTCTGAGATCCAATCGCCTCATGATCTCGGCAAATCCCGTCTGCATGCACCGATCGATCCTGACATCCACGAGCTGCTGCATATCCACCCTTAGTTGCTATGGGATGTTTGTATTGTAGCTCCCTCCTGTTGAATGAGCCGTATGCCTCAGCGTTCTCTTGGCTATACTGCTCTTGGATAGGGTCGAGAATGATATGTGAATATGTGCCATATGGAGTGGAAGCCTGATCGAGATTTAGGGTCCTCGGGTTGGAACCCCTTCGCTGTGCTCCAAACAGATCCCTGTCCCTAGCTAACTCTTGCCTCTCCGAATCCCTCTCCTCTTCTTGGCCCACGGTTTGTCCCTCTTCCTCCTGCATGGTTGACAATCCCGGACCACCCATATGTTTTTTTTAAATAAATAAATAAATAATAATAAATAAACAAATAAAAACTAGAAAAAATCAAAAACACAAAATATTCTAACAACAAAAATATAAAATTCTAGAACAAATAATTTGGCGGTAATCCACCCAAACTCTTTCTAATTATTTATTTCTTTGTAGGCAGAAGGAAGAAGTTCACCCAGCGTTAGGCAAAGTGTGTGATTGTTCACGTGCTGCGGATATACATACATGTAAGACACCTAAACAAAACAAACATTGTCATTTGGCACTGTCGACTATTCTAAACATCATATATTATGATGTTTGATAGTCAAGTATCCAATACACAATTTTACTTAAAACTAATTATTTTGTCTTTCCATTAGGTGTCATCGCCAAGGAGAAACTATGCGGATACCACTCTCTCCTACCCTGGAGCAAAGGTTACCGGCACTTCGTCTGGTCGCTGCACAATGTTCGCTAAACTGCTGAACTTGGGTCGCCTGACGATCTCATGCTTTACACCCGGAAAACAAATAATTAGTACTATCCTAATTTTAATTTATTTAAATTCAAAACAAATATTTTAAACTCTTAGTTATCCCCTCTGTTTATCCAAACCCAAAAATCCTCTAACGAGCTGCAATGTAATTAAATTGTATTCTTATTAATTGTAAGTCCGTTATTTTCCGTCCGATGTCCACACCAAAATTCCGCTAACTACCACATTAAAATGGGCAGTGTCGAATTTGGCCATTTTCCTTGTTCCCGGTCGCTATGTGTTACAGACTCTTAGCTGAACACAGTCGCCGGTTCCTCCTCCGATTCTGTCCGATGTTTACTAAACCTAATTTATACCTAACAAATACAACAACAAAACTATCTTAAAGTAGATCACAGTTTAATATCACAGATTTCGGATTTTATATTGCACGTGGATTGCGCAAGTCAATTTATTAGGCTTGGCCTTATATTCGACGACATCAACCCGACCTGTTCAAACAAAATCCTTTTCTCCTGACATTAATCTATGATCCCTTATTATTATAATTTTGGTCCTAGGATCACAAATCTGGCCCAGGGACCTCTCGAGCGATCCCTACTCCCTATCCCCGATCCTAGTAGCAAAATTTGTACCCATTTCTATCGTCCTTATGGGGGACATAGTGTTGTTTTCAATTTGGGCGCCATGGCTGTTATGACCAATACTGGTCCTGCGCGTGCAGCTATCGCTCGGGCCATGTCTCGGCTAGCTCTGGTTCGGGTCGTGGGTTACATAACCCGGCCCCTGACACGCGTAACAGACAAAAACATAGAATCGACACTGACGAGGACTCTACGTTTGACAACACTATCTACTGCACAATTCAAACTGACAAAACAAAACGTTCGAAACCTAACGACATTCTTCTAAGAAACCTACATACATATATCTCCGCAGTCACGTTTTGGCGACTCCTGATGACTTGGAGCCCTTCTGCATTTCCCCTGCCCGACCGTTGCAGTCTGCTTGCAGATTATTATTATTTTATTGCAGCTGCCCTTTCTCTACCACTACACACACCTCTCTACCCTAACACTCAGGATCCCTTCCTCCTTCTTTTTCCAAAATTACTCCATTTCATTCTTTCTTTTTTTCCGTATTTGATTTATTATTTAATAACATTTAAACCTTTTACGAACTACTTTTTCCACTTTGTCTTCAGCCAATGTTAAGCTCAACCTTAAAATTATTAATAAATATATCACATAAAATTTTAAGCATTTTAACTTTCCCCACGATCTTTTTTTGTTTCCAGTTCTGAGTCCTACCTGATGAGCGCTCAACAAGGGGGAACCGAAGATTTCTAGAGGACGTTTTCAGAATTTTGTACTCAAAACAATTAAATTTTAAGACCGGGCCCACTCACAACGGAATCATAATATAACGGCCGATAAACAAATAAGTAAATATTGTGAAATAAATAGATAAATATGGATAAACAAATAAATAAATGTGGATAAGTAAATAAATAAATGTGGATAAATAAATAAATAAATATGGATTAAAAATATCGAAATCACGATGGATATAAATAAATAAAAATAAGCCAATGAAATAAATAAATAAATAAAACGGAATAATAAATAACAAAGATTTTAACACCTAAAAAAAACTAAACAGATTAAAAACTATATAAAAAACTAGCTGAAGCCTTTGGTGGTTCCCGGTGCCGCCACTAGGGAGGCGTGTCGGTCTTCCGGCGCCAAACGAAAATTTTCCGCAAGTCTGTGGCGGCTGTGGCTGCGGCTGCGTGCTTGTACAGTGCTGTCCAAAAAATGGGCCCGCCGGCTTCCAAAAAGATGTGGCCTGACCTTCCGCAAAAATCACAACTTGCTTCTCGGCCAGCAATCACCACCCAATTTAATTTCGTTTATGACTGTGATGATGATGACTGATGACTGATGACTGGGGTAATCCCTTGGCAGCCCTTGAAACATGTGTCCGGGCTCGCAAAATGGCGCGAGGCCGAAAAATCATGGCCTGGCGTATTTTCCTAGCCTCCTCCTTCGAAGGTCCCCTGGGTTCTGGTCGGCTCTGGATATTTCGCCAACCCGGCTTCCAGTTTTCCGTCTCGGGATCCCACTTGTTCCTTTCGTCTGGCGTCCAATTTAATTAATTTCATTAAATTTTAATTTTTTTATTTTTACCCACTGGCGGGCGGCTCTCGCACTCAGTTAATCTTTTTTACAATTTATGTTCTTCTTTGACTACTTTCAAAATTTAGTTACGGAGCCGCAATACCGCACTCTTACTCGCCTCAGATTCGTCTGCCCGGTTTGAGAAAACGAAGGAAGCGCAAGCCCGAAAACTTCTGATCCGAGCTCCGTTGTTTCTACTTTTCACTCAAACCGGGTTAACGAACCTTTTCAAAAAGTGCTGCGCATAATTTTGAAATAACCCCGGTTGGCCGTCCCGCCCGACCCCTCTAGCTATTTCTAGCCGGACTCTACCGATAGTTTGGACCTGCCACCCTCCGCCTATCGATAGGTCTGTCGCCACCCGGTATTTCGGACATAACAGCTCTCTGCATAATTTGTTTTACTGACATATTCGACGCTTCCGTTTTATATGTTATTCTAAACTTTTCTGCTAGTGAATTGTGTAGTCTTTCTACATCTGAATTGCCAGTGTGACTATTCGGTTTTGTTAAGTGTAATTCTATCCCTTCTTGTCTTAGTAGTTCTTTAATCCTGAATGAATCAAATTCGTTATCAGCTATTATTTTACCTGGTTTGCCTATTTTCGTAAAATGTTCCTCCAATTGTTCTACTATAGTGATATGATTTCTATCATTTAATGGGTATACTGCTGCGAACTTTGAAAATTTATCTATGGTCGTTAAAAATGTGTATTTTTATTACATATGTATCCAAGTGTATTATCTGATTTTTATCTGATGGGGTTTCCGTTTTACTGAATTTATTTTAAATAGGATTTCTATCATATTTTATTTCTTTGCAAAAATCGCATTGATTTATAACCATTTGCACCAACTCTAAAAATTTTGGAAAGTAAATCTTTTTTTCAATTGGTTATATGTTTCCTGAATTCCTGAGTGCATACTTTCTCTTACATGATAAAACGAAATTTGTCTTACTGCTTCTGTTTCATGTTCAATATCTTGAGCTCTGAGTGTGCATTTTATGAATTCTAATTGTTTGTTGTCTGAAAACATTTCTATTAGTTTTTCTTGTACAATGTTATACTCTTGATACGATAATTCTGAATAGATTCCGACTTTTCCTTTGTGTATATATCTCCTGAAAATATCTTCCATTGTTGGAAAGTCATGTTTTGCTATAAATATTATTGATTTTCCATGTATTGTTTTATACTCGTCTGTTTTACTGTCTGTAATAATTATTTGTGTTTTATATTTGTTAACTATTTCCTCTTTTATGTAAAAATGATTGTGTAAGTTTTATTCGGCTGAGTGTACTGTTGACGTTGAGAGATTATCTTCAATGTTTGCTATCATGTTTATGTCTGAAATATTATCTTTGTATTCATTGTCTCTTTCTGTTTTCGGTATTGTTCGTAAGGTCGCTGTCTTCCAGTCTGCTAAGAAAATCTGCCACTCTGTTCTCTTTTCCTTTCAAGTAATCTATCTCAAATTGATATTCTCCTAATTTTAATAACCATCTCTGGTGTCTAGGTGAAATATCTTTACCTTTATGTTTTGAGTGTAAGAATTTTATTGGCTGGTGGTCAGTTAATATTTTAAATTTATTCCCGTAAAGGTATGGTCTGAAATAATTGACGCTCCATAGTATTGCTAGGAATTCTTTGTCTGTTGCTAAGTAATTTTTTCATGATTGTTTAGCGTTCTTGATGCAAAGCAGATTGGATGACCGTCTTGAGATAGGACAGATCCAATTGCATAATTTGATGCATCTGTAGTTAATGTAAATTTTTTCAAAATTGGGATATCTTAAAATTGGGTGAGAACTGATTAAATGTTTTAATTTTTTAAATGCTTCGACATAGGTGGGGTCTTTTAGATTTATTTTAACATTTTTTTTCAAATACTTGGTTATTGGCTGTGCTACTTTAGCATAATCTTTTATAAATTTTCTGTAATAACATGTTACACCTAAGAAGCTTTTTATTTGCTTCTCTGTTCGTGGTAACAGTAATTTTTCTATGATTGCGATCTTATTTGGATTTGGCTTAATGCCCTCTTTTGTAAGGATATGTCCTAGAAATTCAGTTTCCTTTTCATGAAGTTACACTTGTCAATCTGTATTTTTAAATTTTTCTTTTCTAATATTTGGAATATTTCGTTAATAGCTTGAATATGTTCTTTTAATGAGGTGCTGAAAATAAGTATATCGTCTATATACACGACGCATTTTTATTAATGTGATCCCTAAGTATTTCATGCATTAGTCTTTGGAATGTGGCAGGGGCATTTTTAACCCAAATGGCATTCTTATAAACTCATATAGTCCATGTGGCGTTACGAATGCCGTTTTTTCTGTCTGATTCTCGGACTAAGATCTGATGGTAGCCTTTGGCTAAATCTATTGTAGTGAAGTATTGAGCTCTTCCTAGTTTATCCAAAATAGAATTAATGTTCGGAATAGGAAATTTGTCGTCTATGGTTATTTCATTTAATTTCCTGTAGTCTATTACTATCCTAAACTTTTTCTTTCCTGAGTTGTCGATCTTCTTCGGGATTACTATAAGTGGGCTAGAGTATCTTGAATTACTCTTTCTAATTATACCCTGTTCTTCCATTTCCTTTATTTGTTTCCTAACTTCTTCCTCGTGTTGTGGTGGGTATCTATAAAGTTTTGAGTTTAACTGTTCCTCTGTAGTGGTCCGTATTTCGTGTTCAATTTCTGTCGTACTAGTTAGTTGGTCTCCCTCCTTAAAAAAAGTTTGCTAAATCGTTGTACAATGACTTTAATTTCTCTGACTTCTTCTTCATTTAAGTGGTCGAGTTTCAAATTCTCTAAGTTTTTACTGCTACTTTCTAATACAGAAACTTCTTCGTATTGATATGGATTGTTTATAATTACGTTTTCTTTTGATTTAAAATTAAAACCTTCCTCTCAATGTTTATAATTGCATTCAAAAATTTAGGAGGTCTATCCCTATGATAAAATTGTATTTTCTTCCCTTAAGCGGGGCTAATTTCCATCGTACTCTTGCGTTATTTGGTAAGTTAAATTCTTTTGGGGCTGTGGTATGAATTTCGTACGCTATTACGTCTTTGCTGTTAATTGTAGTGTATGGTATGGGCGTATTAAGTCTCATTTTTCTGTAACCGTTAATCTGGTCGCTAACTAAACTCAAGGTGGCTCCTGTGTCTAGTTCTATTAGTGGTAACCCATCCGAGGCGGCTTCGTAAAAATAACCGTATTATTGAATTCTGCCTGTGGATAGTTTTCCATTTGATTATTATCGTGTTTACTGTTCGAGTTATGGTCACTGTTGTAGTTGTCATTTTCGTATCTGCTTTGGTCGGTATTGTTTTGGTGTTGGTTGGCTTCTATGTTATCTACCTCCATAGGTACCACATTCGCTGGCCTATTTTGCCTAGACTAATGTGATCCTGCTTGTTGATTCCACTGATTATTTTGATATCGTCTACTTTGTCCGGAGTTATTGCCTCTAAAATTCTGAGGGGTATTGTTCTGTCTAACTTGTCCTGAATTGTTGCTCTGATAATTTTGATGTACATTTTGCATTGTATTGTTTTGCTGATTATATTGTTGATTGGTATTCTGGTTGTTGTTCCTGTAATTGTTTTGATTAGGTCTACCTTTCCTATACTGACACCTAATGCAACTATTCTCATATCTGCGTTGCATCAATATCTTTAATATAGTGCTTAAATCTCTGACTTCGTAGATCTTGTCTAGTAAAGTGCCTTGTGTCATTTCTTTGGCTGTGTTAACTAATAAACTTTCGACATTACTTAAATCTATAAAATTATCATTCATATGATACACAATTAATTCATCATTTTTATATTTTATATTTTGAATGTCTACTGCAAGCTCGCTCACCGAATTCACTCTCAGGTCACATATCCTCTTGTAGATTTGGTGCGGCTCCGTGTCTGGTCTGTACCTTAACTTCAAGGTGGCTTTTATCAGGTCCCAGTTGTCCGGCTCCGGGATATTTATTACTGCATCCTTTGCTTGACCCTGAATTGTCCTGTAGAATATTGTCCTTGTGGCTTCTCTCTTGAGTTGTGGGTCCTCTACCGTCTGTAACAGGTACTCCACGCTACTGAAGAAGGAGTTGATGGAGATTTCCCCGTTCCCGTAAAGGTTGCCAAACGATTGATGTTTTTGAACAACCGCTCTTGTTGGGCTGGGTTGTTTCCATTTCCTTGAGCTGTACATACGCTTGTTGCAGTTGCTCCAGCTGTCTTTCCCTAATGGCCAATTGTTCCAAAGATCCGCTTGGGGCATCTGGCCGTTATCGTGAGCCATCCTGCTATTGTCGTATGAAGCGATCCTTCGCTGCCTTCTTATATCCAGGTTGAGTTGATTTCCTTCTTAGCGCTGTCTAAGTCGATTTTAGTTCGATCTCTCCAGGCATTAATCCACTGATTTTTAGTTTGATTTAATGCTGTTGCGCTGCTTGGTCTGGTTTTGCTTTGATCAATGCACTTTTCTATGCACTGCACCACGTTCACTTAGCGGACTGATTTTTAGTTCGCTTGTGTTCGCTGACTTTTGTATTTTTATTTATTACAAAAATTTTTGTTATATTTTTTCACTTCACGTTAAGTTCGATTTGAATAATCACTGGACCCTCTTTAATTAAAAAGGATCCTACCGACTGCGCCAATTTTGTTAAAGGAGTTGCAAAGTTTTAAAAAAAATAAATTATTTGTAATTAAAACACGTCAAGCGGGATTGGTGGGCAAAAATCATCTGAATATTCTTTATTGATAATGTTTTAAAGAAAACTTAATTTAGGTTTACAGAAGTGCTTATTAGGTTTTCTTACGAATTATTCTGGTCGACATGTGTAAGATCGTTAGCCTCTAGTTAGCCTGAATTTAATAACGATCGATGAACTATGCATTTCCTGTTTACTGTGTTATATTGCTTATTTGGATTTTATATTTTCTTAGAACTTATTTTGGTTGGCATGTGCCAGATCGTTAACCTGTGCATTTCCTGTTTGCTGTATTACTTTAATATATTGTTTATTTAGCATTTAATGAGTTAAGCAATTCTTGTACTTTATTATTAATAGGTGGTAAAGAAGAAATTGGGTTTTGGACATATGTGGGAAGTGAAGTGGGGTTATACGTAACTAGCGCGCGCACGTGCATGTTGCTCAACATGTTCCTAGCAACATTTGCCTTTGTTGGGTGTTGCTCATCATGTTCCTAGCAACATTTTTCGCTTTTGAGAGTTGCCCAACATTGTTCTAGCAACATTTGTCTCTTTTGAGTGTTGCTCAACATGTTTCTAGCAATATTTGTCTCTATTTGTCAACATTTCCTTTTTTCCATGTTCATGTGCTGTTTAATTTCACCCACAATGCTTTGGGTACCGGGTATCTTACAGTCGGTCACACTCGACTGTAGCTTTTCCACTTGTTAATAACTGAATAGTCTCATATTTTCCATATTGGACAGGTTTTAAAGAACCCTTTTTTTTAAAGAAAGTGCCGACTTTATTGATTTTGTTGTCACAAAGGAGGGCACTAGGAAAAGTCACTACAAGGTAAAAGCAATCAAGAAGTTCAAACAACCAAGAAATTTGTTCGAGCTGAGATCGTTCTTGGGCTTAGCAAGTTACTGTCGATGCTTCTCCAAAGATTTCTCATCAATAGCGAGACCTTCGACAGATATTCTGAAAGGTGAAAGTGGCAAGGTCAGCAAATACCGTTCAAAAGGCATTTCGGTGAGTTTTGATAAGCCCCAGCAAAGCGCATTTGACAAGCTTACAAATATCCTTTCTTCAGAGGACCTTATTCTTTATTAACCATATTTTACGCGACCATTTGATTTGAACACTGATGCTTCATCCTTTGGCATAGGTGCAGTCATGTCTCAAGTAAACAGGCCTATAACGATATCTAGAAACATGAAAGATATAGAATTTATTAGCAATTGTATTAGTTATTAGCAATTGTATGGTCCTTGGATAGTCAACGTCACTACCTCTTTGGAAAAGTGATATAAAAATATTTACGTACCATCAGCCCCTTATATATGCGATATCTTATAATAGTCCTAATTCAAAACTTAAGCGTTGGAAGAAAGCGGTGGAAAGATTATGTACAAGCCAGGGAAAGAAAACTGTGTGACTGACGCTTTGTCGCGACACAATATTTACGCTTTGCAAAGCTTAGCAGAGTCAGATCGAGCCACTATTCACAGTGTCATTGACGCCACGGAAAAGCCACTTAACAGTTTTCAAAATCAAATCGTATTGGAGGATGCGTCCACGCCAAGTATGCGACTATTTATAGTGTTTGGTACAAAAACTCGCCATCAAATTGATTTTTCGTAAAGCCCAACGTCGTGAATGCCATACATTGTAAGCTTCCAGTCTTGGCCCATATTCAAGATAGTCTGGTTCGGAGCTTCCCTGCCACTAAATTTTGGCATTGCAAGTCTTGGGTGGCGGACGAACAAAAAGAAATATTAGTTTTGAAGCATAACAATTACACTAGTTTACACTTAAAATGCTCCAAGCCTGTTGATGCGAAATTCTGGCAGAGTTGAGTCCCCAGATCACGAAAATGGCTATAATTTTTTTCTCTATGGATACGTTTTTTTAAAGATTTTTTAAAGTTTTACACAAAAAAATTCTGCTCATTTTACGTTTCTCATTTTATAGCTCGATTTGTAGCCAACCAATTTAGCCGTCGAATGTTTTATTTTACAGCTAATAAACTAACCTTTCGATTTTTTTACACTTTATGTATATTGGATAAGTACTTTGTGTGCTGGAGGTCGATAAACTTGAAAAAAGTGGAAATGTTAATCTGTTAACTCAAATGTTAACATGCTGCTAGCATCCTAAAAACTCGAAAAAAATCCGTTGAAAAATCAAAACGTGTTTTTTTCTAAATTTAATCGCCCAAAGTATGAAACAGGCCTTCCACTCCAGAAATCCGTTGAAAAATGGATTTATCGTGGATTTTCAAAGTTAAGTAAAATGAGAAATTTTTTAAAATTTTTGGCCAGATGTCTACTAGATTAAGGGTACAGTGTTGGACACCGCCTTTAGATGGTCTGTTAACTTTGCTAGATGTGATGAACAGCCGGATTTAGCTATGAAAAAGCTAAGTTTTGTTAAATAAACAAAATTTACAAAATTAAGTTGAAGTAAGATAAAAATTAAATAATCGCCTTTATATACATACATAGACAATGTATTAATTTGATTTGGGTCATTGGTACCATTAAGCGGCCTCACGGCCTTAAAACGTGGCATAAAAACAAACATTTTTTCTGCAGAAAAAAATATAGCAGCAGTATTCTGTACAAGAGCGCCCCTTCAAATCTATATTACTCCTGAATTTTAGTTGAGATGTGGTCAAGATCTTAACCTATTCATTAAATTTGATTATTTAATTTTTATCTTACTTCAACTTAATTTTGTAAATTTTTGTTTATTTAACAAAGCTTAGCTATTTTTTTCATAGCTAAATCCGACTGTTCATCACATCTAGCAAAGTTAACAGACCATCTAAATTCGGGGTCCAACACTGTACCTTTAATCTAGTAGACATCTGGCCAAAAATTTTAAAAATTTCTCATTTTACTAACTTTGAAAATCCACGATAAATCCATTTTGCAACGGATTTCTGAAGTTGTAGGCCTGTTTGATACTTTGGGCGATCAACTTTAGAAAAACACGTCTTGATTTTTCAACGGATTTTTTCGAGTTTTAGATGCTAGCAGTATGTTAACATTTGAGTTAACAGATTAACATTTCTTTTTTCAGGTTTATCGACCCCAGCACAAAGTACTTATCCAATATACATAAGGTGTAAAAATCGAAAGGTTAGTTTATTACCTGTAAAATAAAACATCCGACGGCTAAATTGGTTGCCTACAACTCGAGCTATAAAATGAGAAACGTAAAATGAGCAGAATTTTTTTGTGTAAAACTTTAAAAAATCTTTTAAAAAAAACGTATCCATAGAAAAATCAAATTAAAGCCATTTTCGTGATCTGGGGACTCAACTCTACCAGAATTTCGCATCAACAGGCTTGGAGCATTTATTTATTTTTATTTTGTAAACTGGTTTTTAAGGCTTAATAACTCCCAAACCTTAAGTTGCCCAGAGCGGGTATTAAGCTTAAAAAGAGATTTGGCCTTTCTACTTCAATATTAAACAAGAATATCCAATGGGAGACCTTTCGTTCTTTAGTTATAATGCATTTTACAAACTTAAATTTGTCACAAATTTTTGCTATGTTGTAGCCCTGATATTTCAAACATTTTTGTTAGAGACTGCTTTGGGTTCGGAACATTGATATTTCTTCAAACTTTCCAAGAATTAACTGTTATTAAGTTGAATACATTTAGAACAAATTCAACTTCATATATAAATATGATAATGAAAAAATGTCCAGAGAATGTGTTGTTGGCCCATAAAACGTTTGGTTTGTTTACTTAAGTTATTATCCCAAACCAATGTTTCTAACCAAAGCCAAGACTCTCACCAGATTTGTTAAGTTTCAGGGCTACAACATAGCAAAAATTTGTGACAAATTTAAGTTTGTAAAATGCATTATAGCTAAAGAACGAGAGGTCTCCCATTGGATATTATTGTTTAATATTGAAGTAGAAAGGCCAAAGCTCTTTTTAAGCTGGATACCCGCTCTGGGCAACTTAAGGTTTGGGAGTTATTAAGCCTTGAAAAGTACCGATTCAAGCAGTGCATGATACTTTGACCGCGATTATCTCAAAATTGGTGGGTGATGGAAACTTTTCAGTTTCGGACTAGTAATATACCGGTGCAGATCTATCAGAATCAATGGCTTTTATTCGCCGGCATTTTTCTGGTCGACCAGCGTTATCACAGGGCTGCTCAGGAGAATATTATACCAGTGCTGCTTGAGTATGATTTTCAAAAAATGGGTAAAATCGCGGCCGAAATCGTTTTAAAGTGCAACATTTGTCAAAAGGCAAAATATAAAACGCACCCATTAAAGCAGGAATTAGGAATTAGCCCAATACCATCGCGGGTGGGAGAAAAGTTACCTATGGACATCTTCACAACAGGGGGAAAGTTATTTCTCACGGCTATCGATAAATTTAGCAAGTTTGCGGTGATCCAACCAATATCATCGCATGCTATAATAGATTTAAAAGTTGTTACGTCGGTGGTGTCGTTGTGCCTCAGTCCTTACGGGACATAGGGCTGAGGGAGTGGCCGCCCGGATAGCAGACACGATTTGTGCAGCTGAGCTCGCCGGATTTGGGGTGGGTTCTTTGGACGCCACTCGCCTCTCCAAACGTAATCAGAATAATTATTTACGTGCCTTAAAATAAAAGAAGAGGTGTTCGTCAGTCTGTCGTTCTGTCCTCACCGCCGGCAAGCTTCGCGTAAGCTTGATCATATCCGATCGGCAGTGCTTCAGCCAATTCCCTCCCCTTCACGACTTCGCGTGCCAATGGATCATCGCTGGCTGCGCTATATGATACCCTGAAGTGTATATTCGTCAGTCAAAAGTTATGTCTTTTGCTTGACCCATTTTTTTCCATTCGTACCATTGCCCCCCTTTAATATGGTTTCTACCAAGACATGTTTAGTATTCTGTGAACATTATAAATTTATTGTAAAGGTTTACTATTCTAATATATGTCATTGACATGCAGAAAAAGATAAATTGAATTAAACCTAATTGTAATTGGAGTGACATTAATTGAACAACTAAAAGTAATTGTGTAAAGAAAAATTGAATCTTAGACCTGAGGATATATGTATATTTATATATATGTTATTTAAAAATCATAGAGAATTATAAAATTAAGTATTTAAAATGAAAAAAAATTATCATTATAGAAAATTTATTTGAATAGTATATTTGTATATTTTTACTTATATTTAATATTCAAAAGAAACGAAAAACAAAACTATCATTATAGGAATTAAGTCTGAATAAACGGTAAGAATGCGTATGTATTATGTTTGATTTAAAAATGAAATAAAATATTTCTCCTAGTGGAGGTATTTGTTGCACATAAATATATATTAGAAAAATTTGGGAACTTTACGTTCCGTAAGGCTTACCCTCTTTAGAGGTCCAACGACGAGAGATCTCCCGGTCGAATCTTGGGCTGTAGAATTTGAGTCATATTATGTTATATTTATGTGCACTTAATGAATTTAAAAAAATAATAAAAAATATGACTAAGTGAAAACTTAGGTAGACAAAATTTAGGTTAAAAAATTATTTATATATATAAATCGTCTTCGCGTTGATTCACTTTGTTGGGCACAGAGGGGGACACTTTTGCATGTGCATTAAATGTATTTATATGCTGCTGCTTGTAGGGAGTCAATATGTATTGCTCAAACTGGGTTTGGTTCTAATATATTTAGACCAGGTAGATAAACACTTCATAAATGAACTAATAAAAAAACTTGGTGGTCTTCACAGGCCCCCATTTGCTGTCTTCAGGGGCATTCGGCTGCAGCTAGGCCTTCTCACATTTCGCCTTCACGAAAACTATTTTGGTTTTGATTTAATGCATTTATTCAGTTTTTATATCTTTTTTGTTGGTTTGGCTGCTGATGGGTTTTGGACATTTTTTTGTTTGACAGTTTTGTTAAACAGGTTTTATTTTTATTTGTTAGAAATGTATAATTGCCAGGACTGGAAAAAAAAATGATTGCTGCTGCTGATTGTTTGTTGCTATTATTTGTTGAACACAGACCTTGGCTTTAGTTGTGGCCACTGGACAAGGTATTGGCCAGAGTCACCACCTTCTCCAACTCGTGTTGGCGGTCCCTGTGCCCCTGGACCATCTTCCTGTAGGCACTTAGTCTCTTGAGTAGCAGGGCGATGAGGAGAATGCCAGTGTTGATCTGGAGTATGCGGTATACCTTATCGATGTCTTCTTTATGGTCCACCACTTCAATCGAGTTGATTACGTTGGCCGGGGAATCGGAAATCTTCGATGAGGTAGATCCCATTTTATTCCCGTTTAGTTATTGCGGTTTGGGTTTTTAGCTCTATGTCTTCCGGAATTAAAAAGGTGCGTCCAATTACTTTGGATTAACCGATACAATTTAAGGTTGCGGTGGTCGATATTAGAAATCTCCCGATGGCTTCCAAGTTTTGGTTGCTTCTCTTCTTTGGTACCAATCGGCCAGGGTCTTTTATACCCAAGGGTGTTCCAGATTCCTACTATTCCACCTGAATGTAACGCTTATGTGTTCCCGGTTAAGTGCATTTCCCCTTTATTGCACCCGAAGTTTAATGTGTTCCCGGTTACGTGCAATTCCCCTTCCTTGAACCCAAAAAAAATGAAAGTTTTCTTGTCCGAGTATTTTCCTACCCAAGAATGGGTGGCCGGCTCACCAACCCACCGGTGCTGGGTTACCGTGGGACCGCAGTCTGAATTGGTGTGCTTATGTATATCAATGCCTGGAACCATGTACTAGCGTAATTTTTGGCAACGCTGCTGTTCGAGGACCGTGGGATTGCAGTACTTTCGTGAACACCGTGAGATCGCCATTTTCGCTCTTGGGCCGTGCATTTGTAGCACCCGGCGTGCTATCTCTATCCCCCTTATTCTCTTCCACGTGTACCTGTTGTCCCCGTCAGCAGAACCGACGTACGTAACAAGCTCGGGTTCGTCGATGCTAGACAGCATGGAATGATCCCGTGAGGAAATTCACACTGGCGGTTATGCCTTTTTCGTGCCCAACGTGGGCTTCGACCCATCCCCTGAGGTTGAGAGTCTCTTGCTCTACCGACTGAGCTAGCCGGGCTGAAATGTACATATGAACCAAAACAAAAAAAAAAAAATATATATAAAAATAAAAAAATATACGATACAGTTACTACTGGGGATCGTCAAACAGGTGCTGAAAAGGAATTAGCTGAAATAAATATTTCCCCCCCTTCCCGAGCGAAGTAAAACAAGTGTAAAGATTTCTTATGTCAATGAATAAATTTTGTTTTATTTATGTTTTTTGTTTGACAGAAAATTTTATTGTGAGTTTCTCCTGGGTCGTACCTCCCCATCCTCATCGTCTGAGGGCTCTTCGTGGGGGAGGTATCCCCTTCCCTTCCAGTAGAAGCGTTCTCCCGGGACTCGGTAGCCCGGGGGCAGGCTTGCTCTTCTCTCCAGTATGCGTTCTTCAAATTCCTCCTCGTGTAGGATCCTCCGAACTTCCCTGTCGACGGCCATTATTGATAGGTGTTGTAGGGTCGGCGGCGCTGGGACTATGGGCACGTCATGCCACCAGTCCCATTCGCGTTGCGACGGCCGCTCTCCCTCCTCTCCTGAAGCCGCCACGAACGTCGGGAAGTATCCCGCCAGTACCCGCTCGTAATGGGTTTGCAAGCCGTGGTTCATACCGAGATCCATTTTGATCGCCGTTTGAATTCATAGTGAAAGCTGAAAACTTGGCGTCGCTCCCCGGAACCGAGAAATCTGGGTTCTCTCTCATGCCGCAAAAATATCTTTCGCATGGTAAATCCCAACGCTCTTTCCGGCTCCGTTTCCTAACTCATACATAGCGTTGCCTTTTTTTTGCAATACATCACATCGAATTCGGTTGGGCCCTAACTTTGCGTTATACCCTTCGGATCGACTGCTTTGTTTGTAGTTTTTTCGGTATACCACCTGTCCTTCAGCAAATTCGACCATCCTACTTCTAGTGTTATATGTTTTGGCCGCCTTTTCGTGAGCCTGCGCTAATCCTTGTTTCACCTTTTCACGAATGAGTTCCATTTTATCTGATAACAAAACATTATACTCCTCTGTCCCTAAGTCTCCGAGAAGCCTGCGCACTGGATACGCACTAGCATGGGTAACCATGCGGGTTCCAAACATAGCGTAATATGGTTCTAAGCCCAGCGCTTCATGATGCCACACGCTATTCAGCTTAGTTGAGTGTCCCAGTTTCGCTGGTCCTTATCAACTGCTGCCCTCAGCATTTGCAAGACCGATCGGTTTACACGCTCGGCAGCATTGGACTGAGGCGAGTAAAATGCTGTTCTCACCGCTTGGATACCATACCGGGAGAGGAATTCGGCGAATATATGCGCTACGAATTGTTTCCCGTTGTCTGAGTGTATATACTCAGGTACCCCAAACTGATGAAAAATATGTCTCTCAAGAAAGTCGATCACCTCCGTGGCGGTAGCCATTCGCATGGGCTGCAGCCAGACGAACTTTGTAAAATGGTCTATACACAAAAAGATTACCGTATTACCGGCCCTTGTCCTGGGATAGGGCCCCATAAAATCGATAAACAGTCTTTGTAGTGGATTTTCCGAAATACGTTGTTGTCCCATAGGTGGTGTGTTGGTCTGATTTGAAGTTTTGCTGATTTTGCAGATTTCACAGGTTTTTTGTCACTTGCTGAACGTCGGTTGTCATGGACGGCCAGTAGTAAAACTGACGCAGCCGAGCTAGTGTTTTGTGAAACCCGCAATGTCCAGCGGAAAGGGCATGATGTGATCTCCAAACTAAGTCTTCACGGAGTTCTGATGGAACCCAGAGTTTCCAAGCTCTGTCATTGCTGATCACATCATGTGTACCGGTACTCAAGCGTTTAAATACTATGCCCTCAGATATCTGAGTGTCTGATATTCTCCCAGCATTTTGCTCAATCCGTTGTATTAATAACTTATACTCTGGAGACTGAAAAGCGTGTGACTTGAGGTCCAGTTGTAATTCCAAAGTATCAGCAGAAGGTGTTTTAATTTCGTCCATATACACCCGTGAGAGCGCATCGGGTACTACATTCAAAGCCCCTTTTCGATGTTCAATTGTAAAATCAAATGCCTGTAATTTAAGACTCCATCTGGCTAGTCTCCCGGATAAATCCTTCTGACCCATGAGCCATTTTAAACTAGCGTGATCCGTAATTACTTTAAACGGCATTCCCTCTACGTAGGCCCGAAATTTGCTGATACTAATTATCGCGGCGTAACACTTCAATTCGGTGAAACTGTAATTTCGCTGAGCTTTGTTTAACTTAGCGGATACATAAGCGATTGGGTGCTCGCCGCCGTCACTGTCTGTTTGAAATAATACTCCCCCCACTCCCGTTGTAGAGGCGTCACATTGTATAGTGAATGGTTTCTTGAAATCTGGTGTGAGCAGCACGGGTGCTGACACCATATTCACTTTCAATGCCTCGAACGCTTGTATCCCCTCTTCACTTAGCTCAAATCTTTTGAGTCTGTCTTTTTTCAGACACTCGTGTAGAGGCGCCGCAATTTGTGGGTAATTTTGAATAAAGCGCCGATACCATCCAATCATTCCCAAAAATCTTCGCAGTCGTTTGGCGGAGATAGGCTGTGGGAAATCCTGAATAGCTTTGATTTTGGACTGGTCAGTTTTTATACACCCCCACCTACTACATATCCCAAATATTTCGCCTGTTTATAGCAGAATTTACTATTTTCTACATTGATGGTCAGTTTTGCCCGTTTGAGACAATCACTGACCTGCCGCAACATCTCCAAGTGTTCTTCAAAAGTAGGAGAACACACCAACAAATCGTCCAAATACACAAATACATTTTTGCGTAGCGCAGCTGGAATTACTTTGTCCATCAGCCGGCACATTCTCTGTGCAGCGTTACACAAGCCAAAAGGCATGACTGTAAATTGATATAAGAGCCTGCCGGGTACGGTAAATGCAGTTTTTTCTCTACTTTTAACTTCTAGTGGGATTTGCCAAAAAGCGTCTTTCAAGTCGATTGCTGAAATATAATATGTTTCTTGCAGTCGACTTAATAGTAACTCAATATGTGGCAAGGGGAATGCATCTTTAATTGTCCGTGAATTTACCTTGCGTGCATCCAAACAAAGGCGGTTCTTTGTGCCCTTCTGCACCAAGGTAACGGGGGAACTCCAGCTACTATTACTTTCCTCAATCACTCCTAGTCCGATCATCCTATCTAGCTCTGCATATACTAGTTGTTGTTTAGCTGGTGATATCGGATAGTGACGCTGCTTAATGGGTAAGTTTTCTTGCGTTACTTCGATGACATGTTCTTCTAAATCGGTTTTCCCTAAGCCCATGTCTGTACAAGACGGAAAAGTATTAATTAGTTTTTGTAACAAGCTATTTTGCTCAGCTGTTAGTTCATGCGGCATGTACGCTGTCTCGGGTCGGGTTACATCTTCTTCTTTCGATACTGCCCCTACTCCTAGCTCTGCGAACTGTGCTAAGCGTCGCCCTGGCAACGGCAACCGAAATTCATCCCAGAATTCAATTCCAAAATAAAACTGCTGCTGTAAGGCTGGCACTATTAAAATTCTAATTCTTTCGTTTCCCTTCCCATTCGACAGGCAAGTGAATTGTGCCTGTAACTTGAGTTCTTCCACCGTTGGCTGTTTGTACGTTTTGTTTCTTCAATGTGTGCACTCTATGCTGTCGCCCCTGCAAAATATTTCCGCCCTCTACCAATGCAATTTGCCCTAGCACCCGTGCCTTGGCGAATAGGCTATTATTTTTTTTATTATTATTTTTTATTTTTGTTTTTCTTAGCAATTTATTTACAGCGGTGTTGAAGTTTTTGTCTTTCCTGTTCTCTATTGTGTCTTTGCCATTAAATATTCGGTCGCGCGCTGCCTCGTATTCTAGTTTTCGCTGACAATAGGATTTGTCTGGCGAAATCTGTACTGGCCGCGCGTGGTTATGCCTGATTATGATGGGGTAGGACTGGTCTGAGCAGGCTTCCCAGACCCTCCTGTCAGACTCTGTTGTAAAAACGCTGACTCAGTCGAATGATATGAGTCGTTTTTGCCACAGAAGTTACAGGTTGTCTCGTGAAATCGGGCTTGGCATCTGGCCCCTCGGTTCCTCCTCGTTTCCGGTAAAATCTGGTGGTTTGTTACAGGTGTAACAAAGATAGGTGTGGAACGGCGACGTACATTCTTTCCCTGAGTCGGCGTCCCTCCTACCTGGCAAAGTGTCCCACCTGGCTTTCTGTCAAAACGTTTCCTCTCCCATACGAGGCTCCCCGTTGTTCTGAGGAGTACGGCTCTTTTGAAATGCCTCGACTTGATACTCACCTGTTTCGATGTCACCCACTGGGTCTTCGATGATTTCGTTTACATGTCTAGGTCGAGCCCGTTTCTCTCGGATCCATTTCTCAACTCTAATCCCCTTTTTTCTTAAAGGCCGCCAAGGTATTTATCGGCGAGGCAAGTAAGAAAGCTCCCATTTGTGTGTTCAGGTTCTCCTTCAAAATTCCTACGAAATTATCTTCCGGAATTTTGTTTTTTAATTTGAATTGGAGATTATGCATGGCTGCAATAAAATCGTCAAAGCTCTCGTTGTACCCTTGGCGTCGTTCCATAAGTTCTTTAATGGTAACGTAGTCATTGTCTGACGTAGAGAAAGCCTTAGTCATTTCGTTAGTCATGTCATAATATCCAAATTCAAAATCGTCAGCCCGATCTTCCATCAATTGCCAGTACCATTTGGCGGCCGTGCCACTCAGTAAACAGTGGAATTCCCTAAAAACTTGTTCGTGATTGTACCCATGCATCTCCATCAGGCGGCTCACTCGAAATAGAAAACTTTCTACAGATACACCCCTGCTGGATCCATCGAACTTCAGATTCCATTTGTCATATCTGACTGGTCGAGTTCCCGGGTGGCTGGTAAGCTGAGCCTCACTGTCTCTAGAGTTGCAGTGGTATTGGTTCTCCCCCACTCTCTCCCGCGGACTTGGTACTGGTTGATTTGCTGCGGCAGGTATATGTCTTGGCTCGGGTTGGCTCCGCCGAACTGCTCCCTGCCTCTGGGATGTCGAACTGACCTCAGGGTTCCCCCTGGGTATTGGGCTCTTCCTAGGTTGTGTCGCTGACAGTTCCGTTACCTTGCGCTGCAAGCTGCTGAGATCCTCTTGTAGCTCAGCCATTCTAGTTGCCATGGTCGTTCTAATCTAGGCCTCTTGGCCTAGCCCCTTGGGTATTCGGAAGAATGCTGGACCGCCCTTGTGGTGGTCCTAACTCAATGTGTTCCCCCCCAACAGCCAATTCGGAATCGTCCATAATGACACTACTACGATCGGCCAGACTTCCTAAGTTGTTTAGCTTGCTATTAAAGCTTAGTGACTGGTTGTATTCGCCGACTGGTGACAAACTGGTCCTTTCTTCTGGTAATTCGGCCCTAATTTGCCTAGCTGCTCCAGCAGCCAGAGTTGCTGCTCTAGTTGCTCGCAGCGAAGGTATATTAAAAGTAACTTTCTTCTTCTTCTTATCTCCTGCCATATGTTATCGTAATCTGTATAGTTATATTCAGTCGACCACTCTGTCGCGTAACCGAATCGCTTATTTATCGTGTTGATTAATTAATTGTTTCGTAGTATATAAACATAGAAATGTATATATATCTTCTATCTATATATATAAAAAGTGGGAAAGCTACAGTCGAGTGTGACCGACTGTAAGATACCCGGTACCCAAAGCATTGTGGGTGAAATTAAACAGCACATGAACATGGGAAAAAAGGAAATGCTGACAAATAGAGACAAATATTGCTAGAAACATGTTGAGCAGAACTTAAAAGAGACAAATGTTGCTAGGAACATGTTGGGCAACTCTCAAAAGCGACAAATGTTGTTATTAACATGCTGAGCAACACCCAACAAAGACAAATGTTGCTAGGAACATTTTGAGCAACACACACGTGCGCGCTCTCTCTCTCTCTCTCTCTCTCTCTCTCGCTCAAAAACTTTATTGTTTCATAACTTCTATGTTTACCATCCGATTTTACTCAAATTTTCAGAACACGTCCACGATTGCCTACTCATTAAGCCTATTTATTTATTTTACGCCGAAAATCACGCATATGGTTATATACCGTTTTTATGTTTTTCGGGGGCGGAAGTGGGCATGGCCGAATTTTAAAACAAACTTGATCTGCGTGCAACAGATTCCAATGTTGTCACCAAATTTGGTAACTCTAGCTCTTATAGTCTCTGAGATCTGTTGTCTCACACGGACAGACAGACGGACAGACGGACAAACGGACAGACGGACATGGCTAGATCGACTCGGCTAGTGACGCTGATCAAGAATATATATACTTCATAGGGTCGGAGATTTATCCTTCTGCCTGTTACATACATTCTCGGTTGGCACTAACTTATAATACCCTTGTACCCTATGGGTACCGGGTATAAAAATGGAGCCCAAAAAATGTGTCGTAAAAAACTACTGGAGAACGGCTGGGCCGATTTGGTTAAAATTTTTTTTCAGTTGTAGGTAACTAACAGGAGAAGGTCAGAACGTAATAAAATTTTTAGAAAATCCCCCAGGGTAATGGTGAAAAACAGATAATTAAAATATCAAATTATATAAAACAGTAGTGTATCGAAATATATGTCAAAGTAAAAACAAATCGTTTCAATATTATTCGGTTTCTTATTCGTTTTTATTAGACGTCCGGATTTGTTTAATTTCTTCCTGTGATTTGTAGGAATAATGCCTGCTATAAGACGGCCAAACATTGACGACGTACACGTCGAGCAACATATAGTCGGAATGTCCATGAAAGTCAAACGCAAGACGAACGTGCAGAAAGAATGAATCGAGACGAACCCGTTTAGCACAGATTCGCTCTACACAAAGAGTACCAAGAACAGACTTGAATCGCGCTGCATTTGCATCTAATTTCTCAACGTCCTACAAAGACCATAGCTGCGTTGTTATCGGTTCATTGTCTGTGGTATGTCAGCACTGCAATGCACTGAAGTTTCGATTGGAAGCTCCCGGCTTATGCTGCTCAGGTGGCAAGGTAAAATTGCCGGTTTTGACTCATCCACCAGAGCCATTGTATTCGCTTCTATATGGAAATACAAGCAAATCAAACCATTTCCTGTTGCACGCATAAAAATACAACGGAGGTTGTTCAACAACCAGGCTACAATTCGAGTTATAAGGTAATAGCGTCACTCTTTTATCAACATGAACAACTATAATTTTTTTACGAAATTGCATCACAAAATTCAAATTCAAGGGCAAATTCATCATCGAGCGGGCGCTTTGTTACCACCACCAAACAAAGATCATAAATTCCTTCAGATCTATTTCGTTGGTGATTCGGCAGTTGAACTTAATCAGCGTTGTGCAATTTTCACTGCAACTAAACGTGAAATAATACAACAATTGCAAAATCTTCTTCATGAGTGTAATGAATTGGTCAGATTGTTCAAAACAGCTTTGGATACAATGCATTCTGACGACCACAAAATCATTATCAAAGCAGATAAAAGACCAGCAGGGAGCCATTCAAGACAATTCAATGCGCCCACTATCAATGAAGTCGCAGTGGTGATTGTTGGCGAGAATGTGGAATCACGCGATATTGTTCTCAAGCGTCGGGATGATGGACAATTGCAACGCGTTTATGAGACTCATCGGCCATATGATGCACTTCAATATCCGTTGATGTTCTGTCGTGGAGAAGATGGCTATCACTTCAACATAAAGATGGTCAATCCAACGACAGGTTTGTTTAATCACTTCTTTTCATTCTGCACGTAAATTCGAATTCATATTACAGGAGAAGAAACGAATAAAAAAGTCAGCTCAATGAATTTTTATGCATATCGATTGATGATTCGACTAGATGTTGACAATCATCTGTTGAGATACCGCCGTTTGTTTCAGCAGTACTGTGTCGACATGTATGTAAAAGTAGAAACGGAGCGTCTCAATTTCATTCGTTTCAATCAGTCAAAGTTATAATCTGACGAGTCCATCCACTTGCGTGACGCCATCGCTACTGATGGACACGCGGCAAACATTGGTTGTTTGACCATTCTGCCAGCTACTTATGTTGGGAGCCCGCGCCATATGCATGAGTACGCTCAAGATGCGATGACGTACGTGCGGAATTACGGACGACCTGATTTATTTATCACGTTTACATGCAATCAGAAATGGCCCGAAATTACAAATTTGTTGCACCAAGGACAAACAGCCAGCGATCGACATGACATCACTGCACGAGTATTCAAGCTAAAGGTAAAAATTCTTATGGATTACATCGTTAAGCAGAAGGTTTTGGCGTAGTTCGTTGTTGGATGTACTCGGTTGAATGGCAGAAGCGTGGCTTACCACATGCGCACATTTTGCTTTGGATGTTCGACAAGATCCGACCAGAACATATTGATTCGATTATTTCTGCCGAAATACCAGATCCAGAAACTGATCCGGAGCTGCATTCCGTTGTGAAAACGAGTATGATCCATGGCCCTTGCGGAGTCCACAACCCAGAATCACCATGCATGGAAAACGGAAATTGCACAAAACGATTTCCCCGTCCGTTGGTGGCTGAAACAATCAGTGGAAACGATGGATATCCATTGCATAGGCGTCGTTCTCCAGATGACAACGGCAGATGGCTCGAAATGATGGTAAAAATAACAAAGTCATCGTCGATAACCGCTGGATAGTTCCATATTGTCCGCTTTTGTCGAAAACGTTTTCAACGCACTGCAATGTTGAGTACTGCAACTCTATAAAATCAATCAAATACATTTGCAAGTATGTGAACAAAAGGGAGCGACATGGCGGTGTTTGGCATTGCTGATCCGAATGCAAATGACGAGGTGACGAAATTTCAACTTGGACGTTACGTAAGTTGTAACGAGGCCATTTGGCGTCTGTTTTCATTTCCGATTCATGAACGTCATCCGACGGTCGTACACTTATCTGTTCACCTGGAAAACGGCCAGCGTGTCTACTTTACGGACGCGAATGCAGCGCAAAGAGCAGAACGGCCACCAGCGACAACGTTGACAAATTTCTTTTCTACATGCGAAAGCGATCCGTTCGCAGGGACTTTACTCTATTCGGAAATGCCACGCTATTATACATGGAACGCTGCATCGAAAAGTTTCAACGCCGAAAAGAGGCGATGCTGTTGATGGTTTCGCTGATATCTATTCGACTGATGCTCTCGGACGAATATACACAGTTCATCCACGCCAAGACGAATGCTTTTATATTCGCTTGCTTTTGGTGAACATAAGAGGCCCTACATCCTTCGAGTCCCTACGTACTGTGGATGGTGTGCTGTGCGCCACTTTTCGGGAGGCTTGCCAACGTTTAAATTTGCTTGAAAACGACACACATTGGGACTCAAAGCTCGCTGATGCCACTGTTTCTCTTTCTGGATCAAATCAAATTCGTGCATTATTTGCAATAATCATAGCCACATGTCATCCGTCGAACCCGACCGCACTGTGGGAAAAGTACAAGGACGATATGGCTGACGACATTTTAATAGACGTTCGCAGGACAACTATGAATTTCACTCTTGCCATTAACGGAGAAATGCACAACGAAGCTTTAATACGGATCGAAGACATTTGTATGTTCATGTGCGGCAGTCTACTGTCGACATTGGGAATGCCAACGCCACATCATTCAGTGCACGATGCTTTCAATCGCGAATTTCAACGCGAGCAACACTATAACCAAGATAACTTGGCCGAAAGAGTCCAACCCAATGTGCCGTTTTGAATGCCGAGCAGAAGAACGTGTACGGTTCGATAATGAAGGTTGTTGACGATGGATCGGGAAGCTTATACTTTCTCGATGCTCCTGGTGGGACAGGCAAGACATTTGTCATTTCGTTGATTCTGGCAACGATTCGATCAAGATCACAAATTGCGTTGGCTGTTGCATCATCTGGCATTGCTGCCACGTTGTTGGAAGGCGGTCGAACTGCACATTCCGCTTTGAAGCTGCCCATGAATCTTCTCACGGTTGACAAGCCAACATGCACAATAAGCAAGAATTCGGCGACAGCGAAATTGATGCGAGAATGCAAAATCATCATTTGGGATGAATGCACGATGGCGCATAAGCGAGCTTTGGAGGCAGTTGACCGAACGATGAAAGATTTACGCGGTGATTCGAAACTATTTGGTGGGTCTTTGATATTGCTGTCCGGAGATTTTCGTCAAACGCTTCCCGTCATCCCGAAATCTACGGCTGCCGATGAAGTTAATGCATGCCTTAAATCGTCTTCATTGTGGAGATATGTCAAAAGCTGAAATTAACCACGAACATGAGAGTCACATTGCAGAATGACCCGTCCGCTGCTGAATTCTCGAGACAACTGCTGGCACTTGGCAATGGCGAAATTCCTGTTGATGTTTCGACTGGATCAATATCGTTTCCGGCAAATTTTGCGTGTTCACATCGTCAAAGGAGGAACTCATTAACAAAGTGTTCCCCGACATTGCGCAAAATTATAAAAATATCGACTGGATTAGTGAACGGGCAATACTAGCAGCGAATAACAAGGACGTAGATAATTTGAATTACATTATTCAAAATCAAATCGATGGAGAACTGCATTCATACAGATCCGTTGACAGCGTGACCGACGAGGATGAAGCGACGAACTATCCGACAGAATTTTGAACTCGCTAGATGTGCCAGGAACTCCACCGCATAATTTGCAACTGAACGTGGGATCAATTATTATAATGCTGCGGAATCTAAATCATCCGAAATTGTGCAACAAGAAACTGATGAATAACGTGATTCAGGCGACGATCATCAAGGGAACATTTAAAGGAGAGGTAGTCCTTATACCACGAATTCCGATTATTCAAACTGATCTACCATTCCAATTCAAGAGGATTCAGTTCCCGTCCGATTGACATTTGCGATGACAATCAACAAATCGCAAGGCCAATCGTTAGAAGTCTGCGGGATAAATCTAGAATTTCCTGTTTTTCGCACGGCCAGCTGTACGTTGCATGTTCGCGTGTTGGTAAGCCGTCTTCATTGTTTGTTTTGCGCCGGAAAATAAAACAAAAACATAGTATATCATATCGCTCTATACTAAATAAAGAAATGCAGTGTTTGACTATTACCCTGGGGTTATATAATGGCGTCGAATTAGGGCGAGACAAAGTTCGCCGGGTCCGCTAGTATATATATAAAGATGTGTATTTGTTGGTTGTATAAAAAAATTATCGTTCGTTTTCGTCTTTGGTGCTGCAATATTTTTGCTGGTCAGCAAAACTTTGTGACAAAAATGAATGTGTAATTCAAACCGGGTGCGCTGGTACTCATGGGTATTGGTATAGTCATGAATCGTCCGAAATAAGCCCCAAACAAAATTTAAATATGCCCTATCAGTTCCTCCTGTGCCGCAGTGCATTGGACTGCTGTTTTCCACAGGAAGGCTTTGTCCGAACCCCTCCCCTGTCATCGGAAAACAGGTAGACTCGCTCACATGCAGACGGATGTAGCTTTATTCCAGACAGGCGAAAATAATTGTCTCCCTGCTCTCTCTGGACTCGAACCTTGCGAGCGACCTGGCATAGCCTAGTACGACTGAATAGCGTCGGCCAGAGAGATAAGTTCTGTCGTCCCGCCCAATAGTCATGGTAACCGTACAGACTCGAACCTTGCGAGAGACCTGGCATAGCCTAGTACAACTGAATAGCGTCGGCTGTACGGTTACGGTCATTCCACCTTCAGTACTGGATCGACAAACGCATGACGAACCGCTACCCCGACCGATTATGGCGCTATATTATGGCGATGCCTGGATACTATTAAGATCGGTCAATGGTGCGCCGTTATTCGTTTGCGACCCTGCTCTTCCTGGACTCGAACCTTGCGAGCGACCTGGCATAGCCTAGTACGACTGAGTAGCGTCGGCCAGGAAGCGCAGCTAAGTTTATTACGATAAACATTTAAAAAAATGGTCTGCACTTTTATAGAGAAGCTATTATGGTATTATTTCATTTAACGAGAAACTATGGTTTAAGTATTAAATTAAATATTTAAAATTTAAAGGGTCCTCAAAGTCAAGTGCCAATTCTAAAACTACAAGTGTCGGATCGGAAGGCCTTTCCGCTTCTACAGCTATCTGTCTGAAAAGTTGGTGACTTTAAACGAAGATACAGGAAGGTTATATTTGCTGTGTATATTATAAATTCAACGAAAAATGTTATAAAATTGCAAGCTAATTTAGACATCAAGGGATCCGCTCTGATGTCTCAACTGAACCAGTAATAAAAAGTTTATTTTGATACTAAAGTGTTTCTCGTCAAAAAAAAATAAGTTTTGGCAATAAAGGATCAAAGGATACTGCCTAATTAGTTGGGCGCCATTTCTGTTACGTCGGTGGTGTCGTTGTGCCTCAGCACTTTGCCAATGGATCATCGCTGGCTGCGCTATGATCCCTGAAGTGTATATTCGTCAGTCAAAAGTTGTAATTTTCTTGACCCATTCGTACCATTGCCCCTTTAATTTGGTTTGTACCAAGATCACAAATTGCGTTGGCTGTTGCATCATCTGGCATTGCTGCCACGTTAGGAACTGCACATTCCGCTTTGAAGCTGCCCATATCTTCTCAGTTGACAAGCCAACATGCACAATAAGCAAGAATTCGGCGACAGCGAAATTGATGCGAGAATGCAAAATCATCATTTGGGATGAATGCACGATGGCGCATGAGCGAGCTTTGGAGGCAGTTGACCGAACGATGAAAGATTTACGCGGTGATTCGAAACTATTTGGTGGGTCTTTGATATTGCTGTCCGGAGATTTTCGTCAAACGCTTCCCGTCATCCCGAAATCTACGGCTGCCGATGAAGTTAATGCATGCCTTAAATCGTCTTCATTGTGGAGATATGTCAAAAGCTGAAATTAACCACGAACATGAGAGTCACATTGCAGAATGACCCGTCCGCTGCTGAATTCTCGAGACAACTGCTGGCACTTGGCAATGGCGAAATTCCTGTTGATGTTTCGACTGGATCAATATCGTTTCCGGCAAATTTTGCGTGTTCACATCGTCAAAGGAGGAACTCATTAACAAAGTGTTCCCCGACATTGCGCAAAATTATAAAAATATCGACTGGATTAGTGAACGGGCAATACTAGCAGCGAATAACAAGGACGTAGATAATTTGAATTACATTATTCAAAATCAAATCGATGGAGAACTGCATTCATACAGATCCGTTGACAGCGTGACCGACGAGGATGAAGCGACGAACTATCCGACAGAATTTTGAACTCGCTAGATGTGCCAGGAACTCCACCGCATAATTTGCAACTGAACGTGGGATCAATTATTATAATGCTGCGGAATCTAAATCATCCGAAATTGTGCAACAAGAAACTGATGAATAACGTGATTCAAGCGACGATCATCAAGGGAACATTTAAAGGAGAGGTAGTCCTTATACCACGAATTCCGATTATTCAAACTGATCTACCATTCCAATTCAAGAGGATTCAGTTCCCCGTCCGATTGACATTTGCGATGACAATCAACAAATCGCAAGGCCAATCGTTAGAAGTCTGCGGGATAAATCTAGAATTTCCCTGTTTTTCGCACGGCCAGCTGTACGTTGCATGTTCGCGTGTTGGTAAGCCGTCTTCATTGTTTGTTTTTGCGCCGGAAAATAAAACAAAAAACATAGTATATCATATCGCTCTATACTAAATAAAGAAATGCAGTGTTTGACTATTACCCTGGGGTTATATAATGGCGTCGAATTAGGGCGAGACAAAGTTCGCCGGGTCCGCTAGTATATATATAAAGATGTGTATTTGTTGGTTGTATAAAAAAAAAATTATCGTTCGTTTTCGTCTTTGGGTGCTGCAATATTTTTGCTGGTCAGCAAAAACTTTTGTGACAAAAATGAATGTGTAATTCAAACCGGGGTGCGCTGGTACTCATGGGTATTGGTATAGGTCATGAATCGTCCGAAATTAAGCCCCCAAACAAAATTTAAATATGCCCTATCAGTTCCTCCTGTGCCGCAGTGCATTGGACTGCTGTTTTCCCACAGGAAGGCTTTGTCCGAACCCCCTCCCCCCTGTCATCGGAAAACAGGTAGACTCGCTCACATGCAGACGGATGTAGCTTTATTCCAGACAGGCGAAAAGAATTGTCTCCCTGCTCCTCTCTCTCTGGACTCGAACCTTGCGAGCGACCTGGCATAGCCTAGTACGACTGAATAGCGTCGGCCAGAGAGATAAGTTCTGTCGTCCCGCCCAATAGTCATGGTAACCGTACAGACTCGAACCTTGCGAGAGACCTGGCATAGCCTAGTACAACTGAATAGCGTCGGCTGTACGGTTACGGTCATTCCCCCACCCCCTTCAGTACTGGATCGACAAACGCATGACGAACCGCTACCCCGACCGATTATGGCGGCTATATTATGGCGATGCCTGGATACTATTAAGATCGGTCAATGGTGCGCCGTTATTCGTTTGCGACCCTGCTCTTCCTGGACTCGAACCTTGCGAGCGACCTGGCATAGCCTAGTACGACTGAGTAGCGTCGGCCAGGAAGCGCAGCTAAGTTTATTTACGATAAACATTTAAAAAAAAAATGGTCTGCACTTTTATAGAGAAGCTATTATGGTATTATTTCATTTAACGAGAAACTATGGTTTAAGTATTAAATTAAATATTTAAAATTTAAAAGGGTCCTCAAAGTCAAGTGCCAATTCTAAAACTACAAGTGTCGGATCGGAAGGCCTTTCCGCTTCTACAGCTATCTGTCTGAAAAGTTGGTGACTTTAAACGAAGATACAGGAAGGTTATATTTGCTGTGTATATTATAAATTCAACGAAAAAATGTTATAAAAATTGCAAGCTAATTTAGACATCAAAGGGATCCGCTCTGATATCTCTAACTTCTTGAACCAGTAATAAAAAAATTTATTTTGATACTAAAGTGTTTCTCGTCAAAAAAAAAAATAAGTTTTTGGCAATAAAGGATCAAAGGATACTGCCTAATTAGTTGGGCGCCATTTCTGTTACGTCGGTGGTGTCGTTGTGCAGCTGAGCTCGCCGGATTTGGGGTGGGTTCCCCTTCGCGACTTCGCGTGCCAATGGATCATCGCTGGCTGCGCTATATGATCCCCTGAAGTGTATATTCGTCAGTCATAAGTTATGTAATTTTTCTTGACCCATTTTTCCCATTCGTACCCTTTAATATGGTTTCTACCAAGACATGTTTAGTATTCTGTGAACATTATAAATTTATTGAAAAGGTTTACTTTTCTAATATATGTCATTGACATGCAGAAAAAGATAAATTGAATTAATTGGAGTGATATTAATTGAACAACTAAAAGTAATTATGTAAAGAAAAATTGAATCTTAGACCTGAGGATATATGTATATATATGTTATTTAAAAATCATAGAGAATTATAAAAATGTAGTATTTAAAATGAAAAAAAATTATCATTATAGAAAATTTATTTGAATAGTATATTTGTATATTTTTACTTATATTTAATATTCAAAAGAAACGAAAAACAAAACTATCATTATAGGAATTAAATCTGAATAAACGGTAAGAATGCGTATGTATTATGTTTGATTTAAAAATGAAATAAAATATTTCTCCTAGTGGAGGTATTTGTTGCACATAAATATATATTAGAAAAATGTGGGAATTTTACGTTCCGTAAGGCTTACCCTCTTAAGAGGTCCAACGACGAGAGATCTCCCGGTCGAATCTTGGGCTGTAGAATTTGAGTCATATTATGTTATATTTATGTGCACTTAATGAATTTAAAAAAATAATAAAAAAAAAATATGACAAAGTGAAAACTTAGGTAGACAAAATTTAGGTTAAAAAAATTATTTATATACATAAATCGTCTTCGCGTTGATTCACTTTGTTGGGCACAGAGAGGGCGACACGTTTGCATGTGCATTAAATGTATTTATATGCTGCTGCTTGTAGGGAGTCAATATGTATTGCTCAAACTGGGTTTGGTTCTAATATATTTAGACCAGGTAGATAAAAACTTCATAAATGATCAGGATTTGAACTAATAAAAAAAACCTGGTGGTCTTCACAGGCCCCCATTTGCTGTCTTTAGGGGCATTCGGCTGCAGCTAGGCCTTCTCACATTTTGCCTTCACGAAAACTATTTTGGTTTTGATTTAATGCATTTATTCAGTTTTTATATCTTTTTTGTTGGTTTGGCTGCTGATGGGTTTTGGACATTTTTTTGTTTGACAGTTTTGTTAAACAGGTTTTATTTTTATTTGTTAGAAATGTATAATTGCCAGGACTGGAAAAAAAATGATTGCTGCTGCTGATTGTTTGTTGCTGTTATTTGTTGAATACAGACCTTGGCTTTAGTTGTGGCCACTGGACAAGGTATTGGCCAGAGTCACCACCTTCTCCAACTCGTGTTGGCGGTCCCTGTGCCCCTGGACCATCTTCCTGTAGGCACTTAGTCCCTTGAGTAGCAGGGCGATGAGGAGAATGCCAGTGTTGATCTGGAGTATGCGGTATACCTTATCGATGTCTTCTTTATGGTCCACCACTTCAATCGAGTTGATTACGTTGGCCGGGGAATCGGAAATCTTAGTTTAGTTTAGTTTATTGTTTTATATCCTAGCGTCACAAGTATAATACTTATTTTTACTGCTCTAGTCACTTTTGACATTAAATCTTATTACATTAATGACATTAACTATTACAATTTCAATTACATCCTCTATTCCTAGGCTTCTCACCTCTAGTTGTTGAAGTCGACGTCTGATTAGTGAGGGCATTCACATAGAACATGTTCTGATGTTTCTGGCTCCAGCTCACAGAATCTACATGTGTCGATTTCTGAAAGTTTTAATTTCTTAAGGTGATACCTTAGGTTGCAGTGACCTGTTAGGTAGCCTGTTAGAGTGCGAATCTCACTCTTTTTAGATTGATGATGCGTTTGGATCGCGACATCTGGGGGACGAGGAATTGTTTGGCTTGTCTCAGCCCTGCACTGTCGGTCCAGTGACGACTTATCTCCTTCTCCTCCCATTTCCTGACCAGTTCCTTTTGTGTCCTTTCGAAAGTCCACAGAATGGTTCAGGGCCGATTAGTGGTGTCATTGCCCCGCGTTTTGCTAGGGAGTCTGCCACCTCGTTTCCTATATGGCCTTCATGCCCTGGCACCCAGCCCACCGTTAAGGTGTTTTTGGAGGCAAGGGCGTTCAGCTGCTGGAAACAGTTTTCTACAAGTCTGGAGGTGATCGTAAAGATCTCAGCGCTATGAGCGCCGCCTGACTGTCAGAGAAGATGTAAATCCGTGCGCCTTGCATATTCCTGCGAAGGCATTCACGAGCACAGATTTCTATGGCGTGTATCTCTGCTTGGAAGATGGTTGGGGACTTTCCCATGGCTATGGATTTGTTGAACCTTGGTCCGAAAATACCAGCCCCGGTGTCGCCGTTTTCCAATTTCGATCCGTCAGTGTACCACGTTTGTGATCCACTGGGCAGAGATATTGATTTTGTTGTCCAGTCGTGTCTGGTGTACAGGACTACAGAGAAGTTTCTGTGGAAAACAAGTTTTGGTTTCTGCTCGTCAGTTATACGCAGAATGGGTTCGTTTATTAGGGGTTCGAGTACCCGTAGATGCCCAGTTAGATCACCACTTTTATATCGGTGATGTTTTGGAGGCGAAGTGCCCCCAGGCAGGCCTCCTTTTCAGGGCGATAGGTAGAGGGGGAATGCCAGTTATAACTCCAAGTGCTGCAGTGGGGCATGTTCGGATGGCTCCAGTGATGCCTATGCAGACCAGTCGTTGTATTTTGGTAAGTACAGCCGCAGCTGTCTTCTGGGTAGATTTCGTCCACCAAGCAAGAGATGCATAGGTTATGATCGGTTTTACCACAGTGTTATAAGACCAGTAGATCATTTTGGGACTCAGGCCCCATGTTCTACCGAAAAGCCTATTGCACGCAAAATATGCTCGTGTGGCTTTGTTAATGGTCTTTTCAAGGTGTGAGTTCCAGTTGAGCTTGGAGTCAAGTATAACTCCCAGGTAGTTAGCTTCAGCCGAAAAGTCAATGGTTGATCCATTTAGGGATGGTCTAGTCAGGAGAGAGACCTTTTCCTGGTAAATGGAACTAGAACAGTTTTAGACGGGTTTATGGATAGTCCTTTATCCTGACACCATCTATTGGCTATATTGAGGGCTTGCTGCATGCGGTCCGAAATGGTTTGCTCATGCCGGCCCACTATATAGATGACTAGATCGTCAGCGTAGCCCTGAGTGGGGAACCCTAGGTTGTTGAGCTCAAACAGTAGCTCGTCTATGACCAGAGTCCACAGGAGAGGAGAGAGTACTCCCCTTGAGGGCATCCCCTTGTGGCTGTGATTGAGGTCATGGTTCCTCCTAGGTCTACAGTTATGATTCTGGATTTGAGCATTTCCAGAATCCACCTAATAATGGGTGTGGCGACATTTTTACGTACAAGAGAGGCACGGAAAGCCTCGTATGACGTGTTGTCAAAAGCTCCTGAGATGTCTAGAATGGCACCTAGTGCTATTTGTTGAAAGCCAATGGCCTTTTCAATGACTGTTGTAAGGCAATGGATGGCAGTTTCAGTTGATTGACGAGGTTGGTACGCATATTGGTACTTATGTAGGGGAAGATGCTTGAGATTCACTTCCCTGATGTGCTGGTCAATTATCTTTTCCATAGTTTTAAGAAGGAAGGAGCTAAGACTAATTGGTCTATAGGATTTAGGCAGTTGGGAATCTTTCTTCCCTACCTTTGGAATAAACACAACTTTTACTTTAGCCCATTTGCTTGGTATGTGTCCAAGCACGAGACTAGCTCGGAATAGACGGACCAAGGGGAGTGCAAATTGGTGCAGTCCCCGCTGCAATAGGCATGGATAAATTCCATCTGGTCCAGGAGATTTGTATGGGCTAAAACTTTGTATGGCCCATTGTACGCTATTTTGATGAAACAGTCTAAAGGGCATGTTTCCAATACGTTCTGATTGAAAGTGAGTAGTTAAGAGTAGGCTACTCGTTTCCTTTGGGTTGTTTGTGTGGGTTCCATCTGGCTTTTTCAACGTACAGATGCCGTTTGAGTGGTCCTTGGAGAGGGCTTTTTGTAGCCTGACAGCTTCCGGGAGAGTTGAAATCTGCCCGCAGTGTTGGCGCCACGTAGCCCGTTTTGACCTCCTCAGCTCTTTGTTGTATAGCGTTAAGGCGGATTTGTAGGAATCCCAAGTGACCTTCCCTTTTCTCGCCTTATTGAAGAGCCTTCGCGCAGCTTGTTTAGGATCGTCAAGGCTCTTGTTCAACCAGGGAACAGCCCGACTGATCTTACGAACTTTTTGTTCGCAGCTGACGTGATATGCTGATTCAATGTTTGTATGAAGCACAGTAGCCTCACGCTCTAACTCGTCTATTGTTAGTATCGGACGGGTGGAGCAGTCTCTGGATTGCTCAAGTTCAAAACAGAAAAGATCCCAGTTTGTGTTTTTGGGATTTCTAGTAACTAGGCTACATTGCAGGGCACCTCCTATATCAAATCTGATGTGCTGGTGATCTGACATAGTGATCTCATTCGCAACGTGCCAGTTTGAGACAGCGGACAACATATTCAGACTACAGAGAGTTAGGTCGAGGACTTCCTCTCTAATTGCATTGATAAATGTGGGCTCGCTGCCCTGATTTAGTAAACCTATGTTATTACTAATTATGTACTCAAGAAGGTACTCACCTCTTTTGTTGATGTTGCTGCTCCCCCAGACCGTGTGATGCGCATTGGCATCGCAAGCGATTATCCACCGGAGCCGGTTTCTCTGGCAGTGCTCTACCAGGGCACAGGTAGCCGCCGGAGGCACATCGTCAGTGTCGCCGGGTAGATAAGCAGAGGCCAGCACTGCCTGGCCACTGGGTATTTTAACCCAGACCGCCACCAGGTCCTCAGTTATGAACTGTGAAAGGGGAACAAATGTTAGATTTTTGTTTATTAACAAAGCCGCTCTAGGGCGAGGTTGGCTGTTTGCATATAGCAGCTTACCAGATGGGGTGTTAAGCCCCAGGACACGTCCGGCATTTATCCATGGCTCCTGGATAAATGCTATGTCCATCGTAGCAAACATCTCGCAAAGGACGTCAGACGCGGCCTTTGCATGGTGGAGGGTTTGCTTGGAGACATCTGAGGTGTCTCCGGGTGTTGGGGAGGGTGGGGAAGGAGGACGGGACATTAGTCCGACCTCTTGCGGCCCCTAGCCGCCATCTTCCGGCCTCGGTTCGTGCGCAGAAGGGCCTCCTCCTCAGGTGTGCGCCTCACACCCTTGTTTACGCGCCCTGTTCCGCGCGTGATGCGCCCGTACAGGGAGGGCGCATAATTTTCTTCGGTGGCATGGGCTCTTGGGCAACTATGGTGCCGCTAGCCTCTGTGCCTGCGCGAGCTGTGCCATCAGCGGCATTCTTTGGCGTTGTCGCAGCCGTGCCCTTTGTTGCCTTGGAGCAGGTGGGCTTCTCCGCTGCGAGAGCAGGAGCCACCGCCTGCGTCTTCGGCTGCGCGCTGGCCTTTGGCTTAAGAGTAGCCGTGCCCCACGCGAAGGACAGCTGGTATGCCAGCGACTTCAAGCGATTGGCCGAAACAGGATCCAGCGCAATCGTGATGATGGCCATGCTGTGCCTCATTTCACGGTGGAAGACACGCCAGTCTCCCACTCGCAGGCCGCTGTTCTGGCCCTCGACGAGCTTGAGGATCTCGTCCGTCTTCATTTCCGCGTTTGGAAGCGGAAAGTACCCAATGAAGACAGCGGCACGTGGAGCCTCTGCCTCTGGGACCACCTTGATGTGGGCGTCCTTCCACAGCCGTAGCTTTGGCACCTCTGTGCATAGCCACTCGGCTGTCTCCACATTCCCACACGTCACGGCCATCCACCCTGGTCGAAAGGTGCAGCCAGAGAACAACGGCTTCACAGAGCCGTTTCTTAGGGCCATCACTCTCGATAGGATGGCGGACTGAATGGTGTTCAGCTGTTCGGTCGTGAGTAAATGTTTAGGGTAGTCGGCAGGGAGTATCGCCATCTTCACCGAGCTGGCAACATCCCTATAAGAGGCCATGACACCGACTTGGGGTGACTGCTCCTGTGTTGTCTGCCCATCCGCTGCTGCGGTTGTGGTGGCTGCTGGAGCCTCCGTGGCCGGCAAGACATTTGCAGGATCACCCTTCGTCTGGGCACTAGGTGCCGCGGCTTTGTACATGGCCCTCTTTTCGACGCCTCTTCTGGGGTCGTGTTATCCGATCTGCCTCTTTTACTGGTGGTAGCGCCACTCCTGCTGGGCACTTCCCTTGGAGGGTCCATAGGCTTCTGGGCGAGCCTTTGGCCTCCTCCATGGGTACGCCGTTCGCAAGGTGTCTGCGCAACCTCTTCCTTGCGGCGCCCGATAGTGCGATCCGCCTTGGTTTGTCATCCTTAGGGGAGGCGAGCAGAGTTTCTTCCTCTTCCTTGGTGATGCTATCGGTGCCAGAGCTTTGTGAACATATGTCCATAGCATCTTCGGGCTCCCGGATGGGTTCGATTTCAATCGATTTGGGGCTTCTAGAGCACCCTGTTTCTTGGGGTGTATTTACAATTAATTCCATAAATTGGTCCCACGAGTAATGAGGAAGGAAGTATCCCCCGGGGTAGAGCCTCATACCCCGGATCGGGCACTTATACGACCGGAGGTGCCAGGTTTCCGGAAGCCACCGTTAGAAGACACACTAACGTAGTGCCATTCATCACAGAGGCACGGTACGGTAACACCGGTGATTACGGGTTTTTTCGAGTTGTCCTCTCTAGATCCGCCATATTTAGTCTAGATCAGGGTCACCTCGAGCAGGATGTGGTTCTTCACCACGTATGGTCGGTCTTCAGTAGTCGGCATGTGACTGCCAACTCCCACTGGCTGAGTTGGCTTGGCGCGGCGACAGGCACACACGCTTCACTACCAGAGCCTTACCCCCCAAAAAAATTACATATTACATTTCAATTAATTTTTACTGTTGAGGGCTTTAAATATTTACTTAAATTTATATTCTGTTTGATTTTAATTTCGATGAGGTAGATCCCATTTTATTCCCGTTTAGTTATTGCGGTTTGGGTTTTTAGCTCTATGTCTTCCGAAATTAAAAAGGTGCGTCCAATTACTTTGGATTAACCGATACAATTTAAGGTTGCGGTGGTCGATATTAGAAATCTCCCGATGGCTTCCAAGTTTTGGTTGCCTCTCTTCTTTGGTACCAATCGGCCAGGGTCTTTTATACCCAAGGGTGTTCCAGAATCCTACTATTCCACCTAAATGTAACGCTTATGTATTCCCGGTTAAGTGCATTTCCCCTTTATTGCACCCGAAAATGAATGTGTTTCCGGTTACGTGCAATTCCCCTTCCTTGTCCCCAAAAAAAAATGAAAGTGTTCTTGTCCGAGTATGTATTTTCCTACCCAAGAATGGGTGGCCGCCTCACCAACCCACCGGTTCTGGGTTACCGTGGGACCGCAGTCTTATGTATATCAATGCCTGGAACCATGTACTAGCGTAATTTTTGCCAACGCTGCTGTTCGAGGACCGTGGGATGGCAGTACTTTCGTGAAAACCGTGAGATCGCCATTTTCTCTCTTGGGCCGTGCATTTGTAGCACCCGGTGTGCTATCTCTACCCCCCTTATTCTCTTCCACGTGTACCTGTTGTCCCCGTCAGCAGAACCGACGTACGTAACAAAGTCCCGATCCTTCAGCTAAACTCTTTCCTTAATGTAAAATCGATATATTGCGATAATGAAGCATTGCTTAACTCCGAAACGTTACGATACATGCTAAAAAATCGATATTGACATAGCAAATGCCCCACCCTTACACCGTACGTCAAATGGCCAGGTGGAAAGACTCCATTTTTATAAAAGTATTAGAAATTGCCAGGTGTCTTAAGCCTAGTACTAAGATCAACTAAAACCGCTTTCGGAATTTCGTGAGCGAAATTGCGATATATTTCGTTCGGGAACGAGTGTGACCGAAGAATACAAAGAAAATGGTCAGAATCGGTCAAGATCGGTCACACTGACTTGTCTTTCCAGCTGTGTTTTGTAAACAAACTTTATAAATAAACTTTAAAAAGAGAAATTAATTTAACGAATTTGATTGTGCGTATTATTAATGTAATGTTCCGTAATGGAGTTGAAGGCAAATAATAGTGGCGCTACCGCCATCGCCGCCAATAAAAAAAATATGCAATAAAATTGTCAATAAAAACACAAAAAAAAGTTAGTTTATGTACTAAATTGCATATAATATGGCTTGCCTTTACGACTTTTATCAATTCCACATTATTCTCACGGCTGTCGAAGCGCTACAACCGAGCAGCGATTGCCTCCTCCCCCTTCCCCTGCATGCTGCTTACGAAATATATGCAATTGATATAATTCGCTTACGGAATCACAGCTGTTTATTAGTGTCTTTTGCCAACCGTTTTACCCGGTTCGCTTACGGAATTTCGTTCATCTTAGTACCCGACCAAACGAAATACCACAAAATTCTTCTTCTTGCTCTTTTCGTTCTTTTTTTTTATATGAAGTTTTTCGTTTATGGATTTTTTTCGTTCATCTTAGTACTAGGCTTTTGATTGGAAAGGAAACAAGAAAGAAAACTATCTTCGGTAAACCGAAATTTGTATTCCCTTGCAGTCTGCAATTGGATTATTGAAAATCGATTCATTTTGGTCACAGTTGAACAAATATTTTAGTTTGTAAACATTTTACATCTTAAATATAGCATTTTACATTTTACATGTAGAACTTTACATTTTACATGTAGAAATTTACATTTTCATTTAAATCGACCGATCGTTTCTATGGAAGCTATATGATATAGTTGTCTGATCTTAATGAAATTAAAACTGTAATTCTATAACAGTAAAAATCGGCTATATTTTGAAATATATTGATATACGTTTAGAAACAAAGAAGTTAAAAATTTTTTTACATTAATTTCGATATCATTTCTATGGCAGCTATAGGATATAGTGGTTCGATTTCGGCCGTTCCGACATATATACTGCGTGCTAAAGAAATAAGACTATGCTGATTCAGCCCGATAGCTCAAAAACTGAGAGACTAGTTCGCGTAGAAGCCGACAGACAGACAGACGGTCAGACAGACAGAATATATATACTTTATGGGGTCGGAGATGCCTCATTCACTGCATTCCAAATATAATGGCAAAATTATAATACCCTCTGCAAGGGTATAAAAAGACGATATCACGCAATTTTTCCTTTAGGCGACCATAGAGTAGAGACAGAGAGGTCATTTCACTCTGTCAGAAATAGGAAACCTGTTGAAATCATTCATGCTAGTGCTGACTTTGCCCCGGATATAATTTTGATGCTTAAAAAGGTAATGCAGGAGAAGTTAGATCGGAACAATCAAGCTCGGCATAATAGGGGTTTTTTTTTTATATGAGAGGTTTTTTTTTATTTTGGTGTGAGAAAGTTTTAGTAAAAACCAACAAGAGATTGGGGGAAAAACTCACGCCTCTGTATATCGAGAACAGGGTCGATGCTGATACTGAGACAACGGTCCTAATTAAGGGGAGGGTGGTCCACAAGGACCCTATTTATTTATTTATTTTGAATGGTATTGTCAGCCTGCCCTTTCTTCACTAGTTAAACTAAGAAAGCTTGCAACATATAACGGAGTTGCAATTGCTTACAATCCAGCTGCAGTAGCGTCAACCAGCTATAGATAGAGATTTATCAGGCTTACCTACACGCGGCGAAGCAGAGCCTCGGTAACGGTGACGCAAATCCTTGCTTACATGGACATTGCCGAGGACGTCAATTTTTTGAATAGAAGGTAAGTAGTTGACAATACCACGGTGAACTGCACTAAGAACATATAAGTGCACGACAACGGACGGCACACGAAGTCTTACGACGGACGCTGGTCGACGGTCGTGATCTAAGCAAGCTAGAATTATAATTAAGTTCTCTCTTACTCAGTTAATTAGTTCTGAGTTGACAGCCAAACAATAAAGGCACTTCCTCTTAATCGAGCGTTCTCATTTTTGTCAACCGCTGCGAACATAATAGCCGGAGTTACGACAGAGATATCAGCTTACAAGAGGGAGGTCAGCAGCGCTATCGTCTCTGATCGTGGCCATCACCTGGTCTCGATCTGCATTCTGCATCTCCTCTACGGGTAACGAGGCAATAACAAAGTGACCGGTCGTTGTGGGCAGCAACTTGCCGCAACGCCCATTTCTGAACCAACAACTCCGTGAGCAGCGACGTGCCAAGTTGCCAACCATCTGCAAGAGCTGTGCAGGCGGAGGATATTGTGCACAACAACGTAGCCGCATTATTTTATACCTTATCTTGTAGATCCTTATAGTCCGCAATCGGATCAATAAAAATCTATAAAATTTGGAAAAATTGAAACAATAACTAATTATGTCAAATTTCATTTAACCTAGAGGCTTTACATTTTACATGTAAATTCTTACATATTTGTATAAATTTACCCATCGCTTCTATGGCAGCTATATGATCTTATTGTCATATCTTTTTGAAATTAAAACTGTAATTTTGAAATTTTATAATTATAGCTGTATCCCGATGTTTATAGAAATTTATGGGGACGAAAATGCTTACTTCACTACGTTGCAAACTTCTGGTCAAAATTAAAATACCCTGCAAGGGTATAACAACGAAAATGGGATAATTTTACCCGATCGTTCCTATGACAGCTAAAAGATATAGTGGTCTGATGTAGATGAAATTTGAAATATATTGCCATAATTAAATATAAGGATCATTTATTAAGCTTTAATTCGAAATCTTTAAGAACAACAAAAATCTTTTTATTTGACCCTATCGTAATTATGACTGCTTTAAGATATGGTGATCCGATTTGGATGAAATTTAAAAAAGCATATATGGTCAAAGACAATGTCGGCAACGTTACGTTTGTACGCACATTTTTGTTCATATTTCCATATATGAAAAGCAAAAATGATTATGTATATCTTATATGTATTTGATAGTATACTTCAAGACTTATATTTTTTTTGACGTGATAACGTCTTATAAATCGATAGAGCAGGCTGCATGCACGCTAGATAAAGCATGACTCATGTAGCGTTACCTCTGCCGCGACACAGGCAGAGCAAACGTGACGTGAGCAGCAGCAGCAGAGAAGAGAGAAAATGAGAGAGAGTGGTTAAAATTTAATGCTTTGCACTCTTCTGGCAACCGCAAGGGCAAAGCGGTGTATCTCCGTATCGCTCTGCTCTCCCGCTTTGTCTATTTATAGCTCGAGCACTGACGCAGGCGAATGTGTGTATTTCAGTCTTTGACGTCGCCCTGTTGTTTGCATGCGTGGTGAAGAGGTTAGAGTGTTCGAGTCTTAATCTCACGATCGCGGGTTCGAGTACCAGCCGCAGCAATTGTGTTTTCAAAAAAATATAAGTTGGCTTTTATAGACTTTCTATAATATTTGTATCCATTTAACTTAACATATCAACAAACAGCCGGCACTTCCTAATCCTCTCCAGAAACTGGCCATTTGCAGCCGGCACTGCCTGATCCTCTCCAGAAACTGGCCATTTACAGCCTCCCTCTCTCAATTTTACATAATTTTTTTACCGTGAACGTGTCAACGTCTTAAGTAAATGCTACCATTCCATCAGTATTTTCTTAAGACGTTGTCACGTTCAACGTCAGTAAACCGACTTTACAGACAACCAATTTTTTCAACTCAATTTTAACATTTTTTTCCATCAGACCTACTTTAAGAGTTACAAGAGTTAGTCGGTAACGTTACCAAATTTTGGAAGTAGGTTTGGAGTTTTTATACCCGGTACCCATAGGGTACCAGGGTATAATAAGTTAGTGCCAAACGAGAATATATGTAACAGGCAGAAGGAGAAATCTCCGACCCTATAAAGTATATATATTCTTGATCAGCGTCACTAGCCGAGTCGATCTAGCCATGTCAGTCTGTCCGTCTGTCCGTCTGTCCGTCCGTCCGTCCGTCCGTGTGAGACAACAGATCTTAGAGACTATAAGAGCTAGAGTTACCAAATTCGGTGACAACATTGGAATCTGTTGCACGCAGATCAAGTTTGTTTTAACATTTGGCCACGCCCACTTCCGCCCCCGAAAATTATAAAAAACGGTATATAACTATATGCGTAAAGTAAATAGATAGGCGTAATGAGTCGGCAATCGTGGACTGAAAATTTGAGTAAAATCGGATGATAAACATAGGAGTTATTAAACAATAAAGTTTCTGAGAGACAGAGAGAGAGAGAGAGAGAGAGAAAGCGCGCACATGCGTGCTGCTCAACATGTTCCTAGCAACATTTGTCTTTGTTTGGTGTTGCTCAACATGTTCCTGGCAACATTTGTCTCTTTCGAGTGTTGCTCAACATGTTTCTAGCAATATTTGTCTTCGTTTGTCAAAATTTCCGTTTTTCCATGTTCATGTGCTGTTTAATTTCACCCACAATGCTTTGGGTACCGGGAATCTTACAGTCGGTCACACTCGACTGTAGCTTTTCCACTTGTTTCGTTTAAGTCTGCGAATCTAGCAATTCTGTATTTTCTTCCTGCCTATTATTTCAAAGTTTAAGGATAGAATATATATACATATTTGACTTTGTAGGTAAATATATTTTTTATGCTCTCACAGGCAAAAAACTAAGGTCGGTAACGTTACACAAAAAATCGGTAACGTTACATGTACGAAATTCTATTTTAATCAAAAGAATAAACAAAAGAAAAATTTATGAAAACTTTTTAGAATTTTATTTGTTTACGAGTTTATTTTAAGTTAAATATGTGAAAATCAGAAAAAACTGAAAATATATTTTTTTTTATTCGAAAAATATCACAAAATAAGACTTTTATGCTTTACTTTAAAGTTCCCGATACTTTAGGTTCTGTTCTTATAGACCAATGACAACTGGATGAAAAATTTAAAAAAAAAAAAAACATTTTTCAGCTTGGTTTACTTTGACCGTATGCAGTGTTATTTGATTATATTTAAAAATACGCCATTTTGGTCCGATCGTTCCTATAACAGCTATAAGATATAGTGGTCCTATTTCGGTCGTTCCGACTTACATATATACTGCTTGTTTTCAAGTTTCAGCCCGATGGCTCAAAAACTGAAAGTCTAGTTTGCGTAGAAACCGACAGATAGCCGGACATGGCTATATGTGCATGGTGAAGAAGAATATGTACCTTATAGGGTTGGAGATTCCTCCGCTACTGCCTTGCTAATATCCGGACAAAATTATAATACCCTCTGCAATGCTATAAAAGCAGAGTTACTTGTAAGTGCAGTCTTCGGTGATGCCAAAAAAAGTTACCTAACTGCTGACATGATTTCAGACCAATGAGTAGCTGAAACGAAAAAATGCAAACGGTTTATTAAAGTTCGATTTTTGAAGAAAAAAACAAAATGGCGTAGTTTTGGAAAATAAAAGGGTCGTTTCATTTTTTGGGTACAATAGTGTTGGTTTTTTAAATCCAAATAGACAATTTTCAACACTTCAAAGTGAACATATGTCATTATATCGTAAATAAATTAAAGAATACTCAATTTCAATTAAAAGGTGATCGGTTAATTTGTTGCTGAGTTAGTATAATGTCAGCAGTTTTGAAAAGTGTCGTTTCAAGAAAACTACGCTGCGAGCGGATGCTCTTAAGAACGACGCCATTCAAAAACTATAGCAAGCAAAAAAAAAATTTTGTTTAAAGTGTCATATTGGTATAACCACTTAACCCTTTTAATCAGAAGTTTGCAACTCAGTGAATGTTCATTTGCGGCCCTATAAAGTATATAGTATATATTTTTTTATTTAGCATCAGCAGATTATGTATTTGCTGTTTCCGGCCAGAGTGTAAACATTGATTCACTGTGCACGCTTCTTGCATGTTTGCCCTTAATCTGACTGCGGTTATTGCTCTTATTTTCTCAGCATCCATTGAGGCGAAAAATTTGTCTTTTTATGCAGTTGTAGCTGATTACATTTTTATTGTTAGTAGTAGTAAAGTGTTGACATTTCGATGGTCGATGATGCCTTCACACATAGAGAATAAATCGAATTGCTTAGACGCTTGGTGTTAATCGATCGCAACGTTTACTTCTGTATCTTTTTTGTTCTATATACATAGATAGATATTTTAGTTTAACTAATAGAATAAAGCGAACAACTCTTAAATAATTTGTAAAAGTTTTGAAAGCTTCTAATATAATTTAAACTCTACAATGGTAAGTAACATAAAAAAAAAAAAAACAGATGCCTTAGCTAAGTTAAATATTTTTTTTTTTATACTTTATATATGTTCGTCTGCATTATTTTATTTTCACAAACCAAACAAATTAATTTTTTCACGAATTACCCAAAAATAACTAATCTTATGCAAATTCAAAAGTCTTATATAAAACTTTTACAAGTTTCCGCAACCATACTATATTCCAAAACAAAAAGTGAAACACTTCAATAAACCATTTAATTGTGCCTCAAACGTAAGTAAAACTCAATAAAGAAACGAAATATATGAGAACAAAAAGCGACGTAAAATGTAAAAAAAAATTTATATAGACACATATTTTTTTTACATAATATAGCAAATAAAAAATAAGTAAACAATAAAATTTTTGAATTTTTTTCTTAATTTAAGAGAAGTTTTTAACGCACTTTAACATGTACATACATAACACAAAACGAAGTTAATTTCAAACGCACAAAGGATTTTTTATTATATTCGCAGAAGAGGCACAAATAAAAATAATTATAAATAAAAAGTAATAAATATATAATAAATGGTTAAAACTCTTTACCACCACATACTCTAAATCCCGAATATTACAAAACGCTAAATTGATTTTACATTAAGTGGTATTTTTAATAAAAGCAACTTTTCTGTACCTTGAATTATTAAACTTCCTTATTAAAATAATAATTGTTGTAAATCATACATTAAATAAATCCCAAGAACTCGCAGTCAAAGTCCAAGTGTAACCTCTCGGAGACTTTCCAGTTGGCATTTGGCTAGCAAGTTCAGATCCGCAAGCACAGAAATTCAAGAACATTCGGGGTCAATTTCATATCGACCCCGAATTTTCGTGAATCAATAACGCATCGTTTATAAAATGAATAAACATATTGTGGTTGATTTTCGAACGAACGGGTCTCATTTCATAAACATTTTGTTCTTTAATCATTAAACAAGTGTGAAGCAACAGTAGAGTGTGACCGACTCTGAGATACCCAGTACCCAAAGTATTGCGCGTGAAATTAAATAGCACATGGACATGGAAAAAAAAAAGTTGACAAATGAAGACAAATGTTGCTAAAGACATGTTGAGCAACGTTCAAAAAAGAAAAATCTGCACCTGTACGCAGCTGCATTACGAATTTATACTGCGCCCGAAAGAACGCAACCCTGCCTTTGTGGCTCAGAAGAAGAAGAAGAAGCATACACAGAAACTTTATTGTTTAGTTTATTTTCAGAACACGTCCGCGATTGCATACTTACAAAGTCTATATATTTACTTAAATCCGAAAATCACGCCTTTAGCTAATAATGTTTTTTATGATTTTCTGGTTCGGAAGTGGGCGTGGCCAAATTTTAAAACAAACTTGGTCTGCGTGCAACAGATTCCAATGTTGCCACCAAATTTGGTAACTTCAGCTCTTAGAGTCTCTGAGATCTGTGTTTTCACACGGACAAACAGATGGACAGACGGACATGAATTAATCGACTCGGCTGGTGACGCTGATCAAGAATATATATATTTTATGAGGCCGGAGATGCCTCCTTCTGCCTGTTACATACATTCTCGATTGTCACTAACCTATAATACCCTTGTACCCTATGGGTACCGGGTATAAAAATGGGTACGATTAGGTAACAAATTGATATAATATTGTGAAAATTTTGAATTTATTTTAGAAAAGGTTTCACAACATTTCATAAACATTTTGTTCTTTGAATATTCAAATATTGGGCACTATTATTGTTAAAACATAAATTTACCCATAAAAAGAATTATGCCCTATTAGTATTACTTTTCTTAGTTTTTAGCGTTATTTAATTAAGTTTTTTGTTACAGTTAAACAATTCCTTGTGAAAGCTAATTTTTATAGCCGGTACCCATAGGGTACAATGGTATTATAATTTAGTGACAACCCAGAATGTATGTAACAGGCAGAGGGAAAAATCTCCGACCCTATAAATTACATATATTCTTGATCAGCATCACCAGGCGAGTCAATTTAGTCATGTCCGTCTTTCCGTCTGTCTGTACGTTTGAGAACACAGATTTCAGAGACTATAGGAGCTAGAGCTAGCAAATTTGGTGACAACATTGGAATCTGTTGCACGCAGATCAAGTTTGTTTTAAAATTTGGCCACTCCCACTTCCCAACCCGAAAATCATAAGAAACATTATATTAGCTCTAGGCGTGATTTTGGCTTAAAGTAAATGGATAGATTTCTTCTGAAAGTTGAGTAAAATCGGAAGATAAACATAAAAGTAATTAAAAAATAAATTTTCTGTTTTTGCTTCTTCTTCTTCTATGTTGTGAGCGCACGTACGTGTTGCTCAAAGCAACATTTGGTTGTTTTTCGGTGTAGCTCAACAGGTTTCAAGCAACATTTGTCTCCATTTGTCAACATTTTCTTTTTTCCTTGATACTTAATCTATCTATCTTCTTCTTCTATATATATAAAAATGGAGCCCAAAAAATGTGTCGTAAAAAACTACTGGAGAACGGCTGGGCCGCTTTGGTTAAAATTTTTTTTCAGTTGTAGGTAACTAACAGGAGAAGGTCAGAACGTAATAAAATTTTTAGAAAATCCTCCAGGGTAATGGTGAAAAACAGATAATTAAAATATCAAATTATATAAAACAGTAGTGTATCGAAATATATGTCAAAGTAAAAACAAATCGTTTCAATATTATTCGGTTTCTTATTCGTTTTTATTAGACGTCCGGATTTGTTTAATTTCTTCCTGTGATTTGTAGGAATAATGCCTGCTATAAGACGGCCAAACATTGGACGACGTACACGTCGAGCAACATATAGTCGGAATGTCCATGAAAGTCAAACGCAAGACGAACGTGCAGAAAGAAATGAATCGAGACGAACCCGTTTAGCACAGATTCGCTCTACACAAAGAGTACCAAGAACAGACTTGAATCGCGCTGCATTTGCATACAATTTCTCAACGTCCTACAAAGACCATAGCTGCGTTGTTATCGGTTCATTGTCTGTGGTATGTCAGCACTGCAATGCACTGAAGTTTCGATTGGAAGCTCCCGGCTTATGCTGCTCAGGTGGCAAGGTAAAATTGCCGGTTTTGACTCATCCACCAGAGCCATTGTATTCGCTTCTATATGGAAATACAAGCAAATCAAACCATTTCCTGTTGCACGCATAAAAATATAACGGATGTTTTCAAATGACGTCATTTGGAGCAGAGGTTGTTCAACAACCAGGCTACAATTCGAGTTATAAGGTAATAGCGTCACTCTTTTATCAACATGAACAACTATAATTTTTTTACGAAATTGCATCACAAAATTCAAATTCAAGGGCAAATTCATCATCGAGCGGGCGCTTTGTTACCACCACCAAACAAAGATCATAAATTCCTTCAGATCTATTTCGTTGGTGATTCGGCAGTTGAACTTAATCAGCGTTGTGCAATTTTCACTGCAACTAAACGTGAAATAATACAACAATTGCAAAATCTTCTTCATGAGTGTAATGAATTGGTCAGATTGTTCAAAACAGCTTTGGATACAATGCATTCTGACGACCACAAAATCATTATCAGAGCAGATAAAAGACCAGCAGGAAGCCATTCAAGACAATTCAATGCGCCCACTATCAATGAAGTCGCAGTGGTGATTGTTGGCGAGAATGTGGAATCACGCGATATTGTTCTCAAGCGTTGGGATGATGGACAATTACAACGCGTTTATGAGACTCATCGGTCATATGATGCACTTCAATATCCGTTGATGTTCTGTCGTGGAGAAGATGGCTATCACTTCAACATAAAGATGGTCAATCCAACGACAGGTTTGTTTAATCACTTCTTTTTCATTCTGCACGTAAATTCGAATTCATATTACAGGAGAAGAAACGAATAAGAAAGTCAGCTCAATGAATTTTTATGCATATCGATTGATGATTCGACTAGATGTTGACAATCATCTGTTGAGATACCGCCGTTTGTTTCAGCAGTACTGTGTCGACATGTATGTAAAAGTAGAAACGGAGCGTCTCAATTTCATTCGTTTCAATCAGTCAAAGCCGAAATGGCCCGATATTACGAATTTGTTGCACCAAGGACAAACATCCAGCGATCGACATGACATCACTGCACGAGTATTCAAGCTAAAGGTAAAAATTCTTATGGATTACATCGTTAAGCAGAAGGTTTTTGGCGTAGTTCGTTGTTGGATGTACTCGGTTGAATGGCAGAAGCGTGGCTTACCACATGCGCACATTTTGCTTTGGATGTTCGACAAGATCCGACCAGAACATATTGATTCGATTATTTCTGCCGAAATACCAGATCCAGAAACTGATCCGGAGCTGCATTCCGTTGTGAAAACGAGTATGATCCATGGCCCTTGCGGAGTCCACAACCCAGAATCACCATGCATGGAAAACGAAAATTGCACAAAACGATTTCCCCGTCCGTTGGTGGCTGAAACAATCAGTGGAAACGATCGATATCCATTGTATAGGCGTCGTTCTCCAGATGACAACGGCAGATGGATCGAAATGATGGTAAAAAAATAACAAAGTCATCGTCGATAACCGCTGGATAGTTCCATATTGTCCGCTTTTGTCGAAAACGTTTTCAACGCACTGCAATGTTGAGTACTGCAACTCTATAAAATCAATCAAATACATTTGCAAGTATGTGAACAAAAGGGAGCGACATGGCGGTGTTTGGCATTGCTGATCCGAATGCAAATGACGAGGTGACGAAATTTCAACTTGGACGTTACGTAAGTTGTAACGAGGCCATTTGGCGTCTGTTTTCATTTCCGATTCATGAACGTCATCCGACGGTCGTACACTTATCTGTTCACCTGGAAAACGGCCAGCGTGTCTACTTTACGGACGCGAATGCAGCGCAAAGAGCAGAACGGCCACCAGCGACAACGTTGACAAATTTCTTTTCTACATGCGAAAGCGATCCGTTCGCAGGGACTTTACTCTATTCGGAAATGCCACGCTATTATACATGGAACGCTGCATCGAAAAAGTTTCAACGCCGAAAAAGAGGCGATGCTGTTGATGGTTTCGCTGATATCTATTCGACTGATGCTCTCGGACGAATATACACAGTTCATCCACGCCAAGACGAATGCTTTTATATTCGCTTGCTTTTGGTGAACATAAGAGGCCCTACATCCTTCGAGTCCCTACGTACTGTGGATGGTGTGCTGTGCGCCACTTTTCGGGAGGCTTGCCAACGTTTAAATTTGCTTGAAAACGACACACATTGGGACTCAAAGCTCGCTGATGCCACTGTTTCTCTTTCTGGATCAAATCAAATTCGTGCATTATTTGCAATAATCATAGCCACATGTCATCCGTCGAACCCGACCGCACTGTGGGAAAAGTACAAGAACGATATGGCTGACGACATTTTAATAGACGTTCGCAGGACAACTATGAATTTCACTCTTGCCATTAACGGAGAAATGCACAACGAAGCTTTAATACGGATCGAAGACATGTGTATGCTCATGTGCGGTAGTCTACTGTCGAAATTGGGAATGCCAACGCCACATCATTCAGTGCACGATGCTTTCAATCGCGAATTTCAACGGGAGCAACACTATAACCAAGATAACTTGGCCGAAAGAGTCCAACCCAATGTGCCGTTTTTGAATGCCGAGCAGAAGAACGTGTACGATTCGATAATGAAGGTTGTTGACGATGGATCGGGAGGCTTATACTTTCTCGATGCTCCTGGTGGGACAGGCAAGACATTTGTCATTTCGTTGATTCTGGCAACGATTCGATCAAGATCACAAATTGCGTTGGCTGTTGCATCATCTGGCATTGCTGCCACGTTGTTGGAAGGCGGTCGAACTGCACATTCCGCTTTGAAGCTGCCCATGAATCTTCTCACGGTTGACAAGCCAACATGCACAATAAGCAAGAATTCGGCGACAGCGAAATTGATGCGAGAATGCAAAATCATCATTTGGGATGAATGCACGATGGCGCATAAGCGAGCTTTGGGGCAGTTGACCGAACGATGAAAGATTTACGCGGTGATTCGAAACTATTTGGTGGGTCTTTGATATTGCTGTCCGGAGATTTTCGTCAAACGCTTTCCGTCATCCCGAAATCTACGGCTGCCGATGAAGTTAATGCATGCCTTAAATCGTCTTCATTGTGGAGATATGTCAAAAAGCTGAAATTAACCACGAACATGAGAGTCACATTGCAGAATAACCCGTCCGCTGCTGAATTCTCGAGACAACTGCTGGCACTTGGCAATGGCGAAATTCCTGTTGATGTTTCGACTGGATCAATATCGTCAAAGGAGGAACTCATTAACAAAGTGTTCCCAGACATTGCGCAAAATTATAAAAATATCGACTGGATTAGTGAACGGGCAATACTAGCAGCGAAGAAATAGGACGTAGATAATTTGAATTACATTATTCAAAATCAAATCGATGGAGAACTGCATTCATACAGATCCGTTGACAGCGTGACCGACGAGGATGAAGCGACGAACTATCCGACAGAATTTTTGAACTCGCTAGATGTGCCAGGAACTCCACCGCATAATTTGCAACTGAAGGTGGGATCAATTATTATAATGCTGCGGAATCTAAATCATCCGAAATTGTGCAACGGTACGCGGTTGTCCGTCAAGAAACTGATGAATAACGTGATTCAGGCGACGATCATCAAGGGAACATTTAAAGGAGAGGTAGTCCCTATACCACGAACTCCGATTATTCCAACTGATCTACCATTCCAATTCAAGAGGATTCAGTTCCCCGTCCGATTGGCATTTGCGATGACAATCAACAAATCGCAAGGCCAATCTTTAGAAGTCTGCGGGATAAATCTAGAATTTCCCTGTTTTTCGCACGGCCAGCTGTACGTTGCATGTTCGCGTGTCGGTAAGCCGTCTTCATTGTTTGTTTTTGCGCCGGAAAATAAAACAAAAAACATAGTATATCATATCGCTCTATACTAAATAAAGAAATGCAGTGTTTGACTATTACCCTGGGGTTATATAATGGCGTCGAATTAGAGCGAGACAAAGTTCGCCGGGTCCGCTAGTTTAACATAAAATCTTTGGGTACCTGGTATCTCACTGTCGGTTTCACTCGACTGTAGCTTTCCCACTTGTTTTTTAATGGGTTTATAATTTTCAATTGCATGAAGAGGAATATTCATATGTCTTCTTTGGTTTGTCAAAAGAAAATTAGAATTTGTTGTTTCATAATTTTTTTTATTTTTTATTTAAAATTCGATTTCATGTATACAATTAGAATTCCATTTATATTCTTAGCTAAGTTATTTTACCCCAACTAGGCTCTCAGTTTTTGAGCTATCTGAATGAAACCAGAAAATCTTCTTTCTATTCTCATTAGTATATAGAAGACTATACTAAATTAATAGAAATAAAAGTATAGCTTCGACGTATTTTAATTTCGATGAAGCTATTATTACGATTTCAGATTTTAACTTAAGATGTTTTGACCATTTTTGATGGTACACTCAAGTGGTCCTTCGAAGCCAAGCACATGCTTGTTAGGGTTAGGTGTTAATAGGCGCGAAGTAAAAGTATAGGTAAAATAATTCGAGGAAACTACCATCCACCATATAGACTAGTAGCGCGCAGCTCGATTGCTATCTTGCACGTGTACTAAAAGGGTTAAGATTAATGTTTTTAGTTTAGGAAGGCTATCTACAGATGAGGTTATTTTGTACAAATCATTATAATTTGCACATAGTACTCTAAAGGGTTCATGCATTTCATATGATGTTCTACAGTGGTGCAAAACTAAAGGCAGGTAAGATCTTGTGGTTCTACATGGTATGTGGAAATTCAACTGACCCAATAGATCGCTGCTTTCCACGTAACCACGGATCAGATTACACATAAAGACAATGCCTAACATCGTTTTACGGTTGGCTAAGGAAGGTAGGTTAATCAGGAGAAGTCTACTAGAATAAGAGGGCAACATAAGGTTTGCATCCCAGTTTAAGCCACGAGGAGCGAAAGGTAAAAAGTTATTATGAACTGACTCAATGCGTTTGCTGTGGACATTAGAGTGTATCGAAATCAACTTTTTTTGATTTTCGATGTCCTGGGTGCGGAAAAGTTGTAAAACCATGTCAATGTCAAGAATGTCATCAGCTTGCATTTGGAGCCATTTAGGTTTAATAAGTTTGCATTGCACCATGTTTGAAAGTTATTAAGATATGTTTGTAAATCCGACTGGCAAGAGCTGTCCTTGTATTGCACACAAAGTTTAACGTCGTCAGCGTATATGAGTACTCTGGAGTTAGTCAAGACTTTGGGCAGGTCGTTAATAAATAATGTAAAAAGTAAGGGACCCAGGTGGCTCCCTGGCGGGACACCAGAGGTCACCCGGAGAACACTTGACAAGTTGTTTTTAAAGAGGACCTTTTGCGTCCAGCCATTCAGATAACTTGAGATCCACCCAAGAAGATCGACAGGAAAACCCATTAAGTCGAGTTTCCTAACAAGAAGGGAACGATTAACGGAGTCAAATGCTTTACTGAAATCAGTATAGATCACATCTGTCTGCAAATTTTGTGGAAGGACCCTTATAATGAAAGAAGTGAGCTCCAGAAGGTTAGTAGTCGTTGATCTTCGTTTATAAATCCATGTTGGCATGGAGAAATTACTGATCTACACAGGTGCTGCAAATGGGGAGTAATTACGTTTGCGAAAAGTTTTGGGATGGCTGATAACCTAGAGATTCCTTTATAGTTGTTAGTATCCACTTTGCTACCTCTTTTGTGGAGAGGAATCACGAATGATTCCTTCCAGATAATGATAAATTGGGATAATTCTAAGAATAAGGTAAACAATTTTAGAAGGGGACTGCACAGGGCCTCTGCACAATACCTAAGCACATAACCTGGTATTCCATCGGGACCTGGCGAATAAACCGGCTTGACACGTTGAAAAAGGGAGCTTTCGTTTAAGCTAGGACTGAATGCTAGGGCATGCTATAAGAAAAGGTCTGGTTTGAATCGGATGACGCACAATAAGTAGTTTGAAAAAATTGACCAAAAAGATCGGCGATTGCCTGATCAATGTTTGCTGTCGTATTTTCAAATAAAAAAGTGAGGAAGGATGTGTAATTACGTTTAGTGTTGATAAAATTATAAAACTAATTTGGGTCCTGCGCGAACTGCATCCTACAACAAGTCAAATAATTTATATAACACTGCGCGATAAGCACGGTGAACTTAGACCAAGCCGATAAATAGCGAGAGTGAACAGCTTGAGAACCGTTGCGTTTAAATTTAGAATAAAGATTGGACTTAATGTTTTTGAGGCGAGTCAACACTTTACTAAACCAGAGAGGCTTATTTGAGATTGACGGATAGTATTACGAAACGCATTCTGTAAAAAAGGAGTTCATGGCATTGTAAACCAGTGGGAAAGCTACAGTCGAGTGTGACCGACTGTAAGATACCCGGTACCCAAAGCATTGTAGGTGAAATTAAACAGCACATGAACATGGAAAAAAGGAAATTTTGACAATTGTAGACAAATATTGCTAGAAACATGTTGTGTAAAACTTAAAAGAGACAAATGTTGCTATGACCATGTTGGGCAACTCTCAAAAGCGACAAATGTTGCTAGCAATATGCTGAGTAACACCCAACAAAGACAAATGTTGCTAGGAACATTTTGAGCAACACGCACGTGCGCGCGCTCTCTCTCTCTCTCTCTTTCTCTTAGAAACTTTATTGTTTAATAACTTCAATGTTTATCATCCGATATTACTCAAATTTTCAGAACACATCCACGATTGCCAACTTATTAAGTCTATCTATTTACTTTAAGCCGAAATTTACGAGTATAGCTTATATACCGTTTTTTATAATTTTCGGGGGCGGAAGTTGGCGTGGCCAAATTTTAAAACAAACTTGATCTGCGTGCAACAGATTCCAATGTTGTCACCAAATTTGGTAACTCTAGCTCTTATAGTCTCTGAGATCTGTTGTTTCACACGGACGGACGGACAGACGGACATGGCTAAATCGACTCGGCTGGTGACGCTGATCAAGAATATATATACTTTATAGGGTCGGAGATTTCTCCTTCTGGCTGTTACATACATTCTCGGTTGGCACTAACTTATAATACCCTTGTACCCTATGGGTACCGGGTATAAAAATATCCATGGCACCCACCACGTCAGTGCACATGTAGAGATCGGACCAATCAAAGTCATATAAAATTATTCAGCCGTCGAAAATCCGCTTTGCGAAAGCAGTGGACTTTCTTAGCTGGCTGATCAGACTTATTCTCCACAGTAGTCCCAATATCGATAGTCACATCGAAAGTAGGATGGTATGGATCTTCAGGTTGCGTCAAGGGCGGGACCCTCACTAAACTGACTCTTAGCGGATCAGAGACAAAGCAGAGATCGTGCAAGCGATCTAAGGAATTTCGTACATGGTTGACTTAAGACAGCGAAATGTCAAACAAGTCATCAACAAAGTCGTGACGTGCTGTAGTCAAAAGGGTATTTGAGGATTCATTTGTAGACCAAATAGCCGCAGGAATGTTAAACCCTAGAACTACTAAATGGTCATTATCCGAAAGTCTATTGGAGACCGCCTGAATAGCGGAAAGGTGGTTCCAATAAAAAGGAAGTTCCGACAAGGGAGGAATGAAGGAACATGTAATAAAAGTAAAACAACCATTAAATGATTGTTTCACACAGAGAAATTCAACATCGCTGCATTCCTCGCAAGTTAATAGTCCAGATGTGAGGTTGGAGTTAACCGCAACAAGGACACCGCCCCCTCGCCTGGAAGGCCGATCAAGCCTGTGCGTTGTGTACACAGCTGTAAAAACTCCGGAGCTTAGAATCTCCGGCTTTAACCAGGTTTCTGTGAACACAATCACATGGGATGCAAATGAAAAGCTATCAGAATACAATTTGGGAAGCTTACTACGTAAGCCTCTTGCATTCTGGTAGGAAAGAAGCAGAGAATTGGTTAGTTTTTTGAAGCGGACGACGTAGATGGCACAATGGTTTTGTCCGGCCTGGGTAAACTAACCCCGACAGGCTATCTATAATTTTTCTTAGCTTTGTACTCCTTAACAAAAACATACTTAGAACAGAAGGCAGCAGAGCATATTGTGTTAAAAAGTTCGTCAGGGACATTTATTTTGAAAGATGAAATATCCCTAGCATAAAAATTTTTAATTTTTCCATCCTAATCTTGGATTCTTCGGCTTAAGTGCGACCTAGGATATACATAGGTACTAACATCCTCAGATGTTTGATTAGGGGAAAGCCGCGAATCGAATATCTGTTTCATAGGTGGAAATGCTATTAGGGCTTTTGGTACATTTGTACACATTTGTAGTACCTATATCGGCCGGTATTCCAGGCCTGATACCCTGGGGAGTTTTCTGGGTGGGGTTCTGTGAGGTCATTGATTGTGACCCCTCAGCGGACACGACGGATATAACTGAAGGCGCCGAATCTTTTCTCGCCCCCGATCTTAATATCATTAGAGTTAGATATATTGGAGTCGGGGGCTGTGCTGAGGGAGTCAGCTGTTGAGAACTCGCACCGAGCTGTTGGGATTCGCCCAAATGCGGTGTGCCAACCGTGGATTTTTTGGCCCTTAGGGGACTCATTTAATAGCTTAAGGCCATAAAACCGGGAGTCCCGCGCCAGGAGCAACTCATTAGTTTTACGAAAACTAACAAGTAGCTCCTTATACCCATTTTTGGTTTGCCGCATAAATGACATCATTTCCTTTTCAACCTCGCGACAAGTTTCAATCAATGCACTTGGCGTGCACAATATTGTCACACAGCCAGCAGCCAATAATAGTGTTCTCTGCTGAAATCACTTCTTGCAGGCTTTAATTGCACAGACAATACTAGAGGACATTATAGTGACTTACCACTGTACCTGTCAGAAGTTAAGAGAAAATAAGAGTAGTTACGTGCACTAAGAGAGAGCAAGAGAGCGAGAGTTAGGAAGCTTAAGCCGTCAAGCTGTAATATCGGCGTAACGGATAAAGCACAAAGAGAAATCCAAAAATGCAGATAAACAATCGCTGCACAAAACTATTTGCAATTAATAAAGTTATTAATACACAAAAACAGCTGCATGCACACGCGAAGTAAGCGGTGAATTATTATTGACACAAGATAGAAGTTTTAAATAAACCCCGGTGGTTTATAGCAAAGATTTTACACAAATACGAGGTGCAAAACAAAAACACAACAGTTCTGTTTGAAAAAGAAACGATACCCATACAACATTTTAAAAATTCTTGATCTCCATTTAATGCTTTGGATAGAACTCAGAACCTTAGTATACTTTCATAAAATTGTACAAACCCAAGAGCCTCTTTACTTGTACAATAAATTAAATTCTGCTACTTCGCAGCGAACTAACAAATTTATATACCCTCGGATACAAACTCTTTGCTCTAAAAGACAATTTTTCATTAATGCTATTAGGTTATGGAACAATTTACCACACCATCTCAAAAAAATTAGGACCGCAACTCTCTTTCATATTAAAATTAAAAAATATTTATAAACATAAATCATAATAACAAAAATAATCAAAAAAAATATATTATAATTTTACATCAAAATAACAATGTTAGTATATAAGTACCTTTAAGATAATACATCTTTTTAATTCATTGTTCAGATTTTTCGTGACCTGTATTTTTCACTATTCATAAATTGCGTCCTAATCCTCCTAATCTTCATATACAAAAATCATATTTGTTGACTATTAATTGCCAGATACACAGATCGTTTTTGTCAGAAGACAAATGCAGCAGGTTTGTTCATACAGCCTGTTTCACTCTTACATCATGTTTTAATCATTGTGACCAGTGCAATAATCATAGCTTGTAGCGCTGGGATAAAAATTTTTATAATACAATGATTAAATAGCATGTAGATCCATTCATAACAATAACTTTATATGTTTCCATGGTTCGCCCTATTTTGGAGTATTGCTCGAGTATATGGAGCCCTCAATATATTGAACAACAAAAATTAATTGAGTCAGCTTAAAAGCAGTTTTTATTGTTTCCTCTTCGTCAGCTGTATTGGGACCCACTTGCCACCCTACGCAGATTAAATTTAATTGATTTACAATCTTTAAAGCATCGCAGAATTTGCGGTGGAGTAATTTTTTTACAAAAATATCTAACAGGTGAGGTGAACTCTCCCCTTCTCCTAAGCTACGTAAACATCGCTGTCGCCCTTTATGAGCCCTTTCGGGTACTTTGTTCAAATTATAATTTACTATATACTGAAATATCATAGGAAAACTCCATTGAATGCATAAAAGTTAAAATTTACACATTTCTTGAGTCATTGAATAACTTGCACTAATAATCTTGTAAAACTCTCATTGAATAACTTGTACTAATTATCTTGTTAAACTCTTATTTAAGTTACATTTATTTTAGTTATAAGCTTTTTAAGAAAAGTTAGCAGTTCTCTGTTAACTATAAGCCAATCAAATTAAATTAAATTATAATACCCTTCAAGGTTATAAAAAACAGTTACTGAAAAAAAAATGAACGAAAAGGATATCTAAACAAAATTTAACAACTGAACAATAATGAGCAAGAAAACAAAACTGAACAAGTAAGCACGTATGAAAAAGTGAACAAAAAAGAGCAAGTGAACAAAAGAGAACAAATATGAACGATCATGCTCACTTACTCAGTTTAGTAACAGCTCTTTTTTGTTCACTTACTCATAGCAACCCAACACTAATACAGAGGCGAAAGACCTTTAGTAAACATATATATTGTTAAGAAAAGTCAGTGACGAGAGTAAATAGAAGACGATTAAATATTTAATCCGCTCCGTAATGTTCAAAAAGTTCACTTGGCTTTTACAATTTATACTAGTTTATAAATTTTAATTTTTTCAAGATAAACGTTGAGACTTATAGGCCTAAAATTTAGGCAATAACTTGAGAAAATGGGTTACTAGGTAATGGGATGCCTAAAAATTGTTCTCTTACGTGTGCGCATTTAATGTCCAACTGCTCAGTGGACCAACAGACGATAGAAAAGCGAGACTATCGCAAAATGTTCGTATGCGAGCTTGGAAACAAGACACATCAGCGAGCGTTTACAGAAGTTTCGCTATATGTTCGCAAACGGACTCAGAAAAGAGCGTAAACTGATAGCATTACACTGTGGTCTGAACGACCACTTTATCTGGCCAAAACCCATTTTTTAAAAGTTGTTAAAATACCTTTTTTTTAACCAGGATGTATTTAAAAAACATTAAACTTTAATGTTACGTACAAGAATTTTTAACAGAGCGCGTCACTGTTAAGTTATCCGCTGTTAAATCAGCTGTTACCTCAGCTGGAAACGAGCGCTGTTAAATCTATTGTTTATATTGCAAGTTTAAAGAGCCAAAACGCTTAAAATAAACTAATTTATGCGCTCTTTTTAAATGCAGTCCCACTCATAATAGGTTGAAATAAGTGTTTGTGTGCATGTATTGCAGAAATAGACTGTGGTGTCTTTATAATATTGTAGTTCTAACCAAAAACTATAAATTTTTTTGTGTACTCTAAGTTTAAAATAGAGCTACAAAGTGAATGCCGCTCATTTCACCTCTACAATTGTTTGTATGTTGTAAAGTATTCAATTCTTAATATATTCTGTAAGTATAAAATGCGCACTTTCTAAAATTTAACTTTTAAGATGCTAACCTAACATTGGCAAAAACCGATTTATTTGACTTACAAAACACAAAGATGAGAAAAATACTAAGGATATAACATTTTTAAGGATGGATGACTTAATCCTTGTACACTCAGATCATATTATAGAAACCACGGATCTTCCAGTTAGTTACTTTGTAAAGAGCTGCCAAACACGGAACAAACTGTAAGTCCGATCGCCCGCACTGTGCAAAAGATCCAAACTGTAATTTTATGTGCAAAAGATAGGACAATGCCCATTTTACATTGTCTTATTTAGGAATACTTTAAGTAAACAAAGAAAACAACAATAAAATTTATATTTACACTGAAAACAAATTAAATTCTTTAAAAAGGCGGGACCACGCCCATTTTTTAAATACCTCCCTTTGTTATACAAAATTTATATCAAAACAGAATCCAAAATATAAGTTATTAATTAATGCCACAAAAAGTGGTCGCTCAGCCCATAGTGCATTATACGGCTATGATATAGGGCACCAGTTTTCATTTATTGACTAATTAATTAGAACCTTGAAAAAGACAACTATATGTTTTTTTCTTATTGGTTCGGATTTTTTTTTCGTATTGCGCTACGGTCAGACCAATTTAAAAGGTAAACAATAACAATGGCCGGAATTCGCAGTGCACAATTTATTCATTTCTGGAGTCCTCATGCAAGTACTCCTGCAGAAATTAATATGAAAACCATTAAACTGATTTTTACAGATTTTCTTGTACATAGATTTAGTTAATTCATAATTATTGCAAAATTTAACGGCGGAAAAACCATGTCCCCGAAAACTTTTTTATTTTGTTTATTTATATGGCTCTTGTCCAAATAGATGCTGAAAATTATGCCAAGCCTATAACAAAAACCATTCTGTGAGACCGTTTTGTCTAATGAGACATTAATATACTTTTTACATACAATTTTATGCATTACTGACGGTATTTTCTATCGAACTCATTTTTTATCTGGTATTTTTTTCGAAAGACTTATCGGATTTGTCAATTAATGAACAATTAATGCATTAATCTCTCATTGAAAGTGTCGTATAGTCGTCTTGCTCGCACTTGGGTAAAACCCTATGGTTGCTGTCAAGCCTCTAATTAATACGAAAATTAATGAAGTTTTTAATGCAGTGACATAATGCTATTATGACACTTTACTTAGTTCGTAATTATGCTACTGATAAAATTAAAAAAAATTCTGAACAAAATAGTTCGTTTATGGACAGCGAGAGCGTTTTTTACATTGTAAAACATACCATAAACGGTCACACTGGTAATTACGTAATATATGGACAACCCCTTGTATTAGTCCATTTATATGTAAATAAGCAGCTCAGATATGAATTTAGCTGTTACCAGCTCAAACAGCTCTGCTTTCTTGCTTTTAAAATGCATTTTCCTCCATTATTTACAAAAACAGAGAGCCTTTGAAATCAGTTGTTTGCAAAGTCAGCAGCCGAATTTTTTTCGGTCGTTCCCTATACATATATCTAAAAATATCCGGCTTTGTTTACATTTGAATTGGGACTTTCGATCAGTAAAAATATACTACTTTCTTGTGGAATCGCTCAGAGGGTAGGTCCTCGCCGTTTATGTAAAGTTCTCATTCGCTTTTATTCACGCGTGTCCGCTCTTACTGAGCGCTCAGTAGGGAAATTCCCTATATAAATGTCCTGCTCCCCAGAGAGCATGAAAATCTGGTAGTCTGGGGTATACAGAATTCAATATGCCCTTGCGAAATAAAACATTCAAAAATTATTTTAAATTTATTTTTTTATTTTAATTTAAATATTCATAATATTATTATAAGATATAAGGAACATTCGATATAAAATAAAGGCGTCGCAAACTGTCTTAATGTAATCGCGGAAGTTACACTACTCTCGCATTCATAGACCTGTGAGACACCCACGGACATAGATACAAACATACACAATAATGACGCAAAACAACGAAGAAACAATAAAAAGTGTTGAATGGAGATATATAATTAATATTAGTGTTTGTTAGTATGTAAGGCATATAGTAGTTAAGTTATAGTTAATATGCAACACATAACATTATAATAATTTCAATTTATTACATACCTCTTTTGGTTAGATGCACTTTTTCACAATACGCACGTTTTCAAAAGAAGAAGAAAATAGTGTGACCTTATTTTGTTTTGGTAAATTTGCATAATCGCGACTGCAATATACGTGTGACCAAACTTTTCTCGCGTTTTCTACTATATCAACATTAAATAGTTATAAATACAACGCAAACTGATCGTTTCGAAAACATAAATAGGATTTTTTCAACGCATTCCATACCGAACACAATGTTTTTTTAATTCTAAAACATTTTTAATTGTTTTTATCTTATTTATGTGTAAACGTAGTTAGATAATAGAATTAAGGAGCCTTAGAAAGAGCAGAGTTGATATTTCTATTTTAAACTATAGAAATTAATGTAATCACAAGTTAAGTGCAGAGAACTTAGTGCTGTTTTATCAGCGCACGCCTTAAAAACAAAAATTCCCAAAAAAAAAAAAACCGTCCTGAGCAAAGAGCATAGAATTCTATGGAGCAAAGCAGCGAACGATTCAGGTACCTGAATCTCCCGCTTACCGCTTTGTTGAACTGGGGAGCATCCTCAATATAATCACCGTTCCACACAGAATTCTATCCCGAATTCCTCTTCGTCATGTTTTAACGGAACCGGTGGCGGAGCCTGCACAGGAGTCAGGTCGGGCGGGACGCATACCCAAACTTGTCCTTCTCCTCCGGGGGCACGACCGCCTCCACTTACTCCTCCTTCGGCAGGGCCAGGTGATGTGAATTCGGGATCATAAGAGACTTGCTTAAGAAGAGAATGGTTGATGCGTCTGCATCCGAGTTGTAGACTCGGCTGCAGGCTAAGAGATTCCAGTGGACTGCAGTGGTTCCTGCAAGTCTTACTTCTCCAGTCAAGAGGCTAGCTGGCGGAACCACGTGAAATCTTTATTGTTACTTAGCCGCAAATAGAAAATAAAGTATCATTCCTTTTTAATCTTAGTAAACATAGGTTTGAATTTTGAATTGAATTTAATTTTCAGCCAAATCAAAACCAAAACAAAAACCTTCAAGAGAGTGCTAAAAATAACTTTTTTATAGTAGAAACACCTTTTCTGCTTTTCGTGATTCTCGTGCGATAGTTGGAAAAAGCAACGTAGTGGAAAAGTACCCTTAAATAAAGTTTTTTATGATTTTCGGGGGCGGTAGTCTCTGCAATCTGTTGTTTCACACGGACAGACAGACAGACGGACAAATATAACCACCAAATATAAGGCTGAATTACAAAACGGACACTAGACATCTGCATGAGTGGCAAAAAAATCACATTCAAATGCACAAAGCTCAAAATGAGTTGAGTGAATTTGAAGCAAAGCCAAACTGAATTGAATGAGTTGACTCGCTTACGTACGACTCAGACGCACAAAGAATAGAGAAAGAGAAACGAATTTAATGAAGTGAGAACTCTGAAAACTGAGAAGCTGAATTCGAATGATTCGGGTTGCAACTGCAAATACACCAGTGTAAGGAAACATCAAACTAAGAACAAAATAAAAATACCGCGGACTACAAATACATACAGAAACACATTCGTCGGCTTCTTTTATTGAGGTGTCCATGTTTGCGTCTGCAGTTGCGTCTGTTTGCGAACTGCAGGTGGTCCCTGAAAATTCGAATTCCTACACAACAACTCGAATGATTCGAATATAACACGCGTTGCCAAATACAGTTATTTAATTTTTCGCTTCATTCCTTCTCATTCATTTCGTTCAACGTCCGAAGCTATGAAGCTACGCGGGAACGCATACTGATACAATGTCGTTTCATTTCTTGCATTCCACTCATTCCATTTCATTCGAATGTACTCAATGAAACGTATGTTGTGAGTGATTTCATGCAGATATCTAACGGACACTGACAATTGCGCTCACCTATGCATAGCTATGTAAACATTTGTTAGGCAAATATAATTAGAAAACAACTCTTCGTCAACTGACACAGACGTGTAAAGCAAAATGTACACTCAAAAACTATACTTTTGTTACATTAAATCAATACTTTTGAGTATACAAAATTTATTAAGGCTGATATGACACATTCAATTTCTAGCCTCAATTTATTATCACAATTTTTTCCTTATGGGTTTTCTAATGAGTGCAATAACTTGAGTTCGCCCCACAATTATTGACGCTAGCGGCAGCGCTGTTCTCATAAATTGTATTTTATAGGTAAAATTTTTTGGGTTGCTAGATCGACTATCGACTTGGGAAATGGTCCGAAAATGGCTAAATAAATTTTTTATGAGACAATCTACCGTATTATATGTAACATAAAACTATTAAAAAATTATCAATATATTATTCTATGTCTATTTTCTATATTGTTGCCGTTTTTTATATTATACAAAATCGTATAACTAGCAGATTAAGATCCGCGACTAGTTTATCCAGAAATTAACTGAGATAATGATATTGCGCTGGCTGGTGCTTTATCTTTAGTGTATTTTAAAAAAAGTTAACAACAGATGACTTCATCTATTTCAATAAAGAAAATCAAATAAAAACTTATTTATTTTTTTTATTTATCTTGCTTTTGTGCAGTATAGTTGCTGAAAATGATTCCAAGCCTTCAGCAAAAACCAATATATTCTGTCTAATGAGACATTAATATGCTTTTTAGATACAATTTAATGCATTTCAGACGGTATTTTCTATCGAACTCATTTTTTGTCTGGTGTTTTTTTCGATAGACTTATCGGGTTTGTCAATTAATGAACAATTAATGCATTAATCTCTCATTGAAAGTGACGTATAGTCGTCTTGCTCGCACTTAGGTAAAACCCTATGGTTGCTGTCAAGCCTCTAATGAATACGCCAGTTAATGAAGTTTTTAATGAAGTTTTATTACATATTTAATATTATGAAACTTTAAAAACTATACTAATCTGGGCCAAAATTCGAGAAAAATCACTAAAAACAGAAAAGCACAAAGTTCAGGCTAACACGAATTATCAAATGTATACAAATAATACTCGATAATGCACAAATGAAACTATACACCATAATTTCAATACTATTGAGTACACATTTAATATTATTAAGTTTTAAATCTAAACTGAACTCGTTATACAGGCGTACAAATGGTAAACTTATAGTTTTTTTGGTGTATGTTTGGTAAAATATTAGTGTTTGTAAAATATGTTTTTAATTGTTAGATTGTTTTGCATTGTGTTTAGTTGCTTTAAGACGGTTGCCAAAGAGCAGCCATCGACTATAAAATTTAAACGTATATTTTATTTTTATCACCTTTAACAAACTAATTTATATATTGCAGGCTGACGCCGAATACGACAAGGAACAATTGAGAAGTGAGTAGTTAAATAATATTGATTCAATAATAAAACCTCTACTTTGCAGTTCTTCGCAATGCCTTTAAGGCTTTTGACCATGATGGTGCAGGTTGGATCGAACATGCAGATGTATCTAGCATTCTTGAAATTTTAGGTCAGAAACTAGAGCCGCCAGCAGTCAAGGCACTTATTAAAGAAGTAGACAAGGGAACAACAGGAAAATTGGATTTTAGTCAGTTCTGTAAGCTGGCTGCACGTTTTATAGAGGTAGAGGAAGACGTAGGAGCACTGCAAAATGAGTTGAAAGAGGCCTTTCGTGTTTACGATAAAGAAGGAAAAGGCTATCTAACAGTCGCCACTCTGCGAAGCATTCTCCACGAATTGGACGATAAAATCTCGAACCAAGACTTGGATAGTATAATTGAGGAAATTGATGCAGATGGCTCTGGAACGGTTGACTTTGATGGTATGGCATTGTATAGTATTTTCGTTTGAAAGAAAATAAATTAAAAACTGGCTTTTTCATTAATTTATTTCAGAATTCATGCAAGTGATGACAGGTAATATACATATATCCATGAATGAATATATTTATTATATATATAAGTTGGATCTTTCCTGAAAATGGGTTAGTATGTTAGCTTACACTTTGGATAAGTAATTAAGATGTGTTTAGTAATAATGTTTGTGGCCATACGCACAGTGAGTTCATTTGAGTTTTTAGTTGCAAAAATATAAACTTTTGAAACATATGAGATAATCGAGTAGTTTAAATGGCATATTATAGATAGTTTACTAGTTTACAGCAAAAAAATATAAAGGTAGACCCCACTTTGGGCGCCTAATTTTAAGTCACTGAATCTCCGAAAACCAAAAAGTATATATATTCTTAATGCGCATCACCAGCCGAGTCGATTTAGCCTTGTCCGTCTGTCTGTCGGTTTCTACGCGAACTTGTCTCTCAGTTTTTGAGCTATCGGGCTGAAATAATCAGCATAGTCTTATTTCTTTATTACGCATAATACATATAAGTCGGAACGAACAAAATCCTAGAGCTGCCATAGGAATGATGGCGAAATTTATGTAAACAAAATGTTTAATTCTCTGTTGTTCAACGTACGAGGTGTGTTCAAAAAAATAAGGTGACTTCGTATTTAAAAAAAAAATACCTATTTATTTATCAATATTTATGCTGTTCCCTTTAAAGTAATCCCCTTCAGACACAGTACACTTGTCCCAAAGGTTTTTTTAATCCTCAAAGCACTTCTCATAGGCACTTTTCGGTATAACCTTGAGCTCTTCCAGCGACGCAGTCTTTATCTCTTCAATCGTTGCAAATTTCCGTCCCTTCATAGGTATCTTTAGTTTTGGGAACAAAAAAATTTCACATGGGCCCAAATTCGGTAAATATGGGGGCTGAGGCCTGATTATGGTGTTGTTATTGGGCAAAAAATCTCTCACAAGCAAAAATGAGTGAGCAGGGGCGTTGTGATGTAAAAATGCAGGACGTTTTCTTCGTATTGCCTCTCGCAAATGGCGCATAACTTCAAGATAATATTGTTTATTGACCGTACGACCATATGTTAAGTACTCCTTATGCACCACGCCATGGTAATCGAAAAAAACTGTGAGCAAAGCTTTGACATTTGATCGAATTTGTCGTGCTTTTTCGGTCTTGGCCCTTCTCACCCTTCCATTGGGACGATTGGGCTTTGCTTTCGATATCATAACCATATACCCATGATTCGTCACATGTTATGACCCTTTTGAGTAAATCTGGGTCGTCGTTTACGTCATTCAACAGTTCTTAAGCGATGCTCTTCGACTGTTCTTTTGGTCAAAATTGAGCACTTTCGAAACAAACTTTGCTGAACAACGTATCATTATCGAAACGTTTGAAAAAAATTTCATGGCACGAGTCAATCGATATACCAGCAACTTCTTTGATAGTGATTCGACGAATATCCAAAACAATTTTCTTCACTGCTGGAACTTTTCATCAGTTGTTGACGTGCTTGGGCGTCCAGAGCGAGGCTCGTCCTTGGTATCTTCGCGGCCATCTTGGAAGAGTTTGTCCCACTTGTAAATATTTATTTTACTCAAAGCTGTCAACATTTCAAGTGTTTCGGAGCCCTTTATTTAATTTTTTACACAAAATTTGATGCAATTCCTTTGATCCATAATTTTCGATAGCAAGAAATCATAACTCATAACTTTTACGCCTCTCACAGACAAGCAAAAAATGCCTATCACTTGGAATTAGGTACAGATGCTCGAAAAGAGTGTACCAACATAAATAAACAAAAAAATCGATAATCAAAAGTACGTTGTCTGCGAAGTTTAAAAAGTCAGCTCTCTTTTTGAACAAACCTTGTATGTGTTGCAATAAGTTTCGAGATATTGCAGTTTTTTACGGTCTTAGAATTACGGGTTTGATTTTATTAAGATAGGACAACTATATCATATAGCTGCCATACAAACGATCGTTTGATTTATATGAAAATGTAAATATCTACATGTCAAATGTAAAATGTGTAGGTAAATGTTTACAAATTTACAAGCTTCGATATTTTTCAATTTACCAAAGTATATCGATTTTCAACAATTCAATTGCAGACTGCAAGAGTATACTAACTTCGGCTCACCAAAGTTAGTTTTCTTTCTTGTAAAAATATCAAAAACCATTAGTCCAACAAATTTCAAATTAGTACTAACCAAAAGACAATAGATACAGCCTTGCAAAAACATACGGTTTTTTATACAGTATTTTGGTGCATTTTGTTTATAGATAGTTTTTATTTACTTTTTAAAAATATAAAAAACAAGTGGGAAAGCTACAGTCGAGTGGGACCGACTGTGAGATACCCGGTACCCAAAATTAAACAGCACATAAACATGGAAAAAAGAAAATGTTGACTAATGAAGACATATGTTGCTAGAAACATGTTAGGCAACTCTCAAAAGCGACAAATGTTGCTAGGAACATTTTGAGCAACACCCAACAAAAACAAATGTTGCTAGGAACATTTTGAGCAACACCCAACAAAGACAAATGTTGCTAGGAACATGTTGAGCAACACGCACGTGCGCGCTCTCTCTCTCTCTCTCTCTCTCTCTTTCTCTCTCTCAAGAAGTTTACCCAGAAACTTTATTGTTTAATAACTTCTATGTTTATCATCCGATTTTACTCAAACACGTACACGATTGCCTACTTATAAGGTCTATCTGTTCACTTTAAGCCTAAAATCACGCCTATAGCTTACATACAGTTTTTAATCATTTTCACAAACTTGATCTGCGTGCAACAGATTCCAATGTTGTCACCAAATTTGGTAACTCTGGCTTTTATAGTCTCTGAGATCTGTTGTTTCACACGGACGGACAGACGGACATGGCTAAATCGACTCGGCTGGTGACTCTGATCAAGAATATATATACTTTATAGGGTCGGTGATTTTGCTTTCTGCCTGTTACATACATTCTCGTTTGGCACTAACTTATAATACCCTTGTACCGGGTATAAAAAGTTATCATTTTTTTGAGTAAACACATCTAAAGATACCGTTGTCCTAAATATTGGAAAAAGTCATGGCAAATACAATGAAATAATCATATTGTTATGCTACAAAATTTGCCAAGGGAAGTAGCCTGCTTTACTAGTTCTTCATAAAGAAGTTCAAATGACTGTTTAAAAAATACATTTTATGAGACCTGTAGGAACCTATAGTTAAAAATAAAACTTACCTTAATGAATATAATTTTAATTAAATGGACCGGCCTTTCAAACTTTATATATACGGGTTTTCCACATTCAAATAACAATTATGTTACAATCGAATAATTTCTGTCTGCCTTTTGAATGTGTGTATCGCAGAACAACGGATGCCTACTGTATTTATACCTTGTACATTTGGTGTTGTCAAGGAACATTTTCTGTGAAGGTGAAAGAAAAAAAGATTTGTTATCGATCCCGTTAGGTTTGCAATGTATGTGTGGGATTACAATGTAAGTGTGGATTACTTATAACTTGTATCTTGTGTCAATAATAATTCCCCGTTTCATTTCGCGTGTGCATGCAGCTGTTTTAGTGTATTAATAACTCTATTAATTGCAAATTAGTTTTGTGCAGCGATTGCTTATCTGCATTTTTGGATTTCTCTTTGTGCTTTATCCGTTACGCCGATACTACAGCTTGACGGCTTAAGCTCCCTAACTCTCGCTCTCTCTTAGTGCACGTAACTACTCTTATTTTCTCTTAACTTGTGACTGGTACAGTGTGTAAGTCACAGTAATGTCCTTTAGTACTGTCTGTGTAATTAAAACCAGCAAGAAAGTAATTTCTGCAGAGAACACTATTATTGGCTGCTGGCTGTGTGACAATATCGTGCACGCCAAGTGCATTGATTGCACAGTCCGCATCGCTGACTATATTTCTAAAAACAATGAATTGCGCTACTGCTGCTACTGAGTCCATTAAGCGCGGATCCAAACAACTCGCCGCCAGTCAACAGCTGATTCCCTCGGCACAGCCTCCGACTCCAATATATCTAACTCCAATGAAATTAAGATCGCGGGCGAGAAAATATTCGGCCTCCGAATGTGCCGCGGGAGGGCAGCGCCTCCAGTTATATCCGTCGTGTCCGCTGAGGGGTCACAATCAATGACCTCACAGAACCCCACCCAGAAAACTCCCCAGGGTATCAGGCCTGGAATACCGGCCGATATTGGTACTACAAATGTATTACCAAAAGCCCTAATAGCTATTCCACCGACGAAACAGATATTTGTATCGCGGCTTTCCCCTAATCAAACATCTGAGGATGTAAGTACCTATACCCTAGGGATTTCTTATGCTAGGTATATTTCATCTTTCAAAATAAATGTCTATGACGAACTTTTTATCACAATATGCTTTGCTGCCTTCTGGCCAAAGTATGTTGTTAAGGAGTACAAAGCTAAGAAAAAGAAAAAACGGCCTGTAGAGGTTAGATAACCCAGGCCAGACAAAACCATTGTGCCATCTACGTCGTCCGCTTCAAAAAACTAACCAATTCTCTCCTTCTTTCCTATCAGAATGCAAGAGGCTTACATTCTGATAGCACAGGTCGACAAAATTTGACTTTTTTGGTACCGGTGAATAAAAGCCAGTGATGGTATTCAGCTTAAAAGGAGCTTTGGCCTTTCTACTTCAATATTAAAAAGAATATCCAATGGGAGACCTCTCGTTCTTTAGTTATAATGCATTTTACAAACATAAATGTGTCACAAATTTTTGCCCTGTCGAATCCCTGAAACTTACATGCTAGATTGGCCCCCCCTTGCAGTTGACTCCAACCTCACGTCAGAACTATTAATTTTCGAGGAATTCAGCGATGTTGAATTCCTCTGTGTGAAACAATCATTTAATGGTTGTTTTACTTTTATTACATGTTCCTTCATTCCTCCCTTGTCGGAACTTCATTTTTATTGGAACCACCTTTCCGCTATTCAGGCGGTCTCCAATAGACTTTCGGATAATGACCATTTAGTAGTTCTAGGGTTTAACATTCCTGGGGCTATTTGGTCTACAAATGAATCCTCAAATACCCCTTTTGACTACAGCACGTCACGACTTTATTGATGACTTGTTTGACATTTCGCTGTCTCAAGTCAACCATGTACGAAATTCCTTAGATCGCTAAATTCCTTAGATCTGCTCTGTCTCTGATCCGGCAAGAGTCAGTTTAGTAAGGGTCCCGCCCTTGACGCAACCTGAAAATCCATACCATCCTACTTTCGATGTGACTATCGATATTGGGACTTCTATGGAGAATAAGTCTGATCAGAGCTCAGAAAGTCCACTGCTTTCTTAAAGCCGATTTTCGACGGCTGAATAATTTCATACCTGACTTTGATTGGTCCGATCTCTACATGTGCACTGACATGGTGGGTGTCATGGATATTTTTTACAATGCCATAAACTGCTTTTTTACCGAATGTGTTCCGTTATACTATCCGTCAATCTCAAGCAAGCCTCCCTGGTTTAGTAAAGAGTTGACTCGCCTCAAAAACAATTAGTCCAATCTTTATTCTAAATTTAAAAGCAACGGTTTTCAAGCTGTCCATTCTCGCTATTTATCGGCTCGGTCTAAGTTCACCGTGCTTAACGCGCAGTGTTATAAAAATTATTCGGGTTCAGGTCGCGCATGACCCAAAACAGTTTTATAATTTTGTCAACACTAAACGTAAGCCTATTACTCATCCTTCCTCGCTTTCATTTGAAAATACGACAGCAAACAGTGATCAGGCAATCGCCGATCTTTTTGGTAAATTTTTTCAAACTACTTATTCTCCGTCATCCGATTTATACGAGACCTATTCTTATAGCATTCCCAAATCAAACCTGAGATTAAGTCCTAGCTTAAGCCTAGTACTCACTAGCGCTAAACTGTGACGTCGCACAGTGGGGCAATTTGAGTTTTAGCGTTGCAAAATCATAACTTTTGAACCAAGATAATTGAATAATTTAAATGGCAATTAATAAATAACTATTCAACCTATTAAAAAGGTCTCTTAAAAATGTGCTACAATTTTTTTTGATTTCTTATTATTTATCAAAGTCAAAATTTGTAAATATTATACAAAAAATCATATTTATGATAACTAAAAAAAAATGTTTTAACTATTTAATATTTTATTGTAATTTTTTTTTAGTGTCTTTTTGCATTTTAAAATTTGTACACTAAAAAAAAAAAAAATATAAAACTATTTTTTTTTTCAAAATTTTTCTAAATATTTGTCACAATTTGAAAGAGAAGGCACATCTAATAAATTTATCATTTTTAAAGTATATTCTTTTGATTCTATCTCTTTTCGTGATTTCACATGCCGCATAGATGAAATTAGTATTTCGGAAGATGCAGCCAAAATATTAAAAAAGGTCCTCATTTTGCCTCACCCTTGAACCTTTGAACGTTTTGGAGCATCTGTATTTTTAATAAAATTTGTTTAAGCACTCCTGTGCTTCTTCTGAAAGCTCTCCAATCGGTATAGAATGGTAATCAATTATATATTTTCCATGCGCCATTAATGAACTTTTGGTGTCAATTGCTTTTGTGGATACATTTCCGTCAAAAGTGCTTCTGTTTTCGAAGCATATTCTCCATATTTTGCAGAATTTACCTTTTCTTTGTTGTTTGAAATATTCAAGATCGTCCCAAATCGTTTAATAAGATCATTGCTAATTCCAGTAATTCGAGTTACTACCTCATCGTTTTCAAAAAACCTCCGTGAAGTGTTTCCATCGTTTGAGTTTCCGTATCCATGCAAGGGGAAGTCCAGTCGTAGTCCAATTTCTTCCAAAAACTCTTTCTGTATCCGCGTTTTCCTCATCTTTATCTTCATCTCATTTGGAGTATTTTCATCAAAGTTTTTCTGATTTTTTGGAAGGGTATACGCCAATTTTAAGGAAAACTCCATACACCTTATCCTTGCGTGCAATGGGGAAATTCCAAATTCAAAATTGCTCTCCACGTTTTGAGAATCGTTCAAATTTCCGAAGTTCTTATGAGTCTTTTTGCAAACCGGGCAAGACTTTGTTGATTTTGTATCTGTTAGTTCGTTCATGACTTTTTCGTCAACCATGGTCAGGTGGGACTCGTAATTACATAGAATATGTTTTCCTTCTCCAATTTCCACATCTGAGGGCTTTATATTCAGAATTTGTTCCTTAATGTCGTTTACCGTAGCCTTTATGAGTTCCGATGATTCTTTCGCAAACTGAAACATTATTGGGCGGCAATAATGCATTGATGATGGCCGCGGATTTTTCCAGTGGACTGAAATATCAGATTTAAGTCGTAAAGTAACAATAGATGCCATAAACATATGCCCATCTGATAGTGTAGCGTCATTTGAAGATATCCTTTGCTTATAAATGCTTTGTCCAGATGATCCATCGCAGCCCCACTTACTGATTAATGTCAGTTTCTCAAAAAGGCTTTTCAGCTCATTTTCAGGAAAACACTCCATAAGTCGTTTCACCGTATGGTCCATAAGATCCTGAACATTCGCTTTTACTGAGACCTCGGATACCTCTGTATGCAATGGTACCGCATCCTTTTTGGCTGTCGCGATGCGCTTGTATCCAGGTAAAATGTCAGCTTCGTGTCGCATTAAAGAAGACCGTAGTATCTTATACTTCTCCTTGGAAAGATCTAAGTCCATAAACAAGGCCAACGCTTCTTCGCAACCATAAATTGTAAGGAGTGCGTTTGTGGGTGTGGGAATGCTTGCCTTTATCCTTTGAAGTCGCACTGGGCTTGCATCAGCTATATTTCTACGAATTAATACTGCGCCCGAAAGCACGCAACACTTTTTTTCGCTACTGCCGAAGGACATTATTGTGTTTGCTGCTCCTCGTCCTCGTCCAGTTGGCTGCTGGTGGATCTGTTCGCATTGTAGTCGTAGAAGACCTGCGACGTGCCGCATCGTTGGGTACATCCACGTACACGACGGCTGCTGCCGCGAGCCTGGCGCTCAAGTCGCCGAGCGCGGATCCTTGGGACTGACCACCATGATCTCTGCACGAAATCCAATGGCGGCCGAGAACGAGCTGCTCTCATTCTTCTTCTTGTATGCTCTGAAGCACATGCATTTTGGAGTGGCAGCCTACTAAGAAAAGAATCACAATAGCCGACCACTGGTCAGGGACGAGCAGAGAAGAAGCAATTAGCATGTCCATAATTTTTATACCCGAGTCGATTTAGACATGTCCGTCTGTCCATCTGTCCGTCCGTGTAAAACAACAGATCTCAAAGACTATAAGAGCTAGAGCTACCAAATTTGGTGACAACATTGGAATCTGTTGCACGCAGATCAAGTTTGTTTTAAAATCTGGCCACGCCCACTTCCGCCCCCGAAAATGATTAAAAACTGTATGTAAACTATAGGCGTGATTTTAGGCTTAAAGTGAACAGATAGACCTTATAAGTAGGCAATCGTGTACGTGTTTGAGTAAAATCGGATGATAAACATAGAAGTTATTAAACAATAAAGTTTCTGGGTAAACTTCTTGAGAGAGAGAGAGAGAGAGAGCGCGCACGTGCGTGTTGCTCAACATGTTCCTAGCAACATTTTTCTTTGTTTGGTGTTGCTCAACATGTTCCTAGCAACAGTTGTCTCTTTTGAGTGTTGCTCAACATTTTTCTAGAAATATTTTTCTTTTTTTGCCATCATTTTATTTTTCCCTTGTTCATGTGCTGTTTAATTTGCTTTATGTACCGGGTATCTCACAGTCTTTCACACTCAACTGCAGCTTTCCCACTTAATTTAAATTGGAATTTGGGCTCTTTTCTATTTGATTAATTGGTTTGATTGGTTATTTCCCTGTGAAATTACATTTTTTAAGACATAATTTATTTTTAATATTTTTTATTTGTATTTATTTAATGGTCAAGATCCCATATAATTCGATCATCATTAATTGTATTGTAAATAAATAATTTTTTCCGCGCTGAAAAACCCGCCATACGGTTTTGTTTTCTATTGCCTGTTTCCATTTTGCAAGGGTCTCGGGGTATTATCAAATATTTCCTTCCTCTCGCGTCTCCCTTGCTAAAGTTCATCCGCTTTCAAAGACCTTGCAGATCTTAATAACTTTCAAAAATGGTGCACTGCAAACTTATTAAACCTAAATGGCTCCAAATGCAAGCTGATGACATTCTCACGTGTCTCTCCCTAGCGTGGTGACGTGGAAAGCAGCGATCTATTGGGTCAGTTGAATTTCCACGTACCATGTAGAACCACTAAATACTACTTGCCTTTAATTTTGCGCCACTGCAGAGCATTGTATGAAATGCATGAATCCTTTAGAGTACTATGTGCAAATTATAATGATTTGTAAAAAATTACCCCATCTGTAGATAGCGTTCCTAAACTAGAAACATTAATCTTAACCTACTTAGTACACATGCAAGATATGGTGTAGGGTAGTTTCCCCGCATTCTTTTACCTATACTTTTCTTTCGCGCCTTTTAACACCTAACCCTAAGAAGCACGTGCTTGGTTTCGAAGGGCCACTTGAGTGTACTGACCGTAGTGCATCAACGTTTCCAAGTGAGGTCTGTTTGTAAGGCGCTAGACCGTTGTAGGAGGGAAATGACGAGAGAGGCACAAGAGTATGACAGGTGCAAAGAAAAAGAGAGCAGAAAGTCAAGTCATTCTAGTAAGCGCAGGAAAAGCGAACAGAACTTTCTGCTTATTTCTATAATATATGTAATATAGCACATTAGAAGTGAGATTAGCCTCGCCTAGAGACAATCCATTCGATCAATACCTGGCAGCATTAGAATCGCAAAATCGGAACTTGATGAAGATAATAAAAACCATAAAGTCATCAAGGGCACCGGCAGTGGACGAGAAGACTAAACATGTTTTCTTACCGAAATTGAATATCAATGGAGCTGAACCCGACGCCTCAGCCTCAGTCGATCTCGCTGCTTATAGCCTTGAGCAAGGCGTTGGAGGGTAGCGTATCACAGTTGATGTCAAAAATATGCTATCCTGGCATAACCTGGACACTATAGAGCGCACTGCATTTGTACCGCCTGAAGGGCAAAACGAGTTCCTGACCATGCCGCTTCGTCAGTATTTCAGCGAGCAGTAACAAATTTATTATTTGCATTAATTTATTTATTTTTTTTTTTTAATATGATTTTTTTTATTTATTTTTGTGTTTGAATTGCTTTTTAAGTGTTTTAGTTCTAAATCCAGCATGAATTTAAGTATTCTATTATCTTATAGTTAAACTGAGTTGTGCTCCTTATATTTTTTATGGATTGAGGTGGGTTGTTCCACAAGCGGATGGCAGCTATAAAAACATGTCTCGAAGAGCGCAGATATCTGTACCTGGGGCATAAGGAATTTGTTGAAAATTAAGGCCAAGGACTATATTTGTGAGGTGGGATAAGTGATCTAGAAGACTTAAATTAAACATAATAATCGAACATATAGGTTTACTAACATAATAATACGTCATCGGCATATAAATGTACAAAACAGTTTGACAAATTACAGGACAGGTCATTAATATACATTGAAAACATTAATGGTCCTAACACCGAGCCCTAAGTAATTCCTCCAGCTATTACACAAAAGTTTGAAATACGTGTCCTAACTTGGTGCAAAGGATGTTGTTGGGACACTCCTTGGTCCCAGAGCGTTTCCACTCACTTCGAGAATCTGGTTTGTAGTATAGAATAGGCTGAAATATTTATTTTAAAATTTGGTTACAAAAATAAAAATAAGTTACATTTTTTTCTGCGCTTACACTGTTGGTTGCTCTTCAATTTCACAATGACGCTTACATACTATGGTTGTCCTGCTCTCACAAATGAGAACATTTTTAAAACTGCTAGTGTTAAATAACTTTGCCAGTGTTTAAGAACTAAATTTCAAATTTAAACAAAAAGATCTTTTTAACTGAAAAATACTTGCAATTCAAATTGAGCAATTAGATCGCGACTGCGAAACCTTCGCCAGCGTCGCAACATTCCCCACCTCGTAATTCTTCTGCGTGGCTACGCTGAAGATTACCCTTTCTAACGATGTCCAATTTAGCAAACTTGAGCGCGGGAAACGAATCCTCCAGCTGTACGTACTACAGCACTTCGTACGTAGCCGTCCTTTCCAGTATGAACATCTACAACGATCCCTTTTGGTTAGGAGTTCCGCTTGTTCATCTCGTCCACGACGAGTACCACGTCGTTCACTGCGATTGGTTTTGGGTTCGCCTGGAACCATTTCGTTCGGCTTGTGAGAGTTGGTAGATACTCTCGAATCCATATTTTCCAGAATCGATCCGCTAATTGGCCCGCTGTCCGGAAATTTTTAGCCAGTCCATCTCCATTGCATTCCATGTTGCCTCGTTTACGTAGTCCACTTGAGTTGCCAACCAGGAAATGGTTCGGGGTCAGAGCTTCGGAGCTCTTCGATTCCAACGGGATGTACGTCAAAGGCATTGAGTTTAACGTACACTCGACGTCAGCCAGTGCCGCGCGTAAGACTTCTTCCTTCAGACTAGCATTCGACAAAATTTCTGTCAGGATTGACGTTGTTGAACGCACCATGCGTTCCCAGGTGCCCCCATGTGAGGCGAGCCGGGCGGAATAAAAACATTTCCGGATATTTGATTTCTACTTCGGAAGTTGATATGCGCTCGATCTCCTTCGCCAGCGAAAATTAGTTCCGTTGTCCGATAGCATCTTAACAGGTACGCCTCGGCGAGCAGTAAACAATTTTAAAGCCAGTAAGAAAGAGTTCGTAGATAGGGACGGGATGATTTCTAAATGGACGGCTCAAACTGTTAAACAGGTAAAAAATACTCCCCATCTTTTCTTCCGTCGTCTTCCCACGGCGACATCAATCGGTCCAAAGCGTTCCTTTGGTAAATTTCCCATCATAAATGGCAGCGGCTGTGCTCGTCTGATGCAGCAAGCCGAACAGTTCCTGACGATTTCCCTCACAAGTGCTCTCAGGCCTGGTATTCAATAGTGTTGCCGAATTTCGTTGACGACTATTTCTCCGTGCAAATTATGATATTTGCGATGACAATACTCGACTATAAGATGCGTTACTCGGTGGCGTCGTGGAAGAATATTAAGATTCTTCATGTTTACTTCTACGTTCTCAATAGCTTCGATTCGACCCTTCATACGAAGCACTCCCACTGCGTCCACGTATGGCGAGAGTTTGAAGATAGAGCTTTTCCGGTCAGTTAAGCAGTCACCTTCCTTTAGACAGCGCATCTCGGCAACAAATGCTTCCTCATGGCATTCCCGAATGAAAACAGTATCCATTTCCACATTACGTTTCAGGTCAAAAAGTCTCACCAGCTCAGGTCCACGTGGTTTCTTGTAAACACTGCCTAGAAAATCCAGCACATGTCTTTGGGCGGCACGAAGACGTTCAAGTCTGCTGAAACGTAGCGGGTCTGGCATAATAGAGGATATAGGGGGCATGTACTCCTGTGTACTCCAATTTTGGTTGACAACTCAAACTTCAAAAATTTTGCCAATTTTTTTAAGTGTGCGGGAAAAATTTAAAAACAGCGGGCAGCGCGAATTTCAGTTTTTTTTTTAAATTTAAGCAACTTTTTTATATTTATATTATTACATTTATATTTTATTTTTACTATGATGTGATGTTTGAGTTTGACATTTAAAGTGATGTATAAACAGAGTTTGACGGTTGAATTGGTAAAAATGTACTTCATTCGGAACAGTATCGATAATTACTTATCGATAAATTCCCTCAAAAGTCCACACCTAAATTCGGCGCGTCTTACATCGCTAATATTGTGAAATTCATTTTTTAAACCGAGGAAAATAACGATGCCAAAAGGGGCTTAAAATAGTTAAAAGTTAACATGGCATTGAAAAACCGGCCCTTAGCATTTTAGGTATGGACTGCGCCGTAGCAATAAATGCTTAGCCACACTAGTCCACCGTGATTATTATCCGTCCGAAGAAGATCATTTGGACGATGTATTAAATATTATTTAATATATTTAATTCATTTATAATTAAATTAAATATATTTAAAAAATATTTAATTAAATATTTAACTTATTTATATTTAAATAAATATTTTATAAATATATTTAATTTAAATATAAAATTATATTTAATATAAAGTATCTGTGAATTTCATTACCTTTCGTTTTGGTTGTGTCTTTTTCCTTTTCTTGTTTTTATTGATTAAAAATGAATTGTCAAAAATTCATTTTTTTTTCTCTTAGTTTTTTCTACCTGGAATTCCGCTTTTTTTAGCCGTTTTATTTTGTCAATCAAGCTTTCTTTGGTCAGGAAAAATGACATCACTGCTGCCATCAACTCCATTCGAGGCACAGATATGGGTTTTAAAGGGGCTACTCTGTTATTTGATGCTACCGAGGAGCATCGAATACCGCTGCCAAGCTCGACACTCAAATATGCTACCGCAGCATAGGCATCCAGGCTAGCGGCAACGAATACATGCAGCTGCACCTTTTTGGCAAAACTGGAACAGAAGATATAGCGTGGAGTGCGGAGGTCACCCAATTTGGACAGTGAGGCCTGCAAGGCCAGCCAATCACTCTCATCCGATTCCCTGATTGCATCATCCTAACCCACACCAGATCTCCATATATTTTGAAGATGATTTTGGCGCGGATGTTGAAGAGTTCAAGTTGTCCTGGAGGATTGAAATGGACCGATAGGTTAGAGGTGATAGTCGGGGGAAAATAGCGATAGGTAGGCTTTCAACTAGTGGCGCCACCTAAATGTGAAAAGGCAAGGGCAAGCGATCTCACCTTCTCGCTCATGCATCGCTCTCTCTGAGGGTTGCCCTTGAACTTGGCCCTTGCACTGAGCGCTAAAAGAGTCTCGTAAGGTGGAACGCGGTCAGTGGAACGAACCAATATAGGGAGGCAAAAGCTTTGGAGGAGAGGCAGTAGAAAGAGACACGGAGGAGCGGCAGGCAGCCAATAAAGAAAAATTAGTGATTTGCTGAAATTTAAGAAAAAAACGTGAGTGCAGGCAAAAGACCAACAAAATTGTAAATTGGAATTGAAAAACAATTTTGAGTTCTTTTTAGCGTGGCAGTGACGATCGGCACTGGCCACGGAGATTTTTCTGTGGATTTTATTTTGGATTTATATAAACTCACTGGAAATTTGGGAAAGCTGCAATAACCGTGGATGCCGCCATTTTCCGGGGAATTGTGAAAAAAAAAAATTGTGAATTGGAATTGAAAAACAATTTTGTGTTGTCTTTCAGCGTGGCAGTGACGATCGGCACTGGCCACGGAGATTTTTCTGTGGATTTTATTTTGGATTTATATAAACTCACTGGAAATTTGGGAAAGCTGCAAGAACCGTGGGTGCCGCCATTTTCCGGGGATTTTCGTTGTGGACCCGGACCTGTTGTGGACCCGGACCTGCCAATCCTGATCAGCCTGTGTCAGCGGAGGACAACCGGTGAGCCCGTTCCGGTTGCAAAACTGCACCGGACATAAATCCTACCGGCGACACGGCCGTGTGTTTGTTTTTGTTGCTGCTTGGGCAACTGCTGCCATTTTATCCCGCCTGCTGCCAGGGAATCTGCTCCGGATAGCCACCCTTCGCTCCGGCTCCATTTTCGGCCACAACTGGCGATACCGGCCGAGCTTTGCCGCCGCCGCTGGCCATCTGCTGTCGCCTTTAAATTGTTGTTGTCCCGCCGTGATAATTTCCTACAAATATAGATATAAAACATTATTAATTTAAATTCATGTGCATATGTTTATTTTTGTCTGCGTAGTCCCGTGAACCAGAGCCCGGTTTCCGCGCAACCCAGGCCTAAAAAAAAGATAGAGATTAGTTCAGTGATATAAATATTGCATTTTACCCACCCTTATTGTCCTTTTTGGAGCTCCAGTAGGGACCCGTAGGTGACCAAAGAGGGAATCTGGTCAGCCCAGCTTGTGGTTTTAGAATTTAAATAACTTCTCCCTTGCGCCAATCTCGCGGACTTGGCGCAAGCGCATTCCTGGCACAGGTCGTAGTCCTACCTCGGCGGAGATACCATTGCTGTAAAGAAATTAAATGTTAATTAATTGTATATTTATATATTAAGTAAATGAAATGATATATATCGTGAAATATGGCCATTGAGTAAGACTATTTACCTGGGGGAGATGAGCCGGTCGCCAAACCGCCCGGAATAGACTCCGGTCCACCGGAGATGGGTGATGCCTCTCGAGATCCCAAGAGGCATCCATGGTTGGGTGGGGGCGTAGTGGCGAGTCCATCGAGGCCACCAACTCCTTCCGTTTAATGTCGTCCAGATTGCGTTTATTTTGCTTGTTTACTTTTTGTGGTGGTTAAATTTATGGTAGTGTGACGTCGCATGTTATCGATATATCGATTGTGCGGACTGCGGGCAGAGGGAGAACTCGGCCCTGGGATTCCGCAGCTAGCCGGCACTGCCCTCCGGGAAAAAGCAGTTCCGTTACAGATAACCAATTTCTCATGTCAAATCCACCCTTCGCATGGATATTTTTTTCATTGTTTGCCAGTTGAATCATCTGAGCGTCTGTATCAACCGACTGCAGCCAATAGTCAACGAATGCATTGCATTGAGAAATCGCCTATATCGCCTTTGGATACTTCTCGCCGAATAGCTCTGCATTCCGCCTTAGTATGTAGTTGGCAAGTTGGCAAGTTGATGTCATTTCCGCTTTTTTCCCGTCGAATTCGCCTTTTTATACCCTTGCAGAGGGTATAATAATTTTGTCATGATGTTTGCAACGCAGTGAAGGAGGCATCTCCGACCCCATAAAGTATATATATTCTTGATCAGCATCACCAGCTGAGTCGATCTAGCCATGTCCGTCTGTCTGTCCGTCTGTCCGTCTGTCGGTTTCTAGTCTCTCGGTTTTTGAACTAGTCTCTCAGTTTCACACGGGCTGAAATTTTCAGCATATGTCGGAACGGCCAAAATCGGACCACTATATCTTATAGCTGCCATAGGAATGATGGCGAAATTAATGTAAAAAAAAAATTTTAACTTCTCTGTTTTTCAACGAATCTCTCTAAATTTCGAGATATAGTCGTTTTTTATAGTTCTAGAATTACGGTTTTAATTTCATTAAGATCGGACAACTATATCATATAGCTGCCATAGAAGGGATCGGTCGATTTATATGAAAATGTAAAATTCTACATGTAAAATGTAAAATTTACAAAATTTACGTAATTTGACATTTTTTTTTCAACATTACCAAAATAGATTGATTTTTAATGATCTAATTGCAGACTGCAAGGGTATACAAACTTCGGTTTACCGAAGTTAGCTTTCTTTCTCGTTTTGAAGTGTGATTGTGGGAAAAATTTGAAAACAGCGGACAGCGCCAATTGCGGCTTTTTTAAAAAATTTAAGCAACTTTTTTATTTTACTTTTACTACATTTAAAATGATGTTTGAGTTTACATTTTTTAAAGTGATGTTTAAATAGAGTTTGACGGTTGAAATGGTAAAAATGTATTTCTTCCGGAACAGTATCGATAAATTTTCCTTAAAAGTCCACACCCAAATTCGATGAAAAAAGGGGCTTAATAACAAAAAGTCGAGTTTTCAGCCAAGTAAATTTGATACAAATGAAAATTCGAAATAGATTAAGGGTTGAAACATTAAGTATAAGATTCAAATATAGATTTATTTTTAAATTCGAAATTAATTTACTTTGGGCCGATTTTTCAGTGTCAGGTTAACTTTTGTCATAGAGGTAATTTTTTTCGGAGTAATGTAGGCCTTTCAAAATCATGTTATTGTTTATCTGACTGACAACTCCTGACTGATGATAAAAGTTAACATGACATTGAAAAACCGGCCCTTAACATTTTAGGTATGGACTGCGCCGTAGCAATAAATGCTTAGCCACACTAGTCAACGTAATTATTATCCGTCCGAAGAAGAACATTTGGACGATTTATTAAATATTATTTAATATATTTAATTTATATAAATATATTTAATTTAAATATAAAATTATATTTAATATAAAGTATCTATGAATTTCATTTGCTTTCCTTTTGGTTATGTATTTTTCGTTTTCTGGTTTCTTTTATTTAAAAAATAATTTTCAAAAAGTCAGCTTTTTTTTAGCTTTTTCTACCTGGAATTCCGCTTTTTTTAGCTGTTTTATTTTGTCAATCCAGCTTTTTTTGGTCAGAAAAAATGATATCACTGATGGCAGCTAGAAGATATAGTGGTCCAATTTTGTCAAAATTGTAAATATATAGCTATATAATAATTAAAAGATCATATATTTAATTTGAGCCCAATATCTACAAAAACAGTGAAAATATGACATTTTGGCCCTACGTTCCGATATATATACTAGCTGCAATAAAAAGAAGACTATCTGCTAAGGTATATTCAGATAGCTTAAAAACTGAGACACTAGTTTGCGCAACAATTTTGATTCTTATCTCTATGCTAACGAGAGAGTGCCATCAGCTCATCTAGGCTGTCAATACAGTCCATGCTTCCTACATGCATCCTACTTTTCGAGTAAAAACTGAAGAGACTACTCTGTGCCTTTTTTAATAGGCGATGGCCTATTTAAACAAGCGAGAAAGCTACAGTCGAGTGTGACCGACTGTGAGATACTCGGTACCCAAAGTATTATGCGTGAAATTAAAATGCACACAGACATGAAAAAAAAAAAAATTTTGACAAATGAAGACAAATGTTGCTAAAAACATGTTGAGCAACAAAAAAAACAAATTCTGCAGCTGTACGCAGTTGTATTACGAATTAATACTGCGCCCGTAAGCACGCAACACTTTTCTTCGCTACTGCCTTTGTCGCTCAGGAGAAGTAGAAACATATACAGAAACTTAATTGTTTAATAACTTCCATGTTTATTATCCGATTTTACTCAAATTTTTAAAAAACGTCCGAAAATGCCTACTTATTTATTTTATCTATTTACTTTAAGGCAAAAATTACGACTATTGCTTATATATTGCTTATATAAAGTTTATTACAATTTTCGGGGGCGGAAGTGGGCGTGGCCAAATTTTAAAACAAACTTGATCTGCGTGCAACATATTCCAATGTTGTCACCAGTATCACCGGGCGAGTCGATTCAGCCATATCCGTCAGTCCGTCTGTCTGTCCGTGTGAAACAACAGATCTCAAAGACTATAAGAGCTAGAGTTACCAAATTTGATGACAACATTCGAATCTGTTGCACGCAAATCAAGTTTGTTTTAAAATGTGGCCACGCCCACTTCCGCCCCCGAAAATCATAAACAAATTTATACAAACCTTAGTCGTAATATTCTGTTTAAAGTAATTACATAATCCTAATAAATAGGATTGTGCGGTCGTTTTCTAAAAGTTTGAGTAAAATCGGATAATAACCTTGGTAGTTGAAAGTGGGAATTTTATGATAGGGTCTACCAGACACCGAATGCTTGTTGCAAAAGCTTAGTACGCAGACAGTAAAACAGTTCGGAATCCCAAAATTATTTAATCTTTTTCCAGTGTGACCGCTTCTTAAAACGCTCTTCGGGATTTTGGGAGGTATATGATGCGGTCATACGTATTTCAAATAAGCTGTTTTATGTTTGTTGACAATTTAATCCATTCGAAAGACAAGGCAGTTGCACAGATTTGCAGCTTCGTTTTGGAATATTTCATCTGCGCATAATGGCCACCGACACCGTGGCCACCGACACCGTGGCCCAGATTCTCTCGATCATGTATAACCGCCTCTTATTTCCCCCTACAAGTTATCCAACATTCTTTTCTGGATCGACAACGAGGACAAGGGCTGCTCTACCGGCTGCTGCTGGTGATTCTGTTTGTACCAAATGAAATTCACCACTATCAGGTAGGTTGCCGTAGATACTATTGTTGTACTGGTGGAATGATTCGAAGTTACTCTGATGGTACACCATTTCCTTACTGGCATACATTTCGATGGAGGTGCGCTGTACATGTCTATTTCCAGCTCGGTAAAGCTTAGTTCTAAGATCAACGAAAACCGCTTACGGAATTCCGTAAGCGAAATTGTGATATATTTCGTTCGGGAACCAGTGTGACCGACGAAAACAAAGAAAATGGTCAAAAATGGGTCAAGATCGGTCACACTGACTTGAATTTTCAGCTGTGTTTTGTAAACAAACTTTACAAATAAACTTAAAAAAAAATAGTTTAAACGCATTTAATTGGGCGTATTATAAACTGTAATGTTTCGTAATAGAGTTGAAGGCAAATAATAGTGGCGCCAACGCCATCGCCGCCAATAAAAAAATATGCAATAAAATTGTCAATAAAAACACAAAAAAATTTAATTTATGTACTAAATTGCATATAATGGGGCTTGCCTTTACGACTTTTATAAATTCCACATTATTCTCACGGCTTTCGAAGCGCTACAACCGAGCAGCGATTACCTCCTCCCCCTTCCCCTCCATGCTGCTTACGAAATATATGCAATTGATATAATTCGCTTCCGGTATCACAGCTGTTTATTAGTGTCTTTTGCCAACCGTTTTACCCGGTTCGCACACGGAATTCCGATTATCTTAGTAACCGACCAAACGAAATACCACATAATTCTTCTTCTTCCTCTTTTCGTTTTTTTTTTATATGAAGTTTTCCGTTTATGGATTTTTTCGTTCATCTTAGTACTAGGCTAAATGAAGGATTTGTCCAGCCAGACACTGCTCTCAGCAGCAGCGGGCGCTGGCCGTCGCCTTAGACGCCTTCATCTCAGTCACCGAGCGTGACATCTCAACATGCTCACCAAAGTCATAACCAAATATGACATCGAGGGAGCTATTTCCTTCCAGACCTTTATTTATGCAAATATATTATGTTTCCCAAATCCCTTATTATTGAATTTGCCTCTACCTAATTAAATTGGTACAACAACTTTACAACTTTATCTCTTCTAAATTATTGTTCTTGGCGGGATCTATACATTAGAAATGTGTGAAGAAACGGTAAGAGAGAGTGAGAGCCCAATAGTTGAGAACAGGTCGTTTTAATAAATTTTTTATTCTGTTCGTCACCCCGCTCTGGAAATACCAAAAGTCTTCCCTCGCGCCACCTGGTATTTTTTTGGTATTTTGTTCGTTCGTCTGCGTACCGGCCTTTAAAACAGCGCTGCCGAAAAGTGTTTCCCGACCATTGACCTCTCGCTCTCTCTCACTGCGTAGAAACGCTGTTCGCGTGTCTGAGTACTAAGCTAAAGCTGCATGTAACATAGCAGACCAGGAAGAGGGTTCCATTCCAGGCGCAGGCGAAATTTTCTTACTTCTTTTTCATCAATATTTTTCTGTTATTATTATTATTTTTTCTTTTTACAAATATAGAATAAAAGAGAACATAATTTATAAGCTAAAAGAATAAAAAAGTAAATACAAGTTTTGGTTTTCGTTGGAACTGCTCTTGCAAAACTTAACCGCAACGGCCACTCAGGCCACTGAGCCATTCCCAACATTGTGTAATAATAAAAAGGAGAAAAACAACATTTCCAATTGAAATAAAGAATAAAAAAAATCTTTGGATTGAGACCTCTTGGCTACACCCCATATTACGTAATCTGCGGCAGTTGTCGCAAAATATATCTTCAAATCATTTGCTGTAATAAGCGATATAATTTTTATAACAGAGTGCAGCGAAAAGGAAAGCCAATCGCTCTATCTTCGACACTCGCCAAAAATTTTCATTCGCTGGCTGCGACCGAGCGAGTGTTAGTTGCTTTGCCTTTCAATCATAAAATGGCGCCAAAAATGATAAAAAGAGCGTGTGTAAGAAATGACAAAAAATACTCAAATTCACTTAGTTCAATTTCGATTCATTACCAGCTTCGGTAGAACTGAAATCAAATTTATTAATTGGAGAAAAACGAAATTTGCAATTGAAATTAAGAATAAAAAAAAAACTTCGGATTGAACTCACACTCATTTTCCCAACGCGGACCCGGTACTCAAATCAGCCTAGAGACCCATATTATGTAATCCGCGGCAGTTGTCCCAGTATATACCTTCAACACTTTTGCTATAAGAAGCGACGTTATTTTTATAATAGAGTGCAGCAAGCAAATGTGTCCGAAATGGAGAGCCAATCGCTCTATTTTCGGCACTCGCCAAAAATTTTTATTCGTTGGCTGCGATTGAGCGAGTGTTGATGCGGCGTCGCGTTTTCGGATATTAAGCTTACAAATAGTTTAAAAAGCGTAATTTTTATTGCGATTAGTTTTAATCAACGATTGTTCTAATTTGACGGGATGTTTGTTCGGTAAGTGCAAGTTTGAAAGTTTGATAGCACAATCGACTTAAGCTTTCTTACTTGTCTAGTTTTATTACTATGAAAGTGTCCACGGAAAATGTCATGCGATGCGTGGCGGCGGAGTTAGATGAAAGCTAAATAGCTGGTGGTACAACGCTCTCAGATTTTCGCTTTTAACGAAGGGCACACCATGCATTCGCAAATCACTTGATTTTCTCTCGATCAGCTGTCTGTTCCAGGAAACGGGTAGACAGCTGCTCCAGAAGTTGGGGATACGGGCCGAAGCCGTTTGTTTACCGTTGAAGTTTTAGCGGCGAAGAACAGTGCTCAAAGAATATGTTTGATTTCGGTCGAAAAACAAACACAACAACACAGTCAAATTTTATATGTTTGCACGTCAATAGCTTTAAAAGCAGCCGGAATCAAAAGATCGATTTATCAGATTTGTAGACCAGGTCAGTAGACCAAATTACTTGATTCTATGCAAAATATTAAATTTCTAATCGGTCTAATGTCTATGGTCTATGTTGTTGGGATTATATATTTTACTTAACAACTGTAGATGAACAACCGCTATTTTAAAGGGAGACTAGGCCTACCACAAATGGAAACGATATAAGACTGAACATTTTTATACACTATTTAAAAGTGAAAGGACAACAGTGAATAGTCTTATTTATAAGGCTAAACGGGTATACATAAGCCTTAAACTTACTGATGCAATGGAAAACGGAAAAGTTTAGAGAGAATTGAAAAATCTGGGAATAGGCAATAAAAAACGATGTAAATGTAGACGACCTTAATAAAAAAATTTTTAAGTATAAACATAACATACCTGATCCTGACTATAGCACCTTTTTGACAACAGAGACCGTAGATAGTACGATTAATTGTTTCAATTTTGTTCGTGTAGAACAATGTGATGTCTTAAAAGCTATCCTACGAATCAAATCAAAAGCTACAGGACTTGATGATGTAAATCCAAACTTTATGAAAATAATATTACCCAAAATTATTAATCACTTGACCCATATATTTAATACGGCCATAACAACATCCACCTTTCCAGAGACCTGGAAGTTAGTTAAAATTTTGCCTATACCCAATAATAACCTAACCTAATAACCTCGTCATATGGGTTAACAAAACTCTGTCATGGAATGATAATGTTAGTGCAGCCACAGGAAAAGCGTATGGATTATTGCGACAATTACATGCTACACAAACTTTCTTGCCAATTTCGATCCGCTTATTATTTGCTAAAACCTTAGTCATTCCAACTCTTTTTTATGGAGTTGAAGTTTTTGGTACCTGTGATGATGATGTACCTGATGAAAGTCGACAAAAAATAAAAGTGACATTTAACAATATAGCTAGATATGTATTTCGATTGGGTAGGACTGACCATGTAACTGAAAGTGCAAACAAAATCTTTAACATGAATGTTGACAAATGAATTGACTTAAAAATATTAGTATTCCTTCACAAAATTATAAATTCTAGACAACCTGACTACCTTTACAACATGATTCGTTTTACATCCTCAAAAAATATAACAGGCATCAGACCAAAACTTGCAAGTTCGGAGAAACAATTTTTTGTATATGCTATAAGAGCGTGGAACTCTTTACCACATTTTCTAAAAAATATTACTGGCACATCACAATTTAGCAAAAAACTAATACAACACCTTAACACACACACTTAAAATCAAAAGAATATAAATTTAAGTAAATATTAAAAGCCTTCAGTAATAAGAATTAACTGATTTGAATGTAATAAAATTGTAATAGTATATGTACTGAAATTGTAAGAATTAATGTAATTAATGTAATAGTCAAAAGTGACTAGCGCAGTAAATAATAAGTGTTATACTTGTGACGCTAGAATTTAGAAACAATAAACTAACTAACTTACTAAATAAGCTTTAGTTTAAGAGAACTTGGAGCGACTTAAAAATACATCCGTTCGATGTCGATGTTCCATGTCGAAATCTGAATCCCATTCAAGGTAAAACAAAAAGCTACAGTCGCTCGACTGTGAAATACCCGGTACCTAAGCTTTTGTGCTTTACATTAAAATGCAATTTGAAATAATACATACTATATGATTATTATTATTATTATTATTACTAGGGCCTTATTGCTCCGCGACCAGATGTTAGGTCTTTTGTGCCGGCCTGTAGGATTAAGGTAGAGCCTCTATTCCTAGGCTTCTGATAAAGGAGAGCACTTTGGCGAGGTCTATCTCTTCCCAAATCCTGTAGGGGGGGATAAGTTCACCTCCTAGTTGTTGAAGTCGACGTCTGATTAGTGAGGGGCATTCACATAGAACATGTTCTGATGTTTCTGGCTCCAGCTCACAGAATCTACATGTGCCGATTTCTGAAAGTTTTAATTTCTTAAGGTGATACCGTAGGTTGCAGTGACCTGTTAGGTAGCCTGTTGGAGTGAGAATCTCACTCTTTTTTAGATTGATGATGCGTTTGGATCGCAACATCTGGGGGACGAGAAATTGTTTGGCTTGTCTCAGCCCTGCACTGTCGGTCCAGTGGCGATTTATTTCCTTTTCCTCCCATTTCCTGACCAGTTCCCTTTTGTGTCCTTTCGAAAGTCCACAGAATGGTTCAGGGCCGATTAGTGGTGTCATCGCCCCGCGTTTTGCTAGGGAGTCTGCCACCTTGTTTCCTATATGGTCTTCATGCCCTGGCACCCAGCCCACCGTTAAGGTGTTTTTGGAGGCAAGGGCGTTCAGCTGCTGGAAACAGTTTTCTACAAGTCTGGAGATGTAAATCCGTGCGCCTTGCATATTTCTGCGAAGACATTCACGAGCACAGATTTCTATGGCGTGTATCTCTGCTTGGAAGATGGTTGGGGACTTTCCCATGGCTATGGATTTGTTGAACCTTGGTCCGAAAATACCAGCCCCGGTGTCGCCATTTTCCAATTTCAATCCGTCAGTGTACCACGTTTGTGATCCACTGGGCAGAGATATTGATTTTGTTGTCCAGTCGTGTCTGGTGTACAGAACTACAGAGAAGTTTCTGTGGAAAACAAGTTTTGGTTTCTGCTCGTCAGTTATACGCAGAATGGGTTCGTTTATTAGGGGTTCGAGTACCCGTAGATGCCCAGTTAGATCACCACTTTTTATATTGGTGATGTTTTGGAGGCGAAGTGCCCCCATGCAGGCCTCCTTTTTCAGGGTGATGGGTAGAGGGGGTATGCCAGTTATAACTCGAGTGCTGCAGTGGGGCATGTCCGGATGGCTCCAGTGATGCAGACCAGTCGTTGTATTTTGGTAAGTGCAGCTGCAGCTGTCTTCTGGGTAGATTTCGTCCACCAAGCAAGAGATGCATAGGCTATGATCGGTTTTACCACAGTGTTAAAAGACCAATAGATCATTTTGGGACTTAGGCCCCATGTTCTACCGAAAAGCCTATTGCAAGCAAAGTATGCTCGAGTGGCTTTGTTAATGGTATTTTTAAGGTGTGCGTTCCAGTTGAGCTTGGAGTCAAGTATAACTCCCAGGTAGTTAGCTTCAACCGAAAAGTCAATGGTTGATCCATTTAGGGACGTTCTTGTCAGAGAGAGAGACCTTTTCCTGGTAAATGGAACTAGAACAGTTTTAGACGGGTTTATGGATAGTCCTTTATCCTGACACCATCTATTGGCTATATTGAGGGCTTGCTGCATGCGATCCTAGATGGTTTGCTCATGCCAGCCCACTATATAGATGACTAGATCGTCAGCGTAGCCCTGAGTGGGGAACCCTAGGTTGTTGAGCTCAAACAATAGCTCGTCTATGACCAGAGTCCACAAGAGAGGAGAGAGTACTCCCCCTTGAGGGCATCCCCTTGTGGCTGTGATTGAGGTCATGGTTCCTCCTAGGTCTACAGTTATGATTCTGGATTTGAGCATTTCCAGAATCCACCTAATAATGGGTGTGGCGACATTTTTACGTACAAGAGAGGCACGGAAAGCCTCGTATGACGTGTTGTCAAAAGCTCCTGAGATGTCCAGAAAGGCACCTAGTGCTATTTGTTAAGAGCCAATGGCCTTTTCAATGACTGTTGTAAGGCAATGGATGGCAGTCTCAGTTGATTTACCATTTTGGTACGCAAATTGGTACTTATGTAGGGGAAGATGCTTGAAGTTCACTTCCCTGATGTGCTGGTCAATTATCTTTTCCATAGTTTTAAGAAGGAAGGAGCTAAGACTAATTGGTCTACATGACTTAGGCAGTTGGGAATATTTCTTCCCTACCTTTGGAATAAACACAACTTTTACTTAAGCCTATTGCTTGGTATGTGTCCAAGCACGAGACTAGCTCGGAATAGACGAACCAGGGGGAGTGCAAATTGGTGCAGTCCCCTCTGCAATAGGCATGGATAAATTCCATCTGGTCCAGGGGATTTGTATGGGCTAAGACTTTGTATGGCCCATTGTACGCTATTTTGATGAAACAGTCTAAAGGGCATGTTTCCAATACGTTCTGATAGATAGGGGGTTCCCTTCTTTCAGCCCCATTGGAGTCTGCCACAATAGCCACGCGCAGGTGTGGGCACTCTCCAATCCCAGAGAGGTAGGTTGGTGCCTCACTTTCTGAGATGGGTTGCTCCATGGCCACGCACCCAGGAAAGTGAGTAGTTAGGAGTAGACTACTCGTTTCCTTTGGGTTGTTTGTGTGGGTTCCATCTGGCTTTTTCAACGTACAAATGCCGTTTGAGTGGTCCTTGGAGAGGGCTTTTTGTAGCCTAATAGCTTCCGGGAGAGTTGAAATCTGCCCGCAGTGTTGGCGCCACGTAGCCCGTTTTGACCTCCTCAGCTCTTTGTTGTATAGCGTTAAGGCGGATTTGTAGGAATCCCAAGTGGCCTTCCCTTTCCTCGCCTTATTGAAGAGCCTTCCCGCAGCTTGTTTTAGATCGTCAAGGCTCTTGTTCCACCAGGGATCAGCTCGACTGATCTTACGAACTTTTTGTTCGCAGCTGACGTGATATGCCGATTCAATGTTTGTATGAAGCACAGTAGCCTCACGCTCTAACTCGTCTATTGTTAGTATCGGACGGGTGGAGCAGTCTCTGGATTGCTCAAGTTCAAAACAGAAAAGATCCCAGGTTGTGTTTTTGCGATTTCTAGTAACTAGGCTATATTACAAGGCACCTCCTATATCAAATCTGATGTGCAAGTGATCTGACATAGTGATCTCATTCGCAACGTGCCAGTTTGAGACAACGGACAACATATTCAGACTACAGAGAGTTAGGTCGAGGACTTCCTCTCTAATTGCATTAATAAATGTAGGCTCGCTGCCCTGATTTAGTAAACCTATGTTATTACTAATTATGTACTCAAGAAGGTACTCACCTCTTTTGTTGATGTTGCTGCTCCCCCAGGCATCGCAAGCAATTATCCACCGGAGCCGGTATCTCTGGCAGTGCTCTACCAGGGCACAGGTAGCCGCCGGAGGCACATCGTCAGTGTCGCCGGGTAGATAGGCAGAGGCCAGCACTCCCTCTTGCTCGCCATGGGCAGTGGGTATTTTAACACAAACCGCCACCAGGTCCTCAGTGATGAACTGTGATAGGGGAACAAACGTTAGATTTTTGTTTATTAACAAAGCCGCTCTAGGGCGAGGTTGGCCGTTTGCATATAGCAGCTTACCAGATGGGGTGCTTAGCCCCAGGACTTGTCCGGCATTTACCCATGGTTCCTGGATAAATGCTATGTCCATTGTAGCAAACCTCTCACAGAGGACGTCAGACGCGGCCTTTGCCTGGTGGAGGTTTGCTTGGAGACATCTAAGGTGTCTCCGGGTCTTTGGGAGGGTGGGGGGATGAGGACGGGACATTAGTCCGCCCTCTTGCGACCCCTGGCCGCCATCTTCCGGCCTCGGTTAGTGCTCAGAAGGGCCTCCTCCTCAGGTGTGCGCCTCACACCCTTGTTTATGCGCCCTGTTCCGCGCGTGATGCGCCCGTAGAGGGGAGGGCGCATAATTTTTTTCGGTGGCATGGGCTCTTGAGCAACTATGGTGCCGCTAGCCTCTTTGCCTGCGCGGGTTGTGCCATCAGCGGCATTCTGTGGCGTTGTCGCAGCCGTGCCCTGTGTTGCCTTGGAGCAGGTGGGCTTCTCCGCTGCGAGAGCAGGAGCCACCGCCTGCGTCTTCGGCTGCGCGCTGGCCTTTGGCTTTAGAGTAGCCGTGCCCCACGCGAAGGACAGCTGGTATGCCAGCGACTTCAGTCGATTGGCCGAAACTGGATCCAGCGCAATCGTGATGATGGCCATGCTCTGCCTCATTTCACGGTGGAAGACACGCCACTGCTTTGGCCCTCGACAAGCTTGAGGATCTCGTTCGCCTTCATTTCCGCGTTCGGAAGCGGAAAGTACCCAATGAAGACAGCGGCACGTGGAGCCTCTGCCTCTGGGACCACCTTGATGTGGGCGTCCTTCCACAGCCGTAGCTTTGGCACCTCTGTGCATAGCCACTCGGCTGTCTCCGCATTCCCACACGTTACGGCCATCCACCCTGGTCGAAAGGTGCAGCCAGAGAACAGCGGCTTCACAGAGCCGTGTCTCAGGGCCATCACTCTCGGTAGGATGGCGGACTGAATAGTGTTCAGTTGTTCGGTCGTGAGGAGATGCTCAGGGTAGTCGGCAGGGAGTATTGCCATCTTCGCCGAGCTGGCAACGTCCCTATGAGAGGCCATGACACCGACTTGGGGTGACTGCTCCTGCGTTGCCTGCCCATCCGCTGCTGCGGTTGTGGTGGCTGCTGAAGCCTCCGTGGCCGGCAAAACACTTGCAGGATCACCCTTTGTCTGGGCACTAGGTGCCGCGGTTTTGTACATGGCCCTCTTTTTCAACGCCTCTTCTGGGGTCGCGTTGGCCGATCTACCTCTTTTATTGGTGGTAGCGCCACTCCTGCTGGGCATTTCCCTTGGAGGGTCCATAGGCTCCTTCTGGGGTCGTGTTGGCCGATCTACCTCTTTTATTGGTGGTAGCGCCACTCGTGCTGGGCATTTCCCTTGGAGGGTCCATAGGCTCCTGAGCGAGCCTTTTGGCCTCCTCCATGGGTACGCCGTTCGCAAGGTGTCTGCGCAACCTCTTCCTTGCGGCACCCGATAGTGCGATCCGCTTAGGTTTATCATCTTTTGGGGAGGCGAGTAGGGTTTCTTCCTCTTTCTTGGTGATGCTGTCGGTGCCAGAGCTTTGTGAACATATGTCCATAGCATCTTCGGGCTCCCGGATAGGTTCGATTTGACTCGATTTGGGGCTGCTAGAGCACCCTGTTTCTTGGGGGGTATTTTCGATAGTATCCATAAGTTGGTCCCACGAGTAGTGAGGAAGGAAGCATCCCCCGGGGTAGAGCCTCATACCCCGGATCGGGCACTATACGACCGGAGGTGCCAGGTATCCGGAAGCCACCGTTAGAAGACTAACTAACGTAGTGCCATTCATCACAGAGGCACGGTACGGTAACACCGGTGATTACGGGTTTTTTCGAGTTGTCCTCTCTAGATCCGCCATATTTAGTCTAGAGCAGGGTCACCTCGAGCAGGATGTGGTTCTTCACCACGTATGGTCGGTCTTCAGTAGTCGGCATGTGACTGCCAACTCCCACTGGCTGAGTTAGCTTGACGCGGCGGCAGGCACACACGCTTCACTACCAGAGCCGTAGCCCCCTTACTATATGATACTAATTCAGTACTTCTTAAAATAAATCACAGCTCCAATTAGCTCCCATGCGTAGAATGGAGGTCTCAGCGCTGGGCAAACGATTTTTATGCAAGAAAGGTCTGATATCAAATACCGGAAAATCCAAGGAATTTTTTTTTAATTTTCAATTAACTGGTCTTTTCAGTTTTTCTAATTTTTATTCAGTTAATACATTTTATTTCAGTTCTGCCAAAATTATGTAAACAGTTGTCAAAGCATACTTAGTATGAAAATTGTCGCTTCTTGTGTAATATAGGTAATGGCCCAGTTATCTAAGCGGCCATACATTTTGCAAAATTGGCCCGAGTTCAATCCCACACAAAACCAAAATATTTTTTTTTTTCTGCGTGCAACAGATTCCAATGATGTCACCAATTTGGTAACTCTAGCTCTTATAGTCTCTGAGATCTGTGTTTTCACACGGACAGCCAGACGGACAAGGCCAAATCGACTCGGCTGGTGACGCTGATCAAGAATATATATACTTTATAAGGTCGTAGATTTCTCCTTCTGCCTGTTACATACAACTTGTACAAAAATCAATCAATTCAATTCTTAAAAACGTTCATTTTTCAAAACATGAAGAGTATCTTGGATTTGAAATAAGCAATGGAGAAATATGTCCTAATACACGATAAACTCACGCATTGATGAATTTACCGCCGCCAAAAAGGGTCTCACAAGTACAACAATTTATTGGGTTAGCTTCGTATGCAGTTTGTGCCAAAATTTTCCGAGACATTAAAACCCATGTATATGTTGATTTCAAAGAACAAATCTGATTTTAATTGGCTGCCAGAACAAGAGCAAATACGATTAAAAATAATTGCCATATTAACAGAGGCACCAGATTTAACCATATTTGATACGCAACATTCCATTGAATTTCACACGGATGCTAGTTCAATTGGCTATGGGCCGATATTACTGCATCGACAATAAACCCCATATGGTTAAATATTTCAGTAAATACACTTCACCTGCCGAAACCAAATATTTTTCATATGAACTAGAGACACTAGCAGTTGTCAACGCAATCAAGCACTTCTGGCATTCCTTACAAGGTCGCAAATTCGTAATACTTATAGATTGCATCTCTCTAAAACTAGCCGTACTAAAATTGATCTTACTCCAAAAGTACACAGGTGGTGGGGATTTTTGCAAGCTTTTGTTTTCGATCTGGATAGGGAAAAACGAATCCAATTACAAAGGATAGGAAACGTGTGAATAAAGTAACAGAAAAGCGAATTCATTCGACTGAGACAATAGGCAATTGGTTGAGATCTGAACTAGAGACCTGCATTGATACATTCAAATGAGCAAATGAATCATTTAATTTAAAAAAGTGTACACTATTTTACTGAACAGCTCCAAATTAATGTGAGTGAATGTTGTAATATTGCCTGTATTTGACAGATACTGCTCACACTCAGTGTAGTATTGTACAGTATATAATAAGTACACCAAAATTGGTGTACAGTTAACTCAGTGTACAGTGATTTGATGTACAGTGTACTTACTTGTAAATACGTAAACCTTTTAATTGATTTGAGTTAACTTTTATTAAAATCGTTACAAAAAATATTAACTAATTAAATTATTAATATTGGAGTGTACAAACGCCATATCTGGCGTATTGGCAATTCTGCAGCGTTTTTCGGTTGTGAGGTTTATAGCAAATGAAAAAGCCCTTTCGGAAGCTGCACTGCTAGCTTGGAGTATAGCTTCTTCGACTCATTGTCAACTGTTATATCAAGATGGCCGCGCTTGAGAGTATTGGTCTGGCGAACTTGTAAGTGTGCTTGTTTGTGCACTTGTTGCAACTACATCTGTTATCTCTAATCCATTTTTATCGACTATCCGCGAAAAGGTCTCCAAAACCTTGCTTTTGATACATATGGCTTTAGTTTATTGGGTTCTATTTTGGCCTTAACATCAGCAGCGTACTTCTTGAAGTCATTCAGCGAATTCATGGTACCGATTGGGTCTTTGGTATTACCCAACAATGATTTCTGGTTTTATTTAAGCTAAAATACATAATTTATAATTTGTTGTATCATTTAAAATTTATTAAAGTGAACTTATGTACATCGACTTGAATATTTGTAGCACTCATTTGTACAGTTGTATATTTTGTTTTATTTACTGTACACCTTGTGACGTTCGGAATAGAATTGATATTCATACCCGAAATATACAACTTTTACTGTCACTCACTTTCAGTGAGAACAGTACGAAAGTTGTACAGGCTTTTGACATATTGAATATACTGTACAGTATAGAATGAGTACAGTATTTTGAGAACACCAGACTACTGTACAGTACTGTATACTTAGAAATGAATGTATTCATGCAGATCTCTAATCTGAACAACAGTGTGACACTGAAGTAGCTGGTATACTAACCAAATTCGGCAATAGTAAATTGTCAGAGAATATAGATAAAACATATATAAGAAAGGGAATATTGCATAGACATATACAAAGAACTGGTGCAAGTAGGGCGAATGGACAGGTGGACCGAGCTATGAGTACACTTTAAATCATGTTAACCGATGTAGAATCCAGCCAGAAAGAAATTAATTCAATTTCTGACAGAAAACTTTGAGAATGTAAACTGAGCCAAATATGAAATTTAATGCGCCTTATAAAATATCCAGGTTCGATAAGAATAAGGAAAAATAATTAAGCACAACCTGGGGGACCACGTACTTAACAGGAGATAGATACACTTTAAAATCACTCACAATTAAGAGAACATACTAGTATACACACGAGTTTTTAAGAGCAGTACCAAATAGGACATTGCATATACAAGATAAAGTATTGTAAGTATAATTTGGTGTTGTCAAGGTAAATAAGTTTAAGTCCAAGTTTATTTTTATTTTTAGCCCAGCGCTGCAAGTTTACACTTATTATTATTGCGCTAGTCACTTCAGGTTCAATACAATTTCGCTTAAAACTAATACTTAAGTAGAAACATTTATTAATAAAGCTAAAATGTAACAGAAACTTTAATTATACTATATGGCTAATTTGCTTCATTTCGTTTTTTTTAATTTGTAAAGTTTTATTATTTTTAAGGTTTTTATATTTTATTTTATATTGTATTAACTATTTTTAATTAATTTAAATCATACCGTTTTTCAAGAAATTTTTTATTTTATCAGAAAATAGAGTTGCGCTCCTAATTGATTTGTATTGATGAGGGAGGTTGTTCCACAATCGGATACCATTAATAAGAAACTGCCTTTTCGAGCAAAGCGTTAGCGTTCGAGGGCATATATAATTGTTTGTCCTAAGCGAAGTCGCAGAATAAAGTTTTTCGTATAGATATATAGGTTCTTTGGTCGTCACAATTTTGTGAAAATGTATTTAAGTTCTATATTCTATCCAGGTGGTCAAGTTAAGGTAAAAATTTAACAAGATAGGTGTGATACATGGTCATAGCGTCTTAAATTAAACACATAACGTCCAATTGAGTGAAAAGCGACCACTAAAGTTTGCATGTCCCGCGCATCGCAATGGCCGAAAACTTCGATTCCATAAAAGAGAGTAGGAATAAGAATAACTTTGAAAACTAATAACCTTATTTCTTCTGATATAAAAGATTAAGAGGCTGCAAGCTGACGCAACTGACCATATGTGCGACCCGTTGTTTTATTAATGTGCTTGCACCATGTTAAGGTATTACTAAAAGTAATGCCCAGGTTAACTTCTTCATAACTGATTGATATATTGTTAATACATATTTTTGGAAGAATTTAAGTATCATTCGCTTTTTAGACATGACGATGCATTTCGATTTTCTTGGATTTATTCCCAGGCCATTGTCCTTCGCCCATTTGTCTATAATTGACAGTATTTTATTACTTCTACTGACGAAAACATTTACTTCTTTGACAGGACTACTAACATAAATTTGAACATCATCAGCATATAAATGTACTACACAGTCAGACACGACACTAGGTATATCATTGACACAGATTGTAAACAATAAAGGCCCTAAAACTGATCCCTAAGGTACACCTCTTGTTGGTTGCCATAAGGTGGAAGACTTCGTTCCAGGGACTAATTAATTAGGTTTACCGCTGAATCTGAAAAATTAAATAAGTTCTTAAGTTTTGAACCTAAGATTTTATGATTGACTGAGTCAAAGGCTTTGCTGTGGTCAAGAAGTGTTAAGAACGTAACAAAATTATTGTCAATTATTGCACTAGTACAACTCCGTTTTTTTTTGAAACCGGACTGTTATTAGCGAGTTGCTGTTCAGAAAAAGTTGAATCTGTGAGGACATTAGGTTTTCAAAAGCTTTTGAGAGAAAAGGCAGTATAGATATGAGCCTGAAATCGTTATTTGCTTAGGGATCGGAATGATCTTGGCTTTTTCCATTCGGCCGAAAATGAGCTCGTGGTTAAAACGGTGCTACAAACATGTGTGATGTGGGGCAACAACAAGGAAAGTAAAATTTTAACAAATTTTGGGCTTAGGCTATCGAGACCTTCCGCGTTTTATTTTACCTTAAGAATGCTATCAAGGACATCACACTGATTTACGCACATAAAACTAAAATTATTATCACAGGGAGGTGCAGTGTTCAGGTTCGGGTTGCATATTTCTTCAGGTACATCTATTTCCAAAAATTTTGGCTTAGTATCGTTGAAAAATCGGCCCTTAATAAATTGTAAGTATAAAGCATTTTGAACGATTCAAAAATTCTTATACTTATTTATATACTTACTTATATATAGCTTGATATTTTTAAATTTTACCAAAATGGATAGATTTTCAATGATCCAATTCCAGACTGCAAGGGTATATAAAGACAGCTTCTGACTCGTCAGTACAATCGGGACCATAGACGATTCCAAGCGTTGGACACTATTCCTCGACGTCATGTCCAAATCGATTTAGATAACTCCGGGAACACCCTACGCCTGAGGCGTAGGGCCTGAAGCGTAGCTGTTGACAGACTTTTGTTTAACTTCAACTCAACTAATTATTTGAGTATAACATTAAAGGTTATTCTCAGAAAGAGGAAACTGATTCCGCCTTATTATTCCATGTACAACAAGCTAGAAAGCTACAGTCGATTGTGAGATACCCGGTACCCAAGCGTTGTGTTAGATTAGAAGACAATTTAAAAATTAACGAATGAAAAGTTTTGGCGCCAGCTAAAATAATGCTGTGCGATATGTTATCCCTTTCGCTCACACTGCACTTTAGTGCCAAAAATGTTGTAGTGTGACAATCGCCGGACGACATGAAATATAGGGTGTAGCCCAGAGGTCTGAGTTCCGGATTTACCCAATTTTGCATATCCAGTATGAGTTTAAAACCCCGAAAAACCGAAGTTTTTGTATGATGATGTGATGTTTGCAACGCAATGATGAAGGCATCTCCGACCCCATAAAGTTAATATATGGAGTTGATCTAGCCATGTCCGTCTGTCTGTCTGTTTGTCGGTTTCTACGCAAACTAGTCTCTTTTTGAGCTATTTTTTCTTTTTAAATTTTCAGCATAGTCTTATTTATTTTGCAAGCTGTATATATGCCATATAAATAATCGGGATATTAGTAGAAAAAAATGATTTAAATTTTTTAAGTTGTGCCAAAGTTGTGTAATAGCCTTTTACACAGCCGCTTAAAAGTCGCATCAACTCTTTTCCTGCTGCGCCTGTTTATACAGTGCCCGAGTTTGTGCGAATCCAGTAGGCGTACAGTGGTCTGTCTAACTAGTCGACACTTAACTAAATAAAATGCTGTATAATTTAAATAGATCAAGTGGTATTTTAACCAATCTTTATGAAACAACTCAAATAAATTGTGTCTTTTATATAATACAGTGAACAACATGCTTGTACGGTAGGGGTTACTATTTCGGTGATTTGGACTGAACACTGTATATGGCAGCTGTCGGTTATTTATAATAAATGACACAAGCGCCAAAGCACAAAAATCACCTAAATATGTAAAAATACTGAATTCAAGGTAGTATAATTTTAGTATTTGAAGTTGATGCGACCTTTTCTGTCCCTTTCTGACAAATGTGTTGCTTTTTTATTTTTCTTTTACTTTGAAATTGATTTGACTGTAACAAAACTAAAAATATATATATTTTTTTTCTTTGTTTTTTTTTTTGTGAAAATTGCAATTTTGATCAGATTTTAGACGTTTATTTAAACCACGAATAAATGATAAACTACTGTATTTCAATTGTATTATATTTTTTAAGTGGCTCTGAGGAACTTAATAAGGCATGCATTAAGTCCTCCACAGTATTTATTCGGGATGTTCTCCGCATATGGTGTTCACGGAATTTGCGATAGTCCTGATTGCATGCTTCTAAGGCTTCTTTCGACATTTTTCCTATTAGAAGTGGTGATACGCTTATTATGTTTCCTCCATGTAATGAGACTTTGTGACTTTGTCGATTTGTAAGAGTGCTTGGTAAAATTTCTATCTAAAAATAATGCCAAAGCCTCTTCTTGTGAATATTGAATCGGAAGTATTGCATTAGATTCTGTAAGCAATTCTATATTAGGGCAATTCCTTCGTCATTTGCCACCGAAACAAGTTGCGCCGCATTTCTTTTACCTGCTTTGTGCAAGCTAGAAGAGGTGGCAACTACTGTGAGCAAGCTTTCCTTAACTATTTCGGAAATTGTATTATGATTTGTTTTATTGGAGCATTCCTCAAATAATGGGTCTACCACGGTTAGTTTGTGTGTCAAAAGTAGCAGATGTCCGTCTAAGCAGTCATTATTACTTTCTTCAATTTTTTGTGGCATCTGTGGCTTAATTTCCATTTCTCAACGAAACGAAATGTCTCAATTTTCGCCATTTTAATACTTTTATCCTTATTTATCAATTTAATATTAATTTCGTTAGCTAAAATATGATTTTCCACAATAGAATATTTTTGGGTTGGAAAGGGTTCGTTCCGCCACAGGGTTCGGCTGGGCACCGACATTGTTCTTACAGTAGACAATATCTTGTAAAGTTGCAGGGGCTGCAGATGATTTTGGACATTTTACAATCACAAGACTTCATAGTAATTATAAAAAATTTTCCAGAGCGAGTCCCTGCGAATCTCAAAAGTTGCAGTCCACGAAAGTCGTACTTGTTTGAAAGCTCACAGCTGATCAGCTGGAGTATATCATTCACATTAGATCATGATAATAAGCTCACTGGGCTATTTGAAATCGATAGAGATCAAGCTTTGGCGCCAATCAACTCTTTTAAAATTAAATTAAATGGAGCTAGATCGGCCGTTTCGCCCACAGTGCAGCGTTGCCGCTAGCGTCAATAATTGTGGGGCGAACCTAAGTTGTTGCCGTCTCTCTCGCACTCATTAGAAATCCCATAAGGAAAAAATTATGATAATAAATTGAGTCTAGAAATTGAATGTGTCATTTCAGCCTAACTGAGCTTGCCTGTACTTAGTTTCAATTTCATAATCAAGTCTGATTTCGTTGAGTTTGCCGATTTTATTAATTTTGTCTTGTTGTAAATCAAGACCTGGTGTTTCAGCGTATAAAAGATATCTTCTGGGGTCCTATTTGTTGTGCCATGTTTTGTATTGTGTATAAAATGGTTTTGACTTTTGTATACCGATCTTCTATGTTTTCCTCACTAGCAATAATTCTCAGTTTTTCATTCACGGTTTCATGGAATCTTTCTATCGATACAAGATAGGAACAGTTGTTTACCAACCAAATACAAATCAATTACGTATAGCCCTCTTGCATTGAATATTTCTTGAGTGATTTCAAATGACAATTTTGTGTTTCTGTGTTCTGTTTTGCTATGTTGCAGATTTCACATTCATTGATGATGTTTTGTATGTACCTTTGGCTATCCAGATAGTAATGTTATAGTATAATAGGATAGTAAATTGCGCTCTTATTGGTGCATAAATATTGTTTTATGATGTTTTTAGCAAATTCCTTGTATGTTATTTTAATTTTTAGTCTGTGAAAGTAATGCCTTACTTCGGTGTTGTCATCTTCCCTCTTTCTAATTCTACTTGTTTAGAAAAGTAGTTGAAGGGTCTTTCTGTGATAAAAATATAATCAAGGTTGTCTTCTGCAGCGCTATGTATTGTGGCAGCTACGTAATGTACTACCTCGACGAGCATTGCTTCTTCAGTGTTAGTTCTCCGTAGAGCATCTGCTGCGTAGTTTTCTTGACCTGAAAGATACTTAATTCTATAATCAAATTCATTTAATTTGATCTTCCACCTCTGCAACTTCATATTTGGTTCCTTGATGTTGTTAAGCCAAATGGGGGCTTGTGATCACTCAATATTTCAAAAGATCTTCCGAATAGGAATGATCTGTATATTTAGTTGCTCAAGCTGTGGCTAAGAGCTCCTTTTCTATGGTCGCATATTTTATTTTGTGTTTATTCACTGTTCTGTTGGCATAACATACGGGTTTATGATTTTGGGACAACACTGCACCGATGCACTATGGGGCGTCTAGAACAAAACCGCGACAAAATGGAATTTTTTTAAGATATTCAAAATTGTGTAAATGCCACTTTAAAGATAATTAAATTCTGCATATAAATCAGAAAGAAAACGAATATGCGTTGATTAGTTGTCCCACAACATGCTTTTAAAGTAAAGGCTTTGAAACAAATTTTGCAAAACTATAGAAATAATAAAGTCTAAGGCGTTTTAAAATTGTTTTTTTTAAACGCACTGTTTAATTCAAAGTAAAATTATTATAACTATAAAATTTGACCTTACTTAATATGTTAATAAAAATAAAACCAAATTGCTTTATATTACACTAGTTTACACTCAAAATGCTCCAAGCCTGTTGATGCGAAATTCTGGTAGAGTTGAGTCCCCAGATCACGAAAGTGGCTTTAATTTTTTTCTATGGATACGTTTTTTTAAGATTTTTAAAGTTTTACACAAAAAATTCTGCTCATTTAACGTTTCTCATTTTATAGCTCGAGTTGTAGCCAACCAATATAGCCGTCGAATGTTTTATTTTACAGATAATGAACTAACCTTTTAATTTTTACACTTTATGTATATGGGATAAGTACTTTGTGTGCTGGAGGTCGATAAACTTGAAAAAGTGGAAATGTTAATCTGTTAACTCAAATGTTAACATGCTGCTAGCATCCTAAAACTCGAAAAAATCCGTTGAAAAATCAAAACGTGTTTTTTCTAAATTTAAGCGCCCAAAGTATCAAACAGGCCTACAACTCCAGAAATCCGTTGAAAAATCGATTTATCGTGGATTTTCAAAGTTAAGTAAAATGAGAAATTTTTAAAATTTTGGCCAGATGTCTACTAGATTAAAGGCACAGTGTTGAACACCGCCTTTAGATGGTCTGTTAACTTTGCTAGATGTGATGAACAGTGGTATTTAGCTATGAAAAAAAAGCTAAGTTTTGTTAAATAAACAAAAATTTACAAAATTAAGTTGAAGTAAGATAAAAATTAAATAATCTCCTTTATATACATACATAGACAATGTATTAATTTGATTGGTACCATTAAGGGGTTAATCGTCCTCGCGGCCTCAAAACGTGGCATAAAAACAAACCATTCTTTCTGCAAAAAAAATATAGCAGCAGTATTCTGTTCAAGAGCGCCCCCTTGAAATGAAAAAAAAAACGATTTCCCAATTTAACGAATAGGCTAAGATCTTGACCACATCTCAACTAAAATTCAGGAGTAATATTGATTTGAAGGGGGCGCTCTTGTACAGAATACTGCTGCTATATTTTTTTTTGCAGAAAGAATGGTTTGTTTTATGCCACGTTTTGAGGCCGCGAGGACGATTAACCCCTTAATGGTACCAATCAAATTAATACATTGTCTATGTATGTATATAAAGGCGATTATTTAATTTTATCTTACTTCAACTTAATTTTGTAAATTTTGTTTATTTAACAAAACTTAGCTTTTTTTTTCATAGCTAAATTTCATATCTAAAGTTACGAGACTGTTCATCACATCTGTTAACTTTAATCCACGATAAATCATTTTCAATCGGCCTGTTGGGCAACACGTTTTGATTTTCAACTTCAGTTTTTGCATGTTAACGTTACGAATCTCTAAAAATTTAAAAAATTTCAATTTTGATTTGCTCTTACTTTTCTCGACAAATTTGACCTATCTAGCAGCTCCTGGCACACATATTTTAGAATAAATGCAAGGGACTTAAAATACCAAATAATCCGACCATTCTGACCTTTTAACATCGGGCCATGTTTTAAATACAAAAGTGGCACAAATTTAGAAAAATTTTATTTTAAATAAAATATGACATAGTTTATGAAATACATATCAACATTCATGTATGTATTCCTTAATAAATATGATCTATAAATTACATGCCAATTTTATATGTGATTTTCGGCTTGGTAAAAGCTCAAAATTAACATTTGAGTTAACAGATTAACATTTCCACTTTTTTCAAGTTTATCGACCTCCAGCACACAAAGTACTTATCCCATATACATAAAGTGTAAAAAAATTAAAAGGATAGTTCATTATCTGTAAAATAAAACATTCGACGGCTAAATTGGTTGGCTACAACTCGAGCTATAAAATGAGAAACGTAAAATGAGCAGAATTTTTTTGTGTAAAACTTTAAAAAATCTTTAAAAAAAAAACGTATCCATAGAAAAAAAAATTAAAGCCATTTTCGTGATCTGGGGACTCAACTCTACCAGAATTTCGCATCAACAGGATTGGAGCATTTATTTTTTTTTATTTTGTAAACTGGTGTTATCTATTTTTTTTTTTTTACTTGACTTTTGGTTGAGTTTTCTTATAACATTTTTTATTCTTGACCCAGAAATAATTTAATTCGCACTTTCACCAACTGAACAATAGACCGAGGAAGTCCAGAAAGCACGAAACAAGGACTTCAAACATTTTTGAGGAAAGTGCAGTCGACTGAACTCAAATAAGGATGTTTTAAATAGATTGCTGATTAGCTCAGATCCTTTAATTTTAAACTTTTTAATAGAATGTCGAAGGCGGCTCAAAAAAAAAAACATAGAATGCCGAAGGCGGCTCTTGATTTGTTAAAAAGTACTTCTAAAGAACACCACGAGTATAAAAATATGTTTGATTATTCTGAGAGTACTAGTGAAGATAATTGTGATGAATAAATGTATATAAAAATGTTGGGTGTATAATATAGTTATATTATTGGCTAAATGAACTAGAATTTAACTAGAACTTAAAACATTATTTTAATTTTAAAAACTATTTGAGATTCTAGACAATTTTATTGAAAAAAGTTAAAAATATGGACGTTTGGCCCTATTATTCCTATGACAGCTATATTATATAGTTGTCCGATCCTAATAAAATTAACACCGTAATTCTATAATAGTAAAAAATGGCTATGTCTCGGAGTTGATGTTAATATGTTGAAAAACAACGAAGTTATAATTTTTTTTCCTTTAATTTTTAGATCATTCCTATGGAAGCTATAAGATATAGTCGACCGATTTTGAAGTTTTTTTTTTTTAATGATATTAAATCTAAAAAAATAATGTTTAAGTTAGAACATGATCTAAGAATAAATAATTTAGTTATGGCAAAATAACATAAAAAAAAAATATTTTTTAGTGTAAAAAAAAAAATTGGCACTAAATAATTTCATCTTATGATGTTTTTTTAATAACTTTATTACTTCTAACAATACCTCATACAATTTTTTTTGCTTCACGGCTTCGCTGATTTAAGTCGCTGTTTTGCCATTTTCGCCCCATAGTGCGATGGCTATATTACTGGCATCAGTAGTCAAAAAAAAAAATTTCCATCCCTCAGTTTTCCGAAGAATTTCTTTAGAGATAAAATTTGTTCCTCCAATGAAGTGGAGAAAATTATAATATCGTCTTGTAGATTAAATCTTCCAAAAGATTGTTCATACATCTCTGGAACGTTGCAGGAGCATTCTGTAGCCCAAATGGCAATCGAGTGTACTCGTTGACCATGCTTAGTAGAAAACGCTGTTGTCGCTATTGATTTATTATCCATTTGGATCTGATGAAATCCCTTGGCTAAGTCGATGATAGTGATGTATGTTTTCTCAACCGGGGTGAGTTCAGCGGTTTGCCAGTACCTCCACAAAAAATTTATAATATTTTAGTGGACCGTGTATGCGAGTAATGCGTGTAAGGGTGCCTATTCGTTAGGAATCGGGGGATTTAGTGGTTAGGAGAGGTCTAGAGAATCAATAAAGCTATAAGGGTCCACCCTAACCGAGATCATAACCTTGAGGGCGCCGCTAGGCTGATATTTGCTAATGATAATTCTCTAAAGACCTTACGAACAGAATCGTCATCAAGAAAAAGGGTGTATCCTATCACCAACAAGTTTGATATTACGAATTATTAAGAAATAGGTTGACCCTAGGAATTCACACCCAGGTTACTCGTAGTGCCAACTCAGCCATACCTCGGTCCTCTAATCCGACGACAGTTTACATTTGGTTAATGTAAGCACGGGAAAACCCAGAAACTCGCACTAACCTAAGTTTAGTGTCGGTTCGGGTGCCTCTAGCTACTCTGGCGAACTGTATTTAGTCTTAAACCAGATTAAACACGGAAGTTTAGAAGTCTACGTCAAACTACAGTTAGCGTGGGCTCTGATGCGTCTTTGGTATTCACTCGGGCTAGGATTAATACTACAGTAACATTACTCGTGATTAGACTCTGAAATTTATACTAAAACTACGGCTAGTATAGGCTCGGGCAAACCCTGAACCTCTGCTCTGTTATGAATCATTTTGGAATGAAGGTCACCATGACCAAGCTCCGAAATGTACGTTAAACTAAGGTTAGGGACGACTAGGGCAAACCCTGGGTCTCAACTCTAACCTCGATTATTGTCTAAGTTAAAGCAAACACGGGCGACCCCAGAAATTTGCACTAAACTACGGTTAATGCTTTAACTATTGCAAAAACGGGCGGGTCCAAGAAATTTGCGCTTCACTACTGTTAATATTAACTACTGTTAATACCAGACTAGGGCAAAAACGGGCAGACCCAGAGATTTGCCTTAAACTGCCATTAATACTTAACTATTGCAAAAAACGGGAGAACCCTGAAATTTGCGTTCAAGCTACGGTTAATACTTATTCTATTACAAAAACGGGAGAACCCAGAAATTTGCGTTTAACTACGGTTAATCTTTAATATATTGCAAAACGGGAGAACCCAGAGATTTGCGTTTAACTACGGTTAGTATAGATTTCAATTAGTATGTTCATCGCATGCTTACCCTCAGTCGGCTCTCAGTTCAGTTTTCTTTCCCGCACACGTGGTTTTCTTTGTACACTTTTCTCCAGTTTGACGTCACTTCAAAATTTCACGTCTGGTCATTTTTGCTGCTTCTCGACAAGTGCCTGGCTTCTTTTTCTCATTCCCTTCATTTGCCTGCTGCTGCCGCCTTTCCAAACTTCCAATAACTTTTCGGCCGGCAACGAGAGAGCGCCGTGCTTTACTTCCTTGAGGTGCGACTGCAGCTCTCCCTTTTTATTTCCAGCCGCTCTTTGTCTGTCTATTGCTGTGCTGGCAGAGCGCGGTCCCATTTGGGCCTATTCGCCTCTCATTCCCTCTTAACCGGCCTGCGTATTCGGAACATCGCTCGCATATTTCATCTGACTCGCGGCAGCGCTGTCGGCGTCAGGATCTCGGCTTATCATGTACTTGCAGAGATTGTCGGCCGTGGCCTTGACCGTAAAAAAATCTCTCTCGCGCCCTTTTCGTCTGACTTGCGGCAGCGCTGTTGGCAGCGCGGTCGTCAGCGGGCTCTCTGACTCATTATTTATATGTAGATATTTATATGTAGATATTTTTGACAGTGAAAATATTAAATAACAATAATAACAATAAATATATATAAAGATTTCCGCAGCTTGTTTTTGTTACGGCTCCTTAGGGGTCGTCACAGTGAAATACTGACATTATCTTTCATTCTTGGAATCGGAAATTTATCGTTGATAACAATTTCGTTTAAGTTCCTATAATCCACTACTAATCTGAACTTTTGTTTACCGGAGGCATTGTTTACCCAAATAGGTGAGCAGTAAAGGGATTTCGATTTTATTTCCTTGATTTGTCTATTGAAATCCTCGTCGACACTCTGGGGATATTTGTTCGGCTTGCTATACACTGGATCTTCATGATGGGTTTGGATTGTATGTTTAATACTACTGGTAAAAGTCAAGTTTCCACCTTTCCTCTACTGAATGTCTCCATATTCATAGAGAACCGACCTTCTTTAAACATTCTATTTAGTCACCATTTAGATGTTTAAGTCTGAATTCGTTATTCTCGCGTAATTCGTTATTAACGGCGAAATTTACCGAATGAACTTCCTTCATCTTATCTTATCTCTTCCACTTCTTCATCATCGTATCGGAATTTGTAGGTTTTATGAACTAATTTTATTGATTGACTTTCATAGTCAATTTTTGCCTTGGTAGCGTCCAATTAACTTCGACCTAACAGGATATCATAATTTTCTGGGAATTTATGTAGGTAGAACTTTTGTTCGGACGGACATATTATACTGGGCTTCACCATTATAGTCTTAAGTATATTCTATATATAACTTTTAATATATATTTATTTAATATTCATTTATTTCTTCTAATTTGGCAACATTTGAATTTAATATATTCGGTGATGATCCTGTATCTTACATGCCTTTATAAAATTTGTTATAAAAACCATTTTTATATAGGGGTTGCTTCGTCAGTCTCCTTAGCTGTTTGATGAAAATTTACGTTCATTCTTTCCATTCCTTGTACATTTTGATTTTATCCTACCTCTTAACTGGGTCACTGTTAGATCTATTAGTGTTAGTTTGCTCATAAGAATATTGATAATTATTCGCGTTTTGCTGCGTACGTTTATCAGGAATTTTATTCCCATCAAGTTAGCAGGGCAACTTTGGAAAATAAAAATTTTGATTATACAATAATTTGCCGCTAATTAGTTGCAAATTAGTTACGGATTAGTAAGTTAGCCCCGCTAACCTGATATCAACTTAGCAGGGCAACTATTTGTTTTTAAAAAATAAATATAAAAACTCGAGCAAAAAAATTGATCTTTGCGTAACTTAGCGTAAGCGGCAAATTCTGGGTAAAAAAAAAATTTGGAAAAGTTTTCTGGAGTTGCCCTGCTAACTTGATGTCAACTTAGCAGGAAATCTAAACAAAAACAAAACAATAAGATTGTTCAAAAAAATTTTTTTTCCGTAACTAATTTTCAAATAATTAGCGTCAAATTATTGTATAAACAAAAGTTTTATTTTCCAAAGTTGCCCTGCTAACTTGATGCATATAGGGATTTTACACCAGGGCTGCAAGAAAAACAATTTCTGGAACCGTGACTTTCTTACGTTTTTTGCCTCGAGGTGTATGGGTGCTGCAAAAAGCTCCAGCAAGACTCTATTGAATTCGATTAAGAGATATTCAAAGAACATTTAAGAAAAATATGGCAAATGTACAAAAATGTACAATTTCGTTATTTTCCATCAAAGTTGAAAAATAGTGTAAATATGGACCGTTAGTAAATAATTAATTATTCGGAGAAACAAGAAGCAAACAGCAAAATGTTTATTCTATCGTATACCTAATAAGTATACTTATAAATAAAAACAAAATTGAGAATCCATTAACTAGTTCTCTTGAATTTCCATCTGAAACTTTGCCGAATTGCATTAAAATTGTGCGTTTTTTTTATTGAAAATTTGGTCAGCTTTGAAACGGTATGTCTTCTAAATAAAAAAAGGAGCTTATTGATATTTTGCATTTGTAATTTTTAAACAATTATCTATAAGATGTGTCTATTCAATATATCGAACGTGAACATGAAATTTTTAACTTTTGCAAAACTGTTTGTTCTAGAGGCCCCATAGTGAGCCGCTTGTTTCAATTTTGCATATTGGTAATGTCTTTTCTAGCTAGTGACCTATACATACTATAAGGTATTTTTCTTTCAATGGGAATTTGAACAGTTTTATCTAACATCTTTGTATAATTTACAAAATGACACATTCAATTTCTAGCATCAATTTATTGTGCGGCGAACACGACAAACTCAAGGCACATTAAGAGAAAATGTAATTTTTTGTTCCATAACGCTTTATTTTGACTAATATTTGTAGTCTTTTGAGGATTTTTAATACAAGCAGTAATACTGTTATGTCAAGTAAAAAATAAATGGTTTATATCAAGACGAAAAAATAAATCGTTTCACTGACTTAATGCAAATTACCATTTTCTGCGATGTATGATTACAAAAAAATCTACGAAAAACCCACTTTTAGTCATATGTATTAGATTTTCTTTTTTGAAATAGATGAAGCCATTTTTTATTGACTTTTTCTAAAATACACTAAAGATAAAGGTCCAGCCAGCGCAATATCATTATCTCAGTAAATTGCTGGAAAACCTAGTTGCGGATCTTTTAATAATTTTAGGTAGCCTATAATACGATAGATTGTCTCATAAAAATTCTATTTACCCATTTTCGGCCCCTTTTCCCAACTGTATTCGATCTAGCAACGACAAAAATTGTCTTTGGCGAAAAAATTGTACCTACAAAATACAATGTTTGGGAGCAGCGCCAATAATTGTGGGACGAAATCAAGTTGTTGCCGTCTCTCTCGCACTCATAAGAAATCTCATAAGGGACAAAGGGAGTCGACAACCACTCTTCTGATTGCTCCGAAGATGACATGTGCCTGACTTGTGTCCTAAGTTGGGTATTCGACCTCGTTGATAAACCCGGAAAGTTTTCCAGGAGTTCCATCGAAGTACTGCAACTCCTTGGTTTGACCCAACAATTGGTTGAAATGGATTTCTGTTCTAGTTGAGAAACTGCCATTGTTTGTATTTGGTTTGTATGGGTTTTGCAGTGACCAGTGTTTAAAAAACTGCAGTAAGTTTTATTTCATGTGCTTTTGCTTTTGCTTCTGCTTCCGAAAAGCAAAAGCAAAGACGAAAAAGCGACCAAAATCAAACAGCAGCAACAGTCGCCGAATTTAGTTTTTTTGCTTTCCGCTTTGCTGTTGCTTTCGATCGTGAGCGTAAGTCGAAGCAGCAGCAACTGTCGACTTTCAGAAGTCTTCGGCAGTCGCAGTCGCGAAAAACGATTCGCTCGACTGTTGGTCGCTTCTGATTTTTGTAGAAACGGCTATATCTTGAAATTGATTGATATACGTTGAAAAACAAATAAGTTTACATTTTTTTTACATTACTTTCGCCATCATTCCTATGGCAGCTATAGAATATAGTGGTCCGATTTCCGTTCCGACATATATACTGCGTGCTAAAGAAATAAGACTATGCTAAAAATTTCAGCCCGATAGCTCAAAAACTGAGAGACTAGTTCGCGTAGAAACCGACAGACAGACAGACAGACAGACAGACAGACAGACGGACAGACAGACGACATGGCTAGATCGACTCGTCTGGTGATGCTGATCAAGAATATATATACTTTTAACTTTTAACCTTCCGAGCTCTGAAAAAAAGGTAGCACAAAGAACAACAAGTAAGAAAGCGGAAGTCAAGTGTACTCGACTGTGAGATACCCGGTACCTAAACGATTGAGCTTTACATAGAAAGGCACTTTGAAATAATACATACTACTACTATAATACTACTTCTATACTTCTTACAATAAATCGCCCCTCGAATTAGCTCCCATTCATAGCCTAGCGGTCTAAGCGCTGGGCAAACGTTTTTTATGCAAGAAAGGCCTGAGTTCTGGTTTTTTCAGTTTTTCTTTTTATTTTATTTTATTTCAGTTTTGCCAAAATAAGGTTAACAGTTGTCGAAGCATACTTAGTATGTGTAATTTAGGTAATGGCCCAGTTGTCTAAGCGGCAGATGCATCTACATTTTGCAAAATTGGCCCGTGCTCAATCCCACACAAAACCAAAATATATTTTTTTTTGTTTTGTTTTTTTTTACTTTTTAGTTTTTCTCCGTGTATATTTATTAAAAAAAGGAAGAAAGGAAAAAAAAAAACTAACAAAAAAGTTTAGGGCGGGTCATAGCTCGAACCCACGACCAGACGGCTACAGGCTACGCAGCTTGCCTTAGTCTAAAAACTCGAACTTTTTTCCTAATATCTCCCATGTTTATCATCCGATTATACTCAAATTTTCAGAAAACGACCGCTTAAGCCCATTATTTTACTTTATTTCTTAACTTTTACCCAAAAATAACAAGCAAACCTAATATAACGTTCTTTATGATTTTTGGGGGCGGAAGTAGGCGTGGTCAAATTTTAAACCAAATTTTGTGGCTCTAGCTCTTTTAGTCTCTGAAATTCGTTTTACCAACACAGACAAACGGACAGACGGACATGGCTAAAACGACTCGGCTGGTGATACTGATCAAGTATATATATACTTTATACATATATTCTCGGTTGGCACTAACTTATAATACCCTTGTACCCTATGGGGAAAATAAAAAATAAATAAAAAAAAACTACTCAATATTTTTGAGTCGTACAAAGTTAATTATTAAGAAATATTAATAGGTAACACAGACAAACGGCTGGGGACACTGATAGATAATATATATATATTATGGGGTCGGAGATGCCTCCTTCTACCTGTTACACACATTCTCGGTTGGCACAACTTATAATACCCTTGTACCCTATGGGTACCAGGTATAATCAGTCCAGCCATTCAAAAAAAATAAAGAAAAAAAATGATTTCACTCGGGATCGAACCCAGATAATTCCGAATTCCCCTATCGAGAGTTACATTGGGCTTAATAAGGCTTTGATGTCAAAAAGCTGAAATATATAAAATATGAGTTAGGATAAAATTGTACTGCTTGCGACTGCAAACTGCATTTTGAGAACTTTAAGTTAAACTTGAACTAAAATTCCAAGCTCTGAAAAAAACCAAGACGTAAATAGAACAAAAAACAAAACCAATTCAGAAAACTAATAATAATAAAATAAATTTTCCGGACTTTTTTTTTTTTTTTATTTTTTTATTTATTTAGACAAGCATGTTGCATACTTATAAATTATGGCACTAGTCACAACAGTAAAGAAAAAGAAAATTAAAAGATATACATTACATATATACTAATAAATTAACCTCAAATACATTTTATGGTTTTTATTTTTAAAGACAAACATTGAACATTGAATTTAGTTATTATAGGAAATTTGAATTGAAATTTAATGTTTATTATCTTATTTATAAATGTTTTTTGGTATCTCACCCTCTCTCATCCCTCTCTTATGTTTATAACTTTTAAAGTTTATTATTTTTAAAATTTTGAATTTTATGCAATGCGCAGATATTTTTGAAGTGCGATTTTAAAATGCGTAGCGCTGCTAACTGCCTTGATGGCATGGGAAGTTGGTTCCAAATGCGAACAGCGTATACAAAGAATTGCCTCTTTGAACTTAAATATTTGAATTTAAAATTAATAATATTGCTAGTCCTTCTTGATGTACTAAATTTCAGTTTTTGGTATAGATAGGTTGGCTCTTTAGTGTAGACTATTTTATGTAATAATATTAGGACCTTAAGGTTTGTCCAAGACTTGAGTTGCATGTCAAATATTTTTATGGAATCATCAGAGATGTGGTCATTCCTACGTCTATTATAAATATATCGCGCCACATTATTAAAAGCAACTTGAAGCTTGCGTTGGCTGGCGTAGTTGCAGTCACTGAACAATTCGATTCCATAAAAAAGCACTGGTGTCAGGTACATTATTGCAATCGTCTGCATCATTTTGACTGGTAAAAAGTTCTTTGATAGGTATAAGCTTCTAAGGACTCCAAACATTTTACCGACATGTTTATTTATGTGGTCATCCCATGTCAAAGTTTGATTAAAACTAAAACCTAAGTTGCATGCTCCACTTACATAGTCTATAGGAGTATTTTCGATAGCTAATCTTTGTAAAACGTCAGTGTTAAGCGCCTTTTTACCTATAACTATACACTTTGATTTCATTGGATTTAAACCTAGTCCATTAATTTTTGCCCACCGGCTAACTATTTCCAGTTCACTGTTACAAACACGAATACACTCATCTGTACTACATATAGGACGACTAACATCCCAGTCGGACCTTGTAGAACGGGTTGTAAAGAAAAACGGTTCTGAAACGGTTCTATATGCCTCCAATTCTAGCTCAAAAATCGCCAGAACAATGATATAATACATATTAGATGTATGCAATAACATGTGTTCTTTTGTTGGTTTATTAGAAGCGAAGAAATTAGTTATAAAATAAATATTATATGCAACTTTCGCTTCTCTAAGAATGCATATATATACGTTTTTGGAAGTAAATTACCCGAGCGCTTCCCGAACAGTCGGTTTTTTTCTATAGCTTCGGTTTCGTGCAATCGTCGCTTCTCTTAAAACGCATAAATATGCGTTCTATCCGAAACCAGAATTTGTTATTGTTTTTATTCTCTTTCTCTTTTATATAAGTGCAAAAGTCGCTTCTCCTAGAACGTATAAAGATGCATTATTTCGGAAGCCAGCATTTGAAACGTAAATAAGAGAATAAAAGAAAAGAAACTCACAAACAAATAAAAAGAAAAGAGAATGAAAAAACACGCGGTTGGTTTTTGCGTTTTCTTTGTTACTTGCTTTAGTTGCATTAAGAAGTTTGCTTGACGCAGTTGTGAAATTCATTTTAATAAGTATGCAAGGTAAGAAAACATATATCTATTGTTTAATAAGATAATTCATTTCAGTTTTAGATATATTAACAACATAAGGTAAGCGATTGCCATAATAAACTAAATAATATATTACTTTTATTTCAGAACTGGTATGTATACATAAATATACAAAATATAATATTTATCATTTCAGATTTCGTCTATTTATAGGTCATAATATTATATTTTTTTTTTATTTCAGATAATATTTGCGTTTTATGGTGAGTGTATATAATTTTAGTTTCCCATTTATTATTTTTATAAAGTTATTTAATTATTGCATCAAAAAACAATATTATTATTTTCAATATAATTGCAGTCTTTCTTCATTAATCACATAAAAAAATGTATTGTGCGATTTTATTAACCTACATATATTATATACACATGTCAATGCAAGAAAATACACGTTTTTAAATAAATTTTTATACCCGGTACCCATAGGGTACAAGGGTATTATAAGTTAGTGCCAATCGAGAATGTATGTAACAGGCAGTAGGAGGCATCTCCGACCCCATAAAGTATATATATTCTTGATCAGCATCACCAGCCGAGTCGATTTAGCCATGTCCGTCTGTCCGTCTGTCCGTCTGTCCGTCTGTCCGTCCGTCCGTGTGAAACAACAGATCTCAGAGACTATAATAGCTAGAGTTACCAAATTGGGTGACAACATTGGAATCTGTTGCACGCAGATCAAGTTTGTTTTAAAATTTGGCCACGCCCACTTCCGCCCCAAAAAACGAAAAAACTTAAATAAGCTAGATTCGCTAGAACGCATAGAACTGTGCTTGCTGGAAGCGACCAGGTCCGACTGGGATACATTTGGACGTCATCAGCATACATGTGTATTTCACAATTGGACAATCCCAGTCGGACCTGGTCGCTTCCAGCAAGCACAGTTCTATGCGTTCTTTGACAGTAAAGAATGCATTCTCAATACGTGCAGTCTTCCTTTCAGATTAATATGGGGTGAAACAAGGAAACCACTGTTCTTTTTTGTATGCTGCAACAGTTCTTTCGCAACATATAAATAACGTATATTACACTTCGGCAATCTTCGGGTTTCGCTTTCAACTTTAGTTTCTAAAATATGCGTTATATAACCCATCTGCAGCACACATCAATAACGTTTCTGTAGCAATGTATCTTTCATGCAAAATACCGCTTCAAAATAACCCATTGAAAACAGTTATATAACTGTTATAAAGGAAGGCTTAAAGAACCCATCTGTAGCATACACAAGGAACCGTTCGGTGATAATGTATTAATAACCATTAAAACAACAATAAAAATTTATTTAAAAACGTGTATTTTCTTGCATTGACATGTATATAATATATGTAGGTTAATAAAATCGCACAATACATTTTTATGTGATTAATGAAGAAAGACTGCAATTATATTGAAAATAATAATATTGTTTTTGATGCAATAATTAAATAACTTTATAAAAATAATAAATGGGAAACTAAAATTATATACACTCACCATAAAACGCAAATATTATCTGAAATAAAAAAAATATAATATTATGACCTATAAATAGACGAAATCTGAAATGATAAATATTATATTTTGTATATTTATGTATACATACCAGTTCTGAAATAAAAGTAATATATTATTTAGTTTATTATGGCAATCACACTTATGTTGTTAATATATCTAAAACTGAAATGAATTATCTTATTAAACAATAGATATATGTTTTCTTACCTTGCATACTTATTAAAATGAATTTCACAACTGCGTCAAGCAAACTTCTTAATGCAACTAAAGCAAGTAACAAAAGAAAACGCAAAAGCCAACCGCGTGTTTTTCATTCTCTTTTCTTTTTATTTGTTTGTGAGTTTCTTTTCTTTTATTCTCTTATTTACGTTTCAAATGCTGGCTTCCGAAATAATGCATCTTTATACGTTCTAGGAGAAGCGACTTTTCACTTATATAAAAGAGAAAGAGAATAAAAACAATAACAAATTCTGGTTTCGGATAGAACGCATATTTATGCGTTTTAAGAGAAGCGACGATTGCACGAAACCGAAGCTATAGGAAAAAAAACCGACTGTTCGGGAAGCGCTCGGGTAATTTACTTCCAAAAAAACGTATATATATGCATTCTTAGAGAAGCGAAAGTTGCACATAATATTTATTTTATAACTAATTTCTTCGCTTCTAATAAACCAACAAAAGAACACATGTTATTGCATACATCTAATATGTATTATATCATTGTTCTGGCGATTTTTGAGCTAGAATTGGAGGCATATAGAACCGTTTCAGAACCGTTTTTCTTTACAACCCGTTCTACAAGGTCCGACTGGGATATATTAGGAAGATCATTAACATATACAGAGAAAAGAAGTGGCCCAAGAACGGATCCTTGAGGGACTCCACGTTTAACACTGAGAAAAGACGAGCATGCATTATTTACGGAAACTGACTGCTTTCTATTACTCAAGTATGAAGAAATTAGTCGTGTAGCTGTACACGAAAAGTGACATAGACGACTTAGCTTAAGACACAGAATATCGTGGTTAACCGTGTCACAAGCTTTACTGTAGTCCAAAAGTGTCAAGAATGTTATATTGCCACTATCCAATTTGCGCAACTTCTGCCGACACGGAAGCCTGACTGCTTATCAGTCAAGAGTTTTCGTGCTGTCAAGTAACTTAACATTTGATCAGCCATAAGTCGCTCTAACACTTTGGACAAATATGGTAAAATGGAGATTGGCCTGTAGTCTTTAGCATTTTTAGGGATTGGAATTATTTTGCTAGTTTCCAGGAGTCAGGAAATATGGATTTAGTCAAGGCTGTATTATAAATAAAAGTTATGTAAGGCAATATTTTCGGCAATAACAACTTGATGAATTTTGGGTTCATGTCGTCGACTCCAGTAGCGTTTGATTTAATTTTTAACATTGATTCAATTACGTCACATTCAGATACACACGAAAAACTAAAAGTATTATCACAGTTTCTATCAATATTTGTTGGTATGTAGTCAACATTGTCAGCTTCGGTCACCTCAGGTACATTGCAGTCTAAAAAAGTTATATTTAGCTCCTCCGGATCAACCTGACTGGTTGGTCCAGCTTTGGATTTTCAAATACCCAGCTCTTTAATGTAGACCCATTTTTGCCTATTGGATGTAGCCTCGTTAAATTTATTAAAAAAATTGGTTGTCTGTAAAGTCGGTTTACTGACGTTGAACGTGACAACGTCTTAAGAAAATACTGATGGAATGGTAGCATTTACTTAAGACGTTGTCACGTTCAACTATCGTCAGTAAACCGACTTTACAGACAACCAATTTTTGAATACAATTTATGCTCAAGGAAAGTGTAAAATTTACTTATTTTAAGACCGAATAATTTTCAATTTAATACACAAAAGTTCTTAGTTTAACAACGAATCATTCTCAATTATTTGACACTGGGTAAAAAAGTTATGTAAAATTGAGAGAGGTAGGCGGTAAATGGCCAGTTTCTGGAGAAGATCAGGCAGTGCCGGCTGTAAATAGCCAGTTTCTGGAGAGGATCAGGCTGTGCCGGCTGTAAATGGCCAGTTTCTGGAGAGGATCAGGCAGTGCCGGCAGCAAATGGCCAGTTTCTGGAGAGGATCAGGCTGTGCCGGCTGTAAATGGCCAGTTTTAGGAGAGGATCAGGCAGTGCCGGCAGCAAATGGCCAGTTTCTGGAGAGGATTAGTGCCGGCTGCAAATGGCCAGTTTCTGGAGAGGATCAGGCAGTGCCGGCTGTAAATGCCAGTTTCAGGAGAGGATCAGGCAGCTGCAAATGGCTTCTGGAGAGGATCAGGCAGTGCCGGCTGTAAATGGCCAGTTTCAGGAGGGATCAGGCAGTGCCGGCTGCAAATGGCCAGTTTCTAGGAGGATCAGGCAGTGCCGGCTGTAAATAGCCAGTTTCTGGAGAGGATCAGGCTGTGCCGGCTGTAAATGGCCAGTTTCTGGAGAGGATCAGGCTGTGCCGGCTGTAAATGGCCAGTTTTAGGAGGATCAGGCAGTGCCGGCAGCAAATGGCCAGTTTCTGGAGAGGATCAGGCTGTGCCGGCTGTAAATGGCCAGTTTCAGGAGAGGATCAGGCAGTGCCGGCTGCAAATGGTCAGTTTCTGGAGAGGATCAGGCAGTGCCGGCTGTAAATGGCCAGTTTCAGGAGGATCAGGCAGTGCCGGCTGCAAATGGTCAGTTTCTGGAGAGGATCAGGCAGTGCCGGCTGTAAATGGCCAGTTTCAGGAGGATCAGGCAGTGCCGGCTGCAAATGGCCAGTTTCTGGAGAGGATCAGGCAGTGCCGGCTGTAAATAGCCAGTTTCTGGAGAGGATCAGGCTGTGCCGGCTGTAAATGGCCAGTTTCTGGAGAGGATCAGGCAGTGCCGGCTGCAAATAGCCAGTTTCTGGAGAGGATCAGGCTGTGCCGGCTGTAAATGGCCAGTTTTAGGAGAGGATCAGGCAGTGCCGGCAGCAAATGGCCAGTTTCTGGAGAGGATCAGGCTGTGCCGGCTGTAAATGGCCAGTTTTAGGGGAGGATCAGGCAGTGCCGGCAAATGGCCAGTTTCTGGAGGATTAGGCAGTGCCGGCTGCAAATGGCCAGTTTCTGGAGAGGATCAGGCAGTGCCGGCTGTAAATGGCCAGTTTCAGGAGAGGATCAGGCAGTGCCGGCTGCAAATGGTCAGTTTCTGGAGAGGATCAGGCAGTGCCGGCTGTAAATGGCCAGTTTCAGGAGGATCAGGCAGTGCCGGCTGCAAATGGCCAGTTTCTGGAGGATCAGGCAGTGCCGGCTGTAAATAGCCAGTTTCTGGAGAGGATCAGGATGTGCCGGCTGTAAATGGCCAGTTTCTGGAGAGGATCAGGCAGTGCCGGCTGCAAATAGCCAGTTTCTGGAGAGGATCAGGCTGTGCCGGCTGCAAATGGCCAGTTTCTGGAGAGGATCAGGCAGTGCCGGCTGTAAATGGCCAGTTTCTGGAGAGGATGAGACAGTGCCGGCTGTAAATGGCCAGTTTCTGGAGAGGATCAGGCAGTGCCGGCTGTAAATGGCCAGTTTCTGGAAAGGATCACGCGCAGTGGCCGACTGTAAATGACCAGTTTCTGGATAGAATTAGGGAGTGCCGGCTGTTTGTTGATATGTTAAGTTAAATGGATATAAATATTATAGAAAGTCTATAAAAGCCAACTTATATTTTTTTGAAAACACAATTGCTGCGGCTGGTACTCGAACCCGCGATCGTTAGATTAAGACTCGAACACTCTAAGCTCTGCACCACGCATGCAAACAAGAGGGCGACGTCAAAGACTGAAATGCACACATACGCCTGCGTCAGTGCTCGAGCTATAAATAGACAAAGCGGGAGAGCAGAGCGATACGGAGAAACACCGTCGCAAAACGGGCGGTGAGAGCGAGACGGAGAAACATCGCTTTGCCCTTGCGGTTGCCAGAAGAGTGCAAAGCATTAAATTTGAACCACTCTCTCTCATTCTCTCTCTTCTCTGCTGCTGCTGGTCATGTCACGTTTGCTCTGCCTGTGTCGCGGCAGAGGTAACGACACATGAGTCATGCTTTTCGAGCGTGCATGCAGCCTGCTCTATCGATTTATAAGACGTTATCACGTCAAAAAATATTTTCGCTTCTCTGAGTTAATTAATTTTATCACAGCTTTCTTTAGTAACCTATGCTGTTCAGCATGCTGATGTGTTCTATATCGTTTCCATTTCCTAAATGCAACGTCCCGCTTATTTATTAATCTTTTGATTTCCAATATAATTATATATATATAATGATATATATATATATATATATACTTAACTTAACACTTAACAAGGCGCAGTCAATATGTTTAAAGTCCCTATATACTATTGTTTGTTCGGTCAAGCTTGTACGAAAATTATACGTCAAGTAAATTAAGTCATGTTTTGAGAACATTGGCATCGAGAGTTGACTATACTTAGAGACTTTATCACAGTGGTTTACGAAAAACAAGTCAAGTAAAGTATCACATTGAGACGAAAAGTGGGTGGGCTCAGAGGAATTAACTAACTTTATGCCAGTAGATTCAATGTCATCTGAAAGTTTATTCTCTCTGAGAATATTGCTGTTAAAATCCCCGGCTAAAATTACGTCCGTATAGTCAAGTGAGAGAGTAAACAATAAGTCAAGTAAGTTTTGATAGTCTATATATCGATGTGGTCTGTAAACACAGCCTATTAACATTTTGGAGGAATACATTGCATTTGAAATTTGAACAAAAATCCATTCGACAGCACTTTCACTAGGATGTTTACATATACATTTTGCATTTAGACGTTTACTGACATACATGGCTACTCCACCACCGTGACTTTCTCGATCAGATCGAAATAGATTATAGCCATCACATTCTAATAACGAATCACTAACATGAGACGAAAACCATGTTTCAGACAAACAAATAACATCAATATTAGATTTTACAAATAAGTACCTAAACTCTTCAATTTTTTTCGTAAGACTTTGAGCGTTGATGTGGCATATGCGTAGACCAGTTCCTTGATTGCCAAGGATTCTTATCATTGCATAGCTGCTCGCACTTGATGACCATGTATTATCATCCATTGTCAACAAAAAAGACAAATAGAACAACACACGCCGTTTTCGGTTTTATAAAGAGTGATAATCTATGCATTGCTAGAGTAAATAATAAGAAAATATGAGAAAATTTAGAGAGAGTGAGATTCCTAAAAGACAATAAACCTAGAATATAGATAATATAGATAAAATTGAACTTAATGTAGAGTAAGAGTATTAATTCTAACCATCTAACGAAAATTATTACTTCCCGCCTCAGTCGCAGCAACAAGATTCGGCTTCTGAAGAGCAGCCAGATCCTCCATACTCTTTAAGCAGACGAAATCCGAGCCTAGACTCTGTCGAGCATAGACAAGAGCTTGCCGGGTGTAGACAGCTGACAGCACTTTATGCTTCTTCATCTTCATTGCCTCTTTAAAAATATTATAGTTGCTCTTGGTCAGCTGCTCGTTGATGAAGAATGGAATTGGGGCCTGGATGCCAAACAGTTCCAAGCTCAGTGGTTGCTTGGTCTGTCGTCTATGCTCTTAAGCCCGTTTCAGCAGCATTATTTTGTCTCGCCTGGTTTCTAACTTTATTATGATCTTATTGATTGTTTACAGAATTTTTCCGCACCTTAATACGAAAAATCTTTCTAACTTTTGGTGGTGGGGTAAGACCTAAAGAGTAAAATAGGCTTTTTAAGAGAACCTTCAGGTTCTCATTTTCCACGATGGCCACTCCATCTGCAGCGGCTTTGGCATGAACTTTCGCTTCTAGCTCCTCTATCTTGTCGTAAAGCGCATTTAATTTTTTGTTTTTCTGTTCAAGCTCTTCTACTCTTTGGCCCAGCATATTGCATTCCTCAGTGAGGTTGTTAAGCTTAGACTCAAACTTTTTTTCCATCTCGCGTAAGAATCGTTCCTCAGATTCCTTCATTTGTTTGGCTTGTTCATCAAAGCGCTGATTAATAAGCTCGATCAAGTGTTCTCTTACACTGCAACTGATGTGTTTCGCCTGTTCTTCAAAACGCGATTAAAAAATCTTGCTGGCCGTGGACTTTGGCCGGCAAAGAGGAGACGCCGCTAGAATAGCGGGACTCGAGAGAACTTTGGACCCGGTCACGCGATGTGCACCGGACTTTGGACCTGGTGGCGTGACCGACGCCGGCCAGGATAACGGCACAGGCGGAGCCTATAAAAGGCAGAGGACGCCTGCGCACAGCACCCAGTACGTGTGCGAGAGTTAGAGCGAGTGCGCAAACGGAGAAAGTTAAACCCAGTCCGCGAGTCCGATCAAGATTGCAAAGTCAAGACGTTTGGGAGCTTGCAGTGGCAAGCTCTCCAGACTGAGGCTACAAAGCTGAGATCAGTCGCGTGCAGAGATTGCGAAAGGAGTCAAGGACTCTACAGCGGAAGGAACAGCGAGGTCCTACGGCGAGGACCAACGGGAAGAATCAACGGTCGAGTGGAGGCAAGTTGTGGGAGTTGCGCGCGTGGCTAGGCTTTGCCGGGCGATACACCGTGTCGACGATATCCCAGGCCAAGGTGCCGAGCGGGCGATAAGGGTGGCTAGGCTTTGCCGGGCGATACATCCTGCTAGCTCGGTACTTGAAGCTGCAAAGTGGGCGTTCGGGTGGCTAGGCTTCGGCTGGGCGATACACTCTGCTAGCTTTGCAGTGAGGTCGCGAAGTGGGCGTTCGGGGTGGCTAGGCTTCGGCTGGGCGATACACCCTGCTAGCTTCGGCAGCAAGGCAACCAGGCGATCGGCGAGGAAGGCGTGCAGCCACCCGTAAGGAGCAGGACGCAGCAGAATTTGTGTGAACAACGAAATTAAAGTGCAATAAAGGCCGTATTATCAAATCAACCCGAAAGCGTTCTCTCTGGGCGGGCAATCACGCATATTATAAATTTGGTGGGACGAGCACACGATCTCGGCTGAGCTAGCCGCACACAATCGTTGCGAGCTAACCCAAGAAATCAGCTCGTTACATCTGGCGCCCAAAAACGTGATTGTCTAAACAAAGAGAAAGCAACAAGAACGCAAGATGGGGAAAAGTTGGATAAAGAACATAAAAAAGGAAGAGTACGATGGCGTGGCAAAGACGTTGGGCATCCAGCTCATCGGCTCTGTCGACGCCATGAGGAAAACCTTGGCGGAATTCATAGATGAACATGGAACAGACCCAGAGGTGGCGAAAACATTGGCTAAGCTGGAGGGAAAATTCAGCAGAATCCCAAGTATACAGGTGAAGCCCTAATTGCTAGCCTAGATGTCGCAAGCATGCAGGACACAGGCCGAAGCAGGGAGTCGAGCAGGGAGCGACGTCCGGAGGAGAAAGTATGCAAGCCAGACTACGCGAAAGTAGCGAAACAAGTCCGAGAGTGGAACTTCAAATTCGACGGAAACGACAAGCCGTTGGAGTTCTTAGAACAAGTGGAATGGTATGTCGAAACATACGGCATCGACCTGAACCTGATCCCCAGAGCGATGCCTGAACTCCTGCAAGGCAAGGCGTTGAAGTGGTTCATCGCGAACAACAAGATGTGGAAGAGCTGGGGAGATTTTTCTTACGATTTCCAAAGTTTCTTCCTGCCCAGAGGATACCTGGAGAAGCTGGCAGACCAGGTCAGGCAAAGGAAGCAGCGATACGGCGAAAGGTTTAAGGACTACATGGTCGAACTACAAACCCTAATGCGACCATTGCGGATGTCGAAAAGGGAGATACTAGCAAGGATACTGGAAAACAGCACGCCAGCACTCCGCATATTCATGCGTCCCTACGAATGCAGAGACCTCGTTGCCGCCATGGCACTAGCGGACGAATTCGAAGAACTCGACCAGCAGAGTGAGGAATTCGAGAGGGAAAACGCTGCACTCAGGGTCAGGTCCCACCAACCGCTAAGGACAGACCAGAGTGCGGTATGCAGAAGATGCCACGACGAGGGAGAGCACGCGGGAGAAAATGTGCAGTCCGGTCGGAGACCAGCGATGCCCAAAGGGAAGTGGTGCAGAACCCAGCACAGGCCTGCCGAAGGTGCGGAGGGAAAGACCACTGGGCGAGAGAATGCCGGAATCAGCGGCTAACATTCTGCTGGGTATGCGGAAGGATAGGAAGAAGGACGGTAGACTGCTGCCAACCGTCGGGAAACGCCCAGCGATCCCAGCCTGTGAGAGGCCAGCAGGGATCGCACGGCTCCGCCTCGCAAAATTAGTGGGCAACTTAACAGCCGAGGAGACACAGCTGACCGCAACGGTGCTGATAGGAGGAGTCCAGGTCAGAGCAACGGTGGACACGAGAGCCACAGCCAGCTTTATAAGCGAAACGTTGGCGGTCACGATGCAAAGAGACGGAACAAGGGAACCCATTAAACGTCAAGTTCACATGGCAGACGGAAGCCGAGTTCAGATCAACGAGCAGATGGTAGTACAGATCGGACTCGGAACAGAAACGGTGACAATACAACTGCTAATACTCCCAGGAATAATCGACGCGCTGGTTTTGGGTTGGAATTTTCTCACCAACATCGGCGCAGAAGTGAAGTGCGCAGGACACAAGGTGGCGATACCAGCGAGGAGACGGAACAACGGATGGCTAGAAGACAGATTGTCCGTCGCCGTCGTCGAAAGGCCTCAGTAAGCCAGTGAAAGTGAAGAGGAGAAATTCCTGGAGGCAGAGTTGGCCGAATTCAGGCAGATGAAAGGACCGTCAAACGTAGCCGTACACAGCATCACGATGAAGGACGACAAACCGATCAAGCAGAGGTACTACCCGAAGAATCCAAAAGTACAAGGAGAAATCAATGCCAAGGTGGATGAGTTGCTGCAAATGGGATGCATCGAGCATTCCAAGCGTACGTATAGCTCCCCCATAGTTATGGTGGACTGGCAAGTGGAGATTATGCGTCGATTTTAGGCAGATCAATGCAAAATCAATAAAAGACGCATACCCCATGCCCAGGATAAACTTCATCTTGGACCAACTAAGGGAAGCACGATACATCAGCAGTCTTGATCTCAAGGATGGATACTGGCAAATTCCCTAGAGGAACGGAGCAGGCAATTTACAGCGTTCACAGTGCCGGGCAAAGGTCTGTTCAATGGAAAGTGATGCCGTTTGGACTGCACTCGGCGTCAGCCACATTCCAACGAGCACTGGACAAAGTGATAGGGCCCGAAATGTCGCCACATGCATTTGCGTATCAAGATGATATCGTAGTGATCGGAAAGACAAAGGAGGAACACATAAGGAACCTGAAGGAAGTCTTTCGCCGACTGAAGGAAGCGAACTTGCGGATTAACGCGGACAAGTGTCAGTTTTCCAAAAGGAACTGCTCTATCTGGGACACCGAATAACGAAACAAGGAATCGGCACGGACCCGGACAAGGTAGCAGCAATCGCAGAGCTAAAACCGCCATCAACTGTGAGAGAACTCAGGCAATACCTGGGGTGGCGTCGTGGTACAGGAGGTTCGTCCCAGACTTCGCAAAAATCGTAATGCCCTTAAACGAATTGCTGCGCAAGGGCACGAAATGGGAATGGTCCCAAAACACCAAGACGCATTCGAAGAAGTCAAAGCAAAGCTGGTTGCAGACCCAATCCTGGCATGTCCAGATTTTGGAGAGATGTTCGTGCTGCAGACGGATGCTAGCGACTACGGGATAGGAACAATCCTCACGCAGAACACAAAGGAAGGAGAAAAGGTTATATCTTACTCCAGTAGAACGCTAAACGGGGCCGAGAAGAACTACTCGACCACGGAAAAGGAGTGTTTGGCGATAGTGTGGGCCGTACGCAAGCTGCGACCATACCTGGAGGGTACCATTTTAAAGTTATCACAGACCACATGGCTTTAAAATGGTTAAACAGCATAGAAAGCCCTTCAGGCCGAATAGCGAGATGGGCCTTAGAACTACAGCAGTATGATTTTGAGATAGCATACAGAAAAGGCCAGCTAAACGTGGTGGCAGACGCTCTAACCAGGCAACCACTACCTGAGACTATTCGCCAAGTGAAGGATGCGACCACATCGTCGAATGAGCCATGCCCATGGATCAAGGAACTGGTAGAGAAAATCAAGAGAGACCCACAGAAGTTTCCCGACTATTTGCTGGAGGGATCAACTGTGTACAGGCACATTCCACATCGAGCTGGAAGCGAAGACGTCGTCGCGTATTGGGACGAAAAGTGGCCAGAGATTGTGCTAGCCGTTAATACGAGCATATCGGACTCCACCGGGTACTCGTCGGCATTCCTAACGCAAGGACGCGAACCCAGACTGCCAAGCGCCTTGTACGATAAGGAGACACTTCGCACGGGACGAAAACAGAGACGCCCGATGAAAATGCCCGAAAGTTAAAGGAAATCTTCGAGATTGTCCGAAGGAACTTGGAAAAGGCGGCGCAGGACCAGGCCAGGTACTACAACCTGAGAAGGAGGCCTTGAGTCCAAGAGTCGGAGACACGGTGTGGGTAAAGAGCACCACTTATCGAAGGCCGTGGAAGGATTCGCGGCGAAATTGGCACCCAAGTACGACGGACCATTCAAGGTGACGAATTTCCAGTCGCCAGTCATCTGCGTCGTACAGCACGAAGTCTCTAAGAAGGAAAAGGTAGTACACATAAGTCAATTGAAGCCACAGAGTGTAGAAGAAGGAGTCGAGGATGTTACGGCCAGGGCAGAAGACTCCGACACTCGAGTCAACAACGCCACAGCGAGGTATCAGCAGGGCGCGCGAGGACAACGATGAGGATGTTACCGCAGAGGCGGAGGACTCAACGACAGAAGCGACGAAGAAGGCCAGGATGGTACCGCCAGGACGAAGGACTCCGTCGTCAGCACCAGTCACACACCACTACGTAGATCCAGAAGAGTGCGTGAGCGGAACCAAGCGGATGCTATCGCCAGGCGGAGGACTCCAGTATAAGGGAAGAGAGCAAGAAGACAAGGAAAGTTAACGGAAAACGGAAATTAAACAACAGCCACGAAAAAAAAAAAGGAAAACATTTACAAAGGTCCTGCCCACGCAGATGACGCGCAATGGAGGCAACTGCCTGTTGCATCCGAAGAAGGGAGGAGGACGATACGGAGTATCGTATCACAGCGCGACCCAAGAGGGACAGCATCAGCCACAGCCATAGGCGAGAGGGGGCGCAGCGCTGCAAGGCCTGCCCTCCAGCTAACGGCGTCCCGCTGGTGTTGTCGCTCTCTAGCCGGGGGCACCGGCGACAGCCGGCACACTGCACTATGGGGAATTTGACTACTTTTTCTGGCCAAAATTAATAACTCAAGAACGGAGCAAGATATTTGACTTATGTTTTTTGTATCGGGTTAAATTGACCAATATCTTTTATCAATAGAAAAATAGTGGCAACGCCCATTTTTTTTTTTTTAGCTAATGAAAATATTTGCTGATTTTTATAGTACTAAATAACTAGTTATAGACGTTCTGTAACAGTCTTAGGTTATATTTATTGGAAAATAGTGGGTGTGGCATTCCTTTAACAAGGTAAAAGTAATACAAAGCCCATCTAAAGTATCTTGTGGCCCTGTAAAGAAAGACAATTAATAATGTATATTAAGTCCTACTCTTCGTTCTCCAACTCAATATTATATTGATTTTCTAATTCCACAACATTAAAAGGGCTTTCATATATCATCGGGATTTGATAAGCATTCTAATAGGGCCAAAACCTCTAATGGAAGACACATTCTTCTCTGTCGCTGTATTCTTCTATCCAAATTCACTCTAGAAATGATCGGATCAGAAGTATGTGTAGCTCGCTACCCTAGCGTGATGCAGACGATCAGATTTGTAAAATTTATTCCGAGATTCCGCTCCTTCCTCTCCGAAATAACCAATAGGAAGCACAGTGTTTTCAATAATATCACTTGCGTGAATTAGAATTTTATGAATCCTTGCCGTCATTGGCAACCAGGGTATTCTCAATGATTATTTCGGCAGTTCTATAACAAAAGGCTTGGAATTTTGAAACAGCAATGGCAGCTGGCATGAAAGGTTATGTCCTAAAAATTAAAAAATTCTCGCAAAATCGGAAAAAGTGGTATTTTAAATTACATTCATTTGAACAAGAATTTAATACTTTACAAGATGCAATACATCTCGTGGATGGACTCTTCTGGACTCACTTTAAATCCCTTATGAAACATGAGACTTTATTTCAAATATGCATTTGCAAGGCTACTTGCAATTTTGCTCTATTAAGGGGACAACACGATTTTTCTACAAATGACGTTCACAAACATATAATACAAACCACACAGATTCGAATTCATTTAAAAATTTGAGTTTGATTGTTTAGTTTTTCTCTTCTGATTACTTAAACTTTGCAAACAAAAATTTATATTTCAGTCGCCTGGTGCTTTGCAAATGCAACGCTGTGTTTATCAGCCGATTCCTTTGTTGTGGCGCCCTCTATCAAAGTTTCTGTTATGCAACACTGAAGATTGGTGTATTGTGAATGCGTTACACTGAAATTTGTTTTAATTTTTCGACTTTCAGAAAATGGGTTTTGGCCAGAAAAAGTAGTCAAATTCCCCATAGTGCACTGTCCGGGCAGGACTCCGGTGATCGGAGCCGGTAACGGCAGAAGAAGAAGACGCAGACCGGAGGGCAAGGGAGGAGATACATACCAGCGGGCAATTCGCGATCCAGGCCCCAGGAATCGGCATCGGCGACCTTGATCTGCGAAGGCCGGCACAAGCGAAGATCCAGAGAAGTTCTGACGAGGGGCTGCAGCAGGCGCCACCTCAATCCCGCGGTCGGTTCCGCTGCCGTCGTCGTCGCAGCGCTGCGCGGCCGCTGCCGGACAGGGGGTATTCCACTGCAATCCCGCGGTCGTCACCTCTGCCACCGCAGGCGCAGCGCTGTCCAGCCGATGCCCGGCCGTTGCCGGGCAGGTGATCTCCCAGCGTTCCAGTGCCTATGAGGCCTAGCGGAGGGTTAAACAACTCCAACTTTACCGAATATGCAAATTCACTGGCCGGCAGTGTTGGATAAAGGCGAAGATCAGGAAAAGGGTATCGATAGCGAACTATCGATAGCGATCGTCCGCGATAGGGGCACACTGAAATCTGGTATTTTTAGTGTTGGAAATCTTCGCGCACTGGAAAATGCCAGAAATGATCGATGGCAGTGTGACCAGGAGAAAAGTGGTATTTAAATACCAGCACAACAGAAAATATACCGCGGAGGAAAGCGGGAGTTTTAAAAGGGTGCGAAGGCGAGTATGGAGATAGATCCCCGAAGGAAGTAGCAGTCTTTTGCGTTTCCGAAGGAAGGGGAGAGTGTGAGGAGTTGTGTTTGAAACTCCCCACAAAGCAGTGTGCAGGAGATGCGCACTGCTAAGGGCAGCAGCGCTGTTATTAACAGCGGCAGCAGCAGCAGAGGAGAGGGGCAGGGAGTTGCGAGGCCGCCAAAAAGAGACGCTGCTAGTATAGCGGGACTCTGGCGGACCTTGGACTCAGTGGCGTGATCGCCGGCCGTGGACTTTGGCCGGCAAAGAGGAGACGCCGCTAGAATAGCGGGACTCGAGAGAACTTTGGACCCGGTCACGCGATGTGCACCGGACTTTGGACCTGGTGGCGTGACCGACGCCGGCCAGGATAACGGCACAGGCGGAGCCTATAAAAGGCAGAGGACGCCTGCGCACAGCACCCAGTACGTGTGCGAGAGTTAGAGCGAGTGCGTAAACGGAGAAAGTTAAACCCAGTCCGCGAGTCCGATCAAGATTGCAAAGTCAAGACGTTTGGGAGCTTGAAGTGGCAAGCTCTCCAGACTGAGGCTACAAAGCTGAGATCAGTCGCGTGCAGAGATTGCGAAAGGAGTCAAGGACTCTACAGCTGAAGGAACAGCGAGGTCCTACGGCGAGGACCAACGGGAAGAATCAACGGTCGAGTGGAGGCAAGTTGTGGGAGTTGCGCGCGTGGCTAGGCTTTCCCGGCCGATACACCGTGTCGACGATATCCCAGGCCAAGGTGCCGAGCGGGCGATAAGGGTGGCTAGGCTTTGCCGGGCGATACATCCTGCTAGCTCGGTACTTGAAGCTGCAAAGTGGGCGTTCGGAGTGGCTAGGCTTCGGCTGGGCGATACACTCTGCTAGCTTTGCAGTGAGGTCGCGAAGTGGGCGTTCGGGGTGGCTAGGCTTCGGCTGGGCGATACACCCTGCTAGCTTCGGCAGCAAGGCAACCAGGCGATCGGCGAGGAAGGCGTGCAGCCGCACCCGTAAGGAGCAGGACGCAGCAGAATTTGTGTGAACAACGAAATTAAAGTGCAATAAAGGCCGTATTATCAAATCAACCCGAAAGCGTTCTCTCTGGGCGGGCAATCACGCATATTATAAATTTGGTGGGACGAGCACACGATCTCGGCTGAGCTAGCCGCACACAATCGTTGCGAGCTAACCCAAGAAATCAGCTCGTTACAATATTTAACCAAGAACAAAGGATTTAAAAAAAATTATGTCAATAGATCCAGCCGTATGAGCTACTTAAAAAAAAAGTTTATACATTTTATATATAGATTTATTCGTGAACGTGTTTTGATAGTGTACTGCTCCTAGACGGCTGAACCGATTTGAATGATATATTTGTGTGTGTTCATGTAAATTGCAGGATGGTTTCGATTCAATAATACATGCATAATATAGTAGAGGAACAAAGATAATTAGCGGTCTCCAATTATATGTCATAAGTAATCACTTTATGTGTGAAGTGGGCATTTCTGTCAAACAAATTCATAAAATTCATGTCTTAAATTAATTTGTTACAACTAGATCGAATACATACTATTGAGCAGGTTACTAAGTTCAAGTTCTTCGGAAGGATTATTAAGGCTAATCTGTCAGACACTGAGAACATAAAATATATTAAAGAAGCCCTATAAAAAGTTGTCTTAGACAAAAAGTTGCTGTTAATGTTTTTAAAAGCTTCATTGGATCCAAGCAGGAGTATGCTTTCTCGACATTAGCGAAGAAGGCATTAAAAAATCTCGATACATTCAACAAGCGAAATCCCTTAGAAGATGTGTTGGTGGTCCGCCTCTGTCATCAAAACATCTTATTTTTTTCTTGCCTGGGGTACTGCCTCCTGATTTCAAAACCATGATATTAGGAGCCATCGAAGTGTTGACCGTATGGGAAAATAGTCCGAGCCTTTTTAAAAAAATTCAGATGGCAACGGCAAAATTAAGCTGTACCCATATCTATAAGGAATTCAAAGAATTGCTCGATTTGGTAAAGCCTGTAGGAAAGTATGATCGTTGCCTAATTCTCAACACTAAAACTAATCTCTTAGCCTCCTTTAAAAAAAATTCCTCATCAGAGGAAATTAAATGCAAATTTAACAGTATATTCAATAATTGCATTGATAAGGAAGTGCATATGTTCTTGACGGATGCTTCCATCATCAATGACAGCACAAGGCTGGGCATTATCGATGTACATGATAACAAAGACCACATGTACAAGACAAACAGAAATATCTCTACTGTATATGCAGAATTGATAGCAATTGTAATTGCCTGCCAAATCTCAAAATTGCCAAATGTAGGGAAATTAACCATCTTCTCAGATAGCTTTGGGCCGTACAGCACCTAAAAAAGGCAGATTCGAGCTGCTGCATGGTCAGAGGAATTTACCGCACGCTCAGTTGGACGGAACTGACTGAGGTCACCCTCATATGGACATCAAGCCATAAAGGTATCAAACAGAATGAAAGTTTTGCTTCGACTTAAGCAACCTATAGGCCAGAAGAACTATAAAAAATAAAGTCATTAGTGATTGGGATGAGAATTTTATCGTCTATGCCATGCCAAGCATTAAGTACAATGACATACATATGATATTATGTTCTTATTTCACATAAAGGCGCAACTGAATGGAGTGTGTGAAACATGCTACCTCCTAGACACTGCTGAACACTCCATTTTTGCCAGCCGGAGATACACTGCCTTAAGGGGAAAATACAAAATATTTCAAATCAATAGACATTTAAAACCTTTACTTATAACTATGAATCTTACATATTTCAGTTCTGAGTTCTGAGTATTCAAAATTAAAAGAGTAAAACAATAACCTTTTTTTTTTACTTCTATTCTCACTCTTTTTTTCCTTTATCTATAAGGGGGTTTAATTTAAACTAAAAGATCATCACCACGGTCTTTATTTGTTCATGATTTTCATTTTGTACGAAATTTTATTTATTTATTTTTTAAGTACACACAAATTCATACCTGGTGTATCTGGACAAATGGTATACCTCTCCTAGACACTATTACAAGCACAAAAAAAAAAAAAAAAAAACAAAACGTACTATTTAGGCCCGTTCTCGGGCGAGCATCGTATCTCATACATAAAACAGTGCTACGTCTTTGTGGACGAGGAGGAAATATTGGTCGATGGACTCGGAGTACACAAATACTCCGGAACCTTCGGTTAAATAGACTAGCAAAAAACAATTAAAATGAAAGTCAAGAGCATCGCAACGAACGTCTTCAAGCTAATGTATTGAGCCAAAGAAAGGCCTGTCAACGTCTCACCGACACATTCAGAACACATGAAGAACAGCTTCTGCAAGTGCCTCCGCATTGACACATTCATCATTTCTTGCGTTTTAATATGAGTCGGACATCGACTATTCGTCACATTCACAAATTGTAATCGGTGCTATGAACATGCAATGCCAACACTGTCATGCACTCAAATACAAAGGTTAATCAGCCGGTTTTGCTGCGCATCTGGAAAAGTTATATTGCCACCATTGAATTCGCCATCAGAACCATTGAAAGCACTATTGGATCTAGCAACATCTCAGTTTTAATTGTTTCTTCGGAAAATACGAAAATTCAATTCATGCTTTCACATGACTTGATTTGGAGCAAAAAAAAATCGTTCAGATTAAGGATGGTCGCAATTTTCAATAAATGTTTAAGATTCATGCCCAACTGTATCATCAAATTGGTTCTTTAAGGCCGATGCCTGATGATAAAAAATTGTGGGTTTTCTAGAACCTTTTTTGCAAAATCACAACCAGTTCATCCAGTTGCTCAATACCGACTGCAAAACTGTAACTATACAATTGTTATCAAAGCAGACAAAGTACCATCTGGGCAGCACGCGGGCTGGCGATCTATTTGCACGTCGAGATATAGTAATTCAACGCAGAGATTACACTTTGCATACGATTGAAGACTGGCAATATCCATTGATATTTTGGGAATATCAATATCAAAATATCAAACAACGAAATCTAGCAACAAATATAATATACAAAAGTTATTACATAATACTTTATTTATTCACAGTTATTTTGAAGGTCCAGAAACCAGGAAGAAAGTGAGCGCGATGAATTTCTACGCATATCGGTTGATGATCCGTGCCAATAAAGACAATATTTTCTGATGCCGCCAGCTGTTTAATCAATATATCGTTGATATGTATGCGAAAATATAAAGTAAGCGATTACGATACATCAGGTATAATCAAGCTAAACTTCGAGCTGAGGAATATATTACTTTAAGTGATGCTATTGCTGGTAACGTAAATGGGAACGTTAATATCAACGACATTGGTACTTCATATATTCATTCGTTGTCATATATAGGTAGTTCAACACATATCCAAAAATATATTCAAGACGCTATGACTTTTGTTTATTACATTTACACGGAATCAAAAATGGGATGAAATTAACGTAGCATCGGCATAGATCGGCTCGATATCACTGCAAGTTATAATCGTTGATAAACTTTTATAAACATTCCAGAACCTCTGTATTTGAGAAAACACGTTGGTGGCTATATTCTGTTGAATGGCAAAGACGATGATTGCCACACGCGCATATTTTGATTTGGTTGGCCGACAAAATACGTTCTGAAGAAAATGAAAAAATTCCGGATGGCAATATCGATCAAGAACTGTATGACATGTTTACCGCTTATATGATCCTTGGTCCTTGCTGTGCTATAATCATGACGGCGCCGTGCATAAGCAATGGGAGACGTACGAAAAGTTTCACAAAAAATTGTATAAATGATACTATAACTGATATCGATGGTTATCCTGTATCATTATCATTCTTCGAGCAATTGCTTAACATTGTAAATGGAACGATACCATTGCATGGAGTCACACAATGCATCAAATTGCCAGAAAATTTCTGCAATATGAACGCATATTTCCAGACTTACAATATTAATCATGCGTGGCTTTAAATCGAGCTATTTATATTGATATACCCGGCAACGAGATATTGCTTAAATTGATCGACACTGTTACCGATCCTGACGAAGCAATTAACTATTGTTTTGAATTTTTGAAATCGCTGGATTTACCAAGAATTGCACCACATATCTTGTGATTAAAAATTTTTCTATTACTTGCTTCGAAATTTAAATGCACCTAAGCTATCCAATGGAACGAGATAAGCCATACAAAAAACAAGTGAGAAAGCTACAGTCGAGTGTGATCGACTGTGAGATACCCGGTACCCAAAGTATAGTGCATGAAATTAAATAGCACATGGGCATGGAAAAAACAAAATGTTGACAAATGAAGCTGAGTAAATGAAGTTGAGCAATGTTCAAAAAAGACAAAATACGAATTAATACTGCGCCCGAAAGCACGCAACACTTTTTTTCGCTACTACCGTGGTGGCTCAGAAGAAGGAAAACAAACATATAAAAACTTTATTGTTTAATAACTTTCACGTTTATCATCCGATTTTACTCAAATTTTCAGAAAACGTCTGCAAATGCCTACTTATTTATTTTATCAATTTACTTTCAGCCAAAAATTACGACTATAGGTTGTATAAAGTTTTTTACGATTTTCGGGGACGGAAGTGGGCGTGGCCAAATTTTAAAACAAATTTGATCTGCGTGCAACAGATTTCAATGCTGTCACCAAATTTGGTAACTCTAGCTCCTATAGTCTCTGAGATCTGTTGTTTCACACGGACGAACAAACGGACAGACGGACATGGCTAAATGTGTGATCAAGAATATATATACTTTATGGGGTCGGAGATGCCTCCTTCTGCCTGTTACATACATTCTTGTAATACCCTTGTACATGTCCATCAAGTTAGCAGGGCAACTTTGACACTACAGCATAAAAAACTAAAAAATAAAACTTTTGATTATACAATAATTTGCCGCTAGTTTGTTGCAAATTAGTTACTGGAAAAAAAAATTTGTTGCACAATTTTTTAGTTTTATTTTTAGATGCCCTGCTAAGTTAACGCCAAGCTAGCAGGGCAACTCCAGAAAACTTCAATTTTTCCAAAATCTTTTTTACCCAGAATTTGTTGCTAATTATTTGCTAATTAGTTACGCAAAGAAAAATTTTGTTGCTCGAGTTTTTATATTCATTTTTTAAAAACATATAGCTGCCCTGCTAAGTTGATATCAAGTTAGCAGGGCAACTTCAGAAAACTTTAACCTTCCAAAATTTTTTTACCCAGAATTTGTTGCTAATTATTCGCTAATTAGTTACGCAAAGAAAAATTTTGTTGCTCGAGTTTTTATATTTAATTTTTAAAAACACAAAAACTAAAAACGTCAACTTAACAGGGCAACTGTAGAAAACCTTTACATTTCCAAAATATTGTTTGCTCAGAATTTTCCGCTAATTATTCGTGAAAGGATAAAATTTGTTGCTCTAGTATTAATTTTAATATCTTAAAAATTTTTTTGCTACATAAACCACTTATATTGGCGGGCTTCTCGGTTATGTATGTTAAGATAGGTGGCAACGCCAAGCAAGTTCGTACGCATGCTGTAGTGTTTGTGTGTGTAGTCAGCGCAGTCAACGGACAGCCAGAGTGGTATAATTTTGGACAAGGTAGATTCTTAACTACATTTCTTAACCAAGCTCAAATTAAGTTCATATTTAAGCCGCTTAGTAGCACTCTGGCTGTCCGTTGACTGCGCTTCCACACTAATACACGAATTCCTATGCAAAAACCATACACACACATGATTTAACTTGATGGACATTTTGTCCTGTTGGCTGCTGCTATTTCTCTCGTAGGACACCTGCGACGTGCCGCATCGTTGGGCACATCCACGTCCACGACGGCTGCTGCCACAAACTCGGCGCTTAAGTCGCCGCGCGCGGATGACATGGTGGGACTGACCTCTCTCCATGAGCTCTCCACGGAATCCAATGGCGGCTGCTTGCCCAGTCCATTCCCGTTGCCACTTCCGTTTATATTCCCGTTGCAACTTCTCCTTCTTGTAGTCCTTTTATGCTTCGAAGCACCAGCATTTTGGAGTTGCAGCCAACTAAGAAAAGAATACTAGTAGGCGACCACTGGTCAGGGATGAGCAGAAGAGAAGCAATAAGCAATTCCATACTTTTTTATACCCTTGCAGAGGGTATTATAATTTTGCCATGATATTTGCAACGCAGTGAAGGAGGCATCTCAGACCCCATAAAGTATATATATTCTTGATCAGCATCACCAGCCGAGTCGATCTAGCCATGTCCGTCTGTCTGTCTGTCCGTCTGTCTGTCCGTCTGTCTGTCTGTCCGTCTGTCTGTCGTTTTCTACGCGAACTAGTCTCTCAGTTTTGAGCTATCGGGCTGAAATTTTCAGCATAGTCTTATTTCTTTAGCACGCAGTATATATGTCGGAACGGCCGAAATCGGACCACTATATCCTATAGCTGCCATAGGAATGATGGCGAAATTAATGTAACAACAATTTTAATTTCTCTGTTTTTCAACGAATTTCTATAAATTTCGAGATATAGTCGTTTTTTATAGTTTTAGAATTACGGTTTTAATTTCATTAAGATCGGACAACTATATCATATAGCTGCCATAGAAGGGATCGGTCGATTTATATGAAAATGTAAAATTTACAAAATTTACATAATTTGACATTTTTTTTACATAATTAAAATGGATCGATTTTCAATGATCCAATTGCTGACTGCAAGGGTATATTTACTTCGGTTTACCGAAGTTAGCTTTCTTTCTCGTTAATTTGGGATTTTGGCCCTTTTCTATTTTATTTTCTTATTTGCCTGTTAAATTACATTTTTTAAGACTTAATTTTATTTTAATATTTTTGGTTTGTATTTATTTTATGGTCAAGATCCCACATTCAAACTTCTTTAATTGTATTGTAAATAAATTAAATTTCCCCGTTTCAAAAACCTGCAATACGGCTTTGTTTTCTATTGACTGTCTCCACTTCGCAAGGGTATTATCAAATATTTCCTTCCTCCGGGGCCACCCTAGCTAATGGTCATCCGATTTAAAAGACCTAACGCGATGTACATTCTAGTATATACTATTTATATTCTAGTATTTCTCTTAGCTCATCTGCGTAGCGACCTTACTAAGAGGCGCCGAAAAAGTGTATTTACCTCTCGCTCGCACTCATTTGGTTGCTAAATTTTAGCGCTAGTGAGTACGTAGCTTAAAGGTGAAGCAGATAGGAATTGCTGTGATAGTTAAGTTAAATTGCCTGAACAATAGAGAACATTAATTAAAGGATTGACATATAAATCTAAGCATTTTTTTTAATTATATACGAAAATATGATTCGAGTTTTCAAATGACATTATTTAGCGCCACAAATATAATGCCAACGTTCAAGGTAATTCAATGATTTTGTATACTCCAAATGTATGTTCTTATTTGATCGTATATATTTTATTCAGATTGAAGGACAAATATACCATCGGGCTGGCTCTTTGTTACCGTTCGCGGACGCAGACCCAAATAAAGAAAATATTACACATGTTTGTTTAATAACTTCCATGTTTACCACGTGAATTTAAAAAAGTTTTGAAGAAATGTATTTATTTAATAAAAAGTGCTTATGAACTGATGTAGACAGTAAGTAAGCAGTAACCTAGGTTGCTCCCCTGCAGGTCACCCGGGGAAGATTCGACAAGTTATTTTTAAGAGCGTTCTGCCATTCAGATTACTTGAGATCCACCTATGAAGACTGACAGAAAAATCCATAAGGTCGAGTTTGCAAACCAGGAGGGAATCATTAACGGAGTCAAATGCTTTACTGAAATCAGTATAGATCACGTATGCAAATGTTGTGGAAAACCCCTTATAATAAATGAAGTGAGCTCCAGAAGTTAGAAGTCGTTGATCTTCGTTTAATAAATCCATGTTGGCATGAAGAAATTACTGACCTACACAGGTGCTACAAATGGGGAGTAATTAAGTTTTCGAAAAGTTTTGGGATGGCTGACAACTTAGAGATTCATCTATAGTTGTTAGCATACACTTTGCTACCTTTTTTGTGGAGAGCAATGTCGAATGATTCCTTCCAAACAAGGAGAAATTGGGATATTTATAAGGATAAGGTAAACAATTTTAAAAGGGGACTGCACAGGGCCTCGGCACAACACCTTTGCAAACAGCCTGGTATTCCGTCGGGATCAGAAAAATAAACCGGCTTGAAGATCCACAAGAAGGGAGCTTTCGTTTAGGCTAGGACTGAAGATTAGGTTTGATTTGGGAATGCTATAAGAATAGGTTTGGTTTAAATCTGATGACGGAGAATAAGTAATTTGAAAAAATTTACCAAAAAGATCGGCGATTGCCTGATCATTGTTTGCGGTCGTATTTTCAAATGAAAGCGAGGAAGAATGTGTAATAGGCTTACGTTTAGTTTTGACAAAATTATAAAACAGTTTTGGGTCACGCGCAAACTGAACCCTACAACGAGTCAAATAGTTTTTATAACACTGCGCGTTAAGCAAGGTCAACTTAAACCGAGAAGCTAAATAGCGAGAATGGACAGCATGAGAACCAATACGTTTAAATTTAGAATAGAGATTGACTTGACATTTTTGAACCGAGTCAACTCTTAACTAAACCAGGGAGGCTTCCTTGAATTTTACGGATACTATAACGGAACACATTCAGTAAAAAAGGAATTGATGGCATTGTAAAACATATCTATCGCACCAACCATGTGCACTTGTAATGATTTGACCAATTAAAGTCAGATATGAAATTATTCAGCCCTCGAATATCCGCCTTACGAAAGCAATGGACTTTCTTAGCTGGCCGATCAGACTTATTCTCCATAGCAGTTCTTATATCGGTAGTCACATCGAAAGTAGGATGGTATGGATCTTCGGGTTGCGTCAAGGGCGGAACCCTTACCAAACTGACTCTTGCCGGACCTGAGACAAAGCAGAAATCGAGCAAGCGATCTAAGGAATTTCGTACATGGTTGACTTAAGACAGCGAAATGTCAAACAAGCCATCAATAAAATCGTGACGTGCAGTAGTTAAAAGTCTTTTTAAGGATTCAGTTGTGGACCAAATAGCTCCAGGAATGTTAAAATCACCTAAAACAACTATATGGTCCCTATCCGAAAGTGTATTGGAGACCGACTTGATAGCGGAAAGGTGGTTCTATTAAATGGGAAGTTCCGACAACAGGGGAATGTAGAAACATGTAATAAGAGTAAAACTACCATTAAATGATAGCTTTACACAAAATAAATGAAAATCAAACCTATCACGCCTCTACATAGTTGAACATACTTCGGAGCTTAAGATCTCCGGCTTCAACCAGGTTTCTGTGATCACAATCACCTGGAATGCAAAAGACTATCGAATACAATTTAGGAAGCTTACTACGGAAGCCTCTTGCATTTTGATAGAAAAGAAGGAGAGTATTGGTTAGTTTTTTAGACCGGACAATGTAGATGGCACAAGGGCTTTGTCCGGCCTGGGAAGACTAACCCCCACAGGCTGTCTTTTCTTTTTCTTAGCTCCGTACCCCTTGACACAAATATGCTTTGGTTGAAGTCAGCAGAGCATATTTTATTAAAGAGTTCGTCAGGGACGCTTATTTTAAAAGATGAAAATAAAATTTTATTTTTTCCACCTTAATAGATTTTTTATCTTTAATGTGACCTAGAATTAGTAATTACATTGTCAGAATCTTTTTTAAATAAATTTAATCTTTTTACAATTACATTAAAGGACCATAATCTTTCCTATGGCAGCTATAAGATATAGTGGTGCGATTTCACCCGCTCCGACATATATACTAAATGCAATAGAAAGAAGACTATTTCACATTTTCAATCAGATTGCTGAAAAACTGAGAGACTAGATTGCGTAGCAACGGAAAGACGGACAGCTGGACATGGTTAGATCAAGTCTGCTGGTGATGCCGATCAAGAATGTATATACTTTATGGGGTCGGAGATGCTTTCTTCACTGCGTTGCAAACTTCTGATCAAAATTATATCACATATGAGGAATCTAGGTTCCGTTTACCATCTTTAAAGATCCAACGACGAGAGATCTCCCGGTCGTATTCTGGGCTGTAGGATTTGGGTTAACATATAAAAATATTTCTCCCAGTGGAGGTGTAGGTTTGCACATAAATATATATGTATATGGGTATATTTAGTAGTGAGGAATCTAGGTTCCGTTTACCATCTTTAAAGATCCAACGACGAGAGATCTCCTGGTCGTATTCTGGGCTGTAGAATTTGGGTTAATATATATTGATATTTATGTGCATTGGTGAATGTGGGTTTTAAATTGTAAAGTATTAAACACAAGAAAAAAACTTAGAGAAAAATAAATATAAAAGCTAAGAAGCTCGGAGAGCGGAGTGACCGCTGGTCATTTGACGATGATGTCGTCTTCACTTTGTTTCACTTTCTGGTTGGTAGAGAGACGGGTGTGCACTTGTATGCGCACTTATATATATATATATAGTCACTAGTCTTCGGTGCTTGGTCATTGATAGCTAAGGTATTACTACTGCACTCCGAATTTGGCGTTTTTCAAGACTGTTGGCGGCTTTTCCGAATCAGAGACGAGGCGCGTTTTTAATAATCTCCACGAGGGCTTGCTGGTTTAGACTTGCCCTGGTACTGGTAAACCGGGGTCTTTTATACCAAAGACTGTGCCAACTTTTCGTCTAGTGTCATCAATTCCCCTCTTTTCACCTATTGGCTAGAGTTCGATTTGGGTCGCCTTTATTCTAAGATTAGATAGTTCCGCAAAATCAGTAGTGTTGGGTTGCTGGCGATTGCATGGCCTACTTTTGTGAATTTGGCGGTGTCATCTGATAGAGCCAAATTCTTGTGCAACCTTGCCAGTGATTCTCTAGGGAAGCGTATTGGCTACTCTTGATTCTCTCCCGTGTTACCCGTATGAATCACGTCGCCCTAACCAGCGTACGTAACAGGCTCGGGGTCGTCGATGCTGATCAGTATGGAATGATCCCGTAAAAATAAACTTAACGTACAGGCGATTATGCTGGTTTTACGCCCCCAAAGTGGGCCTCGACCCATACCCTGAGTGTAAGAGTCTTCTGCTCTATTGAATAAACTAGCCGGGCTGATTGGGGCATCTTCGCATCAACTCGACGGCTGAGCATCCGCAAAGAGTATATAGACATCAAAACAAAAAAAATCATGGAAAGTAGAAATACCCCATTCCCTCCCGCAAATACAAAAGAAAAATTTTTAAGGTTTAACAAAGTTTATTCATTATTTTCTCAGTTTATTAATTTTTTTATTTCTTAATGATGTCACATTGAATCGCGGAGTGCCATGTACCTATGGTCGTTCCCATCGTCCGGCTCCTCGTGCTCTCGGTAACCGATCCCCTTCCAGATGAACCTCTGGGTGGGGATTCGGTCATTCGGCGACGTGCTGCGTCGGCGGGCCGGTCGACGGATATCAAAGTGTCGCCGGTTCTGCTCGCATCGCTTCCAATCCTGGTAGGATTGGTAGCTCAGCTTGTGCAGCGTGTCCGGCTCCGTTTTCTGGGGTGGCGGGTCGAAGGCGGCGTAGAAGCGTTCGATTTCGTAGCGCTCCCTCGCCTCCTCGTAGAAGACTGCTCCTTCTCCTAGGATCTCTTACTCGTACTTGTTGTAATCCCGGGGTGGAACGCCGATCGACAACATGTTTTCTCTTTGATGGTTGGCAGGTTTTTAAATTGCAGGTCAATTGCCTTTGTTGGCTGCGCTCGGTGTGGTGAGTTTTTTACACCGCAAACAAGTCTTTAGCATGGTAAATTCCAATGCTCTTCCCAACTATATTTCCCAACTCATATAAGGAATTTCCTTTCCTTTGGAGTACGACACACCGAATCCTGTTATGTCCTAATTTTGCGTTACGGCACGGTTACTTTGCTTATAGTTTTTCCGGTATACAACCTGACATACAGCAAATTCGACCGGTCGGCAGCGGGTGTTGTACGTCCTTTCCGCCTTCTCGTGAGCTCGTGTCAGTCCTTGTTTCACTTTCTCTCGACTTAGCTCCATTTTATCTGGTAGACCTTTGAGCTGCTCTTCCGTTTCTAGGTCACCGAGGCGCCAGCGTACTGGGTACGCACTAGCATGCGTAACCATGCGTGCCCCAAACATAGCATAATATGGTTCTAACCCCAATGCTTCATGGTGCCCACTTCTTAGAGCACACGCTAGCTGCGATGACCAGTTTCGCTGGTTTTGGTCAGTTGCTGCCCTAAGCATTTGTAAAACGGATCGGTTTAGCCTTTCGACTGAATTGGCCTGAGGTGAGTAGAACGCCGTTCGTACGGGTTGAACGCCATATCGGTTGAGTAATTCGGTGAAGATATGTGACACGAACTGTTTTCCGTTGTCAGAGTGAATGTACTCCGGTACTCCGAACTGATGAAAAATATTCTTTTCAATAAAGTCAACGACCCCTGCGGCGGTAGCCTTTCGCATAGGTTGCAACCAAACGAATTTGGTGAAATGATCGATGCACACAAATATTACTGTGTTACCGGACTTTGACCTGGGGTATGGTATGGCATGAAATCGATAAACATTCTTTGCAGTGGTCGTTCAGTAATCCGCTGCTGGCCCATTGAAGGTCTGGCTGTTTTGTTGGAGGTTTCGCTGATTTTGCAAATTTCACAGTCCCTAACTACTTGTTGTACTTCGGTCGTCATAGATGGCCAATAGTAAAATTGCCGCAGCCTTGCGAGTGTTTTGTGAAACCCTCCGTGTCCAGCGGTGATGGCATGATGTGATCTCCAAACTAGGTCTGCGCGAAGCTCCGACGGAACCCAAAGATTTCATGCTCTGTCATTGTTTATTACATCATGGGTACAGAAACCCAAACGTTTGTATACCACGCCCTCGGATATCTGAGTGTCTGATATTTTCCCTGCATTTTCCTCGATCCGTTGTATCAACATTTTGTACTCCGGAGATTGAAACGCGGGCGACTTGAGGTCTAGCTGTATTTTCATGGAATCCGCTGCGGGTGTTTGAATTTCGTCCATGTGCACCCGTGAGGGTGTGTCGGGTACTACAATTAAAGCTCCCTTACGATGCTCTATTGTAAAATCAAATGCCTGTAATTTGAGACTCCATCGCTCTAGTCTCCCGGATAAATCCTTTTGGCCCATAAGCCATTTTATACTAGCGTGATCGGTAACTACTTTAAACGGCATCCCTTCTACATAAGCCCGAAATTTGCTGATATAATAATTATCGCCGCATAACATTCCAATTCGGTGATACTATAATTTCTCTGCGCTTTGTTTAGCTTCGCCGACACATACGCAATTGGGTGTTCCCCGCCGTCATCGTCAGTTTGAAATAAGACTCCCCCACTCCCGTTGTAGAAGCGTCGCATTGGATAGTGAACGGTTTCTTGAAATCTGGTGTGAGGAGCACGGCCACTGACCCCATGTTCACTTTCAATGCCTCGAACGCTTGTATCCCCTCTTCACTCAACTAGAACTTCTTGAGTCGGTCTTTTGTTAAACGCTCGTGTGCAGCGGTGCTGCAATTTGTGCATAATTTTGAAATAAAGCGCCGATACCACCCAGTCATTCCCAAGAATCTTTGCAGTTGTTTGGCGGAGGTAGGTATTGGAAAATCTTGGATAGCTTTGATCTTAGACTGGTCTGTTTTTATACATCCCCCACCTACGACATATCCCAAATATTTAGCCTGTTTGTAGCAGAATTTACTTTTCTCTACGTTGATGGTCAGTTTTGCCCGTTTTAGACAATCACTGACCTTTCGCAACATTTCCAAATGTTCTTTAAACGTCGGAGAGCACACCAGCAGATCACCCAAATATACTGTTAGTGTGTAGGCTAAGGTGCCTGGCATACAGTACTTGAACTGTCTGCCTTGTGTCGCCCCAACTAGAACATGAACCAGTTGGTCTATAGATGGTCCACATGAGGGTCTGAAGACTCAGCGACAGCCTCTGTTGAATGCAGCCAAATGAGTAACGCTTGCATTTTGGCCAAAACAATTACTGATTCTATTGAGGAAACTTAATATTTATAGCTAAACAAATTATGAAGAATATGCTTTTGTCAACGAAATTGTGTGTAAGAGAAATGTAGGTTACTGTGTATTATGATCTATGCAAAAATGGGAACGGTGTCCAATTCGACTTCTTCATGTAAGCATAATATGCATTCGCGCTTGACCTGACAATCGCTACTTTGGATATTGCATAAACATATTGCTGAGCCGCGTAGCGCGGCTGGAATTACTTTGTCCATCAGCCGGCACATTATCTGTGCAGCATTACATAAGCAGAATGGCATGACTGTAAATTGATATAAAGGTCTGCCGGGTACAGTAAATGCGGTTTTTTCTCTACTTTTGGCTTCCAGTGGTATTTGCCAAAAAGCGTCTTTTAAATCAGTTGCCGAAATAAAATATGTTTCTTGCAGTCGACTTAATAGTCCCTCAATATGTGGCAAGGGAAATGCATGATTAATCGTCCGCGAGTTTACCTTGCGCGCATCCAAACAAAGGCGGTTCTTTGTGCCCTTCTGTACCAAGGTCACTGGAGAACTCCAGCTACTGTTATTTTCTTCTATCACTCCTAACCCAATCATTCTGTCTAGTTCTGCAAACACCAATTGTTGTTTGGCTGGCGAAATCGGATAGTGACGCTGTTTAATGGGTAGATTTTCTTGTGTTACTTCGATGTCATGTTCCTCTAAATCGGTTTTCCCCAAGCCCATGTCTGTACAAGATGGAAGTGTACAAACGAAATTTTGTAATATTGCCTTTTGCTCCACTGTCAGTTCATGCGGAGTATACGCTGTCTCCGTTCGGGTCGAAGCTTCTTCGTCTAACGTTGCCCCTATCACCAGTTCTGCAACCTGCGCTAACCGTTGCCCAGTCAACGGCAACTGAAATTCATCCCAGAACTCAATTCCAAAATAAAACTGTTGCTGCAAGACTGGCACTATTAAAAACTATTTTTTTTCCCCTTCCCATTCTACAGGCAAGTGAATTATGCCTGTAACTTGAGTCTTTCCCCCGTTAGCTGTTTGTACGTCTTGTCTCTTCAAACTGAGCACCTTATGTTGTCGCCCTTGTAAAAATCTCTCCGCCCCTCTTCCAATGCAATTGGCACTAGCACCAGTGTCAAGTAGTGCTATTATTTCTTCCCCGTCTACTTTAGTCTTTAGGTTGATCACTGAAGCTATAATCTTTTTCTTGGTTTTCCTTTCAGCTTCCTGATACTGGTGTAGATATTGAAGTTTTTTGTCTTTCCTAGTTTATGTTGTGTCTATTCGTTCGCGTGCCGCCTCGTTTTCTTATTTTCGCTGGTGATACGATTTGTGTGGCGAAATTTGTGCCGGGCGCGCGTTGCTTCGACTTATTGTGTTGGGGTAGGTCTGGTCTGAGCAGACTTCCCCGACCCTGTCAGACTCTGCTGTAAAAACGCTGACTTGGTGGAATGATACAAGTTGTTTTAGATAGAGTTTGATAGAGTTTGTTTTGCAATAGTTGCAGGCGGTGTCATGAAATCGCGCTTGGCACCTGGCTCCTTCTGTTCCTCCGCGTTTCCGATAGAAGTCCGGCGGCTTGTTACAAGTGTAACATAGGTAGGTATGAAAGGAGATGTACATTCTGTCCAGGAGTCTTGTTCCCTCCTACCTGACGATGAGTTATCCCCTGGCTTCCTGTCAAATGCGTTTCCTCGCCCAAACGATGCTCCTACGTTGTTCTGAGGTGGACGGCTCCTTTGGAATGCCTCAGCCGGATATTCCTCGGCTTTTGTGTCGTCTATTTGGTCCTCGGCGATCTCTTTTATATGTCTAGGTCGAGCTCGTTTCTCCCGGATCCATTTCTCGACTCGGATTCCCTCTTTCTTAAATGGCGCTAATGTATTTATTGGTGAGGCCAGTAGGAATGCTCCCATTTGCGCGTTAAGATTTCTTCCGTAATCTTGTTCTTCAATTTGAATTGCAGGCTATGCATGGCTGCAATAAAATCATCAAAACTCTCATTGTATCCTTGACGCCGTCACGTAGTCGTTTTCGGACGTTGAGAACGCCTTGGTCATTTCTTTAGTTAAGTCATAGTATCCGAATTCATCGGCTCGGTCCTCCATCAACTGCCAGTACCATTTGGCTGCGGTACCACTCAATAAACAGTGAAATTCTTTAGATATCTGATCAAAAGTGTACCCGTTCATTTCCGTTAAGCGACTCACTCGGAACAGAAAACTCTCCACCGACATGCCCCTACTGGACCCATCAAACTTTAGGTTCCATTTGTACAAAGGTGTTGGTCGAGTTCCTGTATAGCTGCTAAGCTGTGTTTCGTTGTCTCTAACGCTGGGATTGGGCTGGTTTTTAACGTCTACCTCTCTAGGACTCGGTATTGGTTGGTTTGCTGCTGCTGATGTCTGTCTTGGTTGGCCCTGCCGCGCGGCTCCGTGTCTCTGAGGTGTCGAACTGGCCTCGGGGTTTTCCCTGGGTATTGGGATCTCCCTTGGCTGTACTGCGGAAATTCCGGCTAATTGGCGCCGCAGGCTGACGACTTCCTCCTGCATTCGCTCTAGACTCCCTGGTTAGTCGGAAGAATACTGGACCGCCCTAGTGGTAGCCCTAAGTTGAGTTGTTCCCCTCCTTCAGCTTCTTCGGAATCGTCCATGATTACGCTGCAATCTGCTAAGCTTCCTAAGTTATTTAGTTTGCTATTAAAGCTTATCGACTGGTTGTTTTCGTCAACTGGCGATAAGCTAGCTTTTGGCGGTGTTTCTGTTCTGGTTTGTCTGGCTTCTCTCGCCGCCAGTGTTGATGCTCGGAAAGTCCTCAACGGAGGTAGATTAAGTGTAACCTTGTGGGAGTCAGTATATTCGGCTAAGTTGGCATTCCTAGTTATGACATTACCCATGGTAATTAACATTAATAGCCCAGATGCAACCCTTCACTAGCAAGGATCCGATCCTCGCTCGAATACCAAAAAAATACCATTTTTATAGATTTTGGGATTTTGTGCATCTTACATACACTCTAGACGCCATGATTTCCGCCTCTTTGTAGCAAGCTTTTCCCGAGATCGGTTCGTTCCCTGCATAAAGTGCTATAATTTTCAAACCCGTCTGCATCCACACATCCGCGTGTGAAATTCTTGGAGTTTTGGTTGACCAGTACTATCGGTTATGACTCCCAATATTGGTGGTAAGATATTTCGACGATATATTGAAGGAATCTAATCGCAATTTCCGGAAAACAGCAGGGACCAGAGACACGTGCGAATTCTCATAATTGACGGAAGTTTTACAGTCCTCCCTATGCGCACAGCAAGGAGCAGGTGCCGCATGCAGCGGTTCATTAGCGGAACCATACATTTCTTCAGCGCCAGGCCATAATCGCCATTTGGGATTCTCACACCGCACACCGCGTGAAAGGAATCTTTCATATTTCGGTTCATTAGCGGAACCATACATTTCTTCAGTGCCAGGCCATAATCGCCATTTGGGACTTTATACCGCACACCCCGTGAAAGGAATTTTTGATATTTGCCACACCTGGATAAATTTCATCATCGTAAGTGACTTAAAGGATCGCCGCCGTCAACCCGTGTAAGATTTTGACCTTGCCAAGCCCGCACCACGATCTACAAGTCGGATCACGTTGCAGTTCGGGCGAAGATCGCACCGGCGCCGATTCGGCGTAATTCGGGCAACACAGCGGAGGCAGATGCCGCATCCCAATTGGAATTTGGCTTCCAGTTAATGTTGGCCGGGACTGCCAACTCGTTTTTGTATCGCTAAAGCGATTGTAGTTTAATGTTCTTATTCTAAATATTTGTACGACAAGTTTCTTATTTAATTTACGATTCCTATTTAGCCATTATACTTGCGTGTGTGCTTACGACATAGTATGACATATATACACCTAAATTAAACTATTCTACAGCGCACATCGATCGTCATCAGGCCTGCTGACTTCGTTGGAGAGTTCGTAAGTACGGCATAGCCGTAAATCATTTACATTCCTACATATATATATTCATTCTTGTCTGAGCCCGCACACTTTTGGTAAAAAGATATACATGTAAATTTTCCCACACTCGCGTATTGACAAATATTAAATAAGAATCGTTTGCCCTTACATAATTTAACGTAATCCGCCTATGTGCTTTTCTGTAATTTTTGAATAAGTTTGCCGCATATCGATAAAATATGTAATCAGTTTCGTAATAACTTAACGTAAACAAGATATCCATTTCTTTTCCTATTTGATAATCTTGTACTGACACACAATCATATAGAGAGTCGTTTGGCGTGAAGAACGCTTAGCTTTAAGGTTCTAGTGTTAGGATTTGTAGTATTAAGAACCATGAACCATATTATCGTATTTGCCGTATTAAATGAATTTTAAGATGAATTAATTTGGGATCTTTTGAGGGCACCTAAGAGGATGTAACGCTGCGGTTGTTTTAAAGGGTGGAGTCTAATGAGACTTCACAGGTAGGGTGGGGATAGAAGGTGGCCAATAACACCTGGGCCTCCGTCTTCGATAGGTACAGTCTCTCGTCCGAATCTTAGCCGATGGGTTAAAAATCCTTATCGTTACCATCTCTTTGTCTACTATTGTTAGTTCTGTGACACTCTTGTTTCATCTTAACACAAACCTACACCCATCTCCCTGAGTAGGCCGGTCAAAGCGTAGACAGAGGTGTTAGGGTGGACAACGCTCATAGAGTGTGTTCGTTACAGAATCAAATGGCGCCCAACAACGTGGGGCAAGCCCGATGCCTGATCAGGCATCTGTCGTTTGACAGCCGAGCTTCCCGAAAATATTTCAATCCATCCATTTTTGTAAAATTGTAGTTTCAGTTGGTATTTCATTTTTGACTTGGATTTAATGGTACTCTGAATAGATTCGGAGCCATACCAGCAGAAATGTTATACTTTTGTTACATGTTTTTCTATCAGTTCGGTCATACTCGAACATTATAGTTAAAAACATTCCACTTTGATTATTTGATACTTCGGAAATTTAGTTCTGATTTAAAGTCGGTTCTTTACCAGGTTTTCAGTTTTCAAAACACATCTTCTATCCAATTAAAGTCGAGATTTGTTCTAGCTGAAGAGGTTCGGCTAGTCCCTCTTTTGATTGGTTAAACCTCAAAATATTATTTTTATATAATTAATTCCGCAAACATTTTCAGTTAATAATTAGTACCTATCAAACAAAGATCAACCTGCTGCTACATTACTCCTAAGTATAAGCCCCTCTTATTTTTATGATACTATCGCATTCCGTATTTCTCAAGGATCTTTCTCGTCTTGTCATTGTTGAATGATTATCGTATACCTTAATCGCATATCGTATATTTCTATCGCTTATCGTATTTTTCTATCGCATATCGTAAAGCTTCCATTTCTCTTTTTAAGTTTGTGAGTTCAGTTAGTTGTTTAGTTAGGTTTTAAATCGTTTAAAAATGTCGGTTAGGCACAGCAACGAGAACCTAGTTTCTCTAGGTGATGATGACTCAGTGACGTGCACCCTCTGCAATGGAGTAGTCTTCGAATTGGATTTAATTGAAACTGCTTGTAAACATTGCTTTCATTAGGCTTGTCTGCAAAACTGGCTGCAGGATAACAACACTTGTCCAACTTGTTTTCAACCATGTTCTGAGTCCCAGACGGTATCTAATCCGAATTCCGGTATGTAAAATCGAATGATGACCAGATCTATGTCTCGTTACGCCGGTAATCAGAGCTTATCGTTTCTCAGAATGGCAACTCAAATCCCCATCAAGCCAATAGGCAAACTAACGACTCAGATATAACCGAAGACCCAGATCAGCAAAGTCTTCCGAATCAAATGCGAGCATTTAAAAAAAGTATGTTGGAGAACTAGAGAACAATTCAAGTAACCATGACAGATACAATCACAGAAAAAATGACTCAGATGTTTAGCCAATTGAATAGGTCTACGTTTGTGGATAACAATACGCAGCACGAATCCCGTTACAATTCAGGACAAGTCGATTTCCAGAAAAATCAAGGTCAAAACAGTCAGCGAGTTAGGAACTCTCCGGATGTGCGAAGCGATCGCAGCGATCTTTTTTTGGATCGCCCTGACAGAATTTCAAATGTGATTTCCAACTGGCGAATCAAATTCAGTGGGTCAGCTGACGACATCGCAGTTGAGGATTTTATATACCGTGTAAACTGCCTCACTACACAAAGTCTAAACGGAAATTTCGATTTGTTGTCGCAGTTTGCAAATTTGCTATTTGCAGGTCCTGCTCTATCTTTTTACTGGCGTGTTCATAGGTCGGTAGATGACATGAGCTGGCGTGTATTATGCAGACGTTTAAAGGAGAGATACTCAGATCAGAGATCAGACCGTGAAATTAAAAGTGTCATGCGTCGTCGTAAGCAGGGTTCAAAAGAAAGTTTTGATGACTTTCTTGACGCAATGCTTATCATAGATAATTCCCTCCGAGAGCCCATGCATGATAGTGAGCTAGCCAGCGAAGTGCACCACAATCTTAAGCCAGATTTGAAACTTGAGTAGTAACTCAGTAACTCGCATGTTGACACCCCTTCTTTGGAAGCTTTGCGTAAGGCGTGTCACCGCCACGAAGAATTTTATCTTTATTTTATTCAACGCCCTAATGTAACCAAACTGTTTGTCAACACAATTCTTCACGAATACAATCCTGAAGATCAGTCCGAGGACGAAGCCGATGTTGAGGGCGATGTCTGCGCAATTAAGCCTGCAGATAAAGTTATATGTTGGAACTGTGATGAAACAGGTCACAGGTACCATGATTGTCTAAAACCTCGCCGTATTTTCTGTTACGGTTGCGGCATACCCGATGTATATAAACCAAATTGTGCCAAATGTAAATCGGTATAATCCAACAGGACATTCGTGTGAATTTCCGCCATATTTGAAGTACTCCGGATGCTGCGGCAACGAACGATTTGTCTACTCCCAAACCTGATGTACCGACTACTAAAGCGTTCAATCCCTATCATGTGTGCTTGCAAGAGTATCTTAAGCGAAGGCTTAAACCTGTTAGTGTCAATTCTATCTTCGCTTACAAACGTCGTTCTACATTGCGTATACGTAAATTCTGGATGCGCAAACGAGCTTTTAATCGTTGCATTATCTCATCAATCATCCACAAAAAGAATGACATCCGGCCTTTCACAATGATGCAGATATTCGGCCTCGAATATTCAGCTCTCTTAGACAGTGGAGCCAACAAAAGTGTCATTGGTGACAAACTGTATAACAAATTCAAAAGCGTAGTCCGTACTGCAGACGGCCAAACACAATCCGTGGCTGGCACAATCTCCATTCCCTTGACATACAACTCTATAGATTCAGAATTTGAACCCTCTATTCAGCACAGCGTCATATGCGGCATGGATTTCTGGGAAACCTTTGGCATTTCCATCCAACATTCGTTTTCAGTTAACGAAATTGAATGCAAACCCGAGGACGACCCCTCACGCATCTGTTTATCCAACGCACAGAAATCAAAGCAGAAAAAGGTAATCGACTTCTTTCCATCATTCGAAAGTGAGGGCCTAGGTTTGAACAGATTGATTGATAGAACGCAACATTGACACATCTACCGCGAAACCAATCACACAAAGGTTTTATCCTTTATCGCCAGCTAGGGAAAAGCTTTTGTGTGTCAAAATCGATCGGATGATTGAAATGGGCGTCATAGAAGAGGCACCATCATCGCCTTGGTCCTCTCCGGTTACCTTGCACGTCGTTTCTGTCTCGATGCGAGGAAAATTAATGCAGTTACCGTTAAGGATGCTTATCCGATTCCTATTATGGAAGGGCTGCTTAGTCGTCTCTCGCCAGTGCATTGCATTTCTAAAATATATTTCAAGGATGCGTTTTGGCAAATCTGCCTAGATCAAGAGTCCCGTGCAAAGACAGCGTTCACGATACCGCACCGTCCGCTGTACCAATTCAAAAGGATGCCATTTGGGTTGGACAACGCACCGCAAACCATGTGCCGTTTAATGGACCTTGTAATACCGTATCAGCTGAAGTCGCATGTGCCAGTCTATCTTGATGACCTTTTGGTGTTGTCAAACAGCTTTGAAGACCATCTTATACATCTTTCTGAGGTAGCCACTCAGCTGAGAAAAACAGGATTGACAATTAACGTCCAGAAATGTCGGTTCTGTCTGAAACGGGTAGATTACTTGGGATATTTGGTTGGAGAAGGAACACTTCAAGTGAATCCAAGCAAGATCAGCGCTGAATTCCCAATACCAAAAACTCAGAAACAGCTGAGAAGATTTCTTGGTATGACTGGTTGGTACCAGCGCTTCATTTCGAACTATTCCTCAGTCATATTCCACCTAACAGAGTTGCTACATGGCAAAGACTTTCAATGGAATGAACATGCTTAAGAGGCCTTTGAGAACATCAAAACCAAGTTATGTTCTGCCCCATGTCTCATTCACCCCGATTATGATTCTGCAGTGCGATGCCTCACTACATGGTGTTGGTGCAGTTCTGGCCCAATGTGACCAATCTGGTTGCGAACGACCAATAGCGTTCATGTCCAAAAAACTGAACATAGCCCAACGTAACTATACAGTTACAGAACTTAAATGCATGGCTGTAGTCTTGGCCATCAAAAAGTTCAGGATGTATATTGACGGACATTTTTTCAAAGTAGTCACTGACCACTCCAGCTTGCGTTGGCTTATGAATCAATATGATTTGAGCGGTAGACTGGCCAGATGGGCTATCAAACTTCAGGGTTACTCCTTTGAAATCGAGCATCGTAAAGGATGTGAAAATGTCGTGGCGGATGCTCTATCCAATGCTTTTAAGGACGCTGAAGTTGCTGCGCTGAATTTTGAAGTTCACCCTGAAATATATCTGCTTTCCAATCGGAAGAATATTCTGCACTCCGGAACAAATTCTCTTTCTCACAGCTACCTGATTTCCAAGTAGTCCGTCGACTTCATCTATCACCGAGCAGCATTTCCCCAGACGATTGCTGGAAATTGTTCGTACCCGAATCGTTACGCCAAAGCGTAATCAGTGCCGCCCATGACCAACCATCATCTGCGCATTGCGGAATGACCAAATGCCTAGAGCGCATTCGTCGCCGCTTTTACTGGCCAAACATGGTAATCAACGTGCGGGACTACATACGCAACTGCGAAACGTGCCTCACTACAAAGCATCTCTATCTGGATTTTATTGGCCCATTTCCACGTTCCAAGTCTGGAAACATAGGCATATTGATTATCCTGGATCACTTTTCAAAATTCACTTTTCTAAAGCCAGAGAAAAAGTTCACCACTAAAGTGATAGTCAGTATACTGCAGGACGAAATCTTTCCCTGCTTTGGTGTGCCTGAGACAGTCGCACTATGGGGCGAAAATGGCAAAACAGCGACTTAAATCAGCGGAGCCGTGAAGCAAAAAAACTTGTATGAGGTATTGTTAGAAGTAATAAAGTTAGTAAAAAAACATCATAAGATAAAATTATTTAGTGAACATTTTTTTTTTTACACTAAAAAATATTTTTTTTTTATGTTTTTTTTCCATAACTAAATTATTTATTTTTAGATCATGTTCGAACTTTAACATTATTTTTTTTAGATTTAATTTCATTAAAAAAAAAAATTCAAAATCGGTCGACTATATCTTATAGCTCCCATAGGAATGATCTAAAAATTCAAGGAAAAAAAATTATAACTTCGTTGTTTTTCAACATATTTACATCAACTCCGAGACGTAGCCATTTTTTACTATTATAGAATTACGGTTTTAATTTTATTAGGATCGGACAACTATATAATATAGCTGTCATAGGAATAATAGGGCCAAACGTCCATATTTTTAACTTTTTTCAATAAAATTGTCTAGAATCTCGAATAGTTTTTAAAATTAAAATAATGTTTTAAGTTCTAGTTAAATTCTAGTTCATTTAGCCAATAATATAACCATATGATACACCCAACATTTTTATATACATTTATTCATCATAATTATCTTCACTATCACTTTCCGAATAATCAAACATATTTTCATACTCGTGCTGTTCTTTGGGAGTACTTTTTAACAGATCAAGATCCGCCTTCGGCATTCTAAGTATTTGTTTTGAGGACTCTTAAAAAAGTTTAAAATTAAAGGATCTGAGCTAATCAGCAATCTATTTAAAACATCCATATTTGAGTTCTGTCGACTGCACTTTCCTCAAAAATGTTTGAAGTCCTTGTCTCGTGCTTTCTGGACTATTGTTTAGTTGGTGGAAGTGCGACCTAAATTATTTCTGGGTCAAGAATAAAAAATGTTATAAGAAAACTCAACCAAAAGCTCATGCCGCCAACCAAAACAAATTTATTTGCAAACACCTCATTAGCCGCCTATACTAGGGATTCATATTGTAAGTGCGCGCTACGGAACCAGGGCTGACGAGAATTAAATTTTTTAAAATATCTTCGCTAACTAAAAGAGGATTTTCTCAGAAAAGGCACAAAAGGGCAGGCTAATTTTTTTATGACTTTAAGTTTAATATTTAAAGTTTTTTTCAAAAGTAGATTAACAACGGAACTCGACGGCGTTCACTACTTTATGTCCAACAATAACAAAAAAAACAATATTCTTTAGTATTTATTAAAAAAAAAAAAAAAAAATAGATAATATAAAGCAATTCGGTTTTTATTTTTATAAACATATTAAGTAAGGTCCAATTTTATAGTTATAATAATTTTACTTTGAATTAAACAATGCGTTAAAAAAAAAACAACTTTAAAACACCTTAGACTGTATTATTTCTATAGTTTTGCAAAAATGTATTCCAAAGCCTCTACTTTAAAAGCATGTTGTGGGAGAACTAATCAACGCATATTCATTTTCTTTCAGATTTATATGCAGAATTTAATTATCTTTAAAGTTTTGAATATCTTAAAAAAAAAAATTTCATTTTGTCGCGGTATTTGTTCTAGGAAAAATTGTCAGGCAGCGCTGTTGGCACATATATAGTATAAGCGCTTCGTTTTTGTTCGGGATTCTGTTAGGCTGACGTAGCAAACTTCGAAGCTATGTAAAAACAACTTCGTATATATATGTTCAGGTGCCGCTGCGGCAGAGAAGCTGCCGAGTAGCCTGTACAGAATTGCTCGGTTCTCGAAGCAGCAGAGAAGCAAATCGTTCGGGTCTGTTAGTATCATTCGGGTCTGTTAATATCATTCGGGTCTGTTAGCATCGCACACATACGCACTAAAAAACTGTGTGTGTCTTGGTGCCAACCCCTGTTCTAGACGCCCCATAGTGAGTCGTCAGTGACAACGGCACTCAGTTTAAAAGCCGTGACTTCTCCGACTTCCTTTCGAAATATGGCGTGCGCCACATGTTCACAGGTGCCTATGCTCCGAAGTCCAACGCAGCGGAGAGGGTCAACCGTTCAATCAACGCGGCGTTGAGAGCTTACATCCGCTCTGACCAGCGTGAATGGGATGTTTTCCTCAGCAGCATTACTTGCTCACTTCGCAACTTCCTCCATCAGTCTATCGGTGTATCACCTTACCAAGTTGTTTTTGGGCAACATATGATCTCACACGGCCAGGACTATAAATTGTTGCGCAAGTTGGGTTTACTCGCCGAAGGTGATGTCAACCTTTCAAGGACTGACGAGTGTCAGAAAATTCGTGCAACCATCAATAAACATCTGAGCAAAGCTTATGAGACGAACCAGCGCACATATAACCTCCGTACGAGGTCTAGATCATTCGAAGTAGGTCAAGAGGTGACAAAACGAAACTTTGCGCTGAGCAACGCTGCCAACAATTTCAACGCAAAGCTAGCCCCAGTCGGAACAAAAGCGCGTGTTAAGGAGAAACTTGGTCAATCATTATATGTTCTGGAAGACATGAATGGCAAAGAGCTTGGTAAATTCCATGCCAAGGACATCTGGTGATCCCTCCTGACTCATTTTTCAGTTTTTATTGTTAGTCACAGGGACTAAAAATCAAAACTGTGGTTGTGGGAGTCAGTATACTCGGCTAAGTTGGCATTCCTAGTTAGGACATTACCCATGGTAATTAACATAAATAGCCCAGATGCAACCCTTCACAAGCAAGGATCCGATCCTCGCTTGAATACCGAAAAAATACCATTTTTATGGATTTTGGGATTTTGTGCATCTTACATCCACTCTAGACTCCATGATTTCCGCCTCTTTGTCGCAAGCTTCTCCCGAGATCGGTTCGATCCCTTCATAAAGTGCTATAATTTTCAAACCCGTCTGCATCCACACATCCGCGTGTGAAATTCTTGGAGTTTTGGTTGACCAGTACTACCGGTTATGACTCCCAATATTGGTGGTAAGATATTTCGACGATATATTGAAGGAATCTAATCGCAATTTCCGGAAAATAGCAGGGACCAGAGACACGTGCGAATTCTCATAATTGACGGAAGTTTTACAGTCCTCCCTCTGCGCACAGCAAGGAGCAGGTGCCGCATGCAGCGGTTCATTAGCGGAACCATACATTTTTTCAGCGCCAGGCCATAACCGCCATTCGGAGTTCGGGCGAAGATCGCACCGTCGCCGATTCGGCGTAATTCGGGCAACACAGCGGAGGCAGATGCCGCATCCCAATTGGAATTTGGCTTCCAGTTAATGTTGGCCGGGACTGCCAACTCGTTTTTGTATCGCTAAAGCGATTGTAGTTTAATGTTCTTATTCTAAATATTTGTACGACAAGTTTCTTATTTAATTTACGATTCCTATTTAGCCATTATACTTGCGTGTGTGCTTACGACATAGTATGACATATATACACCTAAATTAAACTATTCTACAGCGCACATCGATCGTCATCAGGCCTGCTGACTTCGTTGGAGAGTTCGTAAGTACGGCATAGCCGTAAATCATTTACATTCCCACATATATATATTCATTCTTGTCTGAGCCCGCACACTTTTGGTAAAAAGATATACATGTAAATTTTCCCACACTCGCGTATTGACAAATATTAAATAAGAATCGTTTGCCCTTACATAATTTAACGTAATCCGCCTATGTGCTTTTCTGTAATTTTTGAATAAGTTTGCCGCATATCGATAAAATATGTAATCAGTTTCGTAATAACTTAACGTAAACAAGACATCCATTTCTTTTCCTATTTGATAATCTTGTACTGACACACAATCATATAGAGAGTCGTTTGGCGTGAAGAACGCTTAGCTTTAAGGTTCTAGTGTTAGGATTTGTAGTATTAAGAACCATGAACCATATTATCGTATTTGCCGTATTAAACTACTATTAAACTACCTCCGTTATCATTGGCCCTTAAGGCACAACAACCAATAATAAAAGATATTTAACGGCGGAGCCGGAATTCAATTTGCAGAAGCGATTGCTGTTTCTTTATTGCAAAGTCTAAAATGAACTGAACTCAGAATAAAACTTAAAGCTAACAAAAAAAAAGCGGCCACGCAAATATGCAGTGTCTGCCGTCTGTGCGCGAGCATCCGGCCCAAATGCTGCATCAGCCATTTCGGCCGGAGTTGAATAAGGGACAGAAACCAATGCTTATGACATTGATTTCTGTTGGCTTATGTTAACTTTTTAACTACTCCCCCCTTTGGATTAAGGCCGCCCTCGGCCGGCGCTATCTCAGCAATGACTTCCTTCAGTTGGGCTGCCGATCTTCTGGCCTTGAATAAATGCAGATAGGCCATACCGATGCAGATCATCGCGCAGCAGGATATGCCCACGATTAGTGCTATGCGGTACATCTGGTTGGTGTCGGTGTTTTTGTCGAACTCCTTAATGAGCTCCACATTACGTTCATTCAATCGTTGAAGGTAAGGGAGGCTGAGTATATCTTGATTGAATGTGATATTGAGCAATGGTGATCTTGCTACTCCTGGAGTTCTCGTGTGGGCCTTATTGTGGTTGACATAGAGGGTTTCGTTTATGGAGACACGACCTTCAAAGGTAACGAGGTGTGTACCGTGTACCCAGACTTCAGCACCGTTGTCTACTTTGACCTTAGCTGTTTGGTCATTGATGATGATGATTCCTTCATCGACTCGAGTGACGGGGTGTAAATCGCTTGGCTGGGTTGCGCAGTGTGTCAATACGCCTGCATGGAGTTCTCTGGCGCATGAACTGTCTGATGATATTTGACAGAACGTGGCTCCTGGCGATACGGTACATTTCTTAATGGTGTGGACTTCTCCGCCACATATGGCCACAACGTTATCCATTATTCGCAGCATGACATCATGATGGGAGACAGGGAATATAGTGACCTTTTTGCAAACAATTTTAATCTTTGGAAATTTTATTATAAAGTGAAGGGCATTGGTAGATTGTAATATTTTTACGGACGCTACGGACATAAGGTCCCCTATGGGGGTGTTAGTGAGGACAAGCCAAACTGACTTCAGGTCTGTGTGATCAAGTATATTAGGGCTGACAATATTAGCTTTGGCAAGTGTAATAGCAAGCATTAAGTTTTGTAATTCCATCATTAACATTTTATTTCTGGCCAGGAGAGTTTCGTATAAGTGGCCAGTGTCGACTTGTGAGTCTTTAGAAGTTTTAAGAATTTGGTTTACTGTGGTTGTTAATTCATTAATTTTATCTTGAACTTTAGTGTTAATTGCTACTTGTCTATCTCTATGAATCTCGTCTTCTCCAAATCACCGGCGTCCGGTGTTCCTGCTACTACCTTAAGAATTGATCCCAAAAAGTCTAAGCTTCTGGTGATCCTATGGTGCACGCCCAACGATTCCAGTAGGTCTCGTATGTGCGCGGTGTCTACTTCCAGCAATTTTTTCATATGCGACTGTGGAAACATGTCACTCATGCTTGCTGTTTCGTCAAGTATTCGCATGTATTCCGAAAGATTTGCCGTGTGTGTTACATACGCAAATTCCTCCCATACTAGCACTATGCCATCAATGATGGGAATGTATTTTGCTTGCGAATAGTCAGCGATGTGCGCCGACGCCAATGACAGGGACAGTAGGATGATATGCACCTGTGGAATGAACCTTGATTATATATAGTTCCGGAAATGTTTTAATTTCCCTCCACCAAGATTATTCTAACTTAAACAAGTTATGGCGCTGAGGCCTATGTAAGTAAATAAATTGCCAAGTGGCTAAAAGGAAGAAAAAGGATAAAAGATTAAAAATGAATAAAAAATGAATTATTATTTAATATTGTCCTTGTGGACCACCCTCCCCTTAATGAGGACCGTGGTCCCCAGGTCCACTTCGACAGCTTTTTCCTCACACAGTGGTGTGAGTTTATTGCCAAGTCTTCGGTTTGATTTAACCAAGACTTTCTCGCCGACTTCGAATACTCTGCATTGCCGGGAGGCATTTTCCCTGGTTCTGAGCGTGTTTTGCGCCTTAATGATCTTATTCTGGACTTCCGTCTGTGGGTTGTCTGGGTGCTCTTGCACGATGTCGACTGGCCGTTTGTCAACGACAGAGTGAATTGAATTATTATATTTGGTGGTTGATAATAAAATAATTTCCACAGTGTCGGTTATCCCCTTGTCGATTTTTAGGCAACGAGCAAGCTCCAAAAGAGTGCTGTGAAAGCGCTCCACTTGCCCGTTGGAGACGCTATGGAGTGGCGGTGCATTTGCAATGCTAACGCCAAAATGGTTGTCAAGCAGGGCTGAGATAGTGTGCGAGTTTAACGATGGTTCATTATCGCAATAGATTACTCTAGCCCTGGGGAAAAAGTTCATGATTTGGAGTATGGCCGGTTTAAGGTCCTCGATTGTCCTAGAGTGGACATGTTGCACAACTGCAAAATTCGAAAACTTGTCAATGCAAGTAAGGAAGTACTTTTTGTCCGTGGAAAAAATGTCGATATGTAGCAATTCTCCCACATGAGAGGGGATCGGAGTCTCGCCTAGCTTATGTTTCTTTGGGTGCCTATCGTACTTGGCTTTCGCACATGTTTTGCAGTTTGCTACGATTTCGGTAGCTAGCTTGGCCATCTTTGGAAAGTAGTACTCGGAGAGTATCTGCTTAACATTTTCTTGGGCCGATCTGTGAGCCCTATTGTGCTCGACGGTGAGGATTTCCCTTCTCTCAGGAACTGCAAAAATATCCGTTACACGGTTTTTGCAATGCCAAAATTTGGTGGCTGGAAATTGCCGAACCAAATCGTCCTGTATCATTGCCAGCGTGTGCAAGTCGCAATGAATGGCGTTTACGCCCTTAGGAACGATTATGTCTGCGAGCTCATCAAGTAATGACTCTTTGCAGGAGAAGTTAATCGTCTTGCCGGGTTTGTAGAAAATCCGCGCCCCTGACTCATCAATGCGCGCTTTCTACCTTTTAATCTTTGCATTCGGATTGGATTCCGATACTGCAAAGGTTAACGGCTGGTGGTCGGTAAAAATGTTGATATCTTTAACCGCGTACAGATAATGGCGCAGCTTGGCCAGTGCCCAAATTATGGCTAACAGTTCCCTTTCATTGGTGGCGTAGTTAACCTCCCTATCCTTCAATGTCCTTGAGATCATTGTTATTGGGCGTCCCTCTTGGGACAATACTGCGCCAATGCCATAGGCCGAGGCATCTGTCGTTAAATCAAATGCCTTCTTGTAGTCGGGGTATCTTAGCATAACGTCATCGGATGCCAAGATATTTCGTAGTTTCTGAAACGCTTGTTGTTGTGCTTCAGAGAAGTGAACCGGAATGTTTCGCGACCTGTCTCTACTAACTGATCCGTTTTCCCCTTTTAAGATGTCCGAGACAGGCCTTGCTATTGCTGCAAAGTCCTTGACGAAACATCGGTAGTAACTGGCTAGGCCTAGAAAAGACCGAACCTCAAATACATTTTTTGGTTCTGGAAATTCTTTTATAGCCTTTACCTTTTCTATAAACCCAAGGAAGCTCACACTTTTCTTAAAAAAGCTGGATTTTTCTACCGATACTCTCATGTTCGCATCGTACAGGCTCTTAAGAACCCAATCTACGTGCTTGATGTGAGAGTTTTCATCCTCAGAAACATGATTACGTCGTCAACGTAAACATAGCAGAACTTGCCGATCTGTTCCCGTAGGATGTCGTCGATGGTCCTCTGAAAAATGCTGCCTGCATTTTTGAGGCCGAACGGTAGTCTGCGGAATTCGTATTTCCCCCCATTTACTGAGAAAGAAGTTTTTTCCCTGTCGCGTTCTGCTAGTATGATTTGGTGATAGCCAGACTTAAGGTCCAGCGTTGAGAAATATTTCGCATTACCTAGGTTCCCTAATATCATGGAAATATTTGACATGGGATATTTGTCGGACACGGTTCTTTCGTTTAATTTGCGAAAGTCAATAACTAGTCGCCTTTTACGGTTCCCAAGCTCATCGGTCCCTTTCTTATCCACAACCCATATCGGATTGTTGTAAGGGGATACCAACTTCTGAATTATCCCGTTTTTAAGCAGATCTTCAATCTCTTTGTTGACGAAATCCGCTGCTCCCATAGGGTACGGGTATAGTTTCGCGTATATGGGCTCCTCACTGACCGTTCTGATGGTAGCTACCACCGACGTATTGTAAGGTAAAGCCTCATTAGGGTCTGCAAAAGCCTTTTTCCTGGCCTTTAGCATTCCTAAAAACACGTTTTTTGCCGATGGTGGTGCATCTGAGCAATTAAAATTGGTGAAGTTTACATCAGCGCACGTGTGAAAATCAATCTGCTCTACTTCGGTTTCCCATTTTAGATGGCCGGAAGCTAGGCAGAGTGTCGCCCCTGTCTGTTTTAATAGGTCAAGGCCGATTATTCTATCAAAGGTAGTCAAATCTGTTAGTATGAAGAAGGTAGCCTTAAAATTGAATAATAAGACGAAGCATTTATTCGTGATAGTTGTAACCCCATGAATTGAGTGAATGGTGAATGAGGAATCTACTGGACGAACGCCTTTTAATCCTTTTTGAGGTCGGATGAAATTTTTTGACGCGCCCGTGTCGATAAGGAATCTCATGTCAGTCCCTGCTACTCTTCGTCTGATGACGGGCAGCAGGGATCTTCCCCTAAAAATTTTATTAGATCTGAGTCATACTCTGAGATGGCGTCATCATCAACTTTGGCCGCTGCACTGGAGGCTGCGGCTGAGTATGTTTTTTCGGCCTGATCTGTGCTCTGAGCGACGTGATTAACTCTTTGTCTTTTAATGGGGCCTGAACGGCCGGACGTAGCCGTCTTCCCGTTTTGGTAAGCCTGTGCTTGGGTCGGTTGTATGAATTTAGAAAGGGATGGGTCAATCTCCATTGGTTCCTGGGTATTACCTTGTGGTACAGAATGTACTTGCGCCCTGTGCTGTTTGCTAAAGTGCGGGTTTTTACCGGCACCGAACTGTTGATTTGCCTGGGAAAAGGATTTGTCTTGTTGACGATCTTGTGACTTTGGTGTTTGCCTACTATCTTTATCCTCTTGACTTTTTGCAAACGAAGTTGCGAAAATATATCTTTCGTGGTTTGATTCCACTTCTTGTGCCAGGGCCAGAGCCGATGGCATGTCTCTCGGTTTTGCCGCGAATAGCACATCCGTAAGGCTGCGCTTGAGACCGGAAATGAATACGCGCAAGGCGTCTTCACGGAATTTGTCGCACAAGGTTTTAGCCTCTGACGGCTCGTATGACATATTGACTTTGTTTGTCAACAAGGTGAGATTTTCTCGACCTCGTCGTAATACTGCAGCAGAGTCAGGCCACCCTGTCTTAGGGTACCTAATTCCTGTTCAATGACATGCATTGTGCGTTTGTCACTGTAAGTGAAGTCAAGACGACTTATAATCGCGTCGAAATTTAGTACTGTCCCGAATGAGGACAGCACGGCATCGGCGGGACCCCTAACTTTGCTTCTAATTATGATGACTGCTTGGTAGTGGCGCGAGCTGCCAGCATACCGTTTGAAAATGTGGTAGGCGGCCACGGCCGCCTGTCGCCAGGAAACATATGTTTCTTGTGTTCCGGCGAATTCAGGCAGGCATTTTACCGCATCTAGGGGCTCGTTACATTCGACAGTATCTACTATTTCTATAGCTGTGTACGTTTTTATGTCTGGGACTCCAGCTGATGGTGAGGCAGTGCTCACTGCCGCTACTCTGCTGGACAGATCTTCAATGACCCTGCGTAACTCTTCTTCTTTACGTGCATTTTCCGCGGCCTGCTCCGCCAAGGCGTTGCTGATAGCAGCCTCTACCACGGCCCTAAGCTGTTCAGGTTGGAAACTCATACTGTCTGTAGCTGGTGGTCGGGTGTGACGGATCTAGGCGTCGAAACTAGGAATAGCCCTTCGTTATCTAACTCTGAGTCGCTGGATTCTTGTATGTTATCCCTATATATTTGGAATGGGCCACTCATGAGTCGCTACATTAGGTCAGCGCGGCTGATTGAGTGTATGTGCTGACAGTTGTGCAGACATAAGCTAGTTATATGACGAGGGGGCTAAGGGGACATGCACTGTCGCTAAGTCGAACAAAGCCACAAACACTATGTATGTAATGGGGTTGCGGGTGGTCGTATCGCCGCTAAGTGAATCACATATATAAACACTACAAGCAGAATGGTCGGGGAATTGCGAGGAGACTTGCCGCGCTGGTTCAAAAACAGACACAAAGTAATATAAAGCTGGAGCGCAAATGTATGTGCTTTCGCAGCGAATTTATTGAGAAGAGTGGGGGGTTAAACAACAACCACAGAGATGCAAAGCTAACACACGAAAAATATTCTCACAAAACGTATTCGTTGTATTGGTAATATCAATATGTAATATTTACTTTATTTGCACCACTTTTTTGAAAACCAAATTCCTGAAATTCGTATTTTTAAAGGAATACTCAAACTTAACACCTTGATTTAGTTGCTGCTGGTAGCAATGTTTTTAAGATATTTATTTATATTCACAGACCCAACCAAAAGTTTGACCATCGGTGTCCACTTACATGTTTTTCACTGTTATTTAGTTATTTCAACAAATAAGCTCGGGTCACTATATCAAGAGGGGCCTGTCGTTAATCTCCCGAGTGGGTTTTTTTAAAGTTGAGCGCCAATTAATATGTCCCACGCAGCAGTCGGTGCAGCGTCAGCGGGGGGTGGTTGCAGGCCAGTTGCCCTTGCAGTCTTCCTTCTAAGTTAGAAAATTATGTTGGGAGGAACTACCTCCGTTATCATTGGCCCTTAAGGCACAGCAACCAATAACAAAAGATATTTAACGGCGGAGCCGGAATTCAATTTGCAGAAGCGATTGCTCCTTCTTTATTGCAAAGTCAAAAATGAACTGAACTCAGAATAAAACTTAAAGCTGACAAAAGACTCACAGCGGCCACGCAAATATGCAGTGTCTGCCGTCTGTGCACGAGCATCCGGCCCAAATGCTGCATCAGCAATTTCGGCCGGAGTTGAATAAGGGACAGAAACCAATGCTTATGTCATTGATTTCTGTTGGCTTATTTTAACTTGTTAACTTATATATATACGGCCGACCACCCTGCCGTGTAATCGCGGTACTTATTTGAATGTTTTTGTTATTTAACTTTTTGTAATAAGATATAGTTATACGTGCTTGCGCGTTGTTGGCTTTTGTAAAGTTATTTTTGGTTTTCGTGTGCTTCAATACTTTTGCTCGGTAGCTCGGTAAAAATTGTGTAATTCAAAACGGGGTGCGCTGGTATTGGTATAGGTCAAGAATCGTCCAAAATTCAGCCCCAAATAAATTTTCAAATAAGCCCTATTGAAGTGAGTTCGCTGAATGGATTCAGCTGCCCTCCACCGGAGTGATCAGTTCCTTCTGCGCCCACTTGACCTCTACCCGTGCAAACACAGCGCCTTGGACTGCATTTCTCCCACAGGAAGGCTTTGTCCGAACCCCCTCTCCCCTGTCGTCGGAAACCGGTAGACTCACTCACATGCAGATGGATGGAGCTTAAGGCGAAAGGAATTGCCTCCCTGCTCCTCTCTCTCTGGACTCGAACCTCGCGAGAGACCTGGCTTAGCCTAGTACAATGGATAGCGTCGGCCATGAAGCGCAGCTAAGTTTGGTTACGTTAAATATTTCAAAAATGGTCTGCACTTTTATAGAAAAGCTATTATGGTATTATTTCTTTTAACGACGAACTATGGTATAAGTATTAAATTTAATATGTAAAATTTAAAGGGTCCTCAAAGTCAAATGCCAATTCTAAAACTACAAGTGCCAGACCAGAAGGCCTTTCCGCTTCTAGAACTATCTGTCTGAGAAGTTGGTGACTTTAAAAGAACACACAGGAAAATTATTTAATGTGTCTATTACATTTACAGAAAATGTTATAAAAATTGTTAGCTAATTTTGACACCAAAGTGATCAGCTCTGATATCTCTAAATTCTTGAAACAGTACTAAAAATTGTTGATCTGAATACTGAGGTGTTGCTCGTCAAAGAAAATATGTTTTTGGCATTAAAGGATGCAAGGATATTGCCTGAGTTGGGCGCCATTTCTGTTAGGTCGGTGGTGTTGTTGTGCCTCAGTCATTGGAGGACATAGGGCTGAGGAAGTGGCCGCCCGGATAGCAGACACGATTTTTGGAGCTGAGCTCGCCGGATTTGGGGAGGGTTCTTTGGACGCCACTATCCTCTCCAAACGTAATCAGAACAATTATTTGCGTGCTTGAAAAATAGAAAAAATCGTTCGTCAGTCTGTCGTTCTGTCCACATTGCCACGCAAGCGGATTTATGCTTGATCGTGAAAACAATCGGGCTATGTTTTGGCCGTTTTCCCTCCCCATTCGCAAACTTCGTGCGCCGTTGGATCGTCGCGGGCCGTGCAATACGATCCCCTGTTGTTTATGTCGTTCGTCAAAAATTATGTCATTTTCTTGACCCAGTGTTTCATTTGTACAAATGCCCCCTTTTTAACGGGTTTCTACCAATGCATTTTTGTTGGTTTAAGTTCACATTACAAGTTTATTATGAAGGTTGTTCAATTGTGTAGGTGACATTATAGTGTGTCAAAAGGTGTGTTTGTTATAGCCCGTGTTATTGATTTAAAATGTGTAGGTAATATTTAAGTGAGCTAAAATTAACATGACTTTATTTTTGATCTATAGTGTCATTAACGCGAATAAGATAAATGGAGTAGTGTAGTAAAAAAATGTATGTTTAGACGTGGTTAAAAAGTAATTAAATTTGACCTCTGAGATAAATAAAAATAAAACGAGAAAGAAAGTTAACTTCGGTAAACCGAAGTTTGTATACCCTTGCAGTCAGCAATTGGATCATTGAAAATCGATCCATTTTGGTAATGTAAAAAAAATGACAAATTATGTAAATTTTGTAAATTTTACATTTTACATGTAGAATTTTACATTTTCATATAAATCGACCGATCCCTTCTATGGCAGCTATATGATATAGTTGTCCGATCTTAATGAAATTAAAACCATAACTCTAGAACTATAAAAAACGACTATATCTCGATTTATAGAAATTCGTTGAAAAACAGAGAAGTTAAAATTTTTTTATACCCTTGCAGAGGGTATAATAATTTTGTCATGATGTTTGCAACGCAGTGAAGGAGGCATCTCCGACCCCATAAAGTATATATATTCTTGATCAGCATTACCAGCCGAGTCGATCTAGCCATGTCCGTCTGTCCGTCTGTCTGTCCGTCTGTCCGTCTGTCCGTCTGTCGGTTTCTACGCGAACTAGTCTCTCAGTTTTTGAGCTATCGGGCTGAAATTTTCAGCATAGTCTTATTTCTTTAGCACGCAGTATATATGTCGGAACGGCCAAAATTGGACCACTATATCTTATAGCTGCCATAGAAATGATGGCGAAATTAATGTAAAAACGATCAAGAATGTATATACTTTATGGGGTCGGAGATGCTTTCTTCACTGCGTTGCAAACTTCTGATCAAAATTATATCACATATGAGGAATCTAGGTTCCGTTTACCATCTTTAAAGATCCAACGACGAGAGATCTCCCGGTCGTATTCTGGGCTGTAGGATTTGGGTTAACATATAAAAATATTTCTCCCAGTGGAGGTGTAGGTTTGCACATAAATATATATGTATATGGGTATATTTAGTAGTGAGGAATCTAGGTTCCGTTTACCATCTTTAAAGATCCAACGACGAGAGATCTCCCGGTCGTATTCTGGGCTGTAGGATTTGTGTTAACATATAAAAATATTTCTCCCAGTGGAGGTGTAGGTTTGCACATAAATATATATGTATATGGGTATATTTAGTAGTGAGGAATCTAGGTTCCGTTTACCATCTTTAAAGATCCAACGACGAGAGATCTCCCGGTCGTATTCTGGGCTGTAGGATTTGGGTTAACATATAAAAATATTTCTCCCAGTGGAGGTGTAGGTTTGCACATAAATATATATGTATATGGGTATATTTAGTAGTGAGGAATCTAGGTTCCGTTTACCATCTTTAAAGATCCAACGACGAGAGATCTCCTGGTCGTATTCTGGGCTGTAGAATTTGGGTTAATATATATTGATATTTATGTGCATTGGTGAATGTGGGTTTTAAATTGTAAAGTATTAAACACAAGAAAAAACTTAGAGAAAAATAAATATAAAAGCTAAGAAGCTCGGAGAGCGGAGTGACCGCTGGTCATTTGACGATGATGTCGTCTTCACTTTGTTTCACTTTCTAGTTGGTAGAGAGACGGGTGTACACTTGTATGCGCACTTGTATATATATATATATATATATATATATATATTTGTGGTTAGATGTAGTCAGTATCTACTGCTCAAATATGGATTGAAGCACGGGTATCAGAAGGCAAGTCTACACAATCACCAGTGTAAGTTTGTTGGACTGGATTTTTAACCTGACGGAAACTATGGTTGTTTTGTTTGAGTTAATTTTTATAAATTTATTTATTTGGATTTGTTTGGATGTTTAAGTTGGTCTATTTGCTTAATAAGTTTTTTTTTTTCTTTTAAATTTTAATTGATAATATTTATTGTTTGTTTTTAATTTCAATTATTGGTGCCAATTCCGGGACATCTTTCAGGCGTTTACTTATGATCGCAGGACCAGTTGTTGGCGAGGCACACTACTTTCTCCAGTTCGTGGCGACGGTCGCGATGTCCCTGGATCACCTTCTTGTAGGTACTAAGTCCTTTTAGCAACAGGGTAACGAACATTATTCCTGCGATGAACTGAAGTACTTGGTAGACCTGCACGATTTCGTCCTTGTGGTCGAAAACTTATATTGTATTGATGACGTTGGCCGTGCTGTCGTCAACTTTGGAAGTTTTCGAGCTCGTTGTAGTCACTAGTCTTCGGTGCTTGGTCATTGATAGCTAAGGTATTACTACTGCACTCCGAATTTGGCGTTTTTCAAGACTGTTGGCGGCTTTTCCGAATCAGAGACGAGGCGCGTTTTTAATAATCTCCACGAGGGCTTGCTGGTAGACTTGCCCTGGTACTGGTAAACCGGGGTCTTTTATACCAAAGACTGTGCCAACTTTCGTCTAGGAATCATCGGAATAGAACACAAAAGTGTTCCCAGCTAGTGTCATCAATTCCCCTCTTTTCACCTATTGGCTAGAGTTCGATTTGGGTCGCCTTTATTCTAAGATTAGATAGTTCCGCAAAATCAGTAGTGTTGGGTTGCTGGCGATTGCATGGCCTACTTTTGTGAATTTGGCGGTGTCATCTGATAGAGCCAAATTCTTGTGCAATCTTGCCAGTGATTCTCTAGGGAAGCGTATTGGCTACTCTTGATTCTCTCCCGTGTTACCCGTATGAATCACGTCGCCCTAACCGGCGTACGTAACAAACTTGGGAGTTGTTAGGGAATAAAGTGGAAATTTAATGATAGGGTCTACCAGGCACCTAGTTCTCTTTGCAAAGCTGCATGTAGCCGACTGGGTCGAAAGTTCGATCTCAGGCGCAGGCGAAATTTTCTTACTTTTTTCCCTCAGTACATTTATGTTATTATTATTATTATTGAATAAAAGGGAACAACATTTATAAGCTAAAAGAATAAAAAATCAAGTGAGAAAGCTATAGACGAGTGACCGGCTGTGAGATACCCGGTACCCAAAATATTGTGCGTGAAATTAAAACAAAAAAAAACAAATAGTTGACAAATGAAGATAAATGTTGTTTCAAAAAGACAAATTCTGCAGCTGTACGCAGCATCATTGCGAATTAGTACTGCGCCTGAAAGCACGCAACACTTTTTTTCACTATTGCCTTTGTGGCTCTGAAGAAGAAGAAGAGCATTCACAGAAACTTTATTGTTTAATAATTTCCATGTTTATCATCCGATTTTACTCAAATTTTCAGAAAACGTCCGCAAGTGCCTACATGTTTATTTTATCTATTTATTCTAAGTCAAAAATTACGACTATAGCTTATATCACGTTTTTTATTATATTCGGGGGCGGAAGTGGAAATTTTAAAACAAACTTGATCTGCGTGCAACAGATTCCAATGTTGTCACCAAATTCGGTAACTCTAGCTCTTATAGTCTCTGAGATCTGTTGTTTTTACACGGACGGACGAACAGACGGACAGACGGACATGGCTAAATCGACTCGGCTGGTGATGCTGATCAAGAATAATTATACTTTATGGGGTCGGAGATGCCTCCTTCTGCCTGTTACATACATTATCGATTGGCACTAACTTATAATACCCTTGTAACCTATGGGTACCGGGTATAAAAAGTGTTGGGGTTTCGTTGGAACTGAACACGGGCCGATCTTGCAAAACCTTGCTACAACTGCCTCTCAGACCACTGAGCCATTTCAAAAATCGTAAAATAAGCGGCAATTCTCATATTAAAATTGAGTCACGTTTGTACGTCTTACCAAAAAGTGCGCAGAACAGAAGAAGGGATACAAGAATTAACGAGAAATAACAAATCTCACCTTATTCAATTCCGTTGCATTATCGAACTCCGGAAGAACTCGGAAAAATTTGCAATTGAAATAAAGAATAAAAAAAAACAAATTCTTTGGATTGAGCGGTATTTGAACTCATGGTCATCATCCAAAAACAACGCAGACTCGGCACTCAGACCTCTAGGCTACAACCTATATTATGTAATCCGCGGAAGTTGTCGCAGTATTTATCTTCAACACTTTTGCTCTTAGAAGTAACATTATTTTAATAATAGAGTGCAGCACATAAATGTGTCCGAAAAGGAGAGCCAATCGCTCTATTTTCGGCACTCGCCAAAAATTTTTATTCGTTGGCTGCGATCGAGCGAGTGTTGGTTCGTCGTCGCGTTTTCGGATATTAAACTTATAAATAGTTTTAAAAGCGTAATTCTCACAGTCGAGTTTTAATCAACAATTGTTCTAATTTGACGGAGTGTTTGTTCGGGAAGTGAAAGTTTGGGTACCGAGTATCTTACAGTCGAAAACACTCAACTGTAGCATTCTTACTTGTTTTAGTAATAGTTTTAGCCACCCGCCCTGTGTAATGACTCACTTATCCCAAAGCCAGCAACCCATAATGGGGTCCCCTGCAGAAATTTCCTTCTTGCTGGTTTTAATTACACAGACAATATTTGAAAACATTTCAGTGACTTACCACTGTACCGATAAGGAGTTTAAAAAAAAAGAGTTGTTTTGTGAATTAATAGAAAGAGAGCGAGAAGGAGAGCGAGGATAAGGGAGCATAAGCCGTCAAGCTGTAATATCATAACGGATAAAGCGTGAGTACCAGCGCTAAGATTAAAGGCAGGTTCCTATCCTCCCTGTCTAACTGCCTAACAACTACCTGTCCGGAAAAGATAGTCACTAAATAAAAACAATTCGAATTCCTGCCATTCAAAAATCTATCTGACTGTGAAAGAATAACATAGCACTGTTAACTCTACTGTTATTTATCGATTTTTGCTGTAAAGCACTGAACTGCCACTCGGGTGAAAAAAAATTCAAATTGGAAAAATGTCGGGAAACAAAATTCGCGGAAAACACCTTAAAGTCGAAGCCTGGAATGTTTTGCTCTTAAGTGTACTGCCCAATCAGGAGTACAACGGCCGTGGAAGATCATCTTAAGAAGATAAACAGACCAAAGTTTGCTGCAGAGAAGCGGGAAAAGTATCGGCACTGGTGGAGGAGTGGCAACCTCTATCTCTGTTTCAGCCATCGCCGAAAAGATAGGTTGAATCATTCAAACAAACGCAGGTATTCAAAACAGCTGTCCGTCTCTTTTTATTGTTATCGGTTATCGGAAATAATTTTTTTTTTTCAGGCCGGAAAATATTTTACAGGGAGTCTGGGTCTCGCCTAAAGTTAGCTCTCACATTTACACGATAGAAAATCAAATGTTCTAATAGTGTTTTTACACAGAGGCGCATCTGCTTCAACTCTCAAAAATCGCAGCAACGACTTTTTTTCCGTAAGCAATACATGTGTCAGAAAGGGACAGAAAATGTCGCATCAGCTCCGCATCAACTACAAATACTAAAATCATACTAACTAGTATTCAGTATTTTTACATATTTAGGTGATTTTTATGCTTTGGCGCTTGTGTCATTTATTATAAATAACCCACAACTGCCATATACAGTGTTCAGTCCAAATCACCGAAATAGTAATCACTACCGTACAAACATGCTGTTCAGTATATTATATAAAAGACACAATTTATTTGAGCCATTTCATAAGGATTGGTTAAAATACCACTTGTTCTGTTTAAATTATACAGCATTTTATACAGTTAAATGTCGACTAGTTAGACAGAGCACTGTACGCCTACTGGATTTGCATCAACTCGTGCTCTGTGTAAACAGGCGCAGCAGGAAAAGAGTTGATGCGACTTTTAAGCGGCTGTGTAAAAAGGCTATAAGCCGAAACTTTATTTGGCCTCAAAAATTTGACAGGGAGGGTAGGAACTGGCCCTGAGCAACCAAATGAGTGCGAGCGAGAGCTAATTATATTTTTTCGGCCCCTCTTAGCAAGGTCGGTACACAGATGAGTTAACAGAAATACTAGAATATACTAAAACGAACATTCGCGTTAGGTCTTTAAATCGAATGAACTTTAGCAACGAAAGCTTAGTACGCAGACAGTATAACAGTTCGCAACCCCAAAAAGATATAATCTTTATCCAGTGTGACCGCTTCTTAAAACGGTTTTCGGGATTTTTGGGAGGTAAATGATGCGGTCATACGTATTTAAAATAAGCGGTTTTATGTTTGTTGACTATATAATACATTCGCAGGCAAGGCAGTTGCTAAGATTTGCAGCTTCGTTTTGGAATATTTCATCTGCGCACAATGGCCACCGACACCGTCGCCCAGATTCTCTTTTTCCCCCTACTAGTTATCCAACATTCTTTCCTGGATCGACAACGAGGACAAAGATGTCTTCGGTCAACACTCCCCAGCGGGATCTGGAGCAGTTCTCCAGTAGCAGCAGCTGCAGGGCCAGGAGCACCTCGCCAAGAGCATACATTGTTTTTGGCAGGATCTATATTTTTTAAATATCTGAAGAAACGGAAAGAGAAAGTGAGAGACCAATAGTGGAGAACGACCTGTTATAAAATTTTTATTCTGTTCGTCACCCCGCTCTCGAAATACCAAACGTCTCTTCCTGAGATTTTCTTGTATTTCGTTCGTTTGCCTGCGTACCGGCCTTTAAAACAGCGCAGCCGAAAAGTGTTTCTCAACTATTGACCTCCCGCTCTCTCTCACTGCTTAGAAACGCTGTTCGCGTGGCTGAGTACGTAGCTATAAGCTTAGTACGCAGACAGTAAAACAGTTCGCAACCCCAAAAAGATTTAATCTTTTTACAGTGTGACCGCTTCTTAAAACGCTCTTCGGGATTTTGGGAGGTAAATGATGCGGTCATACGTATTTAAAATAAGCTGTTATATGTTTGTTGACAATATAATCCATTCGAAAGACAAGGCAGTTGCACAGATTTGCAGCTTCGTTTTGGAATATAACATCTGCGCATAATGGCCACCGACACCGTGGCCACCGACACCGTGGCCCAGATTCTCTCGATTATGTATAACCGCCTCTTATTTCCCCCTACAAGTTATCCAACATTCTTTTCTGGATCGACAACGAGGACAAGGGCTGCTCTACCGGCTGCTGCTGGTGATTCTGTTTGTACCAAATGAAATTCACCACTATCTGGGAGGTTGCCGTAGATACTATTGTTGTACTGGTGGAATGATTCGAAGTTACTCTGATGGTACACCATTTCCTTACTGGCATACATTTCGATGGAGGTGCGCTGTACATGTCTATTTCCAGCTCGGTAAAGCTTAGTTCTAAGATCAACGAAAACCGCTTACGAAATTCCGTAAGCGAAATTGTGATATATTTCGTTCGGGAACCAGTGTGACCGACGAAAACAAAGAAAATGGTCAAAAATCGGTCAAGATCGGTCACACTGACTTGAATTTTCAGCTGTGTTTTGTAAACAAACTTTACAAATAAACTTAAAAAAGAGAAATTAGTTTAAACGCATTTAATTGGGCGTATTATAAATGTAATGTTTCGTAATAGAGTTGAAGGCAAATAATAGTGGCGCCAACGCCATCGCCGCCAATAAAAAAATATGCAATAAAATTGTCAATAAAAACACAAAAAAAAGTTAATTTATGTACTAAATTGCATATAATGGGGCTTGCCTTTACGACTTTTATAAATTCCACATTATTCTCACGGCTTTCGAAGCGCTACAACCGAGCAGCGATTACCTCCTTCCCCTTCCCCTCCATGCTGCTTACGAAATATATGCAATTGATATAATTCGCTTCCGGTATCACAGCTGTTTATTAGTGTCTTTTGCCAACCGTTTTACCCGGTTCGCTCACGGAATTCCGTTTATCTTAGTAACCGACCAAACGAAATACCACAAAATTCTTCTTCTTCCTCTTTTCGTTTTTTTTTATATGAAGTTTTCCGTTTATGGATTTTTTTCGTTCATCTTAGTACTAGGCTAAATGAAGGATTTGTCCAGCCAGACACTGCTCTCAGCAGCAGCGGGCGCTGGCCGTCGCCTTAGACGCCTTCATCTCAGCCACCGAGCGTGACATCTCAACGTGCTCACCAAAGTCATAACCAAATATGACATCGAGGGAGCTATTTCCATCCAGACCTTTATTTATGCAAATATATTATGTTTCCCAAATCCCTTATTATTGAATTTGCCTCTACCTAATTAAATTGGTACAACAACTTTACAACTTTATCTCTTCTAAATTATTGTTCTTGGCGGGATCTATACATTAGAAATGTGTGAAGAAACTGTAAGAGAGAGTGAGAGCCCAATAGTTGAGAACAGGTCGTGTTAATAAATTTTTTATTCTGTTCGTCACCCCGCTCTGGAAATACCAAAAGTCTTCCCTCGCGCCACCTGGTATTTTTCTGGTATTTTGTTCGTTCATCTGCGTACAGGCCTTTAAAACAGCGCTGCCGAAAAGTGTTTCCCGACTATTGACCTCTCGCTCCCTCTCACTGCTTAGAAACGCTGTTTGAGTGTCCGCGTACTAAGCTTTACCGTGTTATTAAAGGTGATACCCAGATAACTAGCAAAATCTACGTACTCACTAGCGCTAAAATTTAAATAAGACTATGCTGAAAATTTCAGCCCGATAGCTCAAAAACTGAGAGACTAGTTCGCGTAGAAACCGACAGACGGACAGAGAGACAGACGGACAGACAGACGGACAGACAGACGGACAGACAGACAGACGGACATGGCTAGATCGGCTCGGCTGGTGATGCTGAGCAAGAATATATATACTTTATGAGGTCTGAGATGCTTCCTTTACTGCGTTGCAAATATCATGGCAAAATTATAATACCCTCTGCAAGGGTATACAAATATATATGTAGTTTTAATCCGAAATATTTAAAAACAACGAAAAGCGGCTAATTTGGACCGATCGTTCCTATGGCAGTTTTAAGACATAGTGATCCGATTTGGATGAAATTTTAAATGGATTGCTGTATTTAAAAAAAACAAGTGATAAAGCTACAGTCGAGTGTGACCGACTGTAAGATACCCGGTACCCAAAGCACATAAACATGGAAATAAGGAAATGTTGATAAATGAAGACAAATGTTGCTAGGAACCTGATGAGTAACACGCACGTGCGCGCTCTCTCTCTCATGAAGAAGTAAACTCAGAAACTTCATTGTTTAATAACTTCTATGTTTATCCGATTTTACTAACATGTTCAGAACACGTCCGCGATTGCCTACATATTAAGTCTATCTATTTACTTTAAGCCGAAAATCACGCCTATAGCTAATATAAGGTTTTTTATGGTTTTCGGGGGCGGAAGTGGGCGTGGCCAAATTTTAAAACAAACTTGATCTGCGTGCAACAGATTTCAATGTTGTCACCAAATTTGGTATCTCTAGATCTGTTGTTTCACACGGACGGACGGACGGACGGACGGACAGACAGACGGACAGACGGACATGGCTAAATCGACTCGGCTGGTGATGCTGATCAAGAATATATACACTTTATGGGGTCGGAGATGACTCCTTCTGCCTGTTACTACATGCTCGGTTGGCACTAACTTATAATACCCTTGTACCCTATGGGTACCGGGTATAAAAATAAAAAAAAATTACAAAAAAATTAAGAGGTTATATACAGTCACGATTTTCAAAAAAATCGATTTTCTTTTTTGCATTTTCTTAAAGTACATTTGTATGCCTGTAGTGAACAAAATTTTATTAAGATTCGATAAATATTTTTGAAGTTACAGACAAGTTAAAAAGTCGCACCGTGGGGCTTAGAACTGTTTGTAAAACTTTAAACTCGTTTTTCACAAAACTAGGCTTTTCAAATCGGTGAACATGATTTCTCAAAAACCGCTGAACCAATTTTGCTCTTATTGTCACACAAGCTCAACAACTTTTTGGTGTCCTCGATCGAAGCTTTTTCAAATAAAATTTAAATTATAATTTTGATCAACAGTTAAAGACGGTTTTTTTCCCACAAAAATTAATTTTTTATTTAAAGCTGCCATTTTGTCAAGAAGTTATATTTTTTAGTTCCTTCGATCTTTATACACTAACAGAATCTATTTCATTTTTTGATTTCTAATGATTCTATCAATTGGTATCGTGTTCACCGCTGGGCACTTTTTTTTAGGACCTTTGGGAGACTAGCTGCAGAGGCAAACAAAAAATATTTTTACAAAGAAAATAATAATATTTTTACAAATAAAATATTTCTTTATTTTTAACTTTAAAAGATGTAAAAAATTAAAGCAAAACATTCGCTCTAATTAGGTATCAACATAAAAATTTACCAATCGTAATTATATATATATTGGAAACTTCTGAATGAAAATTATCCGGATCAGACAACTATATCCTATAGCTTTCATAGGAGAGATCGGGTAAAAGATAAAATATCTGCATAAAACTTTGTAATCTTAAAATTTATACTTTTTTAACAGAAAATTTTGTCGAGATCGGATCACGTTTTCCTATAATTTTCATAAAAACAATCTAACCATAAGCTGCTTCTCATCTGGTAAGCAATACAGCGTTGCCATACAAAAGGTAATGATCTAAAAACGAAAAGTCGCTGGCAGCTTATGTTGAGACAATAAGTTCTGAGTTCGCAATTAATGACTCTACAAAATGGATACAGAAAATTACTAAACAAACTTAAATATTTTTTTAAAACTCTATTAAAAGTTAAACTTTTTTCCAATACCCAAACGAAAACATCACCTGCCACATTTACAAATTGTTAGAAATGGGCGCACATATCAACATATTAGTATTTGCACAAAGTACATACCTGAAGAATTAATTATCATTTCAAATTTTAGTGTTTTACGTTCTATAGTTTTTGATTTCAAATTTAAGCAAAATGTAAACAGACAATGTGCGGTTGCAACAGCTGACTTCAATAGTTGGTGTTTAAATACTAGACTGTTAAGTTAACATTTGCGGTATGTTACAAAACAGCTTGATGTATTCTTAATACATTATCGCATTATTAATACAAATCGCTGCTCTGTTGGAGCGCTTCGACAGGCTTGAAGATAATGTGAAATTGATAGAAGCCGTAAAGGCGTATTTTATGCGATTTAACATATAAAATATATTTTATTTATATTTTAATTTGCAATTTTATTGAAAATTTGTTTATTGGTGGCGATGGCGTTGGCGCCACTTTCATTTGCCTTTACTTCCATTGCGGCGTAAAACTTTGATAAAAGCCCAATCAAACGCGTTTAAACTCTTATAAAGTTTATTCTCTTTATAAAGTTTAGTTATAAAGATTGTTTACAAAACACAGCTGGAAATACAAGTCAATGTGACCGATTTTGACCATTTTCTTTATTTCTTTGGTCCTACTGGTTCCCGAAATAAATATATCACAATTTGGCTCACGGAATTCAGTAAGCGATTTTCATTTATGTTAGTGCTAGATGGCTTCGTTTTATGTAACATTTCGTTTGGTGATTAAAATATGAAGAAACATTTTTTTGTTTGTTTTATATTTGAAAATTAAAATTTTTATTTCATTTCACAACAGTAATGAATTCATTTCGATTTCATTCATTTCGTTTAGTTGAACTTCTCTAAGTGAATAAAAGTGAATCCAAAGTAAATACTGAATCGAAGTGTTATACGTGTCCGCAAATTATCAGTTTCATTGAAGTGCTCTTTGGTAAACCACATTTTTTGTTTTTTGGTATGACGTTAATACAAACGAAGCGGATGGTTTCCCAACTCGTGAATACGCAACATATAACTGCCCATGTGAGAAACAATTATTTTCTAAATTTATCCTACAAACACTAATCGATTTGCCTTGCGACTTGTTAACGCAAGGTGAACTGGAAATTGCAATCATTTGAAGTCAAACGGAAGATCAGTCGGATTCATTGGTATTCGAGGAATACATACATTTTCATATGCGTAAGTCGCGGAAGTATCACGAAAGTATTGCGGTAGTATCGCGAAAGTATCGCGGAAGTATTGCGGAAGAGTCGCGGAAGAATCGCGAAAGAGTCGCGGAAGTATCGCAGAAGAGTCGCGAAAGTATCGCGGAAGTATCGCGGAAGAGTCGTGGAAGAATCGCGGAATTATCGCGGAAGTATCGCGGAGGAGCGCGAAAGTATCGCGGAAGAATCGCGGAAGAGCCGCGGACATATTGCGTCCATCATTTCAATGTATCCGTACATTAATCATTTCAGCCAAAACAGCACGACGAATTCGTGAGCACCTTGAAAGATTTACATCAGAAGCCGTAGTGGACGTGGATAAGCCCAACGATGCGACACGTCGCAGGTGTTCTACAATAATGCGAAGAGATCCATAATCGGCCAACAGGAAGCAACTGGACCGCAACCGCGGCTTTATAAATCATAATTTAAGTAAATAAATAAGCCATTGGTGTATTTTGCAGGTATTTGTGGCGTAAACAAACACCGCTGACTGTAATGCCGTTTGGCCGTTTTGTATAGATTTTCGGTGAACACCATAAAACCTGGTTATACTAGCTAAGAGTTTAGATAAGCAATCTCTGGACAAAAACTAATTTCGAAATTAATATAATTATAATATATTAATTATATATATTATTATATATATTATTAATACAGAAAAACAACTGCATGCACACGCGAAGTAAAACGGTTAAATATTAAAAACAGATAGAAGCTTTAAATAAAAATCCGGTGGTTTATAGCAAAGAATTAATACAAATATGAGGCGCAAAACAAAAACGACCGTTCACGTTGAAAGAGAATGCGAAAAATGTTTTGTCAAAGGTCAACAAATGTATCTGCAAGAGCATTAGTAATTTAATTGCCAATTTTGTCGAAATATTAGAAAACAAAACAATTAGTTAAAACTAGTTATAAAATGAAAAGGCCGATTTATATAGCCGATATAAGGTACAAGGAAATTATAAATTAGTATCAACCCACAAAAATATACATATTTTTGATCAGAATCACTATATTTTTGATGACCGTGACCAGACGAATCGATTAGCCGTCTGTCTGTCCGTGTGAAACCACAGATCTCAGATCTGTCACAGATCTTAAATCTGTTGCACGCAGATCAAGTTTGCTGAAATTCCGTCCTCAAAAATCATAAAAAATTTGAAATAGGCTATACTCATTATTCTTAGTTTAAAATTAAAGGATAAATGAATAGGCTTGACCGTTTTTTGAAAATTTGAGTATTATCGGATGCTAAACATGGAAGTTATTTAACAATCAAATTTCTGTGTATACTTCTTCTATTTTGAGAGAGCCAGTGCGTGTTGCTTAACATGTCCCTAGAAACATTTGTCTTTTTTGGGTGTTGCTCAACATGTTTCTAGCAATATTTGTCTTCATTTGTCAACATATTGACATGATTTATGATAATAAACTGTTAAGGTAACTATAAAAAAAATTTTTTTTTTAAGTTGTAATTTTTTTCAAAAATGTCTTAACGGTTTTGATAGAAATTAGTAGCAAAGACCCCAAATTACATGCACTACACATACACTTATGTAAGGTACATGTAAAGTCATATGGAGACATGGGCACAAATGCAATGAACGTTAAACAAACGTTTTCTCATTTGCATAAATTTTTGGTTTTCCAGCTAGTTAAGCGGGAAAACATGAAAAAAAACTAGATTTCCCGCGCCCATATTTTCTAAAGCTGGAAACTCAGACACGACAAAAGTGTTTCTAAGCATTGAGTCAAAACGAGAGGTCAATAGTCAATACAGAGCGATCTCTCGCACTACTTAGGAACACTATTCGAATGTCTGAGTACCCAGCTTAAACGACTAAAGTGACAGAAACGTGCTATAAGAGGTGTGTTCAAAAAGTAAGGCGACTTTTCAAATTTCACGGGCAACGTACATTCGATTTTAATATGTTGGTACACTCTTTTCGAACATCTGTACCAAATTTCAAGTGAATAGCATTTTTTGTTTGGCTGTGAGAGGCGTTCAAGTTAAGAGCGTTTTGCGTGCTCGGCAATTTCTTGCTATCGAAAAAAAAAAAAAAAAAAAAAATGCTACGAAACATTTGAAATGTTGACAATGGCATACTTTGAAACTATTCTGAGTAAAAAAAAAAATTAACAAGTTGTACAAACTCTTCCAAGATGACCGGAAAGATGCCAATGACGAGCCTCGCTCTGGACGTCCAAGCACGTCAACAACTGATGAATAGTTCAAACAGTGAAGAAAATTGTTTTGGAAAACGTTAAATCACTATCAGAGAAGTTGCTGAGGATGTTGGTATATCGCTTGGCTCGTGCCACGCAATTTTTTCTAACGTTTTGGGCATGAGACTTGTGTCAGCGAAGTTTGTTCCGAAATTGATAAACTTTAACCAAAAGAACCGCATGAGCATCGCTCAAAAACTGTTGAATTATGTAGACGACGCCACATTTTTACTCAAAAGGGTTATAACTGGTGACGAATCATGGTTATATGGTAATGATATCGAAACCAAAGCCCAATCGTCCTAATGGAAGCGGCCAGAAGAGCCAAGACCGAAAAAAGCACGCCAAGTTTGAGTTCTTAGGAGTTCTTACCATATGGTCAATAAACAGTATTATCTTGATGTTTTGCACCGTTTGCGAGAGGCAATACGAAGAAAACGTCCAGAATTGTGGAAAAACAACTTATGGCTTTTGCATCATGATAATGCCCCTGCTCACTCATTTTTGCTTGTGAGAGATTTTTTGGACAAATACAACACCATAATCAGGCCTCAGCCCCCATATTAACCGCATTTGGCCCCATGTGACATTTTCTTGTTCCCAAAATGAAAAAACCCTATGAAAGGATGGAGATTTACAACGATTGAAGAGATGAGGACTGCGTCGCTGAAAGAGCTCAAAGTTATACCGGAAAGTGCTTATAAGAAGTGCTTTGAGGATTGGAAAACCCGTTGGCATAAGTGTATTGTATCTGAGGGGGATTACTTTGAAGGGTACAACATAAATATTGATAAATAAATATTTTTTTTTTTTTTTAAATACAAAGTCACCTTATTTGGGCTTCTAAAAAAATTTATATTCGCGTTCGATATTTTGGTGTCTATTCAAAATCTTTAAGAAAATTTTTTAAAGATTACAAATACAAAATATGAATAGGCTTATATCAATAGGCTAATTTATTTTTTAATGTACTTATAATAGATCTAACATTTTTCTATTTGCTTAATGTTTCTCCAGGATTTTTACAATTTTTCAACTTTGATCGAAAATAACAAAATTGTAAATTTTTCTATATTTTCCATATTTTTGTAATATGTTCACTGTTTATTTTTTAATTCAATAGTCTTGCTGCAACTTTCTGCAGCGTTGAACAATTACCTATTATACGCTTATTAAATCTTCGATTATTTTAATTGGTTCAAAAGTTATTAATTTTGCAACGGAGAAACTCAAATGGGCCCACTGTGTGTCGTTGGAAAAGTATTATGAAAGTGAAATCACTTTGCCATGACATCATTTTTCTAAAAATAATAACTAGAAATTTATAATTACGATTATAAGTTACGTTTTTGACAGTCTCTCAAGGCCGTATAGCCCTTAACCCTCTAACACGTAAGCCTGCCTGAAGGCACGTATTACATTTCTGGCCTTAACAAATAAACTAAGAGCTTTTCAATCGATTAAATAATTTTTGACGGTTGATAAAAAGCACACAAAGTTATGAGTCTCAGCTTTGAAAGCTCTCCGAAGCTTTTAACGGGACTTATATTTCGGTATGCACAAGCCATATGTTTTCTTGCGCGTAAAATTTGGTCTGCTATAAGTTGTGTTTTGCTGTGCAAATAAAAGTGAATATATAAAACCAGTCCAGCTCATAATTTTTTTCTTGAAAGGTAAGTTAATTTACGATTAAAATTAAGTTGCAGACTTGCAAATATATAAATGACATGCGTTGTGGCAGCGAAATAGCGATACGTGCCTTGAGGCACGTTTGGGGATCCAAGACAACTTTGTTGCCAGCTGATATTTCACAATTGATTGCAATTTATGTGTTTGTTTCTGTTGATGGAGTGATTTTACTTATTAAAATTAGAAATATTACAGGAAATGGAAAACCGGGTTCGGTATAAGCTGTCCGACTTGACAGATGATCAGTTGCTCAAGGTTTTGAGTCAGTTCCGTCGGATGAAGAAGTGTTAAGCTCAAGTGACGACGAGGACGGCGACATTGATATAGTGGAGGCTCTTAATACTGCTTTAGAGGATGCTGAGAATATGTCATTTATTGATAATAATGTTGAAAATGTCCAAAACAATGCACAGAAAGCTGCGACTTCCCAGAAAACTACAAAATGCTGCGATCACCTTTAGCAATCAATGAAGATTTGGCGTGCGCATCTCCGCCAACTTCTGGTGGGTTCAATGGAGCTGGTAAGCCAAATTTATCTGCTATGTGTTATTTTAGTGAATAATTAGTTTTATTTATACAGGTATTGAATCAATAACAAAAGATTCGAGTAAGATTTTGTGGCGAGAGAAATCAATGCAGTTGCATGTTAACAAAGTAGCATTTCGAGGCGATTTTTCGTTGCCATCAGAAATAAAGGAGCTCAAAACTCCACTAGAGCTCTTTTGCTATTTCTTTAATGCGGAAATCATGAATATGATCGTCGACGAAACCATGTGCGCAGCTTTAACGGATGATATCAACAATAAGTTCAAAATTAACACTGATGAGATGCACCACTACATAGGTATTTTGATGTTCATGTCTATTTATCGCTACCCAAATTTGAAGAGCTACTGGGGACAAAATGCGCTCGGACCTATACAAACCTATGACCCGAAGCAGATTCGAGGCAATCAAAAGTACTTCTCGCTACGTGATGAGCGCGAACGGATCAAAAGGGTGAACCAGGCTACGATCCTTTGTTCCGTACGCGAAAACTTGTAGACTGTCTCAACAAACGGTTTGACTCGGTGCCAAAGTATGCCCGCCTTTGTGTTGACGAGCAAATGTGCAGCACAAAAATGAAGCACCACTTGCGTCAGTACATGCCAAATAAGCCGCACAAGTGGGGCATTAAACTATTTGAACTGTGCGATTCATTTGGATACGCATACCGCTTTGAGATTTACAGCGGTGCAGGTGATAATGTGGTCTTACCTGGTCACCCAGATCTTGGTGCTTCGGCCAACATTGTAGTGCGCTTAACACAAACCGTCAAAACATTTAAGAATCACATCATTTACTTCGATAATTTTTATACATCTTTGCCTTTGATGGTTTATCTAAGAGCGAAAGGTATTTACAGCCTTGGCACGGTGCGAGGAAACCGTATCCCCAATTGCAAGCTACCAAACGATATTGCCATCAACAAATTGCCAAGGGGTTTTTCGACTGAGTACGTGGGGTCCTCATATGGTGTCGACATAACCAATGTACTCTGGAAAGACAGCAAACCTGTTCGCTTTTTTTCCACCTATGTGGGTGTAAAGCAATTTGAAAGGACAAACCCTCGTGAAGGAACTGCAAAGGCTGCTCGTTTTGACAGAAAAGCTAAGCGACACATTTCAATTGATTGTCCCCAAATTGTGCATGAGTATAACGCTCACATGGGCGGCGTAGATCTCATGGACGGCCTAATGGGTCGCTACCATATCAGAGCAAAAACTCGGGATGCCGCAACACGAATTTTTATCACTTAATTGATATGGCAGCCAGACGTATCCAAAACGAGAACGAAAGCAAAAGAAAAATTACTCGCACTCCCAGACTTTCACGAAACACTAGCCGCAGGGCTGGTGACATATAAAAACAAAAACTTACCGGGTCGTCCAATCAATACCAAAATGCATCTTCACCGCGATGGGCAAACCAGTCTCCATCCTCTCAGTCAGGACGAACAATTAATTCCCCATCCTTGCAGGCAGAGCGGGCAAAGCAGTCTCCACTCTCTCATCGACCTTTTCAGTATGAGCTCAAACATGGTCAAAAATCAAAACATCCAATATCGGACTTGCGGTTGGACCAGCTGAACCATTTCCCACATTGGTTGCATCGAAACAGTGGAAAAAGATGTTGCAAGCACTGCAAAACTTCACAAACGCAATGCATATGCATAAAATGCAATCTGCATTTATGCTGCACAGCGAATAAAAACTGTTTTGTAGAATACCATAAGAAAAAATAAAATAAATCTTCATTACTTGAAAACATTTTTTTTCACTCAAAGCCCCAAGCGTGCCTTCAGGCACGCTTACCTTTCCTCTCACCTTACAGGTAAACCGAAGATTCTACGTTATTTCTAAGCACATATTTGAGTTCAGAAGCATTTATTTACTTAAAAAAAAAATTATTTGAATACCTTTTTTTTTATTATTTTGGAAAGTAGTCTTAGAGGGTTAAGATTGCTCCTCACCGTATGGTAAACAAAACATATTTCCGAAAATTTGCATTTTCGAGATATTACTCACTAAAATTAGTAGCAATGATCTCATATACATAGTTAACTTCGTACATGTATTTTTATACCCTTGCAGAGGGTATTATAATTTCGATCAGATGTTTGCAACGCAGTGAAGGAAGCATCTCCGACCCCATAAAGTATATATATTCTTGATCAGCATCACAAGCCGACTCGATCTAACAATGTCCGTCTGTCTGTCTGTCCATTGCTACGAAAACTAGTCTCTCAGCTTTTGAGCTATGCAAATGAAACTTTGCCGATAGTCTTCTTTGTTTTGCAGCTAGTATATATGTCGGAACGGCCGGAACTGGACCACTATTTCTTCGAGCCATAGGAATGCTTGAAAAATGAATGGGAAAACATTTTTAACTACCCTGTTTTTCAACGCATTTTTAAAAATTTCGAGATATTGCTGTTTTTTATGGTTGAAGAACTACGTTTTTATTTTCACTAAGACTAACTATAGACTAACTATATCGTATAGCTGCCATACAAACGATCGGTTGATTTATATGAAAATGTAAAATGTAATATGTGTAAGTAAATGTTATACAAATTTACAAACTTCGATATATTTTTAAGTTTACCAAAATGGATCGAATTACAATGATTCAATTGCAGACTGCAAGAGTATACAAGCTTCGGCTAACCGATGTTAGTTTTTTTTCTTGTTGTTTGATCAATACTAAGAATATCTGCATTACCAATTGAAGACTCCATAGCGGACTTAACGGAAAGTGTGTTTTTAAATGACTAATCTGACAAATTATTAAAGCAATATTTTATTTATATACTTTAAATTAATAGTTAAATCTTTTTTTTTCTAATTTATAGGTTAAAAGTTGCTACGAATTGAACACGGCCTAGGGATTGGTCCTGTCTACATAACCGATTATTAAACATCCTATTACATATTGTTGATTTCTAATGTTTGTTATTTTTAATAATCTTTAATGTGAAAACAATGCAAAATAAAATAAACATGGAATTATAAAGATCGCATTTATGTATAAATATATGTATAAGTCAAATGATCATAGCTGCAAGAGTAAGGTTTGTGTAAAACTCAGACGGATAAAGAAAAAATGCGATTTAGAAATTTTAGCTTTAAATAAGAATATTTTACGGCTGAAAATCTTACGCTTATCAAAATTAAATAAAATGAAATACTGTATGTTAATATCAGCCAACATTCATTTAAGAAGATTATTCAAGAACAACGTGGCCAAATTGCACAGGTTAAGCGGATGATTACGACGCATCGTAAGTGCTTCATTGGACAAATTTCAGCGCCGGAAAAAAGGTATGTATGCATACGTCAATATAAAATAAATATAATATTTATCAATTCAGATTTCGTTTATTTATAGGTCATAATATTATAACATTTATATATCAGATAATATTTACATTTTACGGTAATTTTAAATTCCCATTTATTATTTCTATATTGTATTAAAAATCATTATTATTATTTTTAGTATAATTTCAGGATTTCTTAACTAAGAACATACAAGATTTTATTGTACGATTTAATTAACATACATATATGTATTTACATGTCAAAATCAATAAAATACATGTTATTAAATATATTTTAATTGTTGTTTTAATCATTATTAATACATTCTCACCGAACGGTTCTTTATGTATGCTATAGTTGTGTTCATAAATGCTTTTAGTATAACAGTTCTATAACTTTTATTAATAGGTTATTTTGGAGCGGTATCTTGTATGACAGATGTATTTTTGCAGAACAGTTATCGATGTATGCTACAGATGAGTTTTATATCGATTATTTTAGAAACTAGTCAAAGAACGCATAGAAATGTGCTTCCTGGAAGCAGGCAGGTACGATTATAAATGTTCGGTCAAACTTGAGCTTTCCCTCAGCTGTTCGCTCGTTGCCCCAATACTGTAAACATGCACTCTGTTAATACTCTGTAGCAGCCCTATGCAATCTCTCTCTATGTTAATAAACTTCAGTTGCAGTTCTAGATCAAGGAAAACGGTTGTCTTTTCGCTTGCGGTTAATGTTTGGGAATTAGTTTATGCACCCCCCAACCTGATAATCTTATGCAGCACAAAAAACGCTTTGTGCATCGAACAATAAATATTCTTGATATGCTGATCATGAGTCGTTTTAACCATGTCCCACCATGTCCCATGTCTCGACAAAATGAAAATTTTTTTTTAGATATTCAAAATTACGTAAATGCCACTTTAAAGATAATTAAATTCTGCATATAAATCTGAAAGAAAACGAATATGCGTTGATTAGTTCTCCCACAACATGCTTTTAAAGTAGAAGCTTTGGAATAAATTTTGCAAAACTATAGAAAAATTTATTTTTATGCATTTTTAAAATTAGTTTTCTTAAAAACGCACCGTTAAATTCAAAGTAAATTGATTTAAACTATAAATTTGGAATTTTCTTTATATTTTAATAAAAATAAAAACAATATTTCATTATATTGTCTATTTTTTTTATATTTTTTTTTGTAATAAATCCTAAAAAATACTGATTTTTTTTATTATTGTTGGACATAAAGTAGTGAACGCCGTCGAGTTCCGTTGTTTAACTACTTAAAAGAAAATCTTTTAATGTTAAACTTTTTTGCCTTTTCTGAGAAAATCCTCTTTTAGTTAGCGAAGATACTTTGCACAATTCAGATCTCGTCAGCGGTGGTTCTGTAGCGCGCACTTACAATATGAATCCCTAGTACAGGCGGCTTATGAAGTGTTTTCAAATAATTTTGTTTTGGTTGGCGGCATGAGCTTTTGATTGAGTTTTCTTATCAAATTTTTAATTCTTGGAAACAATTTAATACGCATTTCCACCAACTGAACAATATACCGAGGAAGTCCAGAAAGCACGAAACAAGAACTTCAAAGATTTTTTAGGAAACTGCAGTCGAGAGAACTCAAAGCTCAGATCCTTTAATTTCAAACTTTTTAAGAATCCTCAAAATAAATTACTTAGAATGTCGACGGGGGGTCTTGATTTGTGAAAAATTATATCTAAAGAACAGCACGAGTATGAAAAATAATTATGATGAATAAATGAATATAAAAATTTTGGGTGTATAATATTGTTATATTATTGGCTAAATGACCTAATTTACATGGAAACATTCTCCTAATACTGCAAACTTTTCGAGATTCTAGACAATTTTATTGATAAAAGTTTAAAATATGGCAGTTTTGCCCTATTGTTCCAATGATATTATATAGTTGTCCGATCCGAATTAAATTAAAACCATAATTCTAGAATAGTTAAGAATGGCTGTATCTCGGAGTTAATGTAAATATGTTGAAAAACAAAGAAGTTATAATATTTTTCTTTGAATTTTTCGATAATTTCTATGGGAGCTATTGGATATAGTCGTCCGAATTTGAAGTTTTTATACCCGGTACCCATAGGGTACAATGGTATTATAAGTTAGTGCCAACTGTTGCACGCAGATCAAGTTTGTTTTAAAATTTGGCCACGCCCACTTCCGCCCCCGAAAATCATAAAAAACGGTATATAACCATATGCGTGATTTTCGGCGTAAAATAAATAGATGGGCTTAATAAGTAGGAAATCGTGGACGTGTTCTGAAAATTTGAGTAAAATCGGATGATAAACATAGAAGTTATTAAACAATAAAGATTCTGAGAAAGAGAGAGATAGAGAGAGAGAGCGCACGTGCGTGTTGCTCAACAAGTTCCTAGCTACATTTGTTTTTGTTGGGTGTTGCTCAACATGTTCCTGGCAACATTTGTCGCTTTTGAGAGTTGCGCAACATGTTCCTAGCAACATTTGTCTCTTTTGAGTGTTGCTCAACATGTTTCTAGTAATATTTGTCTCTATTTGTCAACATTTCCTTTTTTCCATGTTCATGTGCTTTTTAATTTCACCCACAATGCTTTGGGTACCGGGTATCTTAGAGTCGGTCACACTCGACTGTAGCTTTCCCACTTGTTTATTTTGTAAACTGGTGTTTACGTGGCTGAAAAAAATAGACACTGTCCATACCGCCCGCAAGCTACGCGTAAACTTGATCGAAATCCTATCAGCAGTGATTCAGTTAATTACCCTCCCCCTCACGACGTCGAGTGCCAATGGATCATCGCTGGCTGTCCCATATGATCCCCTAATGTGTATATGTATGTCGTTCGTCGAAAGTTGTCATTGTTCTTGACCCTATTTTTCCATTCATACCAGTGTCCCCCGTTAAATGGATTTCTATCAATGCATTTTTGTATACCCTTGCAGAGGGTATTATAATTTTGATCAGAAGTTTGCAACGCAGTGAAGGAAGCAACTCAGACCCCATAAAGTAATAATATGTTCTTGGTTGGCAAAAATCCTATAGCTGAACCCTCCACGAGGGTGCCAACTAGTAGTGGTGCTCCAGTGTCCCTAGGGACGGTACCAGCTAAGATCTGGGATTCGCAGACTGGGGCGGAGCTTTTCCATAGCCATGCCACAGGCCTCTGCGATCTCTTATCATGGCTAAGGTGAAGGGCTGGATCAAGGTGTCATGCGACCCGTGCCGATGATCAGACTGGCTGGGGGCCCTTTTTAAAACTAGCCCAGTCGCAAACGGAGCATCCGGATACCTGGCGCCCTCCGGATTAGCCAGCCTTACCTCCCGCATTGCGGATCTCTGCGAGAGGTGGACCACCCTTTCTCCGCCAATCGTGGGAACAATTATGGACCAAACAAAATTCACAAGCAACAAAAAGGAGACCGGAACTCTCGAAAATCCGGCGAGGACCGAGGGTCCTAACCAAACGACAGAGGTGACTGCACCTAAAGTCAACTCAACGGCAGTCACTGCCACTGGAGGAATGACGGAGCTCACTGGAGCTAAGGTCAACTCCACCCCGGCGAAACAGCAGCCAACTGGGCTAAATCGCCCCCTGGTCAGAGGCAAGGCGGTGACCGATACCAACACTTCTGTCACCTCGAGCGAACAGCAAGGCGCTACTACAAGCGCAGCTGCAGCTCAGTCGGGTGCAGGGGTGAAGGGAAGGTCTGCTGCAAGCAAGGCCAAGCAGGAGAGGTACGAGGAGAGGAAATCCGCCGCGGCCATCCTAAAAAGGCAGGAAAAGAGCAACATCACCACCCCCTCAGCGGAGTGGCTGAAGAAGCTGGAGTGGGCAAAGTCGGTATTGCCAAATTTTGTGCTGGAGAGACCGAAGGAGGATCCAATAAATCCTAAACGGCAACGCTCGCATGAAAGTACGGCTCAGAATGCCCCAAAGAAGATTCGCACGCACATGCCAGTAGCGGCTAACAAAAGTTTCGCGGAGATGGCCAAGGACAAGATCCTTTTAGGAGTCCTGGACCAAGGCGACACGGAGGGCAGAATTCCGAGGAACCAGTGGAAGTGGGTTGAGGCAGCACTGGCTGTACAATGCTTCGAGGTGCTGAAAGCGGACCTTGGACCCCACCAATCTGCAAAGATGCAGGGTGGTATCAGGGTAACGTTAAGGAGATGGCGTGAAGGGTCTCGATCGGCAGAGCTTCTGAAAGCAGCCGTCTCGAGACTGGGTGAGGTCTACCCGGGTGCCAAGCTGGTCGCTGTTGACTGGAAGGACATTCCAAGTAGGCCAAGAGCCGTTATGTGGATCCCGTCCTCCTTTAAGGAGCCGGAGAAGATCCTGTCAATGCAGCAGAGATGCAACCCTAGCCTGCCGTCCTCCCACTGGAAGGTGGCAAGGTGGAAGAGACGCAGGGCCCAGTGCGTCAGGTGTTGCTAATCCTTAATAAGGACTCTACCGCACCCATTGAGGCTAAGCACGGGGAGCTGAACTTCGGTTTTAGCTCGGTGCGGATCCGGGTGTACAAGTCGGACACCAAGCAAAGGAGCGAGCCTGGTGTTGAAGAGGTGCTGGCAACCGAGGTGGAGGAGCCAGGCAAAGAGGAGGAGGATTGCGAGTCGGTGATATCCGACGCATCCTTTCTGCGGGGCTTCAGCAAGCTGGGTTATGGTGGTACCGACTCCATGAGTGAGGACCCCGAAGACGACCTGGATGCTGATGCTGACGTGACGGTGGTAGAGGCAAATCTGCACGATGTCTCTAGCGGTCGTGCAGATCAACCTTCACCACAGTAAAGCAGCCTCCGCTGCCCTAATGCTTCGTCTGGCGAGAGACGAAGATCGGCTTCGTGCTGATCCAAGAACCCTGGATTGTATCCAACAGGATTTGTGGACTCAGCACCCCAAAATTTAATCTGCTCGCAGCCCAAGGAGAAGGTAAAACTCGCACTTGCATTTTAGCTAAAAGGCACCTCAGGGCATTTATGCTTTATAATCACAGCGATGCCGACACTACATCGATAAGTCTGGAGCTCCAAGACAGGTCGCTACGTGTAGTGTCAGCATACTTAGCGTACGACATTATGGACCCGATACCGGGTCACAAACTGAGGAAACTCGTTAAGGATTGCGAAGATCGTGGCACTGGCCTGCTGATCGGATGCGACGCAAATGCCCACCACGAGATGTGGGGCAGTACCAACACAAATGAGAGGGGTGAGTTACTTTGAATACCTTCTCTCCACTAACCTACTTATCTGCAATAGGAAACGACCCCACTTTTGTAATTAAGGACAGGGAGGAGGTCATAGACCTAACCCTTATTTCTAACTGCATGCATGACCAACTTATAGGGTGGAGCGTTTCTAAAGAACACTCCTTCTCGGATCACAAATATATTGACACACGATTGTGTGCTCCCAACCCTGAACCAGTAACGTTCTCAAACCCCGTAGAACCAACTGGCAAGCCTTTAAAAATAGACTGGCTAAAGCCCTTCCAGTTCCACCAGAGCAGATTCCTCCATCGGAGGAACACCTCACTCTTCTCACGACAGTCTTCACTGAAGCCTGCAACAGCGCTTATAAATCATCCTGTCCAATCAGCAAGCCGAGAGGTAAATGGAAACCACCCTGGTGGAACCAAGAAATAGACAAGCTGAGGGGGGATTGTAGGAAACTCTTCAACAGAGCAAAAAGACTAAGTTGTGAACAACATTGGTCTGAATATAAACACAGTCTAGCTCAATTAAAAAGCTCATTAGACAGGCAAAAGAGAGGATTGGAGAAAATTCTGTTCGGGAATTGAATCCTCTTCGGAAGCTGCAAGATTACGAAAAGTACTCTCAAAGTCGTCCTCAAATCTGGGGTATCTCAAGAAACAGGACGGCTCGTGGACTTCTTCTAGCGAAGAAACACTGATGCTATTAATAGACACGCATTTTCCAGGAAACACCTTAGGTCCCCAAACCAGCGACCCACAACCATACCACCCGATCAGATCATTGGACAGCATTATGACTGAATCCAACATCAAATGGGCTATAAATAGCTTCGCTCCCTACAAATCTCTAAGGCCCTGATGGGATATTCCCGGCACAGTTGCAGCAGGGGAAGATCTCGCTGTCCCTTGGCTAAAAGCCATCTTCTCGAACATTATGGCGCTAGGCCGAATTCCCGATTCCTGGCTAACGTCCAAAGTAGTTTTATACCCAAGGCCGGCAAAGCCTCTCACACAACACCGAAGGATCTCAGGCCAATAAGCCTGTCCTCCTTCCCTTCTAAAAACCTTGGAAAGATTGATAGGGCTGCACCTGAGAACATCAATCAATCCCTCTCTGCTATCTGAATCTCAGCATGCATACCGTAAAGGCAAATCGACAGAAACAGCACTTCACTCTCATATCCAGTATAGAAAAATCCCTGCAAGACAAGGAGTATACTCTAGCCGCCTTCTTGGACATAGAAGGAGCTTTCAACAACATCGACTCGAAGGGCAATAACCAACGCAATGCTGAGCCTTGGGGTAGATGCTCAGTTGGTGAGATTAGTCACGCAGCTGCTCCTGAGCAGGAAAGTGACCTCTTCACTAGGAGCATCTACTCTGTGCAGGCACGTCAGCAGGGGATACTCCTCAAGGGGGTACTCTCTCCGCTTCTATGTGAATCTTAGCGGTAAACACGCTGCTACGCGACATAGAAGACGGCGGGTGCAAGATTATTGCTTATGCGGATGATGTGGTTGTTATGCTGCGGGAAAATTTCCACAAAGCCTATGTGACATTATGACAGTTAAACTAAGAAAACTGTCAAGATGGGCATCCGAAAGCGGGTTAAACGTAAACCCAAGTAAAACCGACCTTATTCTCTTCTCCAGAAAGACTAAGATCCCAAAGTTATCTGTCCCAAAATTAAATGGTTCCGTTCTAGAGTTTAGCGACAGTGCAAAATACTTGGGGCTTGTACTAGACAAGAAACTGAACTGGAATCTCACTATAGCGGATAGAGTGCGAAAAGCCAACATTGCACTCTTCACTTGTAAAAGGCAGTAGGCCTAAAATGGGGATGTCCCCGTCTGTAGTCAGCTGGCTATACAGCGCCATAGTTAGACCCATCCTCCTGTATGGGGTATCCATTTGGTGGCCAGCGCTATTGTATAGTTCTAAACTCAAGGCGCACAACAAGGTGCAGAGAGTAGCTCAACTATGCATGACAGGAGCTCTTAGAACAACCTCTAGTAAAGCGCTCAACGCTATTACTAGCATATCACCAATTCTGCTAGTGGCAAAGAAACCGCCACCATCACAGCACGACGTCTGAGAGACGCAAACTGCTGGACAGTCCATCAATATGGGCACTCATCCATCCTATCAGTGGGCGCAAGCAAGCAATTAACAGATTATTGCATACCCGTAGAACACACTTCTACAACATTCAATACAGTCTTTCCCTCCAGGGAGGCCTGGGCGGCAAAAATGACTGCATAAATTTCTTCACAGACGGCTCCAAACTCGATAATCGAGTTGGTGGAGGAGTCTTCTGCGAACAACTCGGTATTAAAATACACTTCCGTCTTCCGGACCACTGCAGCGTCTTTCAGGCAGAGATTCTCGCCATAAGCGAGGCTCTTAGTTGCCTACGCCACTCTAGCCTTATAAACGGAGTAATAAACATTTACTCAGACAGTCAGGCAGAAATAAAATCACTTCGCGCGCTATCCTCAAACTCGACGATAGTGAACAACTGCCGCAAATCTCTTCAAGAGATGGCACAGCAGTTCGTTATCTCCCTAGTCTGGGTGCCAGGGCACCAAAATATTGAGGGAAACGAAATAGCTGATGAACTGGCCAGACGCGGCACCACCACAGCTCTCCTTCCAGACAAGGAGGACTTCCGTATGCCCCTAGCCACTTTTAAGCTCAGGACAAGGGAAGTTTTCAGATCCCTTGAACAAGAAATGTGGAACACTACCACACACTGCAACATCAGTCGCCAAACATGGCCTAAAGTTGACGCCAAACGCACAAAAATGCTGTTAAGTCTACACCGCACACAGTGCTCAGCTGTGATTAGAGCAATCACAGGTCACTGGCTAGTAGGAGCCCACGCATCCCGACTAAACGTCCTAAACAACGACTTTTGTAGAAGTTGCCAAAACGAGGTGGAAGTAGAATCAGTAGAGCACTTCTTCTGCTCCTGTGTGGCCCTAGTCAGGCGCAGGAAAAAGTATATGGGAGAACATTTTCTCCATAATCTAGCTGAATTAGCAGCTGCCCCCCCGAAGAAAATAGCAGGTTTCATAAGAGAAACGGGCTGGGACTCTTGCTAACCTTGTGGTAAGAGGGTGATAAAAGATCCGTTGCGGTATCACAACGGGCCAGTGATGGCCTAAGTGGGCTGACCTTGTGTCAGCCGCCGCCCTAACCTAACCTAACCTAACCATAATATGTTCTTGATCAGCATCACCATCCGAGTCGATCTAGCCATGTCCGTCTGCCCGTTGCTAGGCAAACTAGTCTCTTGGTTTGTGAGCTATCTGAATGAAACTTTGCAGATAGTCTTCTCTCTATTGCAGCTAGTATATGTCGGAACAGGCGAAATCGCACCACTATATATTATAGCTGTCTTAGAATAGATTAGCCGATTTTCGTTGTTTTTAAAGATACCGGATTAAAACTACATATATATGATTCCTTATTTGTATACCCTTGCAGAGGGTATTCTAATTTTGACATGATATCAAATTAAATATATGGTCCTTTAAATTAATTATAGCCATACATTTAAAATTTCATTCAAATCGGACCACTATGTCTTATAGCTGCTATAGGAACGAACGGGTCAAATTTGCTGATTTTCGATGCTTTTAAAGATATCGGATTAAAACTTCGTAAATGGCATTTTAAATAAAATATAAAATATATATATTAAAATATCATCCAAATCGGACTACTTTATCTTATAGCTGCCATAGAAACGATCGGTCAAAAGTAGCCGATTTTCGTTGTTTTTAAAGGTATCGGATTTAAACTTGATAAATAGTCTTTTTATACCCGGTACCCATAGGGTACAAGGGTATTATAAGTTAGTGCCAACAGAGAATGTATGTAACAGGCAGATGGAGAAATCTCCGACCCTATAAAGTATATATATTCTTGATCAGCGTCACTAGCCGAGTCGATTTAGCCATGTCCGTCTGTCCGTCTGTCCGTCTGTCCGTCCGTCCGTCCGTGTGAAACAACAGATCTCAGAGACTATAAGAGCTAGAGTTACCAAACTTGGTGACAACATTGGAATCTGTTGCACGCAGATCAAATTTGTTTTAAAATTTGGCCACGCCCACTTCCGCCCCCGGAAATTATAAAAAACGCTATATAACCATATGCGTGATTTTCGGCGTAAAGTAAATAGATAGGTTTAATAAGAAGGCAATCATGGACGTGTTCTGAAAATTTGAGTAAAATCGGATTATAAACATAAAAGTTATTAAACAATAAAGTTTCTGAGAGAGAGAGAGAGAGAGAGAGCGCACTTGCGTGTTGCTCAGCATGTTTCTAGCAACATTTGTCACTTTTGATTGTTGCCCAACATGTTCCTAACAACATTTGTCTCTTTTGAGTGTTGCTCAACATGTTTCTAGCAAAATTTGTCTCTATTTTTCAACATTTCCTTTTTTCCACTAGTTTTTTTTAAATACAGCAATCCATTTAAAATTTCATCCAAATCGGATCACTATGTCTTAAAACTGCCATAGGAACGATCGGTCCAAATTAGCCGCTTTTCGTTGTTTTTAAATATTTCGGATTAAAACTACATATATATTTGTATACCCTTGCAGAGGGTATTATAATTTTGCCATGATATTTGCAACGCAGTAAAGGAGGCATCTCAGACCCCATAAAGTATATATTTTCTTGATCAGCATCACCAGCCGAGTCGATCTAGCCATGTCCGTCTGTCTGTCTGTCCGTCTGTCTGTCCGTCTGTCTGTCGGTTTCTACGCGAACTAGTCTCTCAGTTTTTGAGCTATCGGGCTGAAATTTTCATCATAGTCTTATTTTTTTAGCACTCAGTATATATGTCGGAACGGTCGAAATCGGACCACTATATCCTATAGCTGCCATAGGAATGATGGCGAAATTAATGTACAATAATTTTTAATTTCTCTGTTTTTCAACGAATTTCTATAAATTTCGAGATATAGTCATTTTTTATAGTTCTAGAATTACGGTTTTAGTTTCATTAAGATCGGACAACTATATCATATAGCTGCCATAGAAGGGATCGGTCGATTTATATGAAAATGTAAAATTCTACATGTAAAATGTAAAATTTACAAAAATTTACATAATTTGACATTTTTTTTTACATTACCAAATTGGATCGATTTTCAATGATCCAATTGCTGACTGCAAGGGTATACAAACTTCGGTTTACCGAAGTTAGCTTTTTTTCTCGTTTTTTTTTTTTTTGGCGTGGCGTTCAAGTGGCCATTTAAAACCAAGCCCGGGCTTGTTAGGGTTAGGTGTTAAATAGGCGCGAAAGAAAAGTATAGATAAAAGAATGCGAGGAAATATAAACAACAATCAGGCAGCTCGATTGTTATCTTGCATGTGTACTAGGTGGGTTAAGATTAATGTTTTTAATTTAGGAAGGCTATCTACAGATGAGGTAATTTTATACTAATCATTATAATTTGCACATAATACTCTAAAGGGTTCATGCATTTCATACGATGTTCTGCAGTGGTGCAAAACCAAAGGCAGGTAGGATCTTGTGGTTCTACATGGTACGTGGAAATTCAACTGACCCAATAGATCGCTGCTTTCCACGTCACCACGGATCAGATTATACATAAAGGCAATGCCTAACATCGTTCTACGGTTTGCTAAGGAAGGTAGGTTAATCAGGAGAAGTCTACTAGAATAAGAGGGCAACCTAAAGTTTGCATCCCAGTTTAAGCCACGAAGAGCGAAAAGTAAAAAGTTCTTTTGAACTGACTCATTGCGTTTGCTGTGGACGTCCCACTGGACTCCAAACGCAAGATCCTAAAATAGGACGAACTAACGAAGTATATAAATTCTTCGTGACGTAGGGGTCATCGAATTCCTTCGACCACCGTTTAATAAATCCCAGCACACCCCTGGCTTTATTCACAATGCACGAAATATGATCAATAAACTCCATTTTAGGATCTAGGCGAATACACAAATCGTCAACTAGCGTGATCCTTTCCAAAGAGCAGCAGATCAGCGTATAAGTCGCAAGCATGGGAGAGACACGTGAGAATGTCATCAGCTTGCATTTGGATCCATTTAGGTTTAATAAGTTTGCATTGCACCATGTTTGAAAGTTATTAAGATCGTCTTGTAAACCCGACTGGCAAGCGCGGTCTTTGTATTGCACACAAAGTTTAACGTCGGCAGCGTACATGAGTACTCTGGAGTTAGTCAAGACTTTGGGCAGGTCGTTAATAAATAATGTAAAAAGTAAGGGACCCAGGTGGCTCCCTTGCGGGACACTAGAGGTCACCCGGAGAACGTTCGACAAGTTGTTTTTAAAGAGGACCTTTTGCGTCCTGCCATTCAGATAACTTGAGATCCACCTAAGAAGATCGACAGGAAAACCCATTAAGTCGAGTTTTCTAACAAGAAGGGAATGATTAACGGAGTCAAATGCTTTACTGAAATCAGTATAGATCACATCTGTCTGCAAATTTTGTGGAAAGCCCCTTGTAATGAAAGAAGTGAGCTCCAAAAGATTAGTAGTCGTTGATCTTCGTTTATAAATCCATGTTGGCATGGAGAAATTACTGATCTACACAGGTGCTGCAGGTGCAATCAATTTCAAGAAACAGCAGTTTTTTTACGGTTATAGAATTACGGTTTTAATTGTATTAAGATCGGACAACTATATCATATAGCTTCAATAGAAACGATCGGTCGATTTAATTGAAAATGTAAAATTCTACATGTAAAATGTAAAATTCTACATGTAAAATGTAAGATATTTTTTTAACTGTAACCAAAATTAATAGATTTTCAATAATCCAATTGCAGACTGCAAGGGTATACAAATATCGGTTTTCCGAAGATAGCTCTCTTTCTTGTTCGAGGGTATAAACTTCGGCTTGCCGAAGTTAGCTTCTGTCCTTGTTTTTCTGTGTTTTCTGTTGAATTGGAGATTGTTCTTAAAAAAATAGGTTTATAGGGCTTTCTTTTGTTACTGAGTGGATCGATTTATTATATTCTATACGTATGATTTCGGACAAGGTTGAGTGATTTGGCTGTTACTCGTCGATGCAGTGGTATGCACTGATATTTTGAGTTAGTCTTCTAACATAAACTCGATTGCTGATGAGCGTTTATTGTCTATATTTCTATTTCGGCATACCGAAAGCGAATAACATTTCTCTGAACTCTAAATTCTCGACTCTAAAATATTGCTTTGATTTTCTTTGTAGCCTGTGGAAAAAAATTATTTTAAAAAATTTGTTTTTTATTTTCCCTTACGTTTCTATGAGCTCTTTTATGCACAAGAGTGAGTATTTTGTTTTGCTGCAACTCTGAGGTTACGTCGTCCATTTCGTATTGAGTAGTCCTTACTTTTTATGATTTAAAAAAGTTGGGGTAGATGTTTTGTCTTTTCTCCATTACTTCTTCGGAAGTTATGATTCCGTATATAAATTTAGGGCCAAGTCTGATAGTTAGAATGTCTGTGGTATGTCGCGAATGGGATTTCGAACCTATTGGAATCTGTGTCAGCAATCAGTAAAAATAGTTGGTTTTTGTATACATTGATTGGTGCTTCTACTGAAAATATAAGGTTGTGTGAGGAGTTTTCGTAGCCTGGACTGTATATTACTACTTTTGAATACCCGTAAGGGAAGTGTCTTAAACTTTGGAGCGCCCAAGCGATAGCGAGTTGCGTAGTTCTCTTCAGTTTTTGACAGCGTGTCTATGATCTTGTTCCAATACTCACCTATTGCATATCTTAAAGTAGTCAGCTAGAATTCTTTTCCGAAGTCTGGATAGACAAGGAGTACGTCCCTGGAGACGGGGGTATTTTTAACTCGACTGCTGTTATCGCGACTTTGCCCAACTTAATATTAGTTCAGCTTGACTTGGTTTTTGATACACGGCCTTCTTCGCCTCTCAAGAGAATGGTCAAACGCTGTATATAATAACCTGTCATGCCCAGAAAGGAACAGATTTCTTTTAATGTTTTGCCTTTATTTTTTCTATATTTTCCTAACTCTGTTTTCTGATATCGTATACCTCAAGAAATCTACATCGTTTTTGAAAAAATGTCATTTTTCTTTTTGAACCCTCATGTTTGCGTTTTGTAGGGTCGAAAATACCTTTTCAATGTTTTGGCCGTGCGAGATAGATCGTTTATGCTAAAGACTAAAATGTCATCCACGTACACGTATCAAATTTTTCCTATAACAACATATCATTTAAAGCTCTTTTTTTAAACCGAATGCGAGTCTGGTGAACACATATTTTCCACCATTTACGGCAAATGCAGCTATGTTCGTAGCTACACTTTCCACTTTTAAGATCTAGTACCGAAAAATATTAGTACCAGAGCTGTGCAATTATTTCACCAAATTCGGAAATAGGACTGACCAGATCCCAAATTGGTGGCAGAAATTCAATTTTCTTTTTCAAGATTTCAGCAAAAACCATATTGGATTCCAGTAAAGTATTCCCAGGGGCAATCTAAAAGCATAATTTTACAATTGAAATTGAAGCCCTCGCGATTAAGGCAGCCCTGAAAGTCAGCTGATCATTTGCATTAAACTTTGCCTTTGCTAGCCTTGAAAGTAAAAGCCGATTTCAAATTGGTATAATTCAGTTATTTCTTTGACTATAAAAATAAAAAAGCATGGAAAACAAAGATAGAGGTATTTATAATAAGGGTGTATTCACACAATAATTGTTTAATGTGATTCGTCTTTGCTTATATGTGCTTTTGTAATGTGATATTTCCAGCAATTCTAACCTCAAACTCGTTGTGTTTCGTGGAATAAAAGTATGTTGTATTTGTGTGTATTAGTTAAACTAACAACGCAATGTTGTTGCTTAATGTGTAAATAATGCGACGGTATTAATATTTTTGCCCGTTATTGCCCCTTTTCATTAAAATTGAATTTTTGTAGACAACATTGATTTTAGTTCCGCTGAATTACTTGAGTTTTGGCTCGAAACGGACAACGATAATGAAGATGATTTGGACACATATGAATGCATCGATGCCTATTCCCTCGATTTAGATGTGAAAAATGATTAATTAATTCATTAAATTAAATTAAATCATTAAAAACAAAAAAGTTATGAATTTTAGTACAGGTTTGTATGGGGGCTATACCATCCAGTAATCCTAGTTTGTTGAAATTCACATGGTATGTGCATATTGGTCAAAAACTTAGAGTGTCTGCATTTTAACTTGATAACACAAAAAAAAAGGGAATCTAACAAAAACATTAATTTTAATATGGTGCTTGTATGGGGGCTACCACTCTTAGCGGTCCGATTCGGCTGATTCCGACATATGTGTTTTGTGTGTGGAAAAGAAAACAATTTGCAAAATTTTAGCTCGCTAGCTTACAAATTAGAATTTCTGCCACTAATTTGGGATTCTGGACCACAGTGATATGGCTGAATTGTGATCCGATTGTATTTACCGCTTGTGTAGTTGATTGATTAATTTTAATTTTCTGTTAATTTCCAAGATTTAATGTATCGTTCCTGACGTCTATTATTGCTCCTAAGCTCTTCATTGTATCGTTGCCCTATATATCATGGAAGGTCTTAAGTGTGTCTAATAAAAAAACTTTCATGGGCGTATCTAAGTTTAGGTTTAAGTATGGTATACTGTGTTATTTTAGTGCTGCCTCCAACTGAACTGACGGAAACAATTTTTACCCATAGGGTACAAGAGTATTATAAGTTAGTGCCAACCGAGAATGTATGTAACAGGCAGAAGGAGAAATCTCCGACCCTATAAAGTATATATATTCTTGATCAGCATCACCAGCCGAGTCGATTTAGCCATGTCCGTGTATCTTTTGAGTGTAGCTCAACATGTTTCTAGCTACATTTGTCAACATTCCATCTTCATGCTATTTAGTTTCACCCACAATGCTTTGGCTACCAGGTATCTCAGAGTCGGTAACACGGGGGTATAGCTTTCCCACTTGTTTCCTTTGGTTTTGGTACTAATAGACTTTGTAGTTTTGATTTGAACCAGTATCGATTAAAAATTGTTGGATTTTGCCGTTCCCAGTTGTTACCTTAGAGCAGGGGTCGGCACCCACACACAGTTTTTAGTGCGTATGTGTGCGAAGCTAACAGACCCGAATGATCCCAGTCGGACCTTGAAGAACGGGTTGTAAAAAATACACGGGAAAAGATTTTTAAACAAATTTTTTTAAATAACAATTAGAATAGTTTAACTTTTGCATCAAAACATTTTTTTTTAAGCCCGGAAAACAAAGTTTTGAAAATAGATCTTTGGAAGAATTGAAAACTTTCAATGGGTTCTTAATGGGTTAAGAAGAGTATTGTATCATTAAAACGGAATTTAAATTACCTATCCATTGATACCAAACGTTTTATAAAGTAAGTATAAATAATGCGTAAATTTAACTTTAAATGTTGTCAAAATACATATGCTGACTAGTTTATACTTTTCTTTCGCGCCTATTAACACCTAACCCTAACAAGCACGTGCTTGGTTTTAAAGGGCCACTTGAGTGTACTGACCGTAGTGCATATCAACGTCCATATAATAGTAAAAAAATCGCACCACTATATATTATAGCTACCATAGGAAAGATTAGCCGATTTTCGTTGTTTTTAAAGATACCGGACCCAAATTAAATATCCTTTAATTTAAATTTAGTCATACATTTAAAATTTCATCTAAATTCGACCACTATATCTTATAAATGCCATATGAACACCGCTTTTCGTTGTTTGTGCAAGAGTATATAAACTTTGGCTTGCCGAAGTTAGCTTCCTTTCTTGTTATCTTATAATCTGTATATTTTGAGGAATATTAATTTGGGTTGAGTGTTTCCCTTACTAGACTACCAAGATTTGCATCTAGGACATTTTTTATTTTTTCTTCGACCTCTCTCTCTGTCATGACCGCACGTTTATTTGTGACGAAGGTTTAGCAAGGTTTGCGAGTCTGTCCCTAAATAGGATATATGAGCAAATTAGTGAAAAAGTTGAGGCTAACTTTAATTTTAAATGTTAAGGTTGCGAATATACCATGGTGCCCCAGTGATAGTTCTCAGGATTTTCGATTGTGCTCGCTGAATGATGTCTATGTTGCTGCTGCTCGCGTTCCCCCACAGCTGGGAGCCATATGTCCAGATAGGCTTGAGAGTAGAGTTGTAGAGCAGGACCTTGTAGTCCAGACGCAGTGGCGATCGGGCGTTTAAAATCCAGTGGAGACTGCTGGCTTTTAGTTTTAGATGGAGTATCTTGCATTCGATGTGTTTTTGCTAGGTTTGCGTCTGTCGAGGTGCACGCCGAGATACGTTACTTCGTTGACTTGGGAAATCTTGGTACTATTGAAGGATATTGGAGAACATGTTTGCCTGTTGAGAGTAAAAGTTGTGTTCACATTTTTTCGTTTATTTTAATACGCCAGTCAGATAGCCATTTCTCAGTTATCATGACGTAATTTGATAGTTGAGTTGTTGCTCGGGTTGGGCACCTCGAGCAGCTTAGGATCGCAGTACGTAGGACTATCCGCCGTATAAAGGACAAACAGAGTAGGTCCAAGTGCGCTTCCCTGTGGAACTCCAGCCTCGATAGTGTAGTCGCCAGCTGCTGTTGCGTTGCACCTTACTGCGAGACTCTGTTGTACAGATACGTTGATGATTTATGCTTTAATTTGGAATTTTTTTATTTCGGGATACATTTACAAATACACTTGAATATTATTTACACCTTTTAGAGTATCAGTTGCATAATAAGAACACCTTTCAATGCACTTTAATGTTCAATACACTCTTACTCAACCCTTATAATAAATTTGTAAGGTGAGTTTAAAACTATAAAATGAATTGTTAAAAACCCATTAAGTGGAGCACAGTGGTACAAATGGAAGACTAGGTCAACAATATTACAAAACGTTGGACTGACTACATAAGGGCACCGTAATGCCTTGCCCGTGACTTTCCAAAGGCGCAAATGGGGAGGGAAAATGGCCAAAACACAGCCCGATCGTTTTACGATCAAGCATGGATCCGCTTTTGGGCAGTGTAGAAAGACGACCTATAGACTTGACGAATCACTATTAATTTAAGGCACGAAAAATGTATTCTGCTTACAGTTCCAAAGAACCCACCCCGAATCCGGGGAGCTTATGCCGGCAACTAGCGTAACATGCGCAGGGATTTATGACACTTACGTGTATATATTTTTACACTTACTCTATACATTTAGTTTGTCTCAGAGTACGGATCCTGCAGTTGGAGCCCTAGTGGGATGCATAACCTGATCCGTAGTGATGTGGAGAGCTCTGGCTTAGTGGGTCAGCTGAATTTCCCTGTACCATGTAGAGCTACTAGATTCTATTTACCTTTAGTTTTCCACCATTGTGGAACTTATTTTAGAAAACATGGAAGCAAGCAATCGAGCAGCGCGCTATTAGTTTATATGGTTTAGCACATTTTCTTCGCATCCTGTTACTTATGTATATTTCCTTCTCTTTCGGCTCTTCAAAACCTAGCCCTAACAAGCATGTTCTTGGTATCGTAAGAGCCACTTGAGTGCAAAAATAATAATAATTTTACAACTAAAAATAAATGTTCCGTTAAGATCACAAGCCACAATTTCAGTATGATTCGTAATCCAATATCACTTTATTAATATAATGCTCAGTAAAAAATTTGAGAGATAAAAAAACAATCTGCTATATGTCCGGAACCTTTAGAGCGTAGATCTCCATTATCGCTTAACATATAGTTTAGACAGGTCTTGGCTGGATTCACATATGCAGTAAACTCAGGGAACCGTATGATTTCTGACGGCTAAAAAAAATATTTTCTTAGTTAAGGTACAACAATCATACAAGTTTTATAAAAACTTACTATCGATATCGATTCGTTGGAAACACGACAAAACGTCATATGTTTACCATTTATAAATTCTTGTTCAACACGTTTTGTGAAAAGGTGCTCATGCCAAGGCAATTGATATAAATGTGACAAAAACGTTCGATCATTAAACTCAACCGGTTCAGAAATAAGCAGTTTGTCTGTAAGTATATCGAAAATAAACAATTAGTAAAGTAAAATATGGTGTGACCATAACTAGATTAATCTGTAATATAATAGTTGCTAAAGCGCCAGTCTTATCTATTACTCTTATCTACTACACACACTCGAATTCATGCATCCATATTGGGACACCAAGAGCAACAACAAAAAGGCCGTCCGCCATGTCACGCAGGGCACTATAGAATCCTTGCAAGCAATGAGGAAGCTGCAACAGGAGATAAGCGCCTTACTTTGCGAAAAGAAACGCGAGGGGACGACCTCGCTGGTAGGCCCAGTAGCCCACCCTAACAGGATAGCCAACGGAGCCCACCCGACCGTGACCGAACCCAATCCAGCAGCGAATCCCACCTGGCAGCAAGTATTGCCAAAAAGCAGAAAGCCGCAGAAGAAAGCGGAAAGCTCCGCGATCAACGCGGACCAACCAACCCGTACGGCGGTACCCAGAAAGCACCGCCCAGATGCCATCCTCATCAAATGTAGCGAGGGGTCCTACGCGGACATGCTTAAGATGGTTAGGACGGAGCCCACCCTCCAAGGACTTAAGGAGAAGGTCCAAGGAATCCGAAGGACAGCCAGTGGCGGCCTGCTGCTCAGGATGCAGAACCCCAGAGACCCTTCCACACAGCATCTCCAGGCAGCCATCCGGACGGCCAGCGCCGGCAAGGCCGAAGTGGCGGTTATGCAAGAGACGGTGCAAGTGGAGATCCCAGATGCATCCTATGCACGAGGAAAGGGAAAAAAGGCAGAGAGGCTGAACACACCACCCTGAGCAGGTCATGCCCAGAGTACCAGAAGGCCCTTAAAAGCCTAAATGGTTAAGTTCCTGCAACTTAACCTGAACCATTGTCGAGCAGCACAGGATCTACTCTCACAGACTGTGACCGAGCAGGGAGTAGACATCGCCATCCTAAGCGAGCCCTACAAGGCAAAAGCAGAAGGCGTGTGGCAGCAGAGCAAGGACGGGGGCGCAGCCATCTGGAGCTGTGGGCAACCTCCAGGGCACCTTTCGCAAAGGGCATCGGGAACTGGCTACTCCAGGGCCAAATTCCAAAAGGTTACCCTATATAGTTGCTACATAGCCCCGAGCATACACATAGACGGATTCAGGGACATAATTCAGGAGATAGTCCAGGACGCCAGGGACGAGCCCCTGTCTTAATTGCTGGGGACTTCAACGCGTGGGCTACTAACTGGGGCAGCGAAAAACGACCCAGCGGGGAACAATTCTCCTGGACGCCCTGGCCACTCTGAATGTCTGTCTCCTCAATGAGGGAAACAGGTGCACTTTCAGCAAGGCCGGCCGGGAGTCGATAATCGACCTGACATTTGCAAGCCCGGAGCTCGCAAGGGACTGCGACTGGAAGGTTACGGACTTGCTAACCTACAGCGATCACGCAGCAATCATCACCCAGACGAGGCGCAACCTGACTGTCCCAACCTGCGGCGAAAGAGTCTACAAGGTACAAACCCTCAACAAGGAGCTGCTTCTAAACAGCATGGATAGCACCACGTTAAACGGCGATGCAAACACCTGTGCGGAGGTGGTAGCGGCTAGGATTAGGGAAGCCTGTGACGCAGCTATGGTGAGCGCTAGCAAGGGAGGAACCAGGCGGCGCCCAGTTCCCTGGTGGAACGAGGAGATTGCTAAGGCCAGGAGCGACTGCCTGTCTGCGAGAAGGAGGTGCCAGAGGAATAGAGGACGTCCCACACAGGAGCTGTATGAGGCTCACTACAGAGCCAGTAAGAAGGCCCTCAAGATCGCTATAAAAGCCAGCAAGAGCAAGCACTTTCTTGCCTTATGCGACGCGGCGGACCGAGAACCTTTCGGTTCTGCGTACAGGATGGTCATGGGTAAACTCAACAGACAGCCGACCCCATCTTGCCAGGAACAGCTTGGAGCGATAGTCTCTGCACTCTTCCCAGCACAGCCGCCGTTAACACCCCCAAGTGTGGAAGTCGGAGAACCGGCTCACATTGACGAGGCGGAAGTCCTAAGAGCGCTAGCATGCAGCAAGGAGTCCAAGGCCCCTGGACCGGATGGCATCCCCAATGCGGCACTGCTAGCTATAATAAAAGCCTCCCGAGACTGTTTGTGCAGTTGTACAACAGGTGCCTCAGCGAAGGAACCTTCCCTAGAATATGGAAGATGCAAAGGCTCGTACTCATCCCGAAGCCCGGCAAGCTCAACGACGACCCCTCCTCATATCGACCCCTCCTCATATCGACCCCTCTGCATGCTCAATACACTGGGGAAGATATTCGAGCGCATAATCTGCAACCTGCTGGAGAAAGAGATAGAAGAACGCGGAGCACTTTCGGACCACCAGCATGGATTCCGGAAGAAGCGAAGCACGGTTGACGCTATCCGGGAGGTAACACAGCTGGCCGCAAAAGCCATCGAGGGCGAAAGGTGGCAGGGCGGCGCCAAGAAATACTGCCTTGTCTGCACACTGGACGTCAAAATGCGTTCAACTCAGCGAACTGGAGCCTTGTCCTCCAAGCACTCCAGCGCGGCGGCATCTCCGGCTACCTCATCCACCTAGTAGCCGACTACTTTAAGGACCGCATCCTTCTGTACAGCTCGGAAGCGGGTAAGCAGAAGTACCAGGTGACAGGGGCTTACCACAAGGGTCTGTCCTAGGGCCAATCCTCTGGAATGTCATGTATGACGGGATCCTTAGGCTGCGTCTACCTGATGGATGCTCCGTAGTGGGCTTCGCGGATGACATCGCGCTGGTTACGGTGGAGAAGCACTTGATCGACGTCTCCGGCAAATGCAGCCAGGCGATCGACACCCTGATGAAGTGGCTCGCAGAAAACGGACTAGCGCTGGCAGAGCACAAAACAGAGGCAGTGCTCATAAGCAGCAGAAAGGCGGTAGAGAGGTTGCACTTTAGGGTCGGCTCCACCAGCATCGAATCCAGCCTGGTGGTTAAATACTTAGGCGTCTTGATCGACCACAGGTTGACGTACAAGTGCCACCTGGAGTATGCAGCTGCCAAGGCATCCAAGGCAACCGCAGCTATCTCAAGGATGATGGCCAACACGCGTGGCCCCAAACAACACAGCAGACGGCTCATTGCCACAGTGGTGACCTCGACCATCCTGTATGCAGCGCCCGTATGGGCAGAGGCCATGACGTCCCCAACCTACAGCCGGCAATGTAAGTCTGTGTACAGACGCTGCGCATTGCGCATATCAAGCTGCTTCTGCACTGTCTCGGAAGAAGCAGCGCTAGTTGTTTCGGGAGCAATCCCGATCGACCTACTGCAGCAGAGCGCAGGACAGGAACCTCGGGCAGCAGAGTTCAGCGAAGCAGCACTGTCGCTCGGTGGCAGGAAAGATGGGACAACGCGAGCACAGGACGATGGACTCACAGGCTCATCCCCAGGCTGACTCCTGGATACAGAGACGCCACGGGCAGGTGGACTTCTACACCGCGCAGCTCATCACAGGCCACGGATGTTTCAAGGCATACCTGTGGAAGTTTAAGCACGAGGATGATCCGCACTGCGACTTCTGCGGTAGTGCCTACACTGAGGACGCGGAACACGCCTTCTTTGCCTGCCCCTATTCAGTAGGGAACGAGCCTCGGTGGAAGCAGCCTCGAACTGCCCACTAACGCCTGATACAATCATCGCTTACATGCTGGAGAGCCAAGCCAATTGGAACGCGGTTGCCGATATGGCAGCCTCAATTATGAGAGAGCTGAGACGCAGGGAGCAGTCCCGACGCGCTGACCCAAGCTGAGCGGCAACTTGACCGCCTGCCACCACCGCGAAGTATAGCCTTGCGGCAGTCCCGCGGGTGTGGACACTTTCCTTTCCCCTCCCTCTACTACTGTAAGCCCCTCTATAGTCTTTTGCTTTTCTCCATGTACATACCCATACTACTTCTCCAACAATAATAAAAAAAAAAAAAAAATAAAAAATGCATCCATATTGACAGATAAGATGCCAGACGAGTAAAATGAGCAGTTTTCATGTTTATTAAACAGTAATTTACTGTATTTAATATAGGACGAATTCGTGCAGTTAAAACATGAATTGGTATGGCGCAATTAGCTAAACTGTGTCTAAAAATCAGCTGAATATACTAATTTTCTGGTCGGGCATCTTATCTGTCAATATGAATGCATGCATTCAAGTGAGTGTATACATGATACAATTATTATATTTATTATATAAAGGTATGATACAATTATAGAAGGTAGTCGGATAATAAGGCCCTCGTTCAGAAAAATAAGGCCATAGTTCGGCTGTCAAAGTTCATGTGGGAGAAACGAATGTATACGACAATAGAAAATGTGTATTAACCCTTATATGATGTTTGGGGTTAAAACTGGCCTATTATAATAATAAGTTGTAGCTTTTTCTTTAAATTTTTAATTTTTAATTTGCGAGCTTGATTCGGCGTAGCTTAATTTTGGAATTGCTGGTTCTGGCTCTGCTTTTCTTTCCGGAACAGCATCATTGTTTAGTCGCCTTCTCTTGTAAATCGTCCCCTTATTGGTTGTCGACTTCCACTGTGAAGCACTAAAATGCGTGTCGCAAATTCTCGAGTTCTCACTAAGGCTGCACTCAAAAAGTTGCTCCCACAACGTTCTCCTTACCAAACATTTCGGTGCATTGATAAATGCCTGATGCGCCTTGGACGTGTTTTCGACAAAAATGGCAAAACAAAATTTTTTTTGTTTCATATAACGGTTAATAGCATATAATATAATTTATACACACACAGCCTTTCATGTCAACGAGCAAACACGAAGTGTTCAATAAGGCCCTACACCCGAACGCTAAACACACGACGAGACTACCTTCTATAATTATATCATGGTTTCATCGAGAAAGCTGCCCTCAATTGAATATGATATTTTGACAGTCGTTCGACAAACGTTGTCGGAAAAGGTTGTGCTCAATTTTTTGTCTTTTTCTTAAAAAAAAAAAAAAAAAAAAAAGTTTAAAAAAAGATATAAACAGAATTGGTTTGCGTTCTTGCCCTTCGACATCTTAACGTCGCCGAGTGGACCTTTCGTTTCATATTTGTTAAAAATTATTACGAATAATAATTTAAATTTAAGCCTTTTCTTTAAATAACTAATTTTATTTATGACCAAAAATAGTTTCTCGGCTATCAGAGAAAACAAATCCAAACGTAGATTTCGTTTCTATGAGAGCGGATCGAGAGAGCTGTCAATTTATCGTCCTTGTCTAAGCTGATGCGAAGCTAACAGACCCAAATTACATATATTAACAGACTCGAATGATACTAACAGACCCGAACGATTTGCTTCTCTGCTGCTGCGAGAACCGAGCAATTGTGTACAGGCAGCTTCTCTGATGATATTGTTGATGATTCATCAACAATTTTATCAATATTTCATCGATGATTCATCAACATTTCATCGATGAATCACCGATGAAATGTTGATGAAATTGTTGATGAATCATCGATGAAATGTTGATGTATTTGTCGCTGATGACAGCCTAGGACATGCCCATGTAAATTTCATTAACAGTTTGTATATTCAACAATTTTTACCCATAGGGTACAAGAGTATTATAAGTTAGTGCCAACCGAGAATGTATGTAACAGGCAGAAGGAGAAATCTCCGACCCTATAAAGTATATATATTCTTGATCAGCATCACCAGCCGAGTCGATTTAGCCATGTCCGTGTATCTTTTGAGTGTAGCTCAACATGTTTCTAGCTACATTTGTCAACATTCCATCTTCATGCTATTTAGTTTCACCCACAATGCTTTGGCTACCAGGTATCTCAGAGTCGGTAACACGGGGGTATAGCTTTCCCACTTGTTTCCTTTGGTTTTGGTACTTTGTGGTTTTGATTTGAACCAGTATCGATTAAAAATTGTTGGATTTTGCCGTTCCCAGTTGTTACCTTAGAGCAGGGGTCGGCACCCACACACAGTTTTTTAGTGCGTATGTGTGCGAAGCTAACAGACCCGAATGATCCCAGTCGGACCTTGAAGAACGGGTTGTAAAAAATACACGGGAAAAGATTTTTGAACAAATTTTTTTTAAATAACAATTAGAATAGTTTAACTTTTGCATCAAAACATTTTTTTAAGCCCGGAAAACAAAGTTTTGAAAATAGATCTTTGGAAGAATTGAAAACTTTCAATGGGTTCTTAATGGGTTAAGAAGAGTATTGTATCATTAAAACGGAATTTAAATTACCTATCCATTGATACCAAACGTTTTATAAAGTAAGTATAAATAATGCGTAAATTTAACTTTAAATGTTGTCAAAATACATATGCTGACTAGTTTATACTTTTCTTTCGCGCCTATTAACACCTAACCCTAACAAGCACGTGCTTGGTTTTAAAGGGCCACTTGAGTGTACTGACCGTAGTGCATATCAACGTCCATATAATAGTAAAAAAAAATCGCACCACTATATATTATAGCTACCATAGGAAAGATTAGCCGATTTTCGTTGTTTTTAAAGATACCGGACCCAAATTAAATATCCTTTAATTTAAATTTAGTCATACATTTAAAATTTCATCTAAATTCGACCACTATATCTTATAAATGCCATATGAACACCGCTTTTCGTTGTTTGTGCAAGAGTATATAAACTTTGGCTTGCCGAAGTTAGCTTCCTTCTTGTTATCTTATAATCTGTATATTTTGAGGAATATTAATTTGGGTTGAGTGTTTCCCTTACTAGACTACCAAGATTTGCATCTAGGACATTTTTATTTTTCTTCGACCTCTCTCTCTGTCATGACCGCACGTTTATTTGTGACGAAGGTTTAGCAAGGTTTGCGAGTCTGTCCCCTAAATAGGATATATGAGCAAATTAGTGAAAAAGTTGAGGCTAACTTTAATTTTAAATTTTAAGGTTGCGAATATACCATGGTGCCCCAGTGATAGTTCTCAGGATTTTCGATTGTGCTCGCTGAATGATGTCTATGTTGCTGCTGCTCGCGTTCCCCCACAGCTGGGAGCCATATGTCCAGATAGGCTTGAGAGTAGAGTTGTAGAGCAGGACCTTGTAGTCCAGACGCAGTGGCGATCGGGCGTTTAAAATCCAGTGGAGACTGCTGGCTTTTAGTTTTAGATGGAGTATCTTGCATTCGATGTGTTTTTGCTAGGTTTGCGTCTGTCGAGGTGCACGCCGAGATACGTTACTTCGTTGACTTGGGAAATCTTGGTACTATTGAAGGATATTGGAGAACATGTTTGCCTGTTGAGAGTAAAAGTTGTGTTCACATTTTTTCGTTTATTTTAATACGCCAGTCAGATAGCCATTTCTCAGTTATCATGACGTAATTTGATAGTTGAGTTGTTGCTCGGGTTGGGCACCTCGAGCAGCTTAGGATCGCAGTACGTAGGACTATCCGCCGTATAAAGGACAAACAGAGTAGGTCCAAGTGCGCTTCCCTGTGGAACTCCAGCCTCGATAGTGTAGTCGCCAGCTGCTGTTGCGTTGCACCTTACTGCGAGACTCTGTTGTACAGATACGTTGATGATTTATGCTTTAATTTGGAATTTTTTTATTTCGGGATACATTTACAAATACACTTGAATATTATTTACACCTTTTAGAGTATCAGTTGCATAATAAGAACACCTTTCAATGCACTTTAATGTTCAATACACTCTTACTCAACCCTTATAATAAATTTGTAAGGTGAGTTTAAAACTATAAAATGAATTGTTAAAAACCCATTAAGTGGAGCACAGTGGTACAAATGGAAGACTAGGTCAACAATATTACAAAACGTTGGACTGACTACATAAGGGCACCGTATTGCCTTGCCCGTGACTTTCCAAAGGCGCAAATGGGGAGGGAAAATGGCCAAAACACAGCCCGATCGTTTTACGATCAAGCATGGATCCGCTTTTGGGCAGTGTAGAAAGACGACCTATAGACTTGACGAATCACTATTAATTTAAGGCACGAAAAATGTATTCTGCTTACAGTTCCAAAGAACCCACCCCGAATCCGGGGAGCTTATGCCGGCAACTAGCGTAACATGCGCAGGGATTTATGACACTTACGTGTATATATTTTTACACTTACTCTATACATTTAGTTTGTCTCAGAGTACGGATCCTGCAGTTGGAGCCCTAGTGGGATGCATAACCTGATCCGTAGTGATGTGGAGAGCTCTGGCTTAGTGGGTCAGCTGAATTTCCCTGTACCATGTAGAGCTACTAGATTCTATTTACCTTTAGTTTTCCACCATTGTGGAACTTATTTTAGAAAACATGGAAGCAAGCAATCGAGCAGCGCGCTATTAGTTTATATGGTTTAGCACATTTTCTTCGCATCCTGTTACTTATGTATATTTCCTTCTCTTTCGGCTCTTCAAAACCTAGCCCTAACAAGCATGTTCTTGGTATCGTAAGAGCCACTTGAGTGCAAAAATAATAATAATTTTACAACTAAAAATAAATGTTCCGTTAAGATCACAAGCCACAATTTCAGTATGATTCGTAATCCAATATCACTTTATTAATATAATGCTCAGTAAAAAATTTGAGAGATAAAAACAATCTGCTATATGTCCGGAACCTTTAGAGCGTAGATCTCCATTATCGCTTAACATATAGTTTAGACAGGTCTTGGCTGGATTCACATATGCAGTAAACTCAGGGAACCGTATGATTTCTGACGGCTAAAAAAAAAATGTTTTCTTAGTTAAGGTACAACAATCATACAAGTTTTATAAAAACTTACTATCGATATCGATTCGTTGGAAACACGACAAAACGTCATATGTTTACCATTTATAAATTCTTGTTCAACACGTTTTGTGAAAAGGTGCTCATGCCAAGGCAATTGATATAAATGTGACAAAAACGTTCGATCATGAAACTCAACCGGTTCAGAAATAAGCAGTTTGTCTGTAAGTATATCGAAAATAAACAATTAGTAAAGTAAAATATGGTGTGACCATAACTAGATTAATCTGTAATATAATAGTTGCTAAAGCGCCAGTCTTATCTATTAATAGTAATTACTCTTATCTACTACACACACTCGAATTCATGCATCCATATTGACAGATAAGATGCCAGACGAGTAAAATGAGCAGTTTTCATGTTTATTAAACAGTAATTTACTGTATTTAATATAGGACGAATTCGTGCAGTTAAAACATGAATTGGTATGGCGCAATTAGCTAAACTGTGTCTAAAAATCAGCTGAATATACTAATTTTCTGGTCGGGCATCTTATCTGTCAATATGAATGCATGCATTCAAGTGAGTGTATACATGATACAATTATTATATTTATTATATAAAGGTATGATACAATTATAGAAGGTAGTCGGATAATAAGGCCCTCGTTCAGAAAAATAAGGCCATAGTTCGGCTGTCAAAGTTCATGTGGGAGAAACGAATGTATACGACAATAGAAAATGTGTATTAACCCTTATATGATGTTTGGGGTTAAAACTGGCCTATTATAATAATAAGTTGTAGCTTTTCTTTAAATTTTAATTTTTAATTTGCGAGCTTGATTCGGCGTAGCTTAATTTTGGAATTGCTGGTTCCGGCTCTGCTTTTCTTTCCGGAACAGCATCATTGTTTAGTCGCCTTCTCTTGTAAATCGTCCCTTATTGGTTGTCGACTTCCACTGTGAAGCACTAAAATGCGTGTCGCAAATTCTCGAGTTCTCACTAAGGCTGCACTCAAAAGTTGCTCCCACAACGTTCTCCTTACCAAACATTTCGGTGCATTGATAAATGCCTGATGCGCCTTGGACGTGTTTTCGACAAAATGGCAAAACAAAATTTTTTGTTTCATATAACGGTTAATAGCATATAATATAATTTATACACACAGCCTTTCATGTCAACGAGCAAACACGAAGTGTTCAATAAGGCCCTACACCCGAACGCTAAACACACGACGAGACTACATTCTATAATTATATCATGGTTTCATCGAGAAAGCTGCCCTCAATTGAATATGATATTTTGACAGTCGTTCGACAAACGTTGTCGGAAAAGGTTGTGCTCAATTTTTGTCTTTTCTTAAAAAAAAAAAAAAAAGTTTAAAAAAGATATAAACAGAATTGGTTTGCGTTCTTGCCCTTCGACATCTTAACGTCGCCGAGTGGACCTTTCGTTTTATATTTGTTAAAAATTATTACGAATAATAATTTAAATTTAAGCCTTTTCTTTAAATAACTAATTTTATTTATGACCAAAAATAGTTTCTCGCCTATCAGAGAAAACAAATCCAAACGTAGATTTCGTTTCTATGAGAGCGGATCGAGAGAGCTGTCAATTTATCGTCCTTGTCTAAGCTGATGCGAAGCTAACAGACCCAAATTACATATATTAACAGACTCGAATGATGCTAACAGACCCGAACGATTTGCTTCTCTGCTGCTGCGAGAACCGAGCAATTGTGTACAGGCTACTCGGTAGCTTCTCTGCCGCAGCGGAACCAGAACATACCCTGCAGTACCTGTCATCAACGTTTCATCAACGTTTCATCAAAAAAACTTCGTTTTTGTTGATGAATCATCGATGACACCCCATACAAACTGTTAATGAAATTTACATGGGCATGTCCTAGGCTGTCATCAGTGACAAATTCATCAACATTTCATCGATGATTCATCAACAATTTTATCAATATTTCATCGATGATTCATCAACATTTCATCGATGAATCACCGATGAAATGTTGACGATGAATCACCGATGAAATGTTGATGAAATTGTTGATGAAATTGTTGATGAATCAAAAACGAAGTTTTTTTTATGAAACGTTGATGAAACTTTGATGACAGGTACTGCAGGGTAGCTTCTCTGCCGCAGCGGCACCTGAACATATACATATATACGAAGTTGTTTTTACATAGCTCCGAAGTTTGCTACGTCAGCCTAACAGAATCCCGAACAAACACGAAGCGCTGATACTATACATGTACCGACAGCGCTGCCTGACAATTTTTCCTATGCACAGTGTATACGACGCTGCCGACCCCTGATATACATATATACGAAGCCGTTTTTACATAGCCCAGAAGCTTGCTACGACAGCCTAACAGAATCCTAAACAAACACGAAGCGCTTATACTATACATGTGCTGACAGCGCTGCCTGAAAATGTTTCCTATACACTGTGTATACAAAGCTGCCGACCCCTGGTATAAACCCAGTATATAATTATTTGAATAATTTAGTTGTTCCCTATACGTCTAACCGACTAACTATCGCCGAGCGACTGAAACTATCTCCGATATATTTAGACGTATAGAGAACGACCCAAAAAGATTCGCCTACTGAATTTGCAAACAGATGATTATAACGGTTCTCTGATTTTGTAAACAATTGTGGAAAATGCCTTTTAAAACCAAGTAAGCAGAGTGGTTTAAGCTGGTGTGAAGGGATGCCTTTTTGAGTCGTTTTATTAGGTACGTTGGTTATATTGAGTAGTTTTATGTAATGACAGTAGAACCTAAGCCTCTTTGTCCTCCTAACGCTCTGTCATCGTAGCAGTTGCTGTCCATCAACCGCCCGTTACATTCGGCCCGTACGTTACACTGGTTACAGCTAAGAAACATACATATCTGATCTGCTTTATTTGCATATAATTGTTGAATGCAAAGGTTATTTAGGAATGAATTTAGTCTATTACATACATTTTAAGTTAATTGGCGTATTTTAGATGGATCAACACGTAAAGAGGAAGATCATTTTATTTGTATGATTTGCTGAACCCTTGTCCTAAAATATATATTGTTTTACCTTTTTTAATTATGACTAATTCTCTTCCTCCATATAGACAATGTTGTATTTTGTGATTTAGTGTTGCGGTTGTAATCTTATTAAAAAAGAAAGCTTCATTATCTTTTCAGTCAGTTAGACGATATATTTAGCTGCCTCCGAGTCGCTAACTGACTGAAAATATTGAAAAGTTCAATTTGTTGTCCATTCCATTTTTTCATTCGATAAATTCAGTCACTTAGGGCCGGTTCCTACCCTGCCTGTTAAACTGCCTGACAACTACCTGTCTGAAAAAATTAGTCACCAGATAAAAACATTATGATTTCCTGCCCTTCAAAAATTTATCCGACTGTGAAAGAATAACATAGCACTGTTAACTGTTAATTTGTTTCTTGACAAACAAAAAATTAGGTTACACTTGCTTTTTTTATAATTTCGATTTTTAGTTTATTGTTCATTGTTATTGTTTATTGTTCTTGTTTACACCTTACCATAAAATATATTGTTCTTAAAATTCCTGTCTAAATATTTTTTTTAGAACTTTGTTGAAAAAATAATAGGACCACTACATTTTTTAAAGAAAGAAAGCACTTATTTATTCGATTTGATTATGAGTAAATTGTTTTTATCCTAATAAATAGTAAAAAACATTATAATAGGAGTTGGGACGCAGTGCACTGCGGACAAGCTTGTTATTAACAGAAAAAGTTATATTCGAATAAAAATCAAAGAGAAAAGTTGGTCAATTGGTAAAATAAATTAATAAAATAATAGAAAAAGTCATAAAATGGAAGGTTTCGACTGAAAAACGTGTCAAAAACGATTCCTGACCCTTTTCATGTCAATATGGTGATTCCTGGGAAGGGTTCTACTGAGCTTAAAAGTAGCCTAAAACAAATGCATTAGAGCAAATAGTTCACACACATCTCAGGCAACATAACCCAAAAGTTTGCACACACAAAAAAAAAACCCACCTTTAAATTTGAGACATATTGCTAGACACATTAGCCTAGGAACATGAAAATTCAACGTACCAAAAATTAAGGATTTTTTTTTCTCAGACAAGAGCAAAGAAATTTCGATCGGATGTCAGACATCTTAAAAGCACAAAAAGCCAACCTCTCTATGCCACAATACTGATATTAGCCTACTTTTTCTACTAAGGATTAGGTACAAAGTTATTCCAGATCAGCAAGTGTACGCGAATATTTTGAGGCTAATAATGCTTTTTGCCGGGGAATAAAAGCCATTGATTCTGATAGATCTGAACCGGTACATTACTAGTCCGAAACTGAAAAGTTTTCATCACCCACCAATTTTGAGAAAATCGCGGTCAAAGTATCATGCACTGCTTGAATCGGCCCTTTTGAAGGCTTAATAACTCCCAAAACTTTCGTTGCCCAGAGCGGGTAAAAAGAGCTTTGACCATTCTAATTCAATAGTAAACAAGAATATCCAATGGGAGACCTCTCGTTCTTTAGTTATAATGCATTTTACAAACTTAAATTTGTCAAAAATTTTTGCTATGTTGTAGCCCTGATATTTCGAACATTTTTGTTAGAGACTGCTTTGGATTCGGAACTTGATGTTTCTTCAAACTTTCCAAGATTAATTGTTATTGAGTTGAATACATTAAGAATAAATTAAACTTTGTATGTAAATATGATAATCATAAATGTCCAGGGAATGTGTTGTCGGCCCATAAAACGTTTGTTTTGTATGCCTAAATTATAATCCCAAACCAATCTTTCCAACCAAAGCCAAGACTCTCACCAGATTTGTTAAGTTTCAGGGCTGGAAAAAAACATGGAAAAAAGAAAATATTGACTAAAGAAGACATGTTGCTAGAACCATGTTGAGCAACAATCAAAATAGGCAAATGTTGTTAGAACATGTTGGGCAACTCTCAAAAGCGACAAATGTGGCTGGGAACAATGCTGAGCAACACCCAACAAAGACAAATGTTGCTAGGAACATGTTGAGCAACACGCACGTGCGCTCGCTCTCTCTCTCTCTCTCTCTGTCTCTCTATCTTTATACCGGGTATAAAAATTAACCAGAGCTAAGACTAAGATTAAGATTAATATATATATGTAATAGAGACCTGCGTGAATACATTCATTTCTAAGTATACAGTACTGTACAGTAGTCTGGTGTTCTCAAAAATACTGTACTCATTCTATACTGTACAGTATATTCAATATGTCAAAAAAAAAAGTGTGAGTGACAGTAAAAGTTGTATATTTCGGGTATGAATATCAATCCTATTCCGGACGTCAGAAGGTATGCAGTAAATAAAACAAAATATACAACTGTACACATGAGTGCTACAAATATTCAAGTCGATGTACATAAATAATAGTCATAAATTGTGTATTTTAGCTTAAATAAAACCAGAAATCGTTGTTGGGTAATACCCAAGACATAATCGGTACCATAAATATGCTTACTGACTTCAAGAAGTACGCTGCTTATGTTAAGGCCAAAATAGCACCCAATAAACTAAAGCATTTTTCGATTACCATGGCGTGGTGCATAAGGAGTACTTCATATATGGTCAAACGGTCAATAAACAATATTATCTTGAAGTTATGCGCCGTTTAAGAGAGGCAATAGGAAGAAAACGTCCTACATTGTGGAAAACCAATTCATGCCTTTTGCATCACGACAATGCCCATGCTCACTCATTTTTGCTTGTGAGAGATTTTTTGACCAAAAACAACACCATAATCAGGTCTCAGCCCCCATATTAACCGGATTTGGCCCCATGTGACATTTTCTTGTTCCCAAAACTAAAAAGACCTATGAAAGCACGGAGATTTGCAACGATTGATGAGATACAGACTGCATCGCTGGAAGAGCTCAAGGCTATACCGATAAGTGCTTATGAGAAGTGCTTTGAGGATTAGAAAAACCGTTGGCATAAGTGTATTGCATCTGAGGGAGGTTAATTTAAGGGGACAACATAGATATTGATAATAAATAAATATTTTGTCTTAAAAATACAAAGTCACCTTATTTTATAAACATATGTATACTTATAGGGTCTGCCTTTTACATACATTCTCGGATGGCACTACCATATGGGTACCGGGTATAAAAATTAAAATTTAAAAAATTGGGAAAATGCGAAATTTCCTGATTTCAAGTAGGTCGATCAAAATATCCTTTCTCAGCGTGCATCTTTAACCAGGAACACAGCATTAAAAAAAAATTAAGTCTATAGGTCCAACCTTAGATGCAGAGCGATATATCCTAAAAAAATAGGGTTACACATTTATGAGTACAGATAACCAACTCGATCGTTCCTATGGCAGCTTTTTAATCATCCGATCTGAAGTGTTTTGACTTATATACTACCTGCAATAGATATAAGACTATCTTATTTACTAACTAATTTAATTCAGAAAACTCGAAACTGAGAGACTAGTTTGCGTAGAAACAGACAGATGGGCAGACGGAAAAGGCTAAATTGACTAGACTGTTGATCCTCATTAGGAATATATGTACTTTATAAGGTCTGAAATGACTCCTTCAGTATCTCAAACTTGGGACTTAATTTAACATACCATCCAGGGGAATAAAAATATGCTGACAGGAAGTAGAAGAACAATACCACTTTTTTTTACCAGGATACTAAGCAATAGAATATAAAAGTTAAAAAAATTTCTCAATTTAATACGAATATATGTATGATTTGAGTACTCAGTCAAAAAAAAAATGTTTGAATGTTTGATAAACTAAGATAGGAGAAACTTACTTAATAAGGACTCGTCATTAAATATATCTTCGTCCTTCGTCATATTTCCATCTTTTTTTTTTAATTCTGTGAAAATTGTATTTTTTATAAAGTCATTGCCATTATAAAGAAATAAGTTTTCAACATCCGTCATATTCATTGAATAAAATTGGTAAACGCCAAACATTTCAAAAAATTCGCGTACTGGCGTCATGCTGTAACATCCGGATAACTCAATTTTTGGGTAATAGGTAATGAATGTTAGGCACATTTCTTGTTTTGTTGAATATCCCCCAAATGTGGGTCGTTTTCTTTGTTTGGTTTCGTAAGCGCAGTCTGTAATAAGATAATCTCCAGGTAATACAAGGATTTCATTAGCAAGCTGATGAACGTGCTGATGGCTGTAATCATAATTGTCATCTTCAATGATCCGTTTTAACTCTTTACCAGACCGAATATGTCTTAGGCTCATTTTGCGTCCGGCTTGATGCGAATGAAACGATCCAGAAATAATTTTAATTCCTTTCTCCGGAAACATCTAAGTTTTATAAAATTATATAAATAAATTATGATTTTTGATATCAAATTATAGTTACATACCACACTTGAACAAGAGGGACCACAAATTCCGACATTTCGATAGATATTTTGGCCAGGTGGAATTAACTGGGTGTCTGATATAGAAACCCCACTTACTATGATGCCTGCGTCGAAAGTTCGCAAATTTTGTGTGTAATGTATACGAAAACCAGAGTGATCTACAACTAGATAATCGAAGTGCTTTTAATGATTATTTATTAAATTTGTCTAAGCGACTTACTTAGTTTTCGATAAGAATTATCGTAGTGAATTTCAAGCATATAATATTTTACTCCTGATTCGCCCCCCATCGGAATACCGGCATGAGAAGGTAAAAATTGTCCTTTAGATCCTGGCGACCAAACTGCAACTGGTGTGGAACAAGAATCCCAATCTCGTGGGGTCAGCAGATTACTGTTGCATACTGTGCCAGAACTTCTAACCCACAAATTCCACGATGATGAATCGGATTGAGGATAGGATTTTGACTGGCACTCGAAAAGAGTCATTTGATGAACAATATTTGAATTGAAGTGACTGTTGGTAAATGGAAACTGGTTATCCTAAAGACATTTTTTTTGTATATATTTTTGGTTACCCTGTACGAGATAGCAGTGCCTCATAACCAATAATATGTTGTTTATTAGTTAAATCGGGAAGGCGGACTATTTTACACCAATATAGAGTTTCCATTGTTGGTTCGACAGTTACATTATTCACAGTTATATCCCATTTGCTTATCTCTGACTTTTCAATTATCCTTGCATATGGATCGCTACTTTTTTGAGTAAACATTGGAGAAAGTAAATGCAGTGATTTAACGCCTCTATTTTTTCCATGCCCAGTTAAGCTTTCATAATTAGGATCCTTATCCCCAAAAGACCAAAGTATTTTTAAGGTATCAGTCTGCCGAATAACAAAAAATTATACTTATTAATATATATGTATAACATGATTTAAATAGCTTGAACTAACCGAAAATGGAATATCATATGGGTCACAAGTATCAATTTTACGCTTAAACTTTACATTTGTATGTGTAGCATTCTGATAACCATCTAGGACATAATAGTTTTGTGTATCATCTAGTAGTGGGGCTCCGTTCAACGAATGCTGCGCGCCATGGCAATCCTGGAACATTTAAAAAAATTTGATTTTTAAATTAAGAAATAAGAAGGATCTAAAAAAAACAAACGAAGATATTAAAGCCAAATAATTATAATACGTATTGTAATCTTATCACAATGTATTTCTTAAATCAAATAAAACAAAAAAAAGAGTTGGTTCCCCCGCGACCACCAAATATTGATTTTGAGAACGGCTTCTGCAGTTGTTTGTATTGGCCAGGCTTTTACGAAAAAAGATTTTTTTTTGTTCTTAACCACGACCGTAAAATAATGTACTTGTTTCAGGTGATGACTTATTTGTCATAGTCGGCGACCAGTTCCAGTTTCGATATATTCTACATTATCTGCTTGACTTAGTGCCTACTATTAAACGATCTAGCCTTGGATGAAGTTGTTTCGTGGGAGACTTCGTAAAGAGAACTAAATATGCGGTGCGAAATTGTTACTGCGACTAAACGTGAAATGATACTTCACTTGCAAAATCTGCCTCAGAATAATCTACTGGTCGCATTGCTTAAAACCTCATTGATTACAATGAATTCTACTGACCTAAAAAACAATATAATAGCCTTGTTCCACTGCTACATTCAGCTCCATTCTCGAGAATGGTCCATTATTTTACATGGGTTTTAAATGGTCCGTTCGAAATCGACAGACCATCCGTTCCGAAAAATATCGATTATCGACGATATTTTGTGAGTGCCTTCTCCAAACACAGCTATTTTAAAACTTGCAAGGTAAGCACAATTTCTTATTGTTTTTTAAAGTATTTATTTGTTTTGCATAAAGATGAGTGGAAAGAAGCGCAAACGCTCCATTACTTGGGCGCCTCATAATGCGCTCGTATTGGATATGTGGATGGAAAACATAATTCCAATGCGGTCGCCACAGAAGAACAACCATATATACCAAAAGATGGCCGAGAAGCTGGTTGAAGCCGGCCTAGAAGAAGTGGAGTGGAAGGACGTCAAGACGAAAAACGACAACCTGACCAGGAAGTACAAGAATGAAGTCAAAGAGCAGGGTACCACAGGAGGAGCACCTTCAACGTGGATATATTTTCAACAAGTCCATCGGATCCTTCCATGAACATTCCAAAGTTTGTCAACGAAAGAAAATATAATATATCTCTTTTAATAATAAAGAAAACATGAAGTTAAATTAATAAATGTTTTGATTTTATAAACAACGCCTGCTCAGCTGTTCGTCCCATTCACATGTCGCCGGAGAATGTAGATTGAGCTGTGGAACAACCGACGGTCCATTTTCGAAATAACGGAGCAGTGGGACAAGGCTATAAGACAATACAAACAAGAAAGAAAGCTAACTTCGGTAAACCGAAGTTTGTATACCCTTGCAGTCTGCAATTGGATTATTAAAAATCTTTCCATTTTGGTAATGTTAAAAAATATCAAATAATGTAAATTTGGTAAATTTTACATTTTACTTGTAAAATTTTACATTTTACACTATACCGACTATACCTCGAAATTTATAGATATTCGTTAAAAAACAGAGAAGTTCAATTTTTTTTTACATAATTTTCGACATTATTCCTATGGCAGTTATAGGATATAGTGGTCCGATTTACGTTCCGACATATATACTGCGTGCTAGAGAAAGAAGACTATGCTGAAAGTTTCAGCCCGATAGCTCGATAACAGATAGAATAGTTCGCGTAGAAACCGACAGACAGACAGACGGACATGGCTAGATCGACTCGGCTGGTGATGCTGATAAAAAATATATATACTTTATGGAGTCGGTGATGCCCCCTTCACTGCGTTGCAAATATCATGGAAATATTATAATACCCTCTGCAAGGGTATAAAAACCAGCTGAAATCCACGCAAGACAATTTAATGCTCCGACTACACAGACCTGCATAGTTCAGTTACAAGAACAGTCGAATGTGATTATTATAAACTGGAGATGTAGGTTATTAGCATTTAATAGAATACCCTTATACGGCTACGATATAGGGCACAAGTTTTCATTAATTAGCTACTTCATTAGAACCTTGTAAGAGACAACTATATGTCTTTTTTTGGTTCGGATTTTTTTCGTAATGCGACTACGGTCACACTGACTTAAAAGGTAAACAATAACGATGGCCATAATTCGCAGTGGAGAATTTATTCATTTCTGGAATCCTCATGCAAATACACCAGCAGAAATTAATACGAAAACTATTTTTACAGTTTTTCTTGTACATAGATTTAGTTAATTCATAACAATTGCAAAATTTAACGCGGAAAAACCATGCCGCGGAAAACTTATTTATTTTGTTAATTTATCTTGCTATTGGGCAGAATAGTTGCTGAAAATTATGCCAAGTCTTTAGCAAAAACCAATATATTCTGTGAGACCGTTTTGTCTAATGAGACATTAATATACTTTTTACATGTCCGTCAAATTAGCGTCGGTGAGTTAGCGTCGAAACGGAACTGTGGGAAATGGAACACGGAGGGAGTTTTTATTTTTGAATTATTTCGTAAATAAAACATTAAATCGAACAAAATAAAGTTCCTACATGATAAGAAATGAATTTACTAATGTTTTATTTTGGGTTTGGGCAGATTTGTTCATTAATCTGGTCTGATTTGAGAAAAACTTGAATTTCTCAAAACTGACGGAATCAGCACATTAAGCTTTAAGTCAAAATTCATAAATAATTTTCCTATCGCTGGGGATACCGTGCATGTTGGTACAACCTCTGTGAGAGTTGGAAAAAATGTTTAAAAGTTAGCGTCGAAAATTTATCATGGGCAGCCACCGCGTGGCATAGTACGTAATTGGAACCAGTGTTCATTAATCTGGTCTGATTTGAGAAAAACTTGAATTTCTCAAAACTGACGGAATCAGCACATTAAGCTTTAAGTCAAAATTCATAAATAATTTTCCCTATCGCTGGGGATACCGTGCATGTTGGTACAACCTCTGTGAGTTGGAAAAATGTTTAAAAGTTAGCGTCGAAAATTTATTATGGGCAGCCACCGCGTGGCATAGTACGTAATTGGAACCAGTGTTCATTAATCTGGTCTGATTTGAGAAAAACTTGAATTTCTCAAAACTGACGGAATCAGCACATTAAGCTTTAAGTCAAAATTCATAAATAATTTTCCCTATCGCTGGGGATACCGTGCATGTTGGTACAACCTCTGTGAGAGTTGGAAAAATGTTTAAAAGTTAGCGTCGAAAATTTATCATGGGCAGCCACCGCATAGTACGTAATTGGAACCAGTGTTCATTAATCTGGTCTGATTTGAAAAACTTGAATTTCTCAAAACTGACGGAATCAGCACATTAAGCTTTAATTCGAAATTCATAAATAATTTTCCTATCGCTGGGGATACCGTGCATGTTGGTACAACCTCTGTGAGAGTTGAAAACAATTTCTAAAGTTAGCGTCGAAATTTATCATTGGCAGCCACCGCGTGGCATAGTGGAACCAGTGCTAGCCAACTGGTTCGTTCCAGCTCCGCTGTTCGCGCCTTCCTTAACAGCAGTTTCCAACCCCACTGTAATGCAATTTTCTCAAAACTGACGGGCGTTGCTGATTAAATTTTCACCAAATATTCTTTATTCGATCCCAATACGCCAATATACCGTGCATATTGGTACAAGCTCTGAGAGTTGAGATATATGGTTTTGTAATTTTGCTGCCTGTTTTGTATGGGGATTCCTATAGGTTGCCCCACTGTTGGGTAGTTTTCTAAAAACTGACGGAAGGAGGCCAATGAAATTTTGTGGGTAAGTAATTGAATAAAGCTCCACAATCTGGTATACCGTGCATAACGGTACAACCTCTGTGAGGGGAGCAATTTGAGAAAAGGTGGGGACTCGATTTTTCCAATGGAAATTTTAGGTGCCTGCGGTTGTCAAATCTGCCCAAACCCAAAATAAAACATTAGTAAATTATTTCTTATCATGTAGGAACTTTATTTTGTTCGATTTAATGTTTTATTTACGAAATAATTCAAAAATAAAAACTCCCTCCGTGTTCCTTTTCCCACCGTTCCGTTTCGACGCTAACTCACCGACGCTAATTTGACGGACATACTTTTTACATACAATTTAATGAATTACAGACGGTATATTCTATAGAACTCATTTTTTTGTCTGGTATTTTTTTCGATAGGCCAATAAGTTTGTCAATTAATAAGCAATTAATGCATTAATCTCTCATTGAAAGTGCCGTATAGTCGTCTTGCTCGCACTTAGGCAAAACCCTATGGTTGCTGTCAAGCCTCTAATTAATGCGCCAATTAATGAAGTTTTTAATGCAGTGTCATCATGCTATTAAGGGACGTACCCCTGGACGTTTTATCTCCAAACATTTGTTTTACTTTTAAGAATAGTTTAAGACTTTGACCACATCTTAACTCAAATAAGTTCAGGAGTTATAGCGATTTGAAGTGAGCGCTCTTGCACTAGCATACCCCTGAAATTTTTGTATACCCGGTACCCATAGGGTACAAGGGTATTATAAGTTAGTGTCAACAGAAAATGTATGTAACAGGCAGAAGGAGAAATTTCCGACCCTATAAAGTATATACATACATATATTCTTGATCAGCGTCAGCCGAATCAATTTAACCATGCCCGTCTGTTCGTCCGTCCGTGTGGGTAAATAGATCTTAGAGAGTATAAGGGCTAGAGCCACCAAATTTGTTGACAGCATTTAAATCAGTTGTACGCATGAGAGACCTGCATGAATACATTCATTTCTAAGTATACAGTACTGTACAGTAGTCTGGTGTTCTTAAAAATACTGTACTCATTCAATACTGTACAGTATATTTAATATGTCAAAAAAAAGCCTGTACAGCTTTCGTACTCAATTGGACAAAAATTAGCAGAGATACCCACTAGTCGCTTAGTAAAGACACTGCTTATGTGGCTAATAAATCACGGTTCTATATAAATTTGTATGCACGCTATGGTTAGCACTGAAGCCAAATTAACAGTTTTTGCATCCAATCAAAAAATTGGTAGATCATTGTAAGAATACGAAATTAAAATTTAAAAGCGATTGGTTTATTTTATCGTTGAGTTATAATGGCAGCAGTTTTGTCGTTTCGAGAACAACCCGTTTAAAGTTTCCTAATGCCGTATCCCTCCTGCGAGCGGTCGCTCTTTAAAACGCTGCCATTCAAAAACTATTCAATAAATGACATTGCCGCTTTCACAGAATGTTGTTAAAAGTATAAACTATTAAAAAAAAGATTTGAAAATGTAGCTCCTTAATATATTTAATACTTTAGTAAGCCTCTCTCCGCTTTTTCTTTAAAAAGACCATATTGACTTTTTAATGGCCTATTCCTGGTGCTCCCTAGGTCCTGATTAGATATACGTGATAAAATTTATTATTTGGGTGCTAATTCGGGCGACGATTTATTTTAGGTATCGATATATTGTATTTACTATACTTATTTATTATACTTAACGGAGGAGAATTTTCCGAGTCTGCCATTTCGATACCACAGTCAGTCCCGATCGCGCCAAGAGCCAAATTCAAAGTGACGACCATTTCAAATACCTGTGCTCATCTTCTCCTGTTCTTTCTCCCTCTCTTGGGCAACCGGGCCCTACTTGACGGCTACGCCGCTCTTTGAGTGAGCTGGCAATGCCGTCGGCCTACGAGAACAGTAGGAGAGATCTCACTCTCTCAAAAGATAAGGAATACGTAGAGTCCATGTCTTACCAGAAACTAATGTCGCAGCTGCGTATACTCAGCGACAACCAAAAGTGATCGCCAAATAACTTTAACGTTCATCAAATTCAAACTCTTCTGAGAACTGCGACACCGCCTTCCTGACTTGCACAAGTTCTCGTGTATGCGTGATTATAACCCAATAAGCTTAACAACAAAGCACTATTCAATTCACTTATTTATGACATAAACTTCCAATCTAAATTATTATTCAATCTAATTTATATAACAGCGTTTCTTGTTATATCTCAACAACACTCATTTTCACAATTTCTCTTTATTTCCAATAGGACACCAACTCGTCCTCCTGACTCCCGCCAAGCATCCACACAGGATCATGGTGCAGCCTAACACGTACAACTCACATTATTTTTCTAGAAAGGAATTAACTTGGGCAAGCCGAGGTATATACAGTGGGGAGCAAAAGTGTTCAACATTTTCGTGTTCGATCGCTCATAAAACCTAAACAAATGAAGCAAGTGAAAGGAACTTTTTTGCCTCGAAAAATAATATAAATAGCAATGTAATAGTAAGGGCCGGTTTCTACCCTCCCTGTTAAATTTTTTAGGTCAGATAAAGTTCCGGCTTAGAAAATTTTATTTCCTATCGTATAGATGTGAGAGCTAACTTCGCCGAGACCCAGACTCCCTGTAAAATATTTTCCGGCCCGGAAACAAAATTATTTCCGATAACCGATAACAATAAAAAGAGACGGACATTCTACCTATCTTTTCGGCGTTGGCTGAAACAAAAATAGAGGTTGCCACTCCTCCATCAGTGCCGATACATTTCTATGTTTTTCTTCTTAAGATGATCTTCCACGGCCGTTGTACTCCTGAGTGAGCAGTAAGCTTTAGAGCAAAACTTTCCAGGATTCGACTTAAAGGTGATTTCCGCGATTTTTGTTTCCCGACATTTTTCCAAGTTGTATATTTTTTTTCACCCAAGTGACAGTTCAGTGCTTTACAGCAATAATCAGGCAGGGCAGGAAATCATATTGCTTTTATCTGGTGACAAATTTTTCCGGACTGGTAGTTGTCAGGCAGTTTAAGAGGGGGGGGTAGGAACCAGCCCTAAGCACAATTGTTACGACCAGCACACTACCCAACGCTCCACAGAGGCAAATCAGACAACAACATGAAGATCTCGATTCGACGTTTGTTTACCATAGGGTCGGTCAAGGAAGTACCCAAGTGGTAGGTTGTTTGGTATTCGTTTACCATAGGATTATAAGTAGTTCGGCGTTCGTTTACAATAGGGTCTCTCAAGAAGGTATATTATGTGGTTAGACGTTAGTTTACCATAAGGTCAGTCAAGGAAGTATCCATGTGGTAGGTGGTTCAGCGTTCGTTTACCATAGGGTTAAAGGTGGTTCGGCGTTCGTTTACCATAGGGTCAGTCAAGGAAGTACCTACACGAACTAGTTCGGTAGGTAGTTCAGGCAAAGCCAATCGACACCTCCAGTACTGGCCATGATTGATCCCAGAGTCCATATCGCAGGCGGCTACTACTAATAATATGGACTCAGAATATTCTGTTTCTGGTTGTCAACCCAGCACAACTCCGGTGCCACAATCTAACGTACAACCATTACGCCCTGCAAATGTCTTAAACCCGCCCACCGCAAAGCCTACCTTGAGCATAAAGCGGCAGAAACCAAACAAAATTTTGGAATTGCTCCTCCTAAAACAATCTTTATCTCGAGATTAAGTCCGCACGAGACCCCTAACGATTTAAAAACGCACTTGAGAAACAGTTTAAATTCTTCTGTCACCGATTTCGTTGTCACTAAGTTCAACTTCAAGCAGATGAGAAATGTTTCATCCTCTAAAATCTCCCTTCAGGATAATCTTTTTGATAGGGCTTTTGATCCTTCTATTTGGCCTGAGCATTTGTTACTCTTCACCTAAAAATGGAAATAGATTTACCGCCTTTACCATATGAAAATGTTCGCAGCTTTTTAAGGAATCTTAATAGGTTGTATACAAATAGAGTTTCTTTTGATAAAAACGTACCTGTTTTTACGAAAACCTGGTTAAACTATCAGAGTCTGATTATGAAATTGTCTGATCCCTGCAGTTTCCAGAGACAGTGTCGAACAGCAGTTCCTTCAGATGTTTTTATCTCGCTAGCTAGCACTGTATCCCCGCTCCCGATCTTCGTCTAGAAGTCCCGGCTGCCTCGCTCTTTCCTTTTCTCGCTCTTTTGCAAGTCTCCACTTTGCATTAGAGTAATCTAATTTAAGTTACATAGACTAGGACTGTATTCAAATTATACCAATAAACACCTTCCGCCGCTTATCGCATAAGCCCCCCAAAAGTTGATGTGTTTATTATCTTGTGCAACTCCGTTTAAAAGCCGCCCTCTCCGAACATTTGGTCCTTCGAGCCGGTTTTAACTACGGCAGTAGATACATAAGTTCTAATTATTACATTATTACTGCCGGTCATACAGAAAGGTTTTGTGAAGTCCAATTTATCCGACACTATGGCAGATAATAATTAATCAAATCCCTTTTTTTGTGTACACTGCCAGACTTCCTTTCTGTGCAAGTTACATTTACAACAATTACTATTTACATTTCCATCGCCGTTCAAAACTCTAAAAGTGTGTGTTAAATATATGCCGTAAGACAGATTGAACAATTCCAAATTCAATTTGTTTTGCTAAATTGTTCTTTTTTGTTTCACTGTATTTCACCGCTTGCATTTTTTTACACATATACACTACTGGCCAACATAATAAGTCATGGGCATCTGCTACTTTGTTTAGTTATTTCTCGATTCTTTTTGAATGTATGCCTGCCAATCATTTATGTTTTGTGAAGTTACAGTATTTCGAAGTATTTAAAAAATATATATAATTAATTCCGCGTTTTTTTAATGCTATGCTTAAATTTGCGAAGAATGGACGTTTTCCGCCAGGCAAAAATAATAGCCACACCGGTGTTATTTTAAAATTTGTTCAGTATTAAATTTACAATTAGGCTCATTGTTTATTTTTTTTTTTAATAACTACTAACTTTTTAACAATATACAAGTGACAAAAAAAAAAACGTTAGAAGAACCAAATCAAAATTGAACTGTAGAATACGACCAATTTGCTTTATATCTTCAAAAAGGGAAGGGAAGGTCTTCGGAAAATGGCGAAAATCCTCCAAAGCTTGATAAATTTTGTTCGAATACCTTACAATAAAAAGGGCTTACTTAAAATCGTGAACGGAAGAAAAAATATTCAGAAACGTCGAAAAATTGAATTGTCAGTAAATAAAATATTTAACCTTTCATGTCTTTCAAGGTCTTTTCCAATCAAATTTTCTTTGAAACCTGATCTAAAAACGTTCGTCCTACATTTTAAAATGTAGACTTACCAGTAAAAATACCATAAAAAGTTTTTTTCTTTGAGACAATAAAATTTCAGATGTTGCAAAAACTTGCCGAACATATTTTGGGATTTGCCCTTCTAACTTGATATCAACTTGGGTGGGCACCTAAAAAATAAAGTAAAAAATTAACCTGCAAACTTTTTCACGAATAATTGACGGATAACAGTGGTCGACAAGAAAAATGCCGGCGAATAAAAGCCATTGATTCTGATAGATCTGAACCGGTACATTACTAGTCTGAAACTGAAAAGTTTCCATCACCCACAAATTTTGAGAAAATCGCGGTCAAAGTATGATGCACTGCTTGAATCGGCACTTTTCAAGGCTTAATAACTCCCAAACCTTACGTTGCCCAGAGCGGGTATTAAGCTTAAAAAGAGCTTTGGCCTTTCTACTTCAATATTAAAAAATGTCGATTTTTGTCGACCTGTGTAATTAACAGCAAATTATGGTGTAATCAAAAGCGAGATGTCAATAGTCGAGAAACAATATTCGGAAGCGCTTTTTTAAAGGCCGGTACGCAGACGAACGGAAAAATACTAGGAAGTCGCAGGGAGAGACTTTTGGTATATTGAGAGTTGGGTGACGAAAAGAATATAAAATGTAATAAAACAGGTTGGTCTTTGCTATTGGGCTCTCACTCTCTCTTACCGTTTCTTCACACACAAAATTTTAAAAATATAGATCCCGCCAAGAACAATAATTTACACAAAATCTGAATCCAGGAGTTTAGAAGAGATAAAGTCTAAAGTTGTAATAATTAAATTGGTAGAGGCAAATTCAATTATAAGGTAAAACATTGGCATAAATAAAGATCTGGAGGGAAATATCTGTTTCGATGTCATATGTGGTTATGATTTTGTAGAGCACGTTGAGATGTCACGTTTGGTGGTTAAGATAAAGGCGTCAGTGGCGACGGCCATCTCCCGACTGCGCCCTTGCCTTCGTTGTCGATCGCGGCCAAAATGCTGGGCTCATAGTAGAGGAAAAAGCGGCGGTTTGTAAAGTGTTGGTCGAAGGAGTTTGATGATCCCTATACCACCAAACTCCTTTATATCTCACTTGTTCGTCCAATTCTGGAATATGTCTCGTGCGTATGGTCTCAATACGCAAAATATCAGGACCTTGTCGAATCGGTACAGAAACAGTTCCTTTTGTTTGCGTTGCGGGGCTTAAACTGGGAACCTGTCATCGTACGTTGACAGACTGCGCCTTTTGGACCTGCCCTCACTTAAGGAGGAACATACATTTTATTTTAATGGTCAAAATTGAGGCATTTTTCTTGATTTTTTTCATAGAAAAAATAAAGTTATCATCTTGGAAGTTATCATCAACTTTATTTTTGAGAATGTTACATAAATTTTTTGAACAAATTTTACAAAATGTCGGCCTCGTGGTTTGAGTTTCCCGGTTATGGACACGATAGAGCTAAATCGTGTCAGAAACAAAAAACTAAAACTATTTGTGTTCACTAATAGAAAAAATGAAAAAAATTAATTCAGTTAAAAAAAATTCACTCTCCACCCCCTAAAAAAAAGAAACAAAGAATTTTTTTTGAAAAAAGACTCAGGTTTAAATCGAAGAGCAAAGAGCAATCATTCTGATTCACTCCGATATGTTGCATAGTTTTGTTTGAATCGTGTGAATAAGTAAACAACGCAAAAATGAAAAGTGGAAGAAAGACAGGAAGCCAGCCTTAGTTGCGCCCTTACGAGCTCGATTTGAGGCACTAAGAGTTCGAATTCGAGTTCAAAATTCTTACAGCATATTCCCCAAATGATAAACTATTCTATTTTGGTCAAAAAATTTCGGCCTACATGTATGTCCCACCTTAAGGATCGCCGGACCTGCCACGGAGTGGTGTTCGTTCATAAATTAGTCACTGGTCACGTCGACTCGACTTATCTACTTGGCCGAATACGGTTTGCCGTACCTTTAAGGCCGACCGGCAAGTTTCGGCCTATTGTTTTGGATTTCTGTGGAACAAATTTCGAGCTGCACGATCATTTTCGTGTTTTATGTTCAATGATTTGTATTTTTTGTTGTATGTTGAAATGTCCATTGATTTTAACGTTAAGAAGATTTTTACACACCTATCCCACCTAGGCCACCTAATGTGAGTCGGAGCATATCATTAAAAAATACTCCTAATTGGTCGAAGGTAATTAAATAATTACTTTATTATGCTAGCAGATACTTGCTATCGAGTAAAGAATATTTTCGTAAAACGCGGCACTAGAGGTGGAGAAACATCGATGTTTGCTGATGTCGATGTTTTTGTCAATGTTTTCGATGTTTCATCAATGAAAAAAAAAGATCGAAATTTTTCGATGTTTTCATAAAAACATCAATGTTTTCAAGAAAAAATAAATAAATTTGTTAAAAAATAAATTAAAAATTTTTTCTCTTATTGATTGATGCGACAAAAACATCGATGTTTCCCCACAAAACATCGATGTTCCCAAACATTTTAAAAACATCGATGCATCGATGTTTTTATCAATGTTTCAATGTTTTTAGGGTTGCAAACTGTTTTACCGTCTGAGTACTAGGCTTAAGGAGGAGAATTATAATGTTTACATACATGTACATATGTATATACATAGATAAAGTGAGTAAAACTTTAAACTAAATCTAAACTTTTTAAGTTCTAATCGACACCTGACCTGAAGCAGAGTGTTTGAATCCATATTTCGTCGAGTTGAACTCAAAAATAAAGTTAAAGATCATGAAATTGTTCAGTAGGCTGTGTTTTCTTTTTTTCTGCCGGGAATGCCAATTCGTGTTGCTCAACATGTCCCTAGCAACATTCGTCTTTGTTGGGTGTTGCTCAACATGTCCCTGGCAACATTTGTCTTATTTGGGTGTTGCTAAACATGTTTCTAGCAATATTTGTCTTTATTTGTCAACATTTTCTTTTTTCTATGTCCATATGCTATTTAATTTCAACGACAACGCTTTAAGGTACCGGGTATCTTACAGTCGGTCACACTCGACTGTAGCTTTCCTACTTGTTTTTAGAGGTGTAAAACTACCGGTGGCACTATCGATAGTATCGATGGTTTGGATTCAGCTTGCACTATCGGTACTTGAAAAACAAATCAAGAGTATCTTCCCCACATTTTTTCCTCGTCTTGTGATCTCAAAGCAACGTGGTATAAGCAATTGGAATTTATTGGAGTTTATTAAATAACCAAGTTTAAACCAAACCAAGTCTAACTAGAAATAAATGACAAGATACCAAAACTGAATAATTTGTCTGACTAGTTTTATTACTTTTTAAATTATTACTATCTTAAATCTTTAATCTTAGAATTTTTATAAAATTAATAAGGAATACACTCAACTTTTTTGAGTATTTTATTAGATGAACACCCTTTTTATACCCTTGCAGAGGGTATTATAATTTTGCCATGATATTTGCAACGCAGTGAAGGAGGCATCTCAGACCCCATAAAGTATATATATTCTTGATCAACATCACCAGCCGAGTCGATCTAGCCATGTCCGTCTGTCTGTCTGTCTGTCCGTCTGTCTGTCGGTTTCTACGCGAACTAGTCTCTCAGTTATTGAGCTATCGGGCTGAAATTTTCAGCATTATTTCTTTAGCACGCAGTATATATGTCGAAACGGCTGAAATCGGACCACTATATCCTATAGCTGCCATAGGAATGATAGCGAAATTAATGTAAAAAAAATTTTAACTTCTCTGTTTTTCAACGAATTTCTATTAATTTCAAGATATAGTCGTTTTTTATAGTTCTAGAATTACGGTTTTAATTTCATTAAGATCGGACAACTATATCATATAGCTGCCATAGAAGGAATCGGTCAATTTATATGAAAATGTAAAATTCTACATGTAAAATGTAAAATTTACAAAATTTACATAATTTGATATTTTTTCAACATTACCAAAATGGATCGATTTTCAATGATCCAATTGCTGACTGCAAGGGTATACAAACTTCGGTTTACCGAAGTTAGCTTTCTTTCTTTAGTATCGATAGTTTGCGAAAAAAACTTGAAACTACCGATAGTGCGAATACCGGTAGTTTGACATCTCTACTTGTTTTTATATAGGTTTTGAACAGGATCTAGTGGTGGGAAAAAGTTGAGTTCATGTTACGTTAATGTTGAGTTAGCTTCTCGATTTTCGGGCTATCGCACAACTATCGCCACTAGCGTCTGCTAAATCAAAAACAAAAAAAACTTTAAGCTATCAATCCAATAGATTGTTAAAGTAAAATAAAAACAAATTTGTCTGAGCTGTTAATTATGTGCGATAAGAGGTTTTTTTAACCATGGTGTCCTAGAGGCTCTCTTCGAGCTGTTGTAAGACTATCAGGCAGGCTTCAGGGGAGTCAGGTAAGCCTCGATCTCTGAAGTCAGCAATCAAGGAAGAGGATTCTTAAGCGGAGGAAACATCGAGTGGAAGTGGTGGAACTAGTGGAAGTGGAGAAGATGAAAGAGGACTCTGCCACCTTCCAGTATATAATTAAATTTTTACAAAACCGCAAAAAAATAAAAAAGCCATTTTTTAAAAAGTTTTAGCCACTTACAAAAAAAAAATAAAAATTTTAATTTCTATTCATAATAATTATTTAATTTTTGATTTTTTTAAACCTAAAGAGTATAAGGTTTTCGTTTTGCTAAGGAGCTCAAAGAAGCTGGGTCGCCCAGCACCTGAAAGGTGCCCATTTTTGCCCATCGTTTGACATGTTTGCCCACCAATTAATTTTTTTTGCCTACGTCTAGTTTCGAAATTATGAAACTTCGAAAACTATAAAGTTTACTTCTTGATTTTTTTTTTGTTTTATTTTACTAGAGTCGTTGTCCCACGTATGCCCACCCTTAAAAATAGAAAATATCTTTAAAATAAAAAAAAAACGTTTGTCCGTACAAATAATTCCCAATTCAAAATTAAATCGCCATTCTCGACTTAATAAATTATTTGTCATATATTAAATCGGGACGCAGGGAACACCACGGGGAGGCCATTATAGATAAATGGGGTCTTTTAAAGCAAGCACTTCGGTTTGACTTGTATTTATTTGAGCGCACCAATACACTTTTCACACCAAAAAATTGATTAACTAAGTTTTCTGTGCGTCGACTTAAGTACCCATTATGAGAATCGAGGAGAAGAGCGATTTTCAAATTCGAACAAGTGTTTCAGGTCAAAAATTGAGCAATCCCCCTTTTTGGTTGCGAAAAGTTACTGTTACGCCAAAACCCAAATATAATGGTCATAAAATTACTAATAATAAAATTATTAATAATAAAATTATTATATATTATAGTAAATAATAACAAAATAATAAAATGGTAAATGGTAGAATAGAAATGGTAAATGGTGGTAAAAAAATATATTTGGTGATCAAACATTATCATATGGTGGGCAAAAATGGTCACCTTTTAAATTTTGAAAAAAGTCATCTTTTAGATTTCGAAAAATTTCGAATTCTTATATTTCTTAAACCAGACGTGCTAAAAAATATAATTGGTAATCATGGTCAAATGTTGGACAAAAATGATCAGCTTTTAAATTTTAAAACTTAAAATTTTCTCAATACATTTTTGGAAAATTTTCTAAATTTTTATATATTTGAATGCTTTCAACATTTTCTAAACTAAAACTTGTTTCAAAATTCCAAAAAACTTGTTTCAAAAAAACAAAAAAAAAGTCTTTTTTTGATATTTTGATATTAGACGTGGGCAAAAAAAAATAAAAGGGTAAATTTCTGTTAGGCGGGCCCCTTCTAGAAATTGAAAAAAAAAACCATAGATAGGGGGTTTTTCAACATTCATTTGGGTATAAAAATTAGGTTGGGGACGCTCTTAGTTTAATTGCAATTTTTGAAGTTTTCATTCAAAATTCGCTTGGAAACCGTTGCAAACACGCACACTGACAAATTATGAATACACAGAATCCAAGCGCCTGTCTGTGTGATCGTCGCGGTACAGTGGTCTGGGAAGCTTAAAATTTTTGTTAAATTGTGCTTAGCGTAAACACTATATATGTCGACCCTATGCACACTTCGAATACATTTATGCGTGAAATATAAATAAAACAAAAAATTTGACAACGTAAAATACGTAGTAATTAACTACTTTTTAATTCAATTTTTGTTATTTTATTTTGTTATTAGTGAAGAATACTTAATGTAGCGCCGTATGCAAACAATTTTTTTGAGAAAAAAAATCGCCCGCATGCTTCTTTTTTAAAAAAAAATGTTTGTCTGCCCGCCTAACAGAATTTTACCAATAATTGGTGGGCAAACATGGGCAAACGATGGGAGAAAATAAGCACCTTTCGGTTTCAAAAAAAAAAATTTCGCGACCCAGCTTCTTTGTGCTTTGCTAAGGAATAGTTGGACTAACTGTACGTACCCTTTTAATTAAAATTTTTAATCAATAGGTACCACTTATAAACTTAAATAATGCGGTGATTACAAAAAAAGGTTTTTATATTCATAACGCTGTCTGAAAATTTTTTGAACAAAATGGAACTTCGCTAAATTAACATAACACTTTTTTAATAAATAATAATAAATATAAATAATGTAAGTTCAACTTACCAATGCGTTTGTTTGCCCTGTGCTGTCATCGACCCACAGAAGGACCATGTCTGATTTAGACATTCGACCATCCTTAGAAAATCCTAGACCAACATACCCTCGAGTATTGACGGTGACTTCAAAATGAACATCTTTATCGCTTGCGTTTACCCACCACTGGAGCCAGTACAATCCATTATTGTCCATAATTTCATGGCGTATCCAATTTTTATGATGTATTAAATCACTACCATCAACTTTGGAATCCTTATAAACATCACCTTCAAGATAACACGATCCCAAACTCAACTGTACAAAAAGTACAATAAATAATGTCTTGATCTTCATTTAAAATATGTTTAATTTATGTTTGATGTGTATACTTCTATCAAAAAACCTTTGTTTTTGCACTAAATACATAGTCGTAAGGACATTGTTAATTTTAGATTTTTGTTTCTCAAAACGGTTAAGTTAGTCCACAAGCATATATTTTAATTTTGGTCGGTTGATGTGCTAATGTTTTCGTATAAATAAAAAACTTATCATTATACTTGCTATGCTAGCAATATTTGGCGGACGTTTTCAGTATAATTCTTTAAAAAGAGATTTAGAATGACCGCGCTGCATTATTATTCTTAAAGCGTCAAGATACCACCGATCAGTTGTGTTAAGATTTGGAATATTGAATCATCCACACTGAATAAGATCCAGTTTCCATTGTCATGCATCTATGAGGGTTGAAGAAATTCGTTGCGCCCAAAACGAACGCAGGGCTGAAAAGTTGCGTCCACCGTATTTTTCACAATTTCTCAGCACAATTTACGCAGGGTGCTCAACAACAAAACAGCAAGTGGATTGGACAGCCCTTGCTAACTAATTATAATCCACTTCGTGGATATTTATATGGAGATTGCATAGGATGGGTCAGTACTATGGGCTAGTACTATTATCGACGAAAACAATTCCGAGAGCGGGGAACTTCAAATAAAAAAATTGCGGCCCGTTGCATTATTAATAGGACCAATCAAATGCGATTGAATTAATTTCTCTTTATATAGTTTGTTTATAAAGTTTGTTTAAAAAGAACAGCTAGAAATACAAGTCGGTGTGACCAATTTTGACAATATTCCTGATTCTTAATGGTGACACTTCTTCCCGAAAAAAAAAATCACAATTTCGTTAACGGAATTCCGTAAGCGATTTTCGTTCATGTTAATACTAGGCTTAAGACAAGATGAAATTTGTAATACATATTGCCAGTCCACGTAGTGACGATGAGCACCGAGACTGTGTTATATATATATGTTCAATTTTGTTACATAAGGAAATCGCTCTTAAAGCTCAGGACTCTGACACTCGAAGAGTGTTCTTAAGCATTGAGTCAAAACAAAAGGTCAATTGTCACCTTCTCGCTCTCTCGCACGGCTTAGGGACACTTTTCGCGTGTAAGAGTAATAAGTTTAATGTAAGAATGTGTATGAAGGGCTTTTTTGTAAGGGTTCAGACAGAGTGCGCGCTGGACGCGACTGAACATAACGATTTGTATGGATTCGCGCGAAACCGTTCAAAGTGCTTGGGAAGAAGATTGTATGAAATTCCAGTTCCTTACCACTCAATGTTTTCACGTTGCAGGAGTACCAGTACCTCAATCGTTTTATTCTCTTACCACAATTTTTTCGCCATAATTGGATAGGCTACCTAACCTAACCAAATTGCATATAGAATTTTAGCAGTGTTTTTAGTACTTTAAAGGTGCTTTACATGTTGTTCTGCGATTTGATTTAAAAAAAAAAATAATGTTTGAAAAAAAAAATTTATAAAATTCAATGTTGTGTCTTTATGCTCGACACATTTTTTAATTTTATTTTTATCGATTACACTTAAAAAATACAGACAAATGGAAAAACAATTGCTGCAGGCAATTCGACATTTTATGCAAAACGCAGACATATTCTGTGTAAATCCTAGTACTCAGTGTGACGAAAAGTGTTGCTAAGCAGTGAGAGATAGACCTCTCGATCGCTCTCACTGCGAAGAAACACTTTCGTCAAGAGTCGAGAAACACTTTTCGGCAGTGCTGTTTTAAAAGCTGGTACGCAGACAAGCGAAAAAATTGGTAATTCGAGAGCGGGGTGACGAAAAGAATAAAATCTGCAATAATACAGGTCGTTCTCCACTATTGGCTATCACTCTCTCTTATAGCCTCTTCCTAACCATTCCATCCGTGTGAAACAGTTGGGATTTTTGACAAATGTGAAAAGCTATCTCTCAGCTGTGGCTCATCGAAACATAAACAAAGACTGTTCATTTGGATTCTGCGAGACAAATGTATAATTTATCGATTATTTTAGCTGTTTTACAACAGCTTTAATTTATTTATTCCATTCATCTACTTATCTTAAAAATTAGCCTATTTAATTTAATTTAACTTATTTTATTTGATTCCTTTCATAAGTTCATCCTGCCACTGACGGTTCCCGTATTATCGACTGTAAAATGAAAAACAAAGATTAATAATAAATATAAACAGCCTAATTGTGTATACCAGTTGCTTCGACGCCTTCCATATTTAAATAGTTCCGTCTTTATTTATTACGTTTCGTAGTGAATGTTTAAATTTTTACTGTCAAGAGGAAGAAATCAGAGTTGCAACGAAAAACCACCGCGTAACTATCGCATAAAAAAGTCCGTCAAATTTGGATGGAGAACAAACTGAGAAAATTTCGAAACCGCAAAACCTTATGGACCATCCGTTCAACGGATGGTGGATGGATCTCTGTGGAAGAGGCTTATACAGTTTCTCCACACAAAAATATTTACAAAATATAGATACCGCCAAGATCAATACTTTGACCTTAACCTTCCGTCCAGCCCGTAAAGACCCTTGGAATTAGTGGTTGTATCACTTGGCTTGCGCCGTAGTAGTGGTTTGTTTTGACTCGGTTAAATTCCATAATTGCGGCCCACGCCGCAACGTTGCCAGTTACGGCTCGACTTTGCTTTGCTTTCGCTTTGCTCAACTTTGCTTTGCTTTCGCTTTGCACAACTTTGTTCTGTTTTAGATAAACCTTTCCTTTGATAAGCGTTTTCTTCAGACCAGAGATTTTCTCAACATTTTTCTCAACGTTTTCAATCGTTTTAAACTTGCTTCAATTTTATTATTTTTTTTTTTTGTTGCCACAATTAGTCAGGAACGTGGGCAACCCTTGAGAACTGTGAGGCGCTCGACCAATACTTTACACAAAATCCGAATCCAGGAGCTTAGGAGAGAAGATAAAGTTATAGTAATTAAAGTGGTAGAGGCAAATTCAATATTAAGAGATTTGGCAATGTAAAACATTTGCATAAATAAAGGCCTGGAAGGATATAGCTGCCTCGAATAAATATTATATGAGCACGAGATGTCACCTGCTGAGAGCAGTGTCTGGATGGAAAAATCCTTCATAGCCGAACTCGAGAAGGACATGAACAGTAATTGACATAACCGGGTGCAGAAGCAGTACCAGCGCAACTCCAACCGAATCTTTGCCAGTAGGGATATGGTGTACCATCAGAATATCGCATCCATCAAGAACAAAGTAACTTCGAATCATTCCATCAGTCCAACAATTTGGAGACAGCATGAGAAGCTTCGGCAACCACCGCCACCACCCAGATGGTACAAACAGAATCACCAGCAGCAGCCGATAGAGCAGCCCTTGTTTTCGTTGTCGATCCAGGAAAGAATGTTTGACAACTAGTAGGGGGAAAAAGGGGCGGTTTGTACATGATCGAGAGAATCTGGGCCACGGCGTCGGTAGTCTTTGTGCTCAGATGAGCTATTCCAAAACGAAGCTGCAAATCTGTGCAACTGCCATGTCCTTCAAATATTGTCGAAATATATAAAACAGATGATTTAAAATACGTATGGCCGTAGCACTTGCCTATCAATAATGCCTAAGAACGTTTTAAAAACGCGGTCGAACTCAAAAGATTAAATTTTTTGGGTTTGCATAGTGTTTTACCGTCTGGTATTGGTATATACAAAACAGTGATTTTCGGGGAACGACTGGCAAATGGTAAAAAATTCAGTTCCTCTTCACATTGCACCATCTACCGTCCACTGTCCGCAATCAGCATATTCTTCTTCCTCAACTGAAATGTAAACAAACCTAATAAAATGTACATATTTAATAAAAATATACATTTCAATGATATAATACACATGCTACAAATTATGAAATATTAAAGTTAAGATCGAGGGTAAAGATGGAGTAGGAGTTTCTCAGTTGGTTGCGTACCCACAGACCCATTATCCAGCCTCGGCTGTATTCAATAGTTGTATCCGACTAAACTAGTGTTGGGTAAATACTGCTCACTTGAGTGAACAAGTTCACTTGTTCTCTTTTTTCAAAAGAGTCAACTCACTCATTTTGCTCACTCGTTCATTGCTCACTTGCTCACTTGTTCCTTGCTCATTGCTCACTTGTTAACTGCTCATTGCTTACTTGCTCATTTGTTCACTTGTTCACTTGCTCACTTGTTCACTGTTCATTGCTCAGTTGATCACTTGCCCACTTGTTCACTGTTCATTGCCTTTTAATAACCTGCTCATAAACAGACTACTGAGCACTGCATTTCAACGACAAAAAATCCATTTGTTACATATTAGTTTAAATCTGATATACATATGTAAGTAAATCAGTGATGCCCACACAAATACAATGACATGTGACTTGCATTTGTGTGCGTAAGAGAAAAACGAAGTTGGCTTCGCGCGAGACGTTGCGGTTGCCAGAGCAGTGCAAAGCATTAAAATTTAATGCTTTGCACTGCTCTGGCAACCGCACCACTCGACCTCTCATTCTCTCTCTCTCTCTGCTGCTGCTGCTCACGTCACGTTTACACTGTCTGTGTAGCGGCAGAGAACCGGCAGAGTTTTTACCAACCACATGTGGCGGGGGCTTGGGCATCACTGATGTAAATTTATGTTTTCATATACGGATATATTCATTGCAAGCAAAAAAGCACACATATATATAGAAATGCCATCATCCTGATAAGATTTATTGATAAAAAATATATCTTAGAAAAATGTAATTCATAAACAAAATTCTTAAAGTTAAGTATTTGCTGAGCAAATAATTGATGAGTAAAATTGAACAAGTGAACAAAAAAGAACAAATAGGAAGGAACATGTTCGCTCATTCAGTTTAGTGAACAACTCTTTTTTGTTCACTCACTCATGAGCAACCCAATTTCCCTGATTTCTTGCCATAAAGTCCTCATTTTTATGTTAATTTATTGTATTTTTGATTTTAAATTCTTAAAGTCAACTCATCATACATAAAAAACGTATAAAATAAAGCTTTAAAAGCTTCAGAGAAGCTTTTTACGATATTTTAAAAGAACACAATCGATCAGCTGCTTAGAATTCTCTGTCCGAAGTAACTCAAGTTTTTAATGGAAATTGAAGATCAAGACGCGTAGAATTTACTGTATTTAATAAATATATGTGAAGTCTTAGTCTTTGTGTTGTGGTTTTTGTCCAATATATGTATGTGTATTTTTGTCGAAAATTAACATGCGTCCCGTGTTTCGTGGAAGAAAACTAACCACCCAACGTCTGCCCACAAAACCTAAGTACATCAGCTTGTACAAATAAATTTCGTTTTCATCGCTAATTAACACATTTTCCCCGTTCGTCCCCCTTTTCTTACAATTCCACAATATCCAGGAACGTTCGAGTTTCGTCATAGCGATCTCTTCGATATTTGGCGCAAAAACAATCGCAAAATAATTTTTGTCTGATTGGATTTATGAAAAAATTAGGAATTACCACGTAGAAGATGACAAAAGACTAGAAATAAACAAAAAATAAGTTATTTTGAATCCTTTATAAAAGAAAAACTTCAAAAATGTAACTATATGGTCGAACGTTTTAAGTTAAAGCATGCTAAATCGATGTCGTCTAAAATATCAGTTATATTAAATGAAAACTCTAAGATACCACAACAACATGGACGCCCAGCCTTATCTTATACAAACACAGGGCCAATATTGAAAAGGAAATTGTCATCTGAACTATATTATGATGCTTAAAACAAAAAACAAATAATATTGAATATATATTCCATATATGTAAGATATTTATCGTTAACTTGTCTGAAATCAGAGTTATACTTAATTTATAATAATACTAGGAATTTTTTTGTATGGGAGGCAAAAGAGGGCGTAGTCGCACAGACTTGAAATTTTGTTAGCATACTCTTAATTAAAAAAACAAGAATACAAGAAACAAGAAAGAAAGCTAACTTCGGTAAACCGAAGTTTGATTCATTTTGGTAACGTTGAAAAAATATCACACTATGTAAATTTTTTAAATTTTACATTTACATATTTACATATAAGAATATATATACTTTATGGGGTCGGAGATGCCTTCTTCACTGCGTTGCAGATATCATGGCAAAATTATAATACCCTCTGTATACAAAAATTATGGAAAAAGTTTGGGGTCTGTAAGTCGATTTTTAGAGTTTATGCAAAAAAAATCTACTTTTGGACAATAATGCTATGGAAGAAATTAAACTCTTGCTTTTGCTGGAACATAATTTTATTTGTCATTTTGCTGTTCTTTAATTACTATTGTGCTACCTGCTGTTGTTGCCATGTTATTGTGGCCATGTCCGCCCCTGTGGGCACGATAGCATTGTGGGCATTGGTCAGGTTCTTGCCATAGAACTTTTAGATCACGTTGGTAGGGGGTTCCAGCATGTTGTCGCATTGCAGACCGGAGACGTGAAGACGTTGGCGGCGGGGTTTTTGCTGATGCTCTTGTTGTTCGGGGGATCTGACGAGTCCAGAGCGTGCTCGCGGGTCTGGCCATTCTTGGAGAAGAGCCAGCCTTGAAAACACCTGTACCAGCGGCCACGCTAAGGACAGCACAATTGGACTGGGAAGGTGCCAGTGATCATGTTCTTTTTGATTAAATCTAATATTGTTAGAAATCGTCAATAAAAATAAAAATAGAAATTACCTGTATTCTTTCCCGGCATTTCCTTGTGAATAGCAACTTTTCCTATGTAGTTGGAAATCTTTTAAGAGTAAAACCAAAAATATCGCATACCGGCTAGGTGGAACAGCCTGAGATAGGAACTTCAGAAATGGATGATAAAATATTCTGAGATAATTTGGGACGGAAAATTTATATACACGATCAAGGACGGTAGATGACGGTGGATGATCTGTATTGGGAATTGACTATAAGTCCTAGTACATATAAAACTGTGGGCCGCACTATTCCAACATTGCAATTGTATGAGAGAAAAATGAACGGCTAGATAAGAGAAAAAGTTAGCTAAGCGCTAAACCCTTAGGCTACGTTCTCAGCAGAGCTAAAATTGATCAACCAAATGAAAGCGAGCGTAAGCTAAATACATTTTTATACCCGGTACCCGTAGGGTACAAGGGTATTATAAGTTAGTGCCAACCGAGAATGTATGTAACAGGCAGAAGGAGGCATTTCCGACCCCATAAAGTATATATATTCTTGATCAGCATCACCAGCCGAGTCGATTTAGCCATGTCCGTCTGTCCGTCTGTCCGTCCGTCCGTCCGTCCGTCCGTGTGAAACAACAGATCTCAGAGACTATAAGAGCTAGAGTTACCAAATTTAGTGACAACATTGGAATCTATTGCACGCAGATCAAGTTTGTTTTAAAATTTGGCCACGCCCACTTCCGCCCCCGAAAGTAAAAAACGGTATATAAGCCATATGCGTGATTTTCGGCGTAAAGTAAATAGACAGTCTTAACAAGTAGGCAATCGTGGACGTGTTCTGAAAATTTGAGTAAAATCGGATGATAAACATAGAAGTTATTAAACAATAAAGTTTTTGAGAGAGAGAGAGAGAGAGAGAGAGAGAGAGCGCACGTGCGTGTTGCTCAACATGTTCCTAGCAACATTGGTCTCTTTTGAGTGTTGCTCAACATTTTTATAGCAATATTTGTCTTCAGTTGTCAAAATTTACCACAGTGCTTTGGGTACCGGGTATCTTACAGTCGGTCACACTCGACTGTGGCTTTTCCACTTGTTTGATGATGAGCTAAGAAATATACTAGAATATACCAGAATGGAAAGGAATTATTTGATAATACTCCGCTACCCTTGCGAAATTGAGACTGGCATTAGGAAGCAAAGTCGATTGGCCGGTTTTTCTAGCATGGAAAAATGAAAGCTTGGGTCCCTTGGAGAGATCATGGTGGTCAGTCCCAAGGATCCCCGCCCATTCACTGAGGCGTGGCAGCAGCCGTCATGGATGTGGATGTGACAATGTCGAGAGATTTACCAGCGGCCGACTAGAAATAACTGGAGAAGAAGCAGACGGAACAGGCCAGACACATAAATATTACCTTCATTCAACACTCCGCAACATCTGGAGCAGCTCTCCAGCAGTGGCAATAGCAGCAGCTGCAGGGCCAGGAGCAGCTCGTCCTCGTCGGCGCCTTTGGCAGTTGGCCCCGTGGCATTGGAAAGCATAATTTATGTAAATAAATTAATCATTTGTTTATTTTGGAGGTATTTGTGACGTACTCGGGCTGACCGAATTTAATTCTAATTGTTAACAAACACCTCTGACAGTAAGGGCCATTTGGCCGTTTCGTAAAGATTTTCGGTAAACACAAAAAAACTTGGTCACCCTAGAAATATGAAACTTCTTTAGCGCTACTGTTTTATGAAACTACTATAAGCTCGTCTAATTTATTTAACATAACCATTACTTTTATCTTATTATATTATTGCAGAGGGTATTATAATTTTGATTAGAAGTTTGCAACTCAGTGAAGGAAGCATCTCCGACCCCTTAGAGTGTATATATTGTTAATCAGCATCACCTGCCGAGTCGATCTAGCCATGTCCGTCTGTCCGTCTGTCAGCTGCTACGCAATCTAGTCTCTCAGTTTTTGAGCTATCTAAATGAAACTTTGCAGATAGTCTTCTTTTTATAGCAGGTATATGTCGGAAAGGGCGAAATTGCACCACTGTATCTAATAGCTGTCATAGGAAAGAATGGCCCAGATGGGCCGATTTTTGTGGTTTTTAAAGATACCTAATTCAAATTAAATATATGGTCTTTAAATTTAACTATGGCCATACATTACAAATTTCATTCAAATCGGACCACTATATCTTATAGCTGCCATTGGAACGAACGAGTGAAATAAGCCGATTTTCGTAGTTTTTTAAGATATTGAATAAAAACTAAGTAAATGGTCATTTAATTTAAATATATCTATACATTTTAAATTTCATCCTAATCGGACTACTATTTTTTATAGCTGCCATAGAAACCATTGGTCCAAATCGGCCGATTTTCATTGTTTTTAAAGAGATCGGATTAAAACAAAATATACGATTCCTTATTTTAATTTAATTATTATCTGTAACGGTATATAATCTTCTTGCTTGCCGAAGCTAGCTTCCTTTCTTGTGATATATATATATATTTTTTTTTCTTTTTGCTATGCTTTTGTTTATTGAATCTTCTCCTTTACGAGACTAACAATATGTGTATCAAATCTTATATAAATAACCTAACTAACAGTCATATGACTGGTACAAAGTTAAATGTCCCTGATATTTATTGCTGGGTGGGATGGTCGTTCCGATGCAGGCGGGTTCTGCTGGAAACCCAAGTCAAGCCTCTTGCCAGATGTTTTGGGTGCACAGTAAGTTTTTTATTGTAGGTCGCCTTTTGTTTGTCTATTACATCTTTTACTGCAAGAATGCCGAGATCCCTGTGGATGTTTAGGTTGCGAATATACCATGGTGCCCCAGTGATAGTTCTCAGGATTTTCGATTGTGCTCGCTGAATGATGTCTATGTTGCTGCTGCTCGCGTTCCCCCACAACTGGGAGCCATATGTCCAGATAGGCTTGAGAGTGGAGTTGTAGAGCAGGACCTTGTAGTCCAGACGCAGTGGCGATCGGGCGTTTGAAATCCAGTGGAGGCTGCTGGCTTTTAGTTTTAGATGGAGTTTCTTGCATTCGATGTGTCTTCGCCAGGTTAGTCGTCTATCGAGGTGGACGCCGAGATATGTTACTTCGTTGACTTGAGGAATATGCGTACTATTCAAGAATATTGGAGAGCATGTTTGCCTGTTGAGAGTAAAAGTTATGTGTTTACATTTTTGTTCGTTGATTTTAATACGCCAGTCAGAAAGCCACTTCTCAACTACCATGAGGTGATTTGCTAGCTGTGTTGTTGCTCGGGTTGGGCACCTCGAGCGGCTTAGGATCGCAGTGTCGTCAGCGAACGTGGATTTTGTTAGCCGCTCGTTCGTAGGCCCAAGTGCACTTCCTTGTGGAACTCCAGCTTCAACAGTGTAGTCGCCAGATGTTGTTGCGTTGCACCTTACTGCGAAGACTCTGTTGTAAAGATACGACTCAAGTAGCTTATGGGTGTATGTAGGCACGTGTGTTTTGATTTTATGCATGAGGCCATTTAGCCAGACTCGATCGAAAGCTTGAGATACATCGAGGAATATTGCACTGCAGTACTCGCGATGCTCGAAGGCTGTGCGTATCTCTGATGTTAGTTGGTTGACTTGTTCGATGGTTCCATGGTTTTGACGGAAGCCAAATTTATGAGCTGGGATAACATTGTGTGCTTCCAGATATGGTATTATACGTGTTAGCAGGCATTTCTCGAACAGTTTGGACAGACACGATAAAAGACTTATTGGTCTGTGGGATGACGGGACTGTGTGGTCTTTTCCGAGCTTCGGTATCATTATGATGACCGATTTTTTCCATTTCCTTGGGTAGTAGCCGAGACATATAATCCCATTGAAGATTTTACAAATAACCTCTATAGCAGAGTTTGGAATTTCAATTATCATTTTTGGAGTTATTAAGTCATCGCCCGAAGTCTTTTTTGGTTTCAGGTTCCCAATGACTTTTGCGATCTCATTTGGCTGAAACAATGTTGGTAAATACAAAGAATTAGTTTGAATTTGCAGAAGGACAAGTGGACTAGTGGCCGGGTTCGGCTGGAAGACGCTTCGAAGATGTAAAGCAAATGTTTCGGCTCTATCTTCGTCGGGGTTACTGTTTCGATTGGAGAGCTTAGGTTTGGGTGAGCCCTACACAAAGGATGCGAAAGTTTTCGATGTACCGTAGTTGTGCGTTTTCAGCCTCTTGTTTCAGAGCTCGATTTAGTAAGCAAGTTGCTTCCTTAAAACGTTGTTTTGAAGATGGCGATCTGTTGGTTTGCCAAGCACGTCGCAGACGCCTCTTTTCCAGGACAAGCTGTTAAATTTGTTGATTAGTTTTAAATTTGTTGGGTTGTCCCGTCCTATCCTTGTGGTGTTGAAATAGTGGCTGCTGCAGTGAGTACGTCTTCAAGAGCATCAGTAGAGCGGCCGATATCCGCTTCGATGTTGAGCAGAGGGGTTAGTTCAATGTGGGAACTTACATATTTTTTATATTTAAGCCAGTTAGTTCTGTGCGACGTCAGCCTGTGGGGATGATCAGTAATTTCTGGGCTTTGAAGAAGAGTTATAAGCACTGGCGAATGGTCTGATGAAAGATCCGAAAGCGCTTTGGCACTTATTATGTTGCGTGAAATATTTTTAGTCACTGGAAAGTCTATTAAGTCTGGCATCTTTCTGAGGTCTGCTGGCCAATATGTGGGGCTACTGCTCAAGTTTATGATTGCATTATTTAATTGCCTTCCTTTGGGGTCACGAGACGCGATCCCAAGTGCGTATGCTTGGCATTATAGTCTCCTGCAGCTATGAAGCGATCTCCAAGTGAGTTGTAAAAATCAATGAATTGACCTTCAGAAATTGTAAAGCGAGGCAGGCAGTAGACAGTGGCTGCAAGTAATTAGTTGAATACCTTTGGTGAAAATGGTGCTTGATGCGTTTTCTGATTAGGACGCCGGTTCCGCCGTGGGCTTTACCATCTGGATGATCTGTGCGGTAGAAGGCGTACCCTTTTATTTGAAAGTTGTATTTGCTTGTGAGGTGCGTCTCTCCAAGCAGCATAACGTCTATATGATGTTCATTCAGGAACTGTGTTATTTCAAATTTATGCCGTGAGACGTCATTGGCGTTCCACATGGTTATTCGTAGACTAGACATCAGTTATTTGGACTGCTGAGCTACAAGCAACTGTATCACCATGTTCTGGTTTTGAACAAGTGTTTGCATGGTCGTTTTCATGAAGGACATTAATTCCGTCAAACTTTGTTGCAGGGTAAGCATCATAGCTTCCATTGTGCTTTGTGCCTGTCCTGGGGCTTGTTGAACGTTTCCTAGATTCGACTGGAGTGGGTTTTCCATTCCTGTTCGAAGTGCATCGGCGTAGAAGAAGCCCTTCTGAGCGTTTAGCGGACCAAATGAGGATCTTGCGGCCTTGGCGAAAAATACGTCCGGCGTCGTTTTTAAATTAGTGAACACGTTTCGTGTATTCTGATGGCGAGTTGCTGTCACTCGTCGCATGCGATTCTTTAGCTCCTTGTAGACCATACAGCACTTGAAGTTTGCTGTATGGTTTCAACCGCAGTTTCCACCGCAGTTTCCACATTTCCTTCTTCTGGGGGTTTTCCATGTTGGTAGGGCAGTTTGCGGAGTTGTGGAAGTCTCCGCAAACTACACAGACTGATCGTAGTGTGCAGTATGTCCTGGTATGTCCATACTCCTGGCAATTTGTGCACTGCACTGGGCCGTTTCTTTTAGGTGGCTCTTCCACCGTAATTCTTCGGTGCAATAGGAATTGCAGGTTGTAAATGGGGTGCACTTCATTTTTCTTCAAGGCTCTGCTGTCAGGCTCCAGCTCGACCTTAAAGAGTGGTTGCGGCTTTTTATTTTTGTTTATAATGTTACTAACGTTCTTTGCTGAAAGCCCCTTTTCTTTAAGGGCATCTATAATTTCGTTGGGAGTTACGTCGGGCTCGATTCCTTTTTTTTTAATACTACTTGCAAGCCCTTGCTGCTTTTTAATTGGTACGTGTAATAATTTTTCTTAGCTTCATCCAGGTAATTAGACACTGCTCGGAAATGTTCTTCTGATTTTGTTTGCAGTTTCGTTTCTTGTATATTCCCTTTAGTAAGCGGAACAACATGAAAATTTTCATCCCCGACCAGCGCAACAATTTTGTTGACCAGGGCGTTCGAGATTTTCTCCCTAATGTAAATTGGTCGGGCTTCGGTTTCTTTTGGGTCTCTTGACCCAGTTCCGGTTGTTCATCCGCTAAGAGGGCAAATCTGTTTTTATTAGGTCTCCCGGGTTGATCGTTGTCTCTTTGGACACGGTTTATTTTTGTCTTATTACCGACCGCGTTGTTCTGCGGGCTAAGCTTACGCTTAATTTGGATGTAGCGATCCATACCGGTCTGTATGGCAGGGGCCGCTTGTTGAACATTGCCGATATTGGCTTTGGAGCTTGCAGTTTTGGTTGTCATTGTATTTGCAGTCGATGACATCGTAGTCGTTACCGCGATACTGGCCGTTGCTGTAGTTGTTGCTTTTGCTTTTGTCGCCGTTACTGTGGTTGCTGCTGCTGCTTTTTCCGCCGTCACTGTTGTTGTTGCTGTTGCTTTTGCTGCAGTTGCAGAAATATTATCAGTGCTTGTTGTTGGGGTTTTGCACTGAGAACTCCATGATGTAGGTGTAGGAGTGAGAATAGCGGGTGAGCAAGATTGTGCTCTTTGGCTATCGACCGCCAAACGGTTGCTATTTGTCGCCGTTTCGTTGTTGTCGCGCGTTGAGAAGTACAAGAAATAACCGTTACTTGGGCTCACGGAGCTTTTACGCTCTTTCTTTTGTTCGTCGCTCATTGAGCTATTTCGCGTGGCACTTATTTTTATAAAATAATTATGCACTTGTTTTTATCATATCACTAATTTTTGTGAGTCGAAAACTATTTATTTTTTATACTACTGTATACTGTACACACGAATTAGTTCGGGAGGTAGTTCAGGTAAGGCCAATCGACACCTCCAGTACTGTAGGGAAGTAAGTGCCAACCGAGAATATATGTAACAGGCAGAAGGAGAAATCTCCGACCCTATAAGGGGTATATATTCTTAATCAGCGTCACCAGCCGAGTCGATTAAGCAATGCCCGTGTGAAATAACAGAGCTAGGGTTACCAAATTTAATGACAAAATTGGAACCAAAAAAAAAGAACGAAAAAAGAAAAACTTTCTGATTTTTCGTTCTGTCGGGTATCAAGATGGACGAAATTCCGTGAGCGAAAAGTGTAAAGCGTTGCCAGGTTAAATGAATCAATTGTATTTATTTTGCAGATTGAAGGACTAAAACGCTGCTTTACCGATCGTAATGCAATAACATACATACATATGTCAGTACCAACGTCTAACAGTTGTCTGGAATACAAATCTAATGAGACATCGTTTTGCAATATAAAAAATTTGTACCTGCACCTGCTTAAATAAGCAATCTCCACCAATATCTTTCAACGTAGGAATATGTGCTTTCAGCACATGCATGTAGGACTACTTCAGTCTGCATGTTCAAGGACAACTTAAGGCCAGAGTGCGCCAAACGAAGCCACAGCTGAATATCATAACAGGTCACAGAACAAAGAAAGGAAACTTATGTCAGTTTTATATGTCCCACAGACAACACATTGTAATCGAAGAGAGACAAAATCAAAAATCGCTTCAACTGACAAAAAGTGATCTATAAAATACCATGTCAATAACGATCAGAAGTGCAATAAAATATATGTATTTAGAAACGACAAAATCAAAACTAGTAACCAAACTCTCACAGCAGAAATCTGATTTCGAATTAATAGCTTTGCTTCCCCGCAACATATTTTCGAAAATGGACATTTGAATTGGGACGGCGTCCATCATAGCGCGGCCGAAAGCGGTAATTTCAGGCATTCTTTTGCGAAGCTTGGGCGACGTCGACACCACGTTTAAAGTTAACGAACCCATTCACGGACTTATTAATATCCATGCTTGAAGCTTTGAAATCTTGTATATCAAAGAAAAATCCTGTCACAGCTTAAGGAAATCTATCACTTATACAAGTATCTGTATTAGTAGTATAAGGGAAGTAGAATTATAGCATTAAGATGCATTATTTCGGAAACCAGCATTTGAAACGTAAATAAGAGAATATATATGGAAAGAACCGCAAAAACAAATAAGAATAAAACAGAATGAAAAACACGCGCTTGGTTTTTGCGTTTGCTTTTGTTACTTGCCTTAGTTGTATTAAGAAGTTAGCTTGACACAGTTGTGAAATTTATTTTAATAAGTATGCAAGGTAAGCAAAACATGCGCACTAAATCATCGAACCAGTTCCGTTCGTATGCTTCAGATCAACCTCTCAAAATATTGAGAGTGTTTGAGGCTCCGATAAGCGTAAAGAGGGACCCGGAGGTGATAGCTACGTTTTATGTCATAGAAAACAGCAGACAATTACTACTAGGATGTGATACGGCGATACAACTCAAGGTTTTAAAACTAAGGTTAAACATAAATCGAGTTGAGCAGATTGGTGCGTTCCCAAAATGGAAAGATGTTTAAATAAGGCTTTCGATTGATCCAACAGTGGCGCCTGTCAAACAACCCATGAGGCGAGTCCCGCCAACGCTGGAGCACAAGGTAAACACAAAACTAGAGGAAGCCCTAAAATTTGATATTATAAAGCCGGTGACTGGGCCGAGTGCTTGGATATCCCCAGTTGTCATCGTGTTTAAAGAATGTGGAGATATTCGTATGTGTTTGGACATGCGCAGAGAAAATAAGGCCATAAAAAGGGAAAATTATCCTCTTCCGACGTTCGACTCATTGATGACCAAACAGAAGAACGCTAGATACTTTTCTCGGCTCGATCTAAAGAACGCCTATCATCAGCTTGAGCTTGACGATACAAGCCGGGAGATAACGACATTCATTACACATCGTGGGCTGTTCAGGTATAAGAGGTTGCTATTTGGAGTAAACTCAGCTCCGGAGATTTTCCAAAGGCTGATGGAGGAGATGCTGGCACAGTGCCCAAATGCCATAAACTATATTGACGACGTTATAGTTTTTGGCAATACCCTCGAGGAGCACGACATGGCACTGAGCAAGGTAAAAGATGTTTTTGTGGAACGTAATGTGTTGCTCAACGAGAAGAAGTGTCTTTGGCGAACAACGAAGCTTAAATTTCTTGGCCATATTCTTTCTGACAAGGGTATTGAGACGGATCCAAAACTTTAGAGAACCCAAAAATAAGGAAGAGGTTCGCAGTTTTCTAGGCTTGGTCACGTATGTTGGAAAGTTTATACCGGATTTGGCGGATACTACAGAGCCATTGAGAGGATTGCTCAATTTGGACGAGAAATTCATATGAGGTGAGGCGCAGAAGTTAGCTTTTATACAGTTAAAGGAAAAGGCTTCGGTAGTCCCAATGCTGTCCTATTTAACCTTTAACGGATCGGACTAGTTTGATTGCAGACGCTAGTCCGGTAGCACTAGGAGCGGTTTTTGTGCAACTAGACAAAGATAAAATTCGCCGTATTATCTCGTTCGCAAGCTAGAGTTTATCAGATGTAGAAAAACGGTATTCTCAATCAGAGAAGAAAAGTCTCGCGTTAGTATGGGCGGTAGAAAAGTTTTATTTTTATCTGATCGGCTTAGAATTTAATTTGGTAACGGACCACAAGCCCCTTGAGGCTATATTTAAGCCAACTTCCAGACCCCCAGCCCGCATCGAAAGGTGGCTTCTACGACTACAATCGTAACGCTTCCGAGTTGTGTACAAACCAGGAAAAGAAAACATCGCCGACTCATTGTCGAGACTGTCCCAGGAAACCGGGTCAAACTCATTCGATTGGCAGGGAGAGAAAAACATATTTCATATCGTGACAAATTCAATACCAGTTTCGTTATCACTCTCAGAGATAGCAGAGAGTAGTACTCATGATGAGCAAATAATAGATGCAATGACGTGCCTTAAAGAGGATTCGTGGAAGCTAGCCACATCGAGTCCATTCTATCCGTTTCGATTTGAAGTTTCGACGCTTGGTAATCTGCTACTAAGAGAAACAAAGCTAGTGACTCCAAAAGATCTACGACGGAAAGTGTTGGAGCTAGCACATGAGGGCCATCGAGGCGAGAATGCGATGAAGCGGCGACTCCGCTCAAAAGTATGGTGGCCACGAATGGATAGGGAAGCTGAAGAATTCGTAAAGATCTGTCGTAGCTGCATTTTGGTGTATGCTCCGGTACGTCCGGCTCCAATGAAGAGTCACTCAGTCCAAATGTTTCCAAGTGTTTAGCAACCGATCTGTTAGGCCCACTACCTAACGGAGAATACATTTTGGTACTAATCGATTATTACTCTCGATACATGGAGTACAAAATAACGAGAAGCCTCACCTCAAAGGTAATAATTACCCTGATGGAAGAAGCGGACAACGGTCGCCAGTTCATAAGCGCGGAATTCAAAGAATTTTGAACCCAAACGGGATCGAGTTGCGTACAACTCCTCCGTATTGGCCACAAGCGAACGGCGAGGTGGAGAATATGAATAAATCGCTGGTTAAACGTCTCAAAATCGCACATGCTAGTAAAAATAACAACATGAAAGAGTTACAAAACTTCGTTCTAATGTATAATGTAACACCGCATAGCACAACGGGGGCAACTCCAACCCAGCTGATGTACAATCGGACGAAAGAGGAAAGAGATAGGGACATCTGCCAGAAAGAAAAAGGGAAGAAGATAGCAGATGCAGCTAGAAGAGCAGGAGATATTAAATGAGCTGTAGGTGACAAGGTTCTAATTAAAAATGTTATTTTTCCCCACAAGCTAACACCAATTTTCGATCTAACGGTTTACGAGGTGACCAGCAGAGACGGTGATGTGGAACAGGTAACCGGAAATGGGAAGTCGTATACCAGGAACGTCAGTCACCTCAAGAAAGTCGAATCCTCAGCAGCGGTTCAGCCGATCAGCTGATTATTCACCCCAGCCAAAACAATTGATATGGAGACCACCTCACAGATGCCACAGGGAGGTCTCAAACAGCGTCTGGAAAAAAAGGAGAGATGTGGAAACCTGTGTCAGCTGAGGTGAATTCGAGCCCAACACGGAATCCATAATTTTACCACGACGCGAGGTCGTTCGGGTCGTAGGGCTCGTGTCAACGGGGTTCGTGTCGTATGTGGAGTTCAAGAGGAGTTGACGACAAGCAACGAAACTAAGCGGTCAGCGACTGCGCGAATAAATATATATAAAACTGAAAACTGAAGTGCATTACTGGAGTGTTACATCTATTATTACATAAGATAACTCAATTCAGTTTCAGATATATTAACAACTTAAGGTAAGCCATTGCCATAATATAATAAATAATATATTACTTTTGTTTCAGATCTGGTATGTATACGTAAATATAAAAAATATAATATTTATCTTTTCAGATCGTTTATTTATAGGTCTTAATATAATATTTGCGTTTTATGGTGAGTGTATACAATTTAAGTTTCCCATTAAATATTTTTTTAACGTTAATTAATTGTTGCATCAAAAAAACAATATTATTATTTTCAATATAATTGCAGGCGTTCTTCACTAGCCTATATATATTATATATACATGTCAAAATCAATAAAATACACCTTTTTATACCCTTGCAGAGGGTATTATAATTTTGCCATGATATTTATATATTATATATTCTTGATCAGCATCATTAGCCGAGTCGATCTAGCCATGTCTGTCTGTCCGTCTGTTTGTCTGTCTGTCTGTCGGCTTCTACGCGAACTAGGCTCTCAGTTTTTGAGCTATCGGGCTTAAATTTTCAGCATAGTCTTATTTCTTTAGCATGCAGTATATATGTCGGAACGGCCGAAATCGGACCACTATATCCTATAGCTGCCATAGGAATGATGGCGAAATTAATGTAAAAAAAATTTTAACTTTTTTGTTTCTCAACGTACATATATCAATCAATTTCAAGACGTAGCAGAATTTTATGGCTATAGAATTACGGTTTTAATTTCATTAAGATCAGAACACTATATCATATAGCTGCCATAGAAACGATCGGTCGATTTAAATAAAAATGTAAAATTATACATGTAAAATGTAAGATATATTTTCAACTGTAACCAAATAAATAGATTTTCAATAATCCAATTACAGACTGCAAGGGTATACAAATTTCGGTTTATCGAAGATAGCTTTTTTTCTTGTTTAAATATATTAATATATTTGTTTCAATAGTTATTAATACATTCTCACCGAACGGTTCTTTCTGTATGCTACAGATGTGTTCTTAATTGATTCCAGTATACAGTTATTGAACTGTTATTATTGGGTTATTTTAGAGTGGTATTTTGCATGAAAGATACATTCTTACAGAACCGTTATTGATGTTTGCTGCAGATGGGTTATATTGCGCTTCTTTTAAAAACTTACGCTCTAAGCGAAACCCGAAGATTTCCGAAGTGTAATATACGTTATTTATATGTTGCGAAAGAACTTTTGCCGCATACAAAAAAAAATCTGTTGTTTCCTTGTTGTTTTCCTTGAGAATGAATTCTTCACTGTCAAGGAACGCATAGAAATGTGCTTCTTGGAAGCAGCCAGGTCCGACTGGGTCGATCAGGTCCTTGCCACGCAGGACGGAGAAGTGCACGAAGATGACGGCGGAGTTGTTGATGTACGGGGGATCGGGCCAGTCCACTTTGTTCCCGCCGACATCAACTGATTCCCACCCAGGGGGATGGCGTTCTTCGAAATGCCAGCCTCGAAATCCACGGTACCATCGGCCATGATCAGCACAGCGCAATCGGCCTCAGGAGGTGCCAGTGATCATGTTCTTATTAATTAATATTGGTAAAAATGTCAAAAACATATATAAAACAGAAATTACCTCTTTTCTTTCTCGGCATTTCGACGTTGTTTGTTTACTTTTGCGTTGTGAATATCAACTTTTCCATTGTGAATGACAACTTTTTAGTGGTGGAACCAAAAATATCGTATATTTGCTGGGTGAAACAGCCTGAGAAAGGAACATCAAAAATTGATGGTGGAATATTTTGAGAAAATTTGGAACGGCAAGTTCATATTGAATTGACTATAATAGTGTTTTTACACAGAGGCGCATCTGCTTCAACTCTCAAAAATCGCAGCAACGACTTTTTTTCCGTAAGCAATACATGAGTTAACACTCAGAATGCTAAATGCTCAACCAAAGTAAGAGCATCGCCACACGCGCAGAAATCTCAACAACAACAAATAGATTACGAGTGTGAGTAAGGCATAAGCACAGATTTCCCAAAATATAAAGTTATTGGCCGGAATGTTTCCCAATATGTCCCGAATTGAGTTCAGCATCCACGTGCGCTGAGTTTCCACTTCCTACCTTACGATCGTGGGAAAGCTTTAACGCTGGGGGATTGAACCCAACACCGAGTGCATTTGGCAACAACAATTATTGCCAAACTACATTGACCAATTAGAATAAGAAATGGTCAACTGTACCGCGGCAGAAGCAATATCAGCGACAGCGACCAATTAGGACCGACCGCATCAGCGACAACAGCGATGTTCAACGATAGAAGCAGAGAACGTCAGCAGAGGCAATAGCAGCGGCAGCAGCAAACCAATGAAGCATAGGTTACATTATTAATCATTACCATAAGAAAAATAAGTTGTAAAATTGCACTCAATAAAGAAAGTTTATATTTTTTTAATAAAAATTTAATTGTTACTTTTAACTGGCGCCTGAACAGGGACCTGGTATAAAGTTCGCGAAGGATACAAGTTCCGCGTCTCGTGTAGAGCAGTAAAGAAAATCCTGCCGGTTCGGAAAAATTATTCTGCCTAATCCGTACGAAAAAACCCGACCACCGAAGCCCGGAAGTGCCACAATTAAAGTGCCGTTCCAGAACACGCTACAAAGTGACACTCCTACAAAAAGGACTTGTACCCGGTGGACATACCAGGCTAAATTTTATCGCTGTGATTCCCTTTAGTACCCGTTCGGAGGGAACGTGCAAAGAAAGGTGCAAATGAGGTGCCCTAGTAGACCCGCATTTTGGAGAAATCGCTGCAACGCGGGACAAAAAGGAAAAACACCAAAATTACCGGCCCGAGAGCACAACGAGATTTGATTATTTTGTAAGCATAAAATTAAGCAAATATTCCAAACAAAAAAGTAGACAATAATTGTCAAGCGACAAACAAATTCAATGAAAAGAAGAAGAATAATAACTATCAAAAAATTAAATTAATTAACAAAGAATCAAAGAATTTTTAAATTAAATTAAATCGATCGCTAAATTTTCTATAAAAAATTTGTTATCTAAATTCAAAATTAAGAAAACACAGGAAAAAAATCTAAAATATAAAAATCAAAAATCTAAGTTTTAAATCAAACTTTATAATTTTTACAGCACAAAATAATTAATTATTTTCACCCCGAATTCTGAGTAACTATCAAAAAATTTTCTAAAATATAAATTCATCCCTTTAATCAACTGTTCAAATATCGTGACCACAAACCATAACTAAAATGCCAGACCAAGATTTAGCAGACCGACTAGGAAACCTTGTAGGCCCTTCCGCAACTAGCAACGCGCGACTCATGACTGAGAGAGATATCGAAGAAATAATAAAAGGCGTCTTAGAAACCAAATTAAGTGGCTTACTGAAGGAAATATTTAAACCCAATAATGATTTTTCGCAATATACAGACCAAACAATCAGATGAGAACTAGCACACAACCTTAGTGAATTAGATAAAATACCGGACATTGTACGATCGCTTAGAGAATTTTCAGGAAACAAAAGTGAATTTTCCTAATGGAAAAAGAGCGTAGCACGAGTTTTAAAAATCTATGAAGGTAGAATCGGTTCGCCAAAATATAACGGCATTCTTTTGGCACTCCGCAATAAAATTACGGGACAGCCAGACGCAGTGTTAGAATCATACAACACCCCACTCGACTGGCCAGCTATTATGAAATGCCTAACATCGCATTTTGCCGACAAACGAGACCTTTAAACTTTAAAGTACCAGCTTTATGCCTTTGCTCAAGGAAACAATACTATAGTTGAGTTCTACCAAACAGTCTACCAACAGCTATCCTTAATCCTGAACCTTTGACGACTATGTACAGGGAGAAAGCTTTAGATACTTTTGTTACAGGCCTAAACGGAAATCTAGCTCAACCGTTAGCGATCAAAGAACCGCACGACTTAGGGCATGCACTACACCTAAGCAGAGAACCAGACCACTAGAAACAACCAAACACCCAAAAGCATTTACTCAGGAAAACCGCCTACACTGCCACGAAGAACCCACCAACCGTTCCGAATGGTAGGAGCCAAACAAAATTTTAATCCCCATTTATACTACAATCCTAAACAGATGCAGGTAGTAGCCGCAACCGGGAAATTCCCCTTCACACAAACCACCCAACCTAATTTAACCAAGCTAATTCAAGCCAAGCAAGACCATTAACACCCTATATTTCTCTGACACCGCCCCCCGACCCCAACCAAAAGCAGTACCTATGTAGGTTGGTCAATCAATTCGTTCGCGTCATATTAACTATATGAATATGCCGGCGAACAATGATTATTTTGGGAAACGACCTCTTAGCACTTCTAATGTTCAAAGAACTAGCAAGATGCCAAGACAATTTCATATTCAAACCGAGTCAGAAACTGCTACACAGCAGGAAACACAAGAAGGTACAACTAGTGCAGAGCAGGAATATTACGAAATGGCAGAACAGAATAATATAGGCGAACTTCAAGAAGAATTTACTTGGCAAATTGATACTGAACAACAAGAATACATTGATATGTCCGAGCCCTATTTATTAGAATAAATCGTTCCTCATTACCTTACTTTAAAGTAACGACGGGGAACGGAAAAATCTTAAAATTCCTAAGAGACACAGCCTCAAACCAGAATTACATTCAAACACAACTGGTACCACACCCAAAACCAAACGAGATAAACTTTTCAGTCAGCTCTGTGGGAGGCAACAATGAAATTACACAACATACGATTCTTAAACTTCCCAATATTTCAGATAAACCAATGAAATTTTGTTTACTAGATACACTAAAAACATTTCACGGCATATTAGGAAACGATAAAATGAAATTATTAGGCGCAATTATAGATGTCAAAAATGATACATTAATTCTTGAAACTAAAAGAAAAATTAAAATTCACCAATTAGCCGCACAAGCCGTTAACACGATAGGACCACAAGTCAATCATATGACCGAGTCACAAAAAAAAATTATAAACAAGTGGGAAAGCTACAGTCGAGTGTGACCGACTGTAAGATACCCGGTACCCAAAGCATTGTAGGTGAAATTAAACAGCACATGAACATGGAAAAAAGGAAATTTTGACAAATGTAGACAAATATTGCAAGAAACATGTTGTGTAAAACTCAAAAGAGACAAATGTTGCTAGGAACATGTTGGGCAACTCTCAAAAGCGACAAATGTTGCTAGCAATATGCTGAGCAACACCCAACAAAGACAAATGTTGCTAGGAACATTTTGAGCAACACGCACGTGCGCGCTTACTCAAATTTTCAGAACACATCCACGATTGCCAACTTATTAAGTCTATCTATTTACTTTAAGCCGAAAATGACGAGTATAGCTTATATACCGTTTTTTATAATTTTCGGGGGCGGAAGTGGGCGTGGCCAAATTTTAAAACAAACTTGATCTGCGTGCAACAGATTCCAATGTTGTCACCAAATTTGGTAGCTCTAGCTTTTATAGTCTCTGAGATCTGTTGTTTCACACGGACGGACGGACAGACGGACATGGCTAAATCGACTCGGCTGGTGACGCTGATCAAGAATATATATACTTTATATTGTCGGAGATTTCTCCTTCTGCCTGTTACATACATTCTCGGTTGGCACTAACTTATAATACCCTTGTACCCTATGGGTACCGGGTATAAAAACCTTGTTCAAAGCCACAAAAACTTATTCGCCGACCCAGACACGAAATAAGCACACACTACTAAAGTAGTAGGAGAAATAAGAACTTCATCAGACTCCCCAGTTTATGGAAAACATACCCAGCTTCACTAAGACAGGAAGTAGAAAAGCAAATAAAGGAAATGCTCGAAGACGGCATTATAAGACTTTCACGTTCTTCGTATAATGCACCCGTTTGGGTAGTTCCAAAAAAGTCAGGTCAGTCCAAAGAAAAAAGTATGGATTGGTAATTGACTACAGGAAACTCAACGCTAGGGGATAACAAATATTTTAAAGTGTTTGATCTTAAAAGTGGATTTCATCAAATCATACTAAAAGACACGGATATCGAAAAAGCAGCCTTTGCAGTAAACGGTGGAAAATATGAATTCACCAGGCTTCCATTTGGTCTTAAAAACTCACCATCTATATTTCAAAGAGCCTTGGACGACATCCTGAAAAAAAAATTTGCTATGTGTACGTTGACGACATAATCGTTTTTAGCAAAAACGAAATAGAGCACAGTCAGAAACTCGAAAAAGTACTTTCAACACTACAAGACGCAAACATGAGGGTACAAATAGAGAAATGTAATTTTTTCAAAAAAAGAAGTATATTTTTTAGGGTATACAATCTCACAAGACGAAGGTAAGACAAAAGTTGACAAAATAAAAGCAGTTTCAAAATTCCCGGTCCCAAAAACGTTAAACGATCTACGATCTTTCTTAGGCATGACAGGGTATTATAGAAGATTTATAAGAGATTATGCAAAAGTAGCCAAACCACTAACCATTCTCCTCCGAGGAGAAGAAGGTCGAATATCAAAAAATAAATCGAGCAGGACAGCTATTAATTTGGACAAAGAAGCAATAAATGCTTTCGAAAAATTAAAAAATACACTCATCTCCCGAGACGTCACCGTAGCATACCCAGATTTTGGAAAAGAATTTCAGCTTACAAACGACGCGCCAAGTTATGCAATAAGCGCAGTCTTAGAACATAGACCCATAGACCAATAACATTTATCTCACGTACACTCTCAAAAACCGAAGAAAATTATGCAACAAAAGAAAGAGAAATGTTAGCCATTGTGTGGGCACTTCAAAGCCTAAGACCTTATCTTTACGGATATTCGAAAGTAGTAATATACACAGATCACCAGCCCCTAAGTTTTTCAAATAGTGTAATAACCATAACGCGAAACTAAAACGATGGAGAGACCTTATTGGCAAATATAATCACGAAATTAAATACAAGCCAGGAGTAGCTAATGTAGTAGCTGACGCACTTTCTAGAGCCTCAGCCGAAATAAATTCACTCAGCTCCACAGCAACCAATTATAGCTCATCTCACAATCTTATATTTTCTGTAGAAGCTCCCATTAATGTTTTCAAAAATCAATTATTCCTACTTATCGACGAAACGGATTCAGATATTTTTGAAATTCCATTTCCAACTTACCATAGATACATAGTAAAAAGAAGAGAGTACACAGAAGAACAAATAATAGCAATCCTAACACGCAGATTAAACCCCAGATTAATAAACGGAATTTTTACTTCCGAAGAAGTAATGGGAAAAATACAAAATATTTACCCCACATATTTCAGTTCATATAAAGTAAGGTTCACGCAAAATCAAGTAGATGACGTCACGTCCGAATAACAACAAAACGAAATAATAACCCTAGAACACAAGAGAGCCCATTGAGATGCGAAAGAAAATAAAATACAAATACTTAAGAATTATTTTTTCCCACAAGCTCAAAAGAAAATTCAAGCAATAGTTCAGTCTTGCCAGACCTGTAAAGAATCTAAATACGATAGGCATCCGCCAAAAGGCGAAATTCAACCAACACCTATCCCCAAATATCCAGGAGAAATAGTCCATGTAGATATTTATATCACAGAAAAAAACAGCATATTAACAGGTATCGACAAATTTTCCAAATACGCTCAAGTAAAAATTTTACAGTCAAGGGCAGCTGAAGATATTAAAAACCCCTTAAGAGAAATGCTTATCGCTTTCGGTATGCCGAAATGGATAATAATGGATAACGAACGTTCTTTAAGTTCTGCAGCTATAAAATTCATGCTGGAAGATCAACTTAAAATCTCAGTGCACACCACTGCCCCATACGCATCAACAAGTAATGGACAAGTAGAAAGGTTCCACTCGACACTATCCGAAATTTTAAGGTGCTTAAAAAAAGACAACGGGAGCATGGTATTTGAAGATTTACTTTTCCAAGCGGTCCAGGAATACAACAAATCAATACATTCAGTAACAAGAGAAAAGCCTATAGACATTTTTTTTAGAAACACAATCCCTAATACACCAGAAGATATAGAAAATCAACGAGAGGAAATTAGGCAGAAAATTCAAAAGAAACAACTCTATGACCTAGAATACCACAATAAAAATAAGAATCTACCAAAACATTTCAGGCCTGGCGAAATAGTACACGTTAAAATCGATAAAAGATTAGGGTCTAACTAACACCTAGGTATAAAAAAGAAAAAGTTGCTGAAAATAAAAACACCACCATTAAAACTGAAAGCGGAAAAATAATCAACAAAAATAATATTAAAACATAATTTTTCAGACTATTTTTACCAACCTGCCTGGGTATTACCACGGTCCTTGACTATTCAAACTCCCAACTCATTTCACTCGAAACCGGACTAGCAGCCAAACAAGACGGAACGTTTAAAATCATCCACATTTTAAACTTGACCAGCTACGAAGAGACATTTGCAACTTTAGAGGAATAATTTAAATCACTTATTTTATCTCATCCGCTTGAACCATATCTTTCGTACGAATCATATCAAATCCGACTTACGCAGAATACAAACACAAAAAAGACCAAAAAGAGCAATAGAAGCAATAGGTACAGCATGGAAGTGGCTGGCAGGATCACCAGATCATCATGATTATGAGGTCGTAGAAAATAAGATAAACGAACAGCTAGAAAATAATAACAGACAAGTAGTTATAAACCGGCTAATTAACGAAAAAATAAATCAACTCAGTAATGTCACAAATGCAATGATAAAATTTACTCAAAACTCGGAAGGAATAAGGACCAAAAAGCCAATATTTTAAAATACAAAATACAATTAATTAAAGAAGAAATTACAAACATTCTGTACGCAATAACTTGGGCGAAATCTAACACAGTAAATTTATTTATTTTCTCAGCAAAAGAAACCAACATTGTAGAACATTTTAAAGAAGAAAACTGTTTTGACATAAAAGAATTTGACATAAAAGAACTTTTAGAATTTGCTAAGGTCAAACTTGCCACCAATGGCCACGACCTCATTTACATTATTAGCTTACCAACAATTTAAAAAGACACTTGCATAACATTAAAAGTAAAAGCACTAAAAAAGCCCATAAAATAAACGATTTAAAATACGAAAATCTACTAGAATTTAAGAAAAAACTATTTGTAATTCCGAAAAATTGCTAGACTTAAGTAACGAGACTTGCGTAAATGGTCTGCTTAACCTTAAGGAACCAGTATGCAAAATGGTCAACAATCAACACATTCCCGTTGTAAAATTGCACTCAATAAAGAAAGTTTATATTTTTTTAATACAAATTTAATCTAAACTTTTAACTCATGTATCAGAAAGGAACAGAAAAGGTCGCATCAGCTCCGCATCAACTACAAATACTAAAATTATACTATCTTGTATTCAGTATTTTTACATATTTAGGTGATTTTTGTGCTTTGGCGCTTGTGTCATTTATTATAAATAACCGACAACTGCCATATACAGTGTTCAGTATAAATCACCGAAATAGTTATCACTACCGTACAAACATGCTGTTTACTGTATTATATTAAAGACAACATTTTTTTGAGCCATTTCATAAAGATTGGTTAAAATACCACTTGTTCTATTTAAATTATACAGCATTTTATTTAGTTAAATGTCGACTAGTTAGACAAAGCACTGTACGCCTACTGGATTCGCATAAATTTGGGCTCTGTGTAAACAGGCGTAGCAGGAAAAAAGTTGATGTGACTTTTAAGCGGCTGTGTAAGTATATATAGTATAAATATTCTTGATCAGCATCACCAGCCTAGTCGATCAAGCCATGTCCGTCTGTCTGTCCGTCTGTCTTTCTGTCCGTCTGTCTGTCTGTCGGTTTCTACGCGAACTAGTCTCTCAGTTTTTGAAGTATCGGGCTGAAATTTTCAGCATAGTCTTATTTTTTTAGCACGCAGTATATATATCGGAACGGCCGAAATCGGACAACTATATCTTATAGCTGCCATAGGAATGATGGCAAAATTTATGTAAAAATATTTTTTACTTTTTTGTTTTTCAACGTATATTAATCAATTTCAAGATATAGCAGTTTTTTACGGTTATAGAATTACGGTTTTAATTTCATTAAGATCAGACAACTATATAATATAGCTGCCATAGAAACGATCGGTCGATTTATATAAAAATGTAAAATTTTACATGTTAAATGTAAAATTTACAAAATTTACATAATTTGATATTTTTTCAACATTACCAAAATGCATCGATTTTCAATGATCCAATTGCAGACTGCAAGGGAACTTTGGTTTACCGAAATTAGCTTTCTTTCTTGTTTATTATTTATTTACATATATTTTTTCTTATTTATTTACATTTTTTTTTTATTATTTATATTTTTTTTTAAACCAGAAATAAAATTCTGTTTTTAAATGCATATGGGCATTTCCTGCAAAAGGTCTACCAGGCCCGAAAACTAAAATGTTCATTATCATGGTATTTTTGTGTGTATATTGTTACGTGCGCATGAAAACAAAGAAAACAAAACCCAAGCACGGGGTTGTGCGCCTGGTTAACAATTTACATCGACAATCGGGGTATCGAATGCCGAAGGGTTGCCAGACCGTCCAGCCGCAGGGTGCATGATGCTGAGGTGGATGCGCGGATTAAGAAAAAACAACTCGGGAGGATTAAGAGGGAAAGAGGAGATGATCCCGAAGAGCGAGGAGAAGGCGATTCCCAAGGGCAGGGAAGGTCAGAAAGAGGAGGAGAAAGGAGAAACTTCAAAAAAAAAAAATCGAAGGGGAGCCGGTGAGCAGCGGAGGAAAGGAAAAAGAGTTCGAAAACTGAGCCCGAGTCGTGCGGTTGAAAAAAGAAAAACCGTGCGAAAATCCCCACCGGCCGAACCGCGATTTTCCGGGAGGAAAAATTCTCGAGTGCGGCGAGGGAGACTTTCGAAAAATAATACAAATATTATTAATCCCCAACGACGCAGAGTGCCCCAGAAACGAATACAAAAATAACTAAGATAAGATGTAACGAGAAAGATAGCTAACTTCGGTAAACCGAAGTTTGTATACCCTTGCAGTCTGCAATTAGATCATTGAAAATCAATCCATTTTGGTAATGTTGAAAAAAAAATGTCAAATTATTATTATACATGTAGAATTTTACATTTTCATATAAATCGACCGATCCCTTCTATGGCAGCTATATGATATAGTTGTCCGATCTTAATGAAATTAAAACCGTAATTCTAGAACTATAAAAACGACTATATCTCGAAATTTATAGATATTCGTTGAAAAATAGAGAAGTTAAAATTTGTATACCCTTGCAGAGGGTATAATAATTTGTCATGATGTTGCAACGCAGTGAAGGAGGCATCTCCGACCCCATAAAGTATATATATTCTTGATCAGCATCACCAGCTGAGTCGATCTAGCCATGTCCGTCTGTCTGTCCGTCTGTCCGTCTGTCGGTTTCTACGCGAACTAGTCTCTCAGTTTTGAGCTATCGGGCTGAAATTTTCAGCATAGTCTTATTTCTTTAGCACGCAGTATATATGTCGGAACGGCCAAAATCGGACCACTATATCTTATAGCTGCCATAGAAATTATGGCGTGCTAATGAAATAAGACTATGCTGAAAGTTTCAGCCCGATAGCTCAAAACTGAGAGACTAGTTCGCGTAGAAACCGACAGACGGACAGACGGACAGACAGACGGACATGGCTAGATCGACTCAGCTGGTGATGCTGATCAAGAATATATATACTTTATGGGGTCGGAGATGCCTCCTTCACTGCGTTGCAAACATCATGACAAAATTATTATACCCTCTGCAAGGGTATAAAATAAATTATTGTTATATATTTAGTTCCTAACAGTGTCGTTATTAGTGTCGAGCTCGATGTTTAGGAGAATAGAAAATTTTTGTGAATAAATGTATATTATGAATCGTGAGTGAGAGTTGTATAAGTGGGTGAGATGGAGGTGTGAGGGAAAAAAACAGGTGAAAATAAAATGAAAGGACAAATAGGAGTCGCCAACAAGATCCTGGCGACCATTCGGATGGGAGGGGCACAGGGATGCAGCCTACATCCATCAGCATCCCTATTGATGTCCAGTTGTCGGAGTGCGGGAGTTAAATCCAAAACAAATAAATAGTTGCCTTCTGCCGGAAGCTATCGGCGGTCAAAACCCGGTCCTGGGATCCGCTAAGCAGCCGGCCACCCGATAGCTCCGCGAATCCTTGCAGGAGGTAACAAATGGCGCCCAATGGAAAAGATATCCTGCAGATTAAAAAAAAAAACAAAACAAACCAAATAAGACCAAAGTCAACCAGAAAATTCGTGAGCACAAGCCAGATATCCGTCTAGCCGGATCCTGAAGCCGGAGACGACAGTGAATGCCCGGAGCAGCGAGTTGGTCCTTGAAGAGGGTTTAACCCGGATTCATGTTCGCCACGCTGAAAGGGAGACAGACGGAAACCTTTTAATAGGATGTCCGTTGTGTCAGGCCACCACGGATACATATCTAAAATCCTCAGCGAGTCGCGGTCCGTTGACAATCCAGGAAAAGGAGTAGAACAGTGCGGCCAGGCGGTGGGAAGTCACCCGAGGCCAGATAGTAAACATTGGAAGACTGATAGGTTGTAAACCGACACCTGTGATATAGATAGTAATGTGTGTTTGTTTGTTTATGAGTTCACCTGTTAGACAATATGTATGTACTTACCTAAAAGCACCTCATCTCACCCCAATGTTAGAATTTGTCAGCTAAAAGAAAAATAAGAATAGAATTAGGTAATGCAAAACGATAGAGTAAGGACACAATTAGAGAGAAAAGCCAGAAGAAGTTTTGAATACATAAAAAACCGCAGTTTAGAGCTAATGGGGCCAATAACAAGGGGCCAAAAGAGCCAGCAAGAGGCGGTCCAGCAGCTACAGGACATCACGCCGCCAGAAGGATTAGATTCCTCACAGGAGTCAGTCAGCAGCACGTGAGGCAGCAACAGATGGGGCAGCAGTCTGTCGTTCGACAGCCGGCCCAACAGCTGCATGAGCCTAGTACTTCAGCAGCGGCAGCAGCAGCAGCAGAGGCAGCAGCAGCAGCAGAGGCAGCAGCAGCAGCAGCGGTAGCAACAGCAGCAGCGGCAGCAACAACAGCAGCAAGATCGGGCTCGGGAAGAATGGAACCCATAAATCGAAGTCAGCTGCCAACTGAAATAAGTTCGGCGATTAATTTAGCGGTCGCACAGGCGCATAAAACCTTCCGAGCGTCGTTACAGGGGATGTAGGAGTTCTCGCAGCATCGATCCGACAGAGCAGCCCAATGCAGGAGGCTCGACGAAGAATATACCAAGGGCAAGTGAGCCGGACAGCCTGGAAGCGCGCAATCCATTGCCAGGTCCGAAGCTGGGAAATCTGCAAGTAGGAGCCGGTCAGTTTCAGGAAGCCAGACAGAGCGTACCGGAGAGAAGTACTTACCAAGCCGACGAACAGAGATGGGCAGTACGTGGACGACAGACGTTCCACCAGACCAGCCGTTTGGAGCACATGGCGGATATGGCCGGGGAGCCCCGCAGGAGTGGCCCGGACGAAAAACAAGGTGCGAGGCGCTGAACATCCGGAAGTGGGGCCTAGTTTTCGATGGAGACCCATCATCTTTGCCGGTGGCCGACTTCATATTTCGGCTGGAATATATGCAGGCGACGTACAAGGTACCATGGCCGGATATTATCCGGGAGTTCCACTGCTTAGTGGAGGGACAGGCCAAGGAATGGTACTGGATGCAGGTGCGTAACAGTGGATTAGCCATCTGGCCGGAGCTGCAGTTTGCCCTCCAGATGAGGTACCAAAGCCGCCGCTCAGACTTTGAACGTCGAGCCGAAATGAAGGAGAGGAAGCAGGGCCATCAGGAAGGGATCGACGAGTATTTCCAGGCGATGCTTGTGCTACGCTCGCGGCTGGAGAGTCCGATATCGGACCATGAGATGATCCGAATGTTAAAGGAGAATGTAAGAGAGCACATCTCAAGGATGGTATATCCCATGTTCATAACGAACCTGGAGAACCTCCGAGAGGAGTGCCATGCCGCGGAAATGGTGTGGAGGACACGCTGGAGTACCAGGAAACCATATCCGGAGGACCCACAGCGGGATTTCAAGAGGTTGCACGAGTTGGACATGCATGGGGAGCCGAGCGATAACCTGCAGGAAGAAAATCAGGAGTTAGCTGCAGTGTTCAAGGATCGACGGGATCGACAACTGCTCACCTGTTGGAACTGTGCGCAACGGGGCATACATACTTTGAGTGTGAGTCCGAGGTACGCAATAAATTTTGCTATAAATGTGGATTACCCGAGGTAACAACTCCAAAATGCCCTCGTTGCCAGGCGGGAAACTCGAAAAGGGGCTTGATCCAGGAGGAGGTATCACGCCCAACATCCAACGGCCAGAAATAAATTCTTTCTCATTAGAAAAGTGTGTAGTACGAAATAGCTGTAAGAATACAAATATACAAACATATACAATAAATACAAATAATCACGAGATAAATAATGAAAATGAAGGTTTAAATGGAGCTTTACGGAAATCCTTGGAGGAAAGGCAAGCTCAATACGAAGCTGCGCGTGTGAGGATCTTTGGAGGACGAGATCCACCAACTCCGGCGGTTCGGCGGGCCAGATCCAGGTATCAGCTGAGACGACACATCCGCCAAGCAGTATGCGCGGCAGTTCAAGCCGGAAACAAGAGGATGGACAGTCGACCATTCGCAGCGGTACGCATTCAGGGTCACACGGTGGAAGGACTCTTGGATACGGGAGCATCAGTCAGTATCCTGGGCCATGGATGTATGGAATTGGTAGAGGAGCTGCGTCTACACTTAAATCCGAAGGATTCCGTGGTCCACGCTGCTGGAGGGACTTCGCATCGGATCCTGGGAACGATAGAGGCGGATATTAGTTATAATGAGGAAACCCATAGGCTGAAACTCTACCTCTGTCCGTCGTTGAGCCAGAGATTATATCTAGGGTCGATTTCTGGCGGAAATTCGGCTTGGCACCAGAAATTCTGGGCGTGGATGAGATCGCATCGGCGGAAAGCGCTCCCCTAGTGCCTCATGTGTTAACCCAGGATCAGCAGAACCGGCTCGACGAAGCTGTCAACGGATTCCAAGCCTTTGAGAAACAAGGGCTCGGGCAGACAGGCATGGAAAGACACGTGATCCAGTTGGAAGAAGGTTCGGTTCCCGTGAAGGAACGTTTTACCCAGTGTCGCCGGCTATCCAGAAGCTGCTGTTCGCAGAAGTGGACGAGATGTTGAAGCTAGGGTCATCGAGGAGAGCGAAAGCCCATGGAACAACCGAGTGACGTTAGTCCGGAAACCTGGAAAGAACCGACTGTGTTTAGATGCCAGGAAGCTAAATAAAATCACGAAGAAGGACGCTTACCCGCTGCAGAACATCGAATCCATCCTAAGCAGAGTAGATGACACTATCTTCATCAGCAGTGTGGACCTGAAGCACGCTTTTGGCAGATTGAGTTGGATCCACAAAGCAGGAGTATACGGCCTTTACCATTCCGGGGAGACCACTCTATCAATTCCGGATGGTGCCTTTTCGGTTGTGCAACGCGGCTCAACGGCTGTGCCGATTGATGAATAGGGTGATCCCACAGAAATTACGGGGCCACGTCTTCGTCTACCTGGATGACCTGCTAATAATCTCGAAGACCTTTGAGGAACACTGTCGGGTATTGGAGGAAGTAGCGTCGTTTTTGAAGAAGGCAAATTTGACAATAGGGCTAAGAAAGTCAAAATTTTGTTTTAAGTTCCTCAAATACCTGGGGTTCATAATAGGAGACAGATGCCTGAGAACGGACCCAGATAAGGTGCGGGCGATTACAGAGATACCGATGCCGACGACGGTACGACAGCTACGGAGTTTCCTAGGGACGGCAGGATGGTACCGGAGATTTATTGAGAACTTCTCGGGAATGTCGGCTTCACTGAAAGATTGCCTAAAAGGAGGAAAAAAATTGGAATTGAGTCAGCAAGCACGAGAAGCGTTCGAAAAGCTGAAGACGGCATTTACCTGCGCTCCCGTTCTCATACATCCGGATTTTAAACGGCGCTTCCTTATCCAATGCGACGCTAGCCAAGTCGGGATCGGAGCGGTGCTATTTCAGATGGACGATGAGGGCAAGGAGAGACCCATTGCATTCTACTCGGCGAAGTTGAGGGTGCCCAGATCCACTATAGCGTCACGGAAAGGAGTGTTTGTCTGCGGTAAAGGCGATAGAGAGGTTCCGGCCATACGTAGAGTTGATGCCGTTCACAGTTATCACCGACCATTCCAGTTTGCAGTGGCTAATGACTCTTAAGGATCTCAGTGGACGGTTGGCCCGGTGGTCTCTGGCACTTCAGTCATTTGATTTTGAAATCGAGCACCGGAAAGGCAAGGACAACGTGGTGGCAGACATGCTGTCGAGGCAGTTTCAGCTGGATCAGGTGGATATTCTCAACTTTGTGACAACCGAGTTTCAGAGTGAGGAGTATCTGGAAAGGTTAACTTTGGTTAAAAGGACCCAGCAGCGCATCCAGACTTACGGGTAGAAGACGAGCTTCTGTTTAAGCGAATGCAGCCCGAGGAGACCGCAACAGAAGAGTTCACCTGGAAATTGTGGATTCCAGAGGCTTTGACAAGCGCTTTGATAAAGCAAGCCCATGACAGCGACTCGGCGATGCATGGAGGCATGGCCAAGACACTCTCCAGGCTGAGGCAGTATTATTACTGGCCGAATATGGCGGTGCAAGTAAGGGAGTATGTACGAACGTGTGTCATCTGCAAGGGAACCAAGCATACGACCCAAGTGACCCGTCCTTCCATGGGAGCCGAAGTAATCACCGATCGACCGATGCAGAAGCTCTACTTGGACTGTTTAGGGCCATATCCAAGGTCCAAGGTGGGAAATACGGCCATCTTCATTGTCCTGGACCACCTCATCCACGTAGGAGATGAGCACTCGAGATGGGACGAAAGGCTCTGCGAGATACAGGGAGCATTACGAACGGCGATGCATTCCAGTATAGGAACTTCTCCGTATTTCGCTATGTTCGGACAACATTGGTTCGGCAGCGGCACTGACTACAAGCTCGCCAGACGACTTGGAGCAGTGAATGAGGCCGAAATCCAACAGATCGCCAGACCAGATCGGCAGCAAATCGTCAGGAGACAGGTGCAAGAAGAGCTGCATGCTGCGTATGAAAGGGCCAACGGAAGTATAACCGGAAGGCGAAACTCGTGCACTACATACCTGGCCAGGAGATCTACAAGCGGAATTTTGTCCTCAGCAACTTCCAGAAAGGGATCAACGCCAAATTCAGCCAAAAGTATGTGAAGTGCCGGGTGGTCCGCCCAGTTGGAAACAGCCTCTACGAGCTGGAAACTCTGCAGGGTGCGCCTCTCGGGATTTTCCATGCGAAGGACCTGAAGCAATGAGTGCAGTTAGAGTCAGTGTGACAAGGCCCGGCTAATTCAGAGCGGCAGAGATCTCAGGGTGTGGGCGATGGCCTACGTTGGGCGATCTGAAAACAGACGCGCACTTCTATTTTACTCCCGTTTCCTGATCTGGTGGAAAACCGTAGTGTGGTTGTTACGTGCGCATGAAAACAAAGAAAACAAAACCCAAGCACGGGGTTGTGCGCCCGGCTAACAATTTACATCGACAATCGGGGTATCGAATGCCGAAGGGTTGCCAGACCGTCCAGCCGCAGGGTGCATGATGCTGAGGTGGATGCGCGGATTAAGAAAAACAACTCGGGAGGATTAAGAGGGAAAGAGGAGATGATCCCGAAGAGCGAGGAGAAGGCGATTCCCAAGGGCAGGGAAGGTCAGAGAGGAGGAGAGAAACTCAAAAAAATCGAAGGGGAGCCGGTGAGCAGCGGAGGAAAGGAAAAAGAGTTCGAAAACTGAGCCCGAGTCGTGCGGTTGAAAAAAGAAAAACCGTGCGAAAATCCCCACCGGCCGAACCGCGATTTTCCGGGAGGAAAAATTCGTGCGGCGAGGGAGACTTTGAGGCGAAGTCACCGGAGTTCGGAAAATAATACAAATATTATTAATCCCCAACGACGCAGAGTGCCCCAGAAACGAATACAAAAATAACTAAGATAAGATATAACGAGAAAGATAGCTAACTTCGGTAAACCGAAGTTTGTATACCTGCAGTCTGCAATTAGATCATTGAAAATCAATCCATTTTGGTAATGTTGAAAAAAAAATGTCAAATTATTATTATACATGTAGAATTTTACATTTTCATATAAATCGACCGATCCCTTCTATGGCAGCTATATGATATAGTTGTCCGATCTTAATGAAATTAAAACCGTAATTCTAGAACTATAAAAACGACTATATCTCGAAATTTATAGATATTCGTTGAAAAATAGAGAAGTTAAAATTTTGTATACCTTGCAGAGGTATAATAATTTTGTCATGATGTTTGCAACGCAGTGAAGGCATCTCCGACCCCATAAAGTATATATATTCTTGATCAGCATCACCAGCTGAGTCGATCTAGCCATGTCCGTCTGTCTGTCCGTCTGTCCGTCTGTCGGTTTCTACGCGAACTAGTCTCTCAGTTTTTGAGCTATCGGGCTGAAATTTTCAGCATAGTCTTATTTCTTTAGCACGCAGTATATATGTCGGAACGGCCAAAATCGGACCACTATATCTTATAGCTGCCATAGAAATTATGGCGAAATTAATGTAAAAAATTTTAACTTCTCTGTTTTCAACGAATTGCTATAAATTTCGAGATATAGTCGTTTTTTATAGTTCTAGAATTACGGTTTTAATTTCATTAAGATCAGACAACTATATCATATAGCTGCCATAGAAGGGATCGGGCGATTTATATGAAAATGTAAAATTCTACAAGTAAAATGTAAAATTTACAAAATTTACGTAATTTGACATTTTTTTTTCAACATTACCAAAATGGATTGATTTTCAATGATCTAATTGCAGACTGCAAGGGTATACAAACTTCGGTTTACCGAAGTTAACTTTCTTTCTCGTTTTACATTAATTTCGCCATCATTTCTATGGCAGCTATAAGATATAGTGGTCCGATTTTGGCCGTTCCGACATATATACTGCGTGCTAATGAAATAAGACTATGCTGAAAGTTTCAGCCCGATAGCTCAAAAACTGAGAGACTAGTTCGCGTAGAAACCGACAGACGGACAGACGGACAGACAGACGGACATGGCTAGATCGACTCAGCTGGTGATGCTGATCAAGAATATATATACTTTATGGGGTCGGAGATGCCTCCTTCACTGCGTTGCAAACATCATGACAAATTATTATACCCTCTGCAAGGGTATAAAAATAAATTATTGTTATATATTTAGTTCCTAACAGTGTCGTTATTAGTGTCGAGCTCGATGTTTAGGAGAATAGAAAATTTTGTGAATAAATGTATATTATGAATCGTGAGTGAGAGTTGTATAAGTGGGTGAGATGGAGGTGTGAGGGAAAAAAACAGGTGAAAATAAAATGAAAGGACAAATAGGGAGTCGCCAACAAGATCCTGGCGACCATTCGGATGGGGAGGGGCACAGGGATGCAGCCTACATCCATCAGCATCCCTATTGATGTCCAGTTGTCGGAGTGCGGGAGTTAAATCCAAAACAAATAAATAGTTGCCTTCTGCCGGAAGCTATCGGCGGTCAAAACCCGGTCCTGGGATCCGCTAAGCAGCCGGCCACCCGATAGCTCCGCGAATCCTTGCAGGAGGTAACAAATGGCGCCCAATGGAAAAGATATCCTGCAGATTAAAAAAAAAAAACAAAACAAACCAAATAAGACCAAAGTCAACCAGAAAATTCGTGAGCACAAGCCAGATGTCCGTCTAGCCGGATCCTGAAGCCGGAGACGACAGTGAATGCCCGGAGCAGCGAGTTGGTCCTTGAAGAGGGTTTAACCCGGATTCATGTTCGCCACGCTGAAAGGGAGACAGACGGAAACCTTTTTTAATAGGATGTCCGTTGTGTCAGGCCACCACGGATACATATCTAAAATCCTCAGCGAGTCGCGGTCCGTTGACAATCCAGGAAAAGGAGTAGAACAGTGCGGCCAGGCGGTGGGAAGTCACCCGAGGCCAGATAGTAAACATTGGAAGACTGATAGGTTGTAAACCGACACCTGTGATATAGATAGTAATGTGTGTTTGTTTGTTTATGAGTTCACCTGTTAGACAATATGTATGTACTTACCTAAAAGCACCTCATCTCACCCCAATGTTAGAATTTGTCAGCTAAAAGAAAAATAAGAATAGAATTAGGTAATGCAAAACGATAGAGTAAGGACACAATTAGAGAGAAAAGCCAGAAGAAGTTTTGAATACATAAAAACCGCAGTTTAGAGCTAATGGGGCCAATAACAAGGGGCCAAAAGAGCCAGCAAGAGGCGGTCCAGCAGCTACAGGACATCACGCCGCCAGAAGGATTAGATTCCTCACAGGAGTCAGGCGATAAACAAGTCCTGCAGCAGCACGTGAGGCAGCAACAGATGGGGCAGCAGTCTGTCGTTCGACAGCCGGCCCAACAGCTGCATGAGCCTAGTACTTCAGCAGCGGCAGCAGCAGCAGCAGAGGCAGCAGCAGCAGCAGAGGCAGCAGCAGCAGCAGCGGTAGCAACAGCAGCGGCAGCAACAACAGCAGCAAGATCGGGCTCGGGAAGAATGGAACCCATAAATCGAAGTCAGCTGCCAACTGAAATAAGTTCGGCGATTAATTTAGCGGTCGCACAGGCGCATGAAACCTTCCGAGCGTCGTTACAGGGGATGTAGGAGTTCTCGCAGCATCGATCCGACAGAGCAGCCCAATGCAGGAGGCTCGACGAAGAATATACCAAGGGCAAGTGAGCCGGACAGCCTGGAAGCGCGCAATCCATTGCCAGGTCCGAAGCTGGGAAATCTGCAAGTAGGAGCCGGTCAGTTTCAGGAAGCCAGACAGAGCGTACCGGAGAGAAGTACTTACCAAGCCGACGAACAGAGATGGGCAGTACGTGGACGACAGACGTTCCACCAGACCAGCCGTTTGGAGCACATGGCGGATATGGCCGGGGAGCCCCGCAGGAGTGGCCCGGACGAAAACAAGGTGCGAGGCGCTGAACATCCGGAAGTGGGGCCTAGTTTTCGATGGAGACCCATCATCTTTGCCGGTGGCCGACTTCATATTTCGGCTGGAATATATGCAGGCGACGTACAAGGTACCATGGCCGGATATTATCCGGGAGTTCCACTGCTTAGTGGAGGGACAGGCCAAGGAATGGTACTGGATGCAGGTGCGTAACAGTGGATTAGCCATCTGGCCGGAGCTGCAGTTTGCCCTCCAGATGAGGTACCAAAGCCGCCGCTCAGACTTTGAACGTCGAGCCGAAATGAAGGAGAGGAAGCAGGGCCATCAGGAAGGGATCGACGAGTATTTCCAGGCGATGCTTGTGCTACGCTCGCGGCTGGAGAGTCCGATATCGGACCATGAGATGATCCGAATGTTAAAGGAGAATGTAAGAGAGCACATCTCAAGGATGGTATATCCCATGTTCATAACGAACCTGGAGAACCTCCGAGAGGAGTGCCATGCCGCGGAAATGGTGTGGAGGACACGCTGGAGTACCAGGAAACCATATCCGGAGGACCCACAGCGGGATTTCAAGAGGTTGCACGAGTTGGACATGCATGGGGAGCCGAGCGATAACCTGCAGGAAGAAAATCAGGAGTTAGCTGCAGTGTTCAAGGATCGACGGGATCGACAACTGCTCACCTGTTGGAACTGTGCGCAACGGGGGCATACATACTTTGAGTGTGAGTCCGAGGTACGCAATAAATTTTGCTATAAATGTGGATTACCCGAGGTAATAACTCCAAAATGCCCTCGTTGCCAGGCGGGAAACTCGAAAAGGGGCTTGATCCAGGAGGAGGTATCACGCCCAACATCCAACGGCCAGAAATAAATTCTTTCTCATTAGAAAAGTGTGTAGTACGAAATAGCTGTAAGAATACAAATATACAAACATATACAATAAATACAAATAATCACGAGATAAATAATGAAAATGAAGGTTTAAATGGAGCTTTACGGAAATCCTTGGAGGAAAGGCAAGCTCAATACGAAGCTGCGCGTGTGAGGATCTTTGGAGGACGAGATCCACCAACTCCGGCGGTTCGGCGGGCCAGATCCAGGTATCAGCAGAGACGACACATCCGCCAAGCAGTATGCGCGGCAGTTCAAGCCGGAAACAAGAGGATGGACAGTCGACCATTCGCAGCGGTACGCATTCAGGGTCACACGGTGGAAGGACTCTTGGATACGGGAGCATCAGTCAGTATCCTGGGCCATGGATGTATGGAATTGGTAGAGGAGCTGCGTCTACACTTAAATCCGAAGGATTCCGTGGTCCACGCTGCTGGAGGACTTCGCATCGGATCCTGGGAACGATAGAGGCGGATATTAGTTATAATGAGGAAACCCATAGGCTGAAACTCTACCTCTGTCCGTCGTTGAGCCAGAGATTATATCTAGGGTCGATTTCTGGCGGAAATTCGGCTTGGCACCAGAAATTCTGGGCGTGGATGAGATCGCATCGGCGGAAAGCGCTCCCCTAGTGCCTCATGTGTTAACCCAGGATCAGCAGAACCGGCTCGACGAAGCTGTCAACGGATTCCAAGCCTTTGAGAAACAAGGGCTCGGGCAGACAGGCATGGAAAGACACGTGATCCAGTTGGAAGAAGGTTCGGTTCCCGTGAAGGAACGTTTTTACCCAGTGTCGCCGGCTATCCAGAAGCTGCTGTTCGCAGAAGTGGACGAGATGTTGAAGCTAGGGGTCATCGAGGAGAGCGAAAGCCCATGGAACAACCGAGTGACGTTAGTCCGGAAACCTGGAAAGAACCGACTGTGTTTAGATGCCAGGAAGCTAAATAAAATCACGAAGGAGGACGCTTACCCGCTGCAGAACATCGAATCCATCCTAAGCAGAGTAGATGACACTATCTTCATCAGCAGTGTGGACCTGAAGCACGCTTTTTGGCAGATTGAGTTGGATCCACAAAGCAGGGAGTATACGGCCTTTACCATTCCGGGGAGACCACTCTATCAATTCCGGATGATGCCTTTTGGGTTGTGCAACGCGAAATTACGGGGCCACGTCTTCGTCTACCTGGATGACCTGCTAATAATCTCGAAGACCTTTGAGGAACACTGTCGGGTATTGGAGGAAGTAGCGTCGTTTTTGAAGAAGGCAAATTTGACAATAGGGCTAAGAAAGTCAAAATTTTGTTTTAAGTTCCTCAAATACCTGGGGTTCATAATAGGAGACGGATGCCTGAGAACGGACCCAGATAAGGTGCGGGCGATTACAGAGATACCGATGCCGACGACGGTACGACAGCTACGGAGTTTCCTAGGGACGGCTTCACTGAAAGATTGCCTAAAAGGAGGAAAAAAATTGGAATTGAGTCAGCAAGCACGAGAAGCGTTCGAAAAGCTGAAGACGGCATTTACCTGCGCTCCCGTTCTCATACATCCGGATTTTAAACGGCGCTTCTTTATCCAATGCGACGCTAGCCAAGTCGGGATCGGAGCGGTGCTATTTCAGATGGACGATGAGGGCAAGGAGAGACCCATTGCATTCTACTCGGCGAAGTTGAGGGGTGCCCAGATCCACTATAGCGTCACGGAAAGGGAGTGTTTGTCTGCGGTAAAGGCGATAGAGAGGTTCCGGCCATACGTAGAGTTGATGCCGTTCACAGTTATCACCGACCATTCCAGTTTGCAGTGGCTAATGACTCTTAAGGATCTCAGTGGACGGTTGGCCCGGTGGTCTCTGGCACTTCAGTCATTTGATTTTGAAATCGAGCACCGGAAAGGCAAGGACAACGTGGTGGCAGACATGCTGTCGAGGCAGTTTCAGCTGGATCAGGTGGATATTCTCAACTTTGTGACAACCGAGTTTCAGAGTGAGGAGTATCTGGAAAGGTTAACTTTGGTTAAAAGGACCCAGCAGCGCATCCAGACTTACGGGTAGAAGACGAGCTTCTGTTTAAGCGAATGCAGCCCGAGGAGACCGCAACAGAAGAGTTCACCTGGAAATTGTGGATTCCAGAGGCTTTGACAAGCGCTTTGATAAAGCAAGCCCATGACAGCGACTCGGCGATGCATGGAGGCATGGCCAAGACACTCTCCAGGCTGAGGCAGTATTATTACTGGCCGAATATGGCGGTGCAAGTAAGGGAGTATGTTCGAACGTGTGTCATCTGCAAGGGAACCAAGCATACGACCCAAGTGACCCGTCCTTCCATGGGAGCCGAAGTAATCACCGATCGACCGATGCAGAAGCTCTACTTGGACTGTTTAGGGCCATATCCAAGGTCCAAGGTGGGAAATACGGCCATCTTCATTGTCCTGGACCACCTCATCCACGTAGGAGATGAGCACTCGAGATGGGACGAAAGGCTCTGCGAGATACAGGGAGCATTACGAACGGCGATGCATTCCAGTATAGGAACTTCTCCGTATTTCGCTATGTTCGGACAACATTGGTTCGGCAGCGGCACTGACTACAAGCTCGCCAGACGACTTGGAGCAGTGAATGAGGCCGAAATCCAACAGATCGCCAGACCAGATCGGCAGCAAATCGTCAGGAGACAGGTGCAAGAAGAGCTGCATGCTGCGTATGAAAGGGCCAACGGAAGTATAACCGGAAGGCGAAACTCGTGCACTACATACCTGGCCAGGAGATCTACAAGCGGAATTTTGTCCTCAGCAACTTCCAGAAAGGGATCAACGCCAAATTCAGCCAAAAGTATGTGAAGTGCCGGGTGGTCCGCCCAGTTGGAAACAGCCTCTACGAGCTGGAAACTCTGCAGGGTGCGCCTCTCGGGATTTTCCATGCGAAGGACCTGAAGCAATGAGTGCAGTTAGAGTCAGTGTGACAAGGCCCGGCTAATTCAGAGCGGCAGAGATCTCAGGGTGTGGGCGATGGCCTACGTTGGGCGATCTGAAAACAGACGCGCACTTCTATTTTACTCCCGTTTCCTGATCTGGTGGAAAACCGTAGTGTGGTTGTTACGTGCGCATGAAAACAAAGAAAACAAAACCCAAGCACGGGGTTGTGCGCCCGGCTAACAATTTACATCGACAATCGGGGTATCGAATGCCGAAGGGTTGCCAGACCGTCCAGCCGCAGGGTGCATGATGCTGAGGTGGATGCGCGGATTAAGAAAAACAACTCGGGAGGATTAAGAGGAAAGAGGAGATGATCCCGAAGAGCGAGGAGAAGGCGATTCCCAAGGGCAGGGAAGGTCAGAGAGGAGGAGAAAGGAGAAACTTCAAAAAATCGAAGGGGAGCCGGTGAGCAGCGGAGGAAAGGAAAAGAGTTCGAAAACTGAGCCCGAGTCGTGCGGTTGAAAAAAGAAAAACCGTGCGAAAATCCCCACCGGCCGAACCGCGATTTTCCGGGAGGAAAAATTCTCGAGTGCGGCGAGGGAGACTTTCGAAAAATAATACAAATATTATTAATCCCCAACGACGCAGAGTGCCCCAGAAACTATAACTAAGATAAGATATAAAAATAAATTATTGTTATATATTAAGTTCCTAACAGTGTCGTTATTAGTGTCGAGCTCGATGTTTAGAAGAATAGAAAATTTTTGTGAATAAATGTATATTATGAATCGTGAGTGAGAGTTGTATAAGTGGGTGAGATGGAGGTGTGAGGAAAAAAAAAAAATAGGGAGTCGCCAACAAGATCCTGGCGACCATTCGGATGGGAGGGGCACAGGGATGCAGCCTACATCCATCAGCATCCCCTATTGATGTCCAGTTGTCGGAGTGCGGGAGTTAAATCCAAAAACAAATAAATAGTTGCCTTCTGCCGGAAGCTATCGGCGGTCAAAACCCGGTCCTGGGATCCGCTAAGCAGCCGGCCACCCGATAGCTCCGCGAATCCTTGCAGGAGGTAACAATATGTATAAAAAAAACTTCAAATTCAAATCAAAATGTCCATAATACAATGGTTACATATCATATCTTAGTGTTTTCATGTGAAAATCGGCCAAAAAACTGAAAAAAACTAAAATGTTGGTATATTTTGGTATTTTTAAGAGCATAATAATAGTTAATTTTTCGCATACAAAACATTCGAAATGTTTGTTTTTTTTACCAAATCTTCTTTTTGATATCTATTATTATTATTATTATTTATTTCGATAAATTCCTAACGCTACAGTATTTCTACTATTATCTTAGCGCGCTAGTCACAACTGATTTCAAACAATTTTAATTACTTATTTACTAAAATTTATGTAATTACTTAATATTAACATTATTTAATTGTAATTATTATTACTATTTTACTATTTTTCTTACTGTGTGTTTGCAAAGTGTTCCCTAATTTTTGTGGTAAATCTATGTGCATTATTTATTGATTTGGTTTCATGCGTAAGTTGATTCCAAAGCCGAATAGTGTTAGTATAGAAGTGCTTGTCAGAGCTAGCCAGAGTAGTTTCGATAGGAATTATATTTTTGGTGCGTTGCAAAGTGGATAGATTTATCATGTCATATAGATAGTCAGGTTGTTTCGTATAAACTATTTTGTGGAGGAGTGACAATGCTTTAAGTTTCATCCAATTCGTCATACTTATATCAAAAATCCTATTTGAGTAACACGTTACATGGTCATATCTCTTAACATTGAATACATAACGTGCAATACTATTGAACGCTACATTTAATTTGTGTTGGCTGGCTGCATCACATCTTCCAAAAATCTCAACCCCATAAAATAGAACGGATGTTAAGCACGCCTTGGCGATCATAAGCCGTATATTCAGTTGCAGAAAGTGCTGCGATAAGGATAGGTTCCTAAGCACACCATATGTTTTACCTACTGCTTTATTAACCTGGTCAGTATATGATAGGGTATTATTTAATGTGATGCCCAGGTTCTCCGCCTTAGCAACATACTCAATCTTTTTGCTCCCATGGTACGATTATTTAAATTGTCAGTATTAAGGTTTTTTTTATATATAACAAGACATTTACATTTAGACGGATTAAAACTGAGACCATTTTTACATGCCCACTCACTAACTTGTAATAACTCATCATTACAGACATTAACACAATCACTAATTTGACACAAGGGACGACTAACACACATTACAGAAGTACATAATAAGTTGTTTTTGAAGAAAATATGAAGTTATTCATACGAATACGTGAGGTAAAAACATGACGGAAATGTATTAGGAAATGTTTATTTATACATGTAATAAAATAAATACAAATATATTCAACCTGTTTAATCGTATAATTTACTTTCTTGAGGCACGACTTGCGTGCATTAGCACCTAAAGATCGTTGCATTCGCGTATTTTTAACGATACGCACGTTAAATAGCTAATGACAATGGTTTCAATACGACATAATGTATAAAATATATTATTTTTCTGTATTTACGTACATATATCCGGCCATTACTATTACACTAGTTTACACTCAAAATGCTCCAAGCCTGTTAATGTGAAATTCTGGTAGAGTTGAGTCCCCAGATCAGGAAAATGGCGTTATTTTTTTTTCTTTTTTAAAGATATTACACAAAAATTTTTTGCTAATTTTACGTTTCTCATTTCATAGCTCGAGTTGTAACCAACTAATTTAGCCGTCGAATGTTTTATTTTACAGGCAATGAACTAACCTTTTGATTTTTATACACTTAATGTATATTGGATGAGTACCTCTGTGTGCTGGAGGTCGATAAACTTGAAAAAAGTGGAAATTTCAATCCGTTAACTCAAATGTTAACATGCTGATAGCATCCTGAAAACTCTAAAAAAAATCCTTTGGAAAATCAAAACGTGTTTTTTTCTAAAGTTGATCGCCCAAGGTATCAAACAGGCCTACAACTCCAGAAATCCGTTGAAAAATTGATTTATCGTGGATTTACAAAGTTAAGGCTAGTACTAAGATCGACGAAAATCGCTTACGGAATTCCGTGAGCGAAATTGCGATATATTTCGTTCGGGAACCAGTGTGACCGAATAAAACAAAGAAAATGGTCAAAATCGGTCAAGATCAGTCACACTGACTTGTATTTCCAGCTGTGTTTTGTAAACAAACTTTATAAATAAACTTAAAAAAGATAAATTAATTTAAACGCATTTAATTGTGCGTATTATTAATGTAATGTTCCGTAATGGAGTTGAAGGCAAATAATAGGGGCGCCATCGACATCGCCGCGAATAAAAAAATATGCAATAAAATTTTCAATAAAAACACAAAAAAATGTCATTTACACCGGCTTTATATGGTCTGCTAACTTTGCTAGATTTTGTAAATTTTTGTTTATTTAACACAACTTAGCTTTTTTTTCATAGCTAAGTCAGACTGCTCACCACTCCTAGCAAAGTTAACAGACCATCTAAAGGCGTTGTAAAGCACCGTACCTTTAATTTAGTAGTAAATTTCTCATTTTACTTAACTTTGAAAATCCACGATAAATCCATTTCTGGAGTTGTAGGCCTGTTTGATACTTTGGGCGATCAACTTAAGAAGAAAACACGATTTGATTTTCCAACGGATTTTTTTCGAGTTTTTAGGAGGCTAGCAGCATTTGAGTTAACGGATTGAAATTTCCACTTTTTTTTCAAGTTTATCGACCTCCAGCACACAAAGTTCTTATCCAATATACATAAAGTGTATAAAAATCGAAAGGTTAGTTCATTACCTGTAAAATAAAACATTTGACTGCTAAATTAGTTGGCTACAACTTGAGCTATGAAATGAGAAACGTAAAATAAGCAGAATTTTTTTGTGTAAAACTTTAAAAAATCTTTAAAAAGAAACGTATCTTTAGAAAAAAAAAATTAACGCCATTTTCGTGATCGGGTATTCAACTCTACCAGAATTTCACATTAACAGGCTTGGAGCATTTTTTTTATATTTATTTTGTAAACTGGTGTTATATATACTATATTCGAGTAGTTATTATATAAAGGCATTACTAAATAAGACTTTTTTTTAGTATGGTGAGGCAAGTATCTTTCAAAATTAACTTAGAACTTATAAAGTGAAGGGTATATCTCGACAGCACTATGTAAACAAACAAATACATGCAGGCAGATTAACAATGCATGAGAATACGTGTGCACATACGGTCGTCGGATGTTGCTGTATGTGTACGAGAGAGCGGCTGCCCAGTCGGACCTGGTCGCTTCCAGAAAGCACATTTCTATGCATTCATCGACAGTAAAGAATGCATTCTCAATACTTGCAGTCTTCTTTCAGATTAATATGGGGTGAAACAAGGAAACCTGTTATTTTTTTTGTATGCTGCAACAGTTCTTTCGCAACATATAAATAACGTATATTACACTTCGGCAATCTTCGGGTTTCGCTTCCAACTTTAGTTTCTAAAATATGCGTTATATAACCCATCTGTAGCACACATCAATAACGGTTTTGTAGCAATGTATCTTTCATGCAAAATACCGCTTCAAAATAACCCATTGATAACAGTGTAAGGAATCGTTAGGATCCCTTACAATAAGCCAAAGGGAACGCAGGATAGACAGAAGAGAGAACAGTATAAGAGAAAGCAGTAGAAGAGATGGAGTGAGAGCGGAGAAAGGGAGAGAAAGCTTTCAGCAGAGCGGATAGTCAGCGCATAGCGGGACACGGATGCGCTGAGCAAGGAGTTTTGGCGGGAGAGCGGGCTGCTGAATTGGCAGCAGCAGCGCTGCAGAGGATCGGCTGAGCAAGGAGTTTTGGCGGGAGAGCGGGCTGCTGAATAGCAGCGCTGCAGGGGGGTATAAAAGCGAGAGGCAGGAGTCAGTTGGGGAGGCAGTTGGAGAGTCAGTTGGACAGTTAAGTGTGGAGTTCAGTCGTCGGTGAGCAGTGACCAGTGCTAGTGCTAGTGAAAGTGACTCCTTGGGAAACGAGCCAAGGATCAGTTCAGGGGACAGCAGAGCAGTTTTACCAGAAGCAGTAACGCAGTAAGTCTTGGGGAGGATTCCCTTTGACCAAGCGAGTCCAGTTCACTACTTTCTTCCATCTCGTATTTTGTAAGTGCCCAGGCGGACGGTGAGTTTGCCAGCGCGTCAGCTTAGCGGGAGCATCTGGAGCGTGCAGCACCAGAGTATCTAGCGGAGCGAAGCTTAGCGAGAGTATCCGAGTGCGGGTAGCACCGGAGTATCAAGCGGAGCGTAAGCGCGGCGTGATCACCCAGACGGCGTTGGCCGGCGAGTCGGGCGTGAACTAATTGTTAGAGATAGGGCGTCTTGTGCCCCGCTTAAGACAGGTGTGATAGAAAAGAGGTGCAACTCCCAGTTCAAATATATATTATATTACTTAATTCTAAACCCCGGAGTTCTTATTTTGGCACAGTGCCCAACAAATATAAATTCGTTGCAGCGAATCCTGGACGAGACTGAGCTATCCCGCCCTGATCGTTACAACTGGCGCCCGAACTAGGGTCGCTGTGCCTATAAGAATTACCTGATTTATAGATATATTTAAGAATAAAGGAATTTTTTTTATCCACGATGGTGAGTACCAGCTGGATATACAAATTAAACAGGGAAGAATTACTGGCGTATAGCCAGGAGTTCGGCCATGAATTGGCAGGGAACGTAGACGAGTTACGCAGAGGGTTCGTTACGTGGGCACGAGAACAGCTCGTGGACCCAGCGCACATAATCAGATTTACAGAATTAGCGGAGCGTCACGCTGGAGCGTCACCAGTTAAGGCGTCTACGAGCAGTGGGCAACAGGAAAGACCCGCTGCTTCTAAGCCTCAGGTGATGATGTTTACACAGGGAGACATTCTAAATGCCAGTTTCAAGGAACAGGTACAGATAGATATCCCAGCGTACAGCCAAAAACAATTCCGGGAATCCACCCCAATTCCAACCGAGGCCAGGCCACAAGCACCTGACTATTCTAGAATAGCGGCTAGGGTAAGGGAATATAGTTTTCGGTTCGATGGGGCAGCGAAACCGCTAGAGTTTTTAGAGCAGGTGGAGTGGTCAGCGGAGACGTACGGTCTCGAACTAGACCTGCTACCTAGGGCGATGCCCGAACTGCTTCAGGGAATAGCCTTGAAATGGTACGTGGCAAACAACCAACATTGGACGACATGGGCAGCGTTCACGACCAGTTTTCAGGCCTATTTTCTACCAAGGGGCTACTTCAATCACCTTCGGGAGGAGGTGATACAGCGCAAGCAGCGACTGGGAGAACCCTTTAAGGAATTCATGGTGGAGATGCAGTGCCTGATGAGACCGTTGAAAATGTCAACAGAGGCGCAACTGGAGAGGATATACGATAACAGCGTTCCAGATCTCCGAGCGTTCGCCAGGCCAATCCCAATTCTCCACTTTGCAGGGATTAATGGGTCTAGCGGATGAGCTAGAGGAGTTAGACCGCGATAGGGAGCGATTACGGGCCAGTTCGGTCCACGCCCGACTTCAGTCCCCAGTGAACCCCCATCGCAATGACCCTCCGAGGACTACAAGGCCACAGCCTCGGCACACAAATCCATTCACCCGGCCGCAGGAGACACAACAGTGGAGACAGGCAAACAATGGGCCCCCACAAAGGATACCGGACCCCTTCAATGCATGTGGAAATTGCGGACAAGCGGGACACTGGAGACGAGAGTGTCGTCAGCGCACCGTTATTTTCTGCTGGAGGTGTGGGATGGTCGGACGCAAAACAATGAACTGTTGCGGGGCTATGGGAAACGGACCCCGACTCTCGCCACCCGGAGCACGGCAGGAGTCGTCAAACTCGGCTCCCCAATAAATCAAAAGGGATTTCGGGATGAGGGCTCATATTTGTCGGCCACTGTTATAATAGGAGGTAAATCCTATAAGGCAGTGATCGACACAGGAGCCACCAGCAGTTTTGTCAGTGAAACGTTAGCAGCGAGCTTGGGTGCTGGGGAAAACTGACACCTACATGGAGACCCGTGAGATTCGCGGATGGGCGAGCGGGCGAAATAAACCACCAGCTCAAGGTGACACTCGAGTTTGGGAGCCGGCAGATCACAACAGTACTGTTCGTAATGCCAGGGATCATCGATGATCTAGTCCTGGGCTACAACATATTGAAGGATCTGGAGGCAGAATTAAGTTGCGCAGGACAAAGAATTCAGTTTAGGGCGAATAGGCCCACGAAAAGCAAGAGAAGTAGTCAGGAATCGCAAAGCGAAGAACCAAGGAGGAACAAGGAACAGGACAGTAACAAAGCCCCAGAGGAACGGTTAAAAATGGCAGCGGAAACGCCATTAACTGACCAGGGATGAAGGATGAAGATATTTCCCAAGAAATCCAGCGATGAGAGCCACCATTGACAATGAGATTGATGAGCTACTAAAACAAGGCTGTATAGAGCCTTCGAGTAGCCCTCATAGTGCCCCAATCGTCATGGTGCAGAAGAAGACAGGCAAATGGAGGTTATGCGTGGATTTCAGGCAGTTGAATGCCAAATCTATCCCAGACGTGTACTCCTTGCCGAGGATTCACCATCCTGGATCAGTTAAAACAGGCCAAATACATCAGTAGTTTGGACTTAAGTGATACTGGCAGATACCCATGGAGGAGTCAAGTAAACCATTAACGGCGTTTACATTCAGCACCGGCAACGTTTCAGCGAGCACCAGCGTTATCGGGCCAGATATGGAACCACATGCCTTTGCATATTTGGATGACATCATCGTCATCGGTCGCACGCTGGAAGAGCACAAGAGAAACCTCCAAGAGGTGTTCCGACGGCTAAGAAAAGCAAATTTGAAAATCAACGTAGATAAGTGCGAGTTCTTCAAAAGGAGCTGAAATACCTCGGGCATCTCGTGACGGATCAAGGGATCCGTACGGATCCTGATAAGGTGGCAGCCATCGGAGAACTAGCACCGCCAGCGGATGCCAAAGGTTTGCTCAGGTTTATAGGAGTTGCATCGTGGTACCGGCGTTTCGTTCCGGACTTTGCAACAAAAATCAACCCGCTGACAGGATTGCTAAAGAAGGGCGTTAAATGGCATTGGGAGAAAGAACAGCAACAGGCATTTGAGGTTATAAAGGAGAGCCTGATCGCAGCACCGGTATTGACTTGTCCGGATTTTGACAAGAAATTTGTGCTTCAAACGGATGCCAGTAATGTGGGGTTAGGAGCGGTCCTAACCCAACACCAGGATAACCAGGAGAAGGTTATATCGTAGGCTAGTCGGACATTAAACGGGGCAGAACAGAACTATTCGGGGACAGAAAAGGAGTGTCTGGCCATTGTGTGGGCAATTTAACAATTTAGACCATACTTGGAGGGATATCATTTCCAAGTAGTTACAGACCATATGGCATTGAAATGGCTCAACTCCATCAAGAGCCCGACTGGACGGATTGCGAGATGGGCATTGGAGTTGCAACAATATGAGTTCGACATCATATATCGGCGTGGGAAGCTAAATACGGTGGCGGACGCCCTTTCACGGCAACCGTTGGAACCGGAAGCCTGCCTCATGATTGGCAGCGGAGAGCACTTCAGCTTGGAGGAGTATAAAACCTGTGCATGGACCCAGGAAAAGCTGAAGGAAATGAAGGCTCATCCACAAAAGTTCCCGGATTATATATGGGAGGTCTGTACCGAAACATCCCTCACAGAGCTGGACATGAAGACGTGGCCGCATGGAAACTATGCGTGCCGTCCGGGCTCAAGGAAAGGATCTTGAGGGAGAATCATGATGCACCGACAGCAGGACACACAGGAAGCCGGAAAACCATTGCCAAGATTGCGTCAAGATATTTCTGGCCAGGGATGCAGCGAGACGTACGATCATACGTGCGTAAGTGTGAGACGTGTCAACGTTTCAAGGCCAGCCAACTACAGGCAGCGGGAAAGATGCTAACACAAATCCCGGAGGAGCCATGGTCCACAGTTTGTGCGGATTTTGTGGGACCACTTCCAAGATCCATACACGGGAATACGATGCTGCTGGTGTTCATTGACAGGTTTTCAAAGTGGACTGAGATGGTGCCATTAAGGAAGGCCACAACGGATACCCTAAAGAAAGCGTTCAGGAGAGAATCCTAGCGCGATTCGGGGTACCTAAAGTCCTCATTACAGACAATGGGACACAATTTACAAGCAGAGCGTTTGAAAATTTCCTGGAGGACATGGGAGTACGTCACCAGTTCACGGCCCCGTATACGCCCCAGGAAAATCCAACGGAGATCCAATAGAACGGTGAAGACGATGATTGCCCAGTATGCGGAAGGAAATCAAAGGAAATGGGATGACTTGCTGCCAGAGATAACACAGGCAGTAAATTCAAGCACGCAGGAATCCACCGGATATTCCCCAGCATTCCTTACCCAGGAAGAGAACCAAGACTCCCGAAAGCCGTGTATGACGAGGCTACAATGGGAACTGGAAGACCGCAGCAGGATCCAACGGAGCTCGCGAAGGACCTGAAAAAAGTCTTCGAGATCGTGCGAAGAAATCTAGAAATGGCGGCACAGGACCAAGCCAGATACTACAATCTGCGGAAAAGACACTGGACTCCAGTAGTTGGACAAGTGGTGTGGGCCAAGGAGCACCACTTGTCAAACGCAGTGGAAGGATTTGCTGCCAAGCTAGCGCCAAGGTTCGGAGGACCATTCCGAATCATGGATTTCGTGTCTCCAGTCATTGTCAAATTAAAGGACATTAAGACTGGACAGGAGCGGCGAAGGCGAAAAGCCCACGCGCGAGGGCGAGAAGCCCGAGGAGAGCAAGGGCGAGGAGCCCGGGAGGCCGACAGGCGACAACCAAGAGCCAGAGGAGGTGCCGCAATATAGGCGGCAGGCCAGGCCGCCGACGCCACCACCATGATGAGGACCAGGCCGAGGAGGAGGACGACGACGATGGGTACACGGTGGAGGCAACCCAGGACCGGAAGTACAAGGACGGCTTCTGGGTGCACTCCATCGTGTACACGATCTCCTGGAAGGAGAGAGTCATCGTGCCGGGCGATGCGTCGGGGTGGCGGCTGGACGAGATCCCGGACCCCGACGCCGTCGAGAGGGCCGCCAAGAGGAAAGCCGAGAGAAGCGGCAGCTAAGGCGATGGCGGCGGCCAAAGCCGAGAGCGGCAGCAGCGAAGGCAGCAGCGGAGGCGGCAGCGAGGTCGGCGGAAGAGGAGGCAGCGGCAGCACGGGCAGCAGCGGCCGCAGCAAGAGCATCAGAGAGCGAAGAAGGGCAGAGGAGGAAGCAGAAGCCGATGGACGACAAGATCGGGTCGAGGAGGATCTGCGAATGCTGGTGGAGGAAGAGCTGGAGGCGTGTGTCGCAGCTGCAGCTGGACTGGGCCATGGAGCAGCCGCAGCAGCTGCAGACCCCAAAGCCGCAGCTGGGGCAACCGCAGTGGCCGCAACAGCAGCAACCACAACATAATCAACACCAGCAGCAGCAGCCTCAACAGCACCAGCAACAGCCGCAGCAAAGGCACCAGCAGCAACACCAACAACAGCCGCAGCAGTTCCCGCAACAGCCACAGCTGTATCCGCACCCGCAGCAAGGCCAGCAGGGGCGACGCAGCAGGGCCGGGACCCCATACCAGGGACCAACGGCGGCAGGCGGATGTACCCACCCAAAATGGACAACAGTGTCCGGGCGACCCATGGGCCTATGGACGTCGCCCGGGCATGGGGTCATGGGCGCAGCAGGTCGAAGAGGAAGAGAAGGACGAGCAGCACGGAAGGACCCAGCGCGGGCTGGCAGAGGCAGTGGCGACGGGTGGAGGAGCGGAATTGGCCGCCCGAGGTGCTGCGGTCGCTGAAGAGGCGGCAGGCGGCATACGGCGTCGGGCAGCGAACCTCGATCGTGCTCAACCTGCCCGAGGGGAGGTTCCGCATCCGGCTGGGCAGAGCCGCCGATGTGCGGTTGTTCCAGCAGGTGGAGCGGCCTTAGAGGAGAGAAGTAGAGATAAGTTAGTGTAAGTTAGGTTAAGTATTACAAGAACAAAACAATGGGAAATAAAATGAAGCGAAGGAAAAGGACTGGATGGGCGTTTGGTCAGGGAAGGGCTTGGAAGGGGGGTTAGGAAGAAGAGAGAGAGGGGTGAAGGGGGAAAACTTACCGGGTTTTACATTTTTTTGCATTTTTCCAAAACAAATAGGTTGTTTGGAAAAATGTAAACAAAGTTGGTTAGACTCAAACAGCTGGTGGTGAACCGAGCGTTCAACTGGTTCCGAAGGGAACAGCTTAAGATCGCCCGGTTCACGAACGAACCAGCTCACTTGACCAGTTCACTTCAGGGCGGGAACGGACGGAAATTTGAATGAGGGGCAGCAGAAGGAGAAGACGGTTGGGATTTTTTTATGTTTTTTTGCCGAAGAAGGGGGGGAGTGTAAGGAATCGTTAGGATCCCTTACAATAAGCCAAAGGGAACGCAGGATAGACAGAAGAGAGAACAGTATAAGAGAAAGCAGTAGAAGAGATGGAGTGAGAGCGGAGAAAGGGAGAAAGCTTTGAGCGGATAGTCAGCGCATAGCGGGACACGGATGCGCTGAGCAAGGAGTTTGGCGGGAGAGCGGGCTGCTGAATGGCAGCACACGGAGGATCGCTGAGCAAGGAGTTTTGGCGGGAGAGCGGGCTGCTGAATAGCAGCCCTGCAGGGGTATAAAAGCGAGAGGCATGAGTCAGTTGGGGAGGCAGTTGGAGAGTCAGTTGGACAGTTAAGTGTGGAGTTGAGTCGTCGGTGAACAGTGACCAGTGCTAGTGCTAGTGAAAGTGACTCCTTGGGAAACGAGCCAAGGATCAGTTCAGGGGACAGCAGAGCAGTTTTACCAGCAGCAGTAACTCAGTAAGTCTTGGGGAGGATTCCCTTTGACCAAGCGAGTCCAGTTCACTACTTTCTTCCATCTCGTATTTTGTAAGTGCCCAGGCGGACGGTGAGTTTGCCAGCGCGTCAGCTTAGCGGGAGCATCTGGAGCGTGCAGCACCAGAGTATCTAGCGGAGCGAAGCTTAGCGAGAGTATCCGAATGCGGGTAGCACCGGAGTATCAAGCGGAGCGTAAGCGCGGCGTGATCACCCAGACGGCGTTGGCCGGCGAGTCGGGCGTGAACTAATTGTTAGAGATAGGGCGTCTTGTGCCCCGCTTAAGACAGGTGTGGTAGAAAAGAGGTGCAACTCCCAGTTCAAATATATATTATATTACTTAATTCTAAACCCCGGAGTTCTTATTTTGGCACAGTGCCCAACAAATATAAATTTGTTGCAGCGAATCCTGGACGAGACTGAGCTATCCCGCCCTGATCGTTACAACAGTTATATAACTGTTATGAAGAAAGGCTTAAGGAACCCATCTGTAGCATACATAAGAAACCGTTCGGTGATTATGTATTAATAACCATTAAAACAACAATAAAAATTTATTTAAAACGTGTATTTTCTTGCATTGACATGTGTATATAATATATGTAGGTTAATAAAATCGCACAATACATTTTTTTATGTGATTAATGAAGAAAGCCTGCAATTATATTAAAAATAATAATATTGTTTCTTAATGCATTATTTAAATAACGCTATAAAAATAATAATTGGGAAACTAAAATTAAATACACTCACCATAAAACGCAAATATTATCTGAAAGAAAAAAAAATTATAATATTATGATCTATAAATAGACGAAATCTGAAATGATAAACATTATATTTTGTATATTTATGTATACATACCAGTTCTGAAATAAAAGTAATATATTATTTTTTTTTATTATGGCAATCGCTTACCTTATGTTGTTAATATATCTGAAACTGAAAATAATTATCTTATTAAACAATAGATATATGTTTTCTTACCTTGCATACTTATTAAAATGAATTTCACAACTGCGTCAAGCAAACTTCTTAATGCAACTAAAGCAAGTAACAAAAGAAAACGCAAAAGTCAACCGCGTGTTTTTTCATTCTATTTTATTTTTATTTGTTTGTGAGTTTCTTTTTTTTATTCTCTTATTTACGTTTCAAATGCTGGTTTCCGAAATAATGCATCTTTATACGTTCTAAGAGAAGCGACGTTTGCACTTATATGAAAGAGAATGAGAATAAAAAACAATAACAAATGCTGGTTTCGGATAGAACTCATATTTATGAGTTTGAAGAGAAGCGACGATTGCACGGAACCGAAGCTATAGAAAAAAAAGCCGACTGTTCGGGAAGCGCTCGGGTAATTTACTTCCAAAAAAACGTATATTTATGCACTCTTAGAGAAGCGAAAGTTGCACATAATATTTATTTTATAACTCATTTCTTCGCTTCTAGTAAACAAACAAAAGAACACATGTTATTGCATACATCTAATATGTATTATATCATTGTTCTGGCGATTTTTTAGCTAGAATTGGCGGCATACAGAACCGTTTCAGAACCGTTTTTTTTACAACCCGTTCTACAAGGTCCGACTGGGTGTCTCTCTCTGGCTTTTGAACAAAATTTCAAGAGAGCCTACACCAGCTCCTAGAGCCAGCCCGAAAAAAACGTGTGCAAAAAAATCGTATGGCGTAACTCATCTTAATAAATAGTCTTTGGTACGCCGTACCATAAACGGCAACCTTATGCTCGAGGTGGCCAAAGGCACCGCAAAATGCGCTGAAGCCATGAAGAAGAGCATCGCGAGGGTGCTAGGCGACGCAGCGTCAGTGCGATCCATGTCGGACGAGACGAAACTGCTCGTATTGGAGATTCGAGACATCGACTCTATCGCAACGGGTGGCATCGCTGCGGAGCGCATCAGAGTCCGGAGTCTGCGCCGAGGCTATGCGGAGTCGCAGACGGCAGTGGTTAGTTTGCCCTTCTCCCTGGGGAAAGCGGTCCTCCATCGGGGCGAGGTGCGGTTTAGATGGACCATCTGCAGGATCCGGGAAAGAGCAGGTCCTCAAAGGTGCTTCAGATTCTTGGAGCATATTGGCATATTGCAGCGAACTGTAAGAGCCCAGTTGATAGAAGCGACTGCTGCATAAGATCTTGGATGAGCTGAGCAGCGACCTGAAAGGACGGAGAGACGTGGTGATAGGAGGCGAATTTAATGCCTGGGCCGAGGAATGGGGCTCCCTCTATATCATCCTTGAAGCAGTTGCGTCGCTGGAGATAGTGCTGCTGAACGAAGGTTCCCAGTACACCTTCAACAGAGCTGGGGCCGGTTCGATTATCGACCTATTGTTCGCAAGCAGTTCCCTAGCCCGTAGAACACGCTGGAGGATAGGCGAGGTGTTCACGGCCAGCGACCATGAGGCCATTCTGCTGTCAGTTGGCGGCCCACCGTGCCAAAGTCAGCCGACGACCATGCCAAGAATAGCTTACCGCCAGGACTCCTTTAGGCCACAGACCTTTGCCAATGCACCGGAAGGCTTGGCTTTCTCCGAGTTGAACTCGGCAGATGAAGCTGCAAACAAGATGGCAGCTAGACTGGAGGAAGCCTGTGACCAAAGTATGCAGCAGCGAAAGACCTATTGCAACCACCACGCACCAGTGAACTGGTGGAGTGAGGAAATCGTGTCTTCGAGCCAGGAGGTTGGTCCAAAGAGCGAGAGGTACCGCAAACCTCTCAACCCTCAACTCGAGCTTCGGGAGTGCAAAGAAGGCACTCAAACTGGCGATACGGGATAGCAAGAGAGAATGCTACCTCAAGCTCTGCGACGACTTCCATGGGGAAGAGCCTATAAAGCGGTGGTCAAACGCGTGAATACCGGCAGTAGGTCGCCCTTAGAACCGGCTGCCCTGGAAGGCATTGTACAAGTGCTGTTTTCAGAAGGTCGCCCCCATTGCATCTTCCGATAGAAGCGGCAGCAGCTTCCTCCAACCGGAAGCGGCAGCAGCACTCTTCAACAAGTGCCTGCTGGAAGGGACCTTCCCCGACAGGTGGAAACGCCAGAAGCTCCTGCTCCTGTCGAAGCCAGGGAAACCAGCGGGAGAAGCATCGTCCTATAGACCGATCAGCCTGCTGGACACCAAAGGCAAGGTCTTCGAAAGGGTCATAGCTACCAGACTGAACGCTGCTATGGAGGGTGCCGGTGGACTCTCTTCCAACCAATACGGTTTCCGGAAGGGGAAATCGACACTGGACGCGATAGAGAGGGTCACCAACAATTCTGCTGAAGCCATCGCTGGTACCAGATGAAAAGGCGGGACGAAGAAGTATTGTCTAGTGGTCATGCTGGATATACGGAACGACTTTAACTCGGTCGATTAAGGGAGGACGCTGGAGGCACTACGGTACTTCAACATTCCCGAATACCTGCTGAATGTAGTACACAGCTACCTTAGCAAGAGGGAACTGATCATTGAAACCTCTGTGGTCTATGAGGTGACTGCCGGAGTTCCTCAGGGCTCGGTACTGGGCCCTCTGCTGTGGAACACGATGTATGACGGAGTCCTAAAGCCTCGACTGCCGAGCAGCGCCGACATAGTTGGCTTTGCAGACGACGTGGCGCTGGTTGTGGTGGCCAAGGAAGTTGTTGCCGCGGAAGCAACTGCAAACTGCGCAATCCGAGCGGTGGAGGAGTGGCTATCAGTGGACTGGACGCTCACAAAACTGAAGCGGTGCTGATCTCAAGCAGGAAGGCAGTGGAGTCGGCGCACATCCAGATCGAAAGGACACCAGTAGCATCTCAGCGTGCCATAAGGTACCTGGGAGTAATGCTGGATACCCGTCTCTCCTATCGCGAACACCTGGTGTTCGTGAACAAAAAGGCAAGTGAGACTACAGGATCGCTCTGCAGGATCCTGCTGAACACCAGGCCAAGGAGATTACGCAGGAACTGAGTGGACATGGCTGCTTCCGAAACTACCTAAAGCGCTTCGGGCACGACACTGAGGACGGGTGCCCAGAGTGCGGCAGCGGAATTGAGGAGAACGCTCTGCACGTTCTATTTGAATGTCGCCGTTTCGGCCACGAGCGCCAAATGCTAGAGGAGACCACTGGGGCAAGAGTTCGGCCAGAAACTTTTGTGCCCCTCATGCTGATGAATAAAGAGAACTGGAAAGCGATGGCAGCCTATGAAGCGTGTGTACTGCGATAGTTGCGTGCCACCGAGAAGGAGAGGAGAGAGATGACAGCCTAGGTTGCTACAACTACTTTTAAGTCTGTATATATATGTAAGCGTTAGGCAATAAAGGAATATAAAAAAAAAAGATACTCCGGTGCCATCCGCACTGGGATACTCTCGCGAATACTGCACGCACCAGATACTCCCGCTAAGCTGACGAGCAGGCAAACTCACCGACCGCCTGGGCACTTACAATTACGAAGTTTAAGAAGACACTGAGACTGGACTCGCCTGGCCAAAGGGAATCCTCCCGAAGACTTACTGCGCTATTGTTGCTGAGAAAACTACTCTGTCCTGCGTTTCCTGAAGTGATCCTTGGCTCGTCTTCCAAGAGTCACTATCACTAGCACAAGCACTGGTCACTCAATAATACTCGTCACATACTAATCCATTGTGTACGCTCTGGTCACTGCGAAATAAAATCCACTACTCACTGCCCCGACTCAAGTCCCGCCTTGCTCTTTAATACCCCCTTGCAGCAATGCTGATTCCATTCAGCAGCCCTCTCTTCCGCCAAAACTCTTTGCTTAGCGTAGCCGTGTCCGGCTATGCGCTGACTGCCCGTTTTGCTACAAGCTTTCACTCAATTTCTCCGTTAGCACTCAATTTCTTATACTGCCTTCTCTTCTGTAAGGGATATTAACGATTCCTTACAGATGATAGGCCAATTCATCGTACGCGAGAGACAATCTCTTACCCGAGTTGAACCTGGCAGTCAACGCGAGCGTCTTTGACACCATGAACTTCATCGCGACCCTTTTTGATGCAGGGAAGAGTGTTACAGATGCCCAAGGCCCTGTATGAGTAAGTGGCGAGAGGGAACGGGAACGACATCGAAGAAATCCGGAACAAGGCAGCCAAGATGAAGGAGATTTTCGAAGTCTTCAGAAACAAGACGGAACGAGCCAGATGCAACACTATAACATAAGACGACGTGAGTTGCTAACCTTGGGGTCCCTAGTGTTGGTCAAGCACCAACGACTGTCGAAATGCGTCGTGGGATTCGCGGCAAATTGGCCCGTTTCGAGTTTCCAGCAACATCGTCCTTATTAGTGTTGGGTAAAAACTGCTCATTTGGGTGAACATGTTCACTTGTTATTTTTTTCAAAAGAGTCAACTCACTCATTTTGCTCACTTGCTCATTGCTCACTTACTCACTTGTTCATTGCTCACTTGCTCACTTGTTCAGTTGTTCACTGTTCATTGCTCATTGCTCACTTGCTCACTTGTTCAGTTGTTCACTGTTCATTGCTCAGTTGCTCACTTGCTCACTTGTTCACTGTTCATTGCCTGTTTATAACCTGTTCATAAACAGACTACTGAGAACTGCATTTTAACGACTAAAAAAATCCATAGTTTAGGTCTGATATACATATGTAAGTATATTTATGTTTTCATATTTCATGTATTGAATATTTATATAAAGAAAATAAAAATAAATAAATAAATGTAAACAAAACTAATATAACAATATTAAAAATATAAAATAATAATACAAATAGAAACTCGTTCTCTTCAGAACGCATGCGACTGTTGCGATTTGTCACAAACACAGTCATGGTCAACACCATATCCAGTTCATTGCTAGTCTCCTTGTCGCTTATGTACGCCTTGGACTTGCGGATATCCGAGCTAAGCACGCGCAAAGTCGAGGCGTAATTGGTCAGATTCAGACTGAAGCTGTTTCTGCCAAAGACATTACCACCTCTAATACCATATAAAAAAGAGTAACTGAACAAAAATGAACCAAAAAGAGTAGCACGATACATCAGCAGTCTTGATCTCAAGGATGGATACTGGCAAATTCCCCTAGAGGAACGGAGCAGGCAATTTACAGCGTTCACAGTGCCGGGCAAGGTCTGTTCCAATGGAAAGTGATGCCGTTTGGACTGCACTCGGCGTCAGCCACATTCCAACGAGCACTGGACAAAGTAATAGGGCCCGAAATGTCGCCACATGCATTTGCGTATCAAGATGATATCGTAGTGATCGGAAGGACAAAGGAGGAACACATAAGGAATCTGAAAAAAGTCTTTCACCGACTGAAGGAAGCGAACTTGCGGATTAAAGCGGAAAAGTGCCAGTTTTTCCAAAAGGAACTGCTCTATCTGGGACACCGAATAACGAAACAAGGAATCGGCACGGACCCGGACAAGGTAGCAGAAATCGCAGAGCTAAAACCGCCGTCAACTGTGAGAGAACTCAGGCAATACCTGGGGGTGGCGTCGTGGTACAGGAGATTTGTCCCAGACTTCGCAAAAATCGTAATGCCCTTAAACGAATTGCTGCGCAAGGGCACGAAATGGGAATGGTCCCAAAAACACCAAGACGCGTTCGAAGAAGTCAAAGCGAAGCTGGTTGCAGACCCAATCCTGGCATGTCCAGATTTTGGAGAAATGTTCGTGCTGCAGACGGATGCTAGCGACTACGGGATAGGAGCAATCCTCACGCAGAACACAAAGGAAGGAGAAAAGGTTATATCTTACTCCAGTAGAACACTAAACGGGGCCGAGAAGAACTACTCGGCCACGGAAAAGGAGTGTTTGGCGATAGTGTGGGCCGTACGCAAGCTGCGACCATACCTGGAGGGGTACCATTTTAAAGTTATCACAGACCACATGGCTTTAAAATGGTTAAACAGCATAGAAAGCCCTTCAGGCCGAATAGCGAGATGGGCCTTGGAACTACAGCAGTATGATTTTGAGATAGCATACAGAAAAGGCCAGCTAAACGTGGTGGCAGACGCTCTAACCAGGCAACCACTACCTAAGACTATTCGTCAAGTGATATCGATCATATCGTCGAATGAGCCGTGCACATGGATCAAGGAAATGATAGAGAAAATCAAGAGAGACCCACAGAAGTTTCCCGACTATATGCTGGAGGGATCAACCGTGTACAGGCACATTCCACATCGAGCTGGAAGTGAAGACGTCGTCGCGTGGAAATTATGCGTGCCCCAAGGACTAAGGGGGAGTGTGCTACGAGAAAAAAATGTGGGAACGAGGAAAACGATAGCCAGAATAGCAGCAAGGTATTACTGGCCAGGGATGCAGCGGGACACGAGATCGTACGTCAGGAAATGCGAAAGTTGCCTGAAGTACTAGCCAAACCAGCTGCAGGCAGCAGGGAAAATGCTCACGCAAGTGCCGGAAGAACCCTGGGCTACAGTGTGCGCCGATTTTGTGGGACCGCTGCCGAGATCAAAGCACGGGAACCAGATGCTGCTAGTACTGATCGACAGATTCTCCAAATGGACAGAGCTGGTCCCCACGGCCACGGCAGAATCGCTGCGAAAGGCATTCAGAGAACGAATTATATCAAGATTCGGAGCACCAAAGGTAGTGATAACGGACAACGGGGTACAATTTGCGAGCAAAGCTTTCAATAGATTTCTGAAGGAATTGGGAATCCGCCATTAGTATACGGCCCCATACACTCCACAAGAAAATCCAACCGAGAGAGCGAACCGAACGGTCAAAACAATGATTGCCCAATTCGCCGGAGATGACCAGAGGTGCTGGGACGAAAATTGGCCAGAGATTATGCTAGCCGTTAATACGAGCATATCGGACTCCACCGGGTACTCGCCGGCGTTCCTAACGCAAGGACGCGAACCCAGACTGCCAAGCGCCTTGTACGATAAGGAGACACTGGGCACGGGACGACAAACAGAGACGCCCGATGAAAATGCCCAAAAGTTGAATGAAATCTTCGAGATTGTCCGAAGGAACTTGGAAAAGGCGGCGCAGGACCAGGCCAGGTACTACAACCTGAGAAGGAGGCCTTGGAATCCAAGAGTCGGAGACACGGTGTGGGTGAAAGAGCACCACTTATCGAAGGCCGTGGAAGAATTCGGACGGACCATTCAAGGTGACGAAGTTCCAGTCGCCAGTCATCTGCGTCGTACAGCACGAAGTCTCTAAGAAGGAAAAGGTAGTACACATAAGTCAGATAAAGCCACAGAATATAGAAGAAGGGGTCGAGGATGTTACGGCCAGGGCAGAGGACTCCGACACTCGAGTCTACAACGCGCCACAGCGAGGAATCAGCAGGGCGCGCGAGGACAGCGATCAGGATGTTACCGCAGAGGCGGAGGACTCCAACGACAGAAGCGACGAAGAAGGCCAGGATGGTACCGCCAGGACGAAGGACTCCGTCGTCAGCATCAGTCACACACCACTGCGAAGATCCAGAAGAGTGCGTGAGCGGAACTAAGCGGATGCTATCGCCAGGCGGAGGACTCCAGTATAAGGGAAGAGAGCAAGAAGACATGGAAAGTTAACGGAAAACGGAAATTAAAGAACAGCCATGGAAAAAAAAAGGAAACATTTACAAAGGTCCTGCCCACGCAGATGACTCGCAATGGAGGCAACTGCCTGTTGCATCCGAAGAAGGGAGGAGGACGATACGGAGTATCGTAGCACAGCGCGACCCAAGAGGGACAGCATCAGCCACAGCCATAGGCGAGAGGGGGCGCAGCGCTGCAAGGCCTGCCCTCCAGCTAACGGCGTCCCGCTGGTGTTGTCGCTCTCTAGCCGGGGGCACCGGCGACGAAGGAAAAGGATGCGTCGAGTCAGGAACAGGGCGACAGACGCAGCCGCTGTTGCGACAGTCACAGACGCAGTTGCTATTAGGGTGGCCACGGACGCGAGAGCTATTATGGCACCCGGGACGCAGCTGCTGTGGTGGAGTCGAGGGACGCGACCGCCGGCACACTGACCCGGCGGGACTCCGGTGATCGGCAACAACAAAGCAAAGGAGCCGGTAACGGCAGAAGAAGAAGACGCAAACCGGAGGGCAAGGGAGGAGATACGTACCAGCGGGCGATTCGCGATCCAGGCCCCAGGAATCGGCATCGGCGACCTTGATCGGCGAAGGCCGGCACAAGCGAAGATCCAGAGGAGTGCTGACGAGGGGCTGCAGCAGGCGCCACCTCAATCCCGCGGTCGGTTCCGCTGCTGTCGTCGTCGCAGCGCTGCGCGGCCGCTGCCGGACAGGGGGTATTCCACTGCAATCCCGCGGTCGTCACCTCTGCCACCGCAGGCGCAGCGCTGTCCAGCCGATGCCCGGCCGTTGCCGGGCAGGTGATCTCCCAGCGTTCCAGTGCCTATGAGGCCTAGCGGAGGGTAAAACATCTCCAACGTTCACCAAAAATGCAATTTCACTCGCCGGCAGTGGTGGGGTAAAGGCGCAGATCGGTATGAAAATATCGATAGTGAACTATCGATAGCGATCTTCCGCGATGGGCACACTTAAATCTGGTATTTTTTAGTGTTGAGTAACTCCGTGCACTGGCAAATACCAGTAGAGATCAGTAGCAGTGTGACCAGGAGAGAAACGGTATTTAAATACCAGCGCAACGGAAAAATACCGCGGAGGAAAGCGGGAGTTTTAAAAATTTGAGAAGGCGAGTAGAAAGGTCGATCCCCGAAGGAAGTAGCAGTCTTTTGCGTTGTTTGAGTGTGCGTTGGGGAGAGTGTGAGGAGTTGTGTTTGAAACTCCCCACAAAGCAGTGTGCAGGAGATCCTGCTAGCTCGGTACTTGAAGATTCAAAGTGGGCGTTCGGGGTGGCTAGGCTTCGGCTGGGCGAAACACCCTGCTAGCTTCGGCAGCAAGGCAACCAAGCGATCGGCGAGGAAGGCGTACAGCCGAACCCGGGAGGAGCAGGACGCAGCAGAACTTGTATTAACTACAACCAGTTGAAGTGCAATAAAGGCCGTAATATTAAATTAACCCGAAAGCGTTCTCTCTGGGCGGGTGGGACGAGCACACGATCTCGGCTGAGCTAGCCGCACACAATCGTTGCGAGCTAACCCAAAGAATCAGCTCGTTACAGTCTCTTCTCTGATGAGTATTTGCGCCAGTTCAGCGATACGAGAGGAGTACGGAACCGATCAATCTCAAACTACTGCGTTTGAGACCAATCACCATGGGTACTACGACCCCGCCGGAACAGGTCGAACGCCGGCCACCACGCAGTCACGAGACCCGAAACAAGGACACGGTGTGTATAAACAACCGGAAGAGAATAAGCTCACCAGCCGGCCCTAGGCTAAGGGGGAGGAGGACGGTGAAGATGACTAATGGACCGCACATTTCGTTCATGAGCTGGAGGACTACCACTGCACCATGACACAACTCCGAAAAATGACATGAGACCTCATACCGCCCCCGTCTGAACAACCAGTATGGCACGCCAAGGACTTGAACCCAGGCGGACATAAACTATTGACCGGCAGGCCAGGAAGAAGGTCAGTACCAGGTTAACGCCAATGCCCATCCTGGAACATGCCAACGGGTGTATAACGTCTACAGGGACAGAAGAGAGGGTATCCAGAACCGCCCGACAGTACGTGCCGCCGGCCTCGGAAGCAACGACAGCCAAAGTACTGCACATGGATAGATATCGGATGAAGAAGATCAGCCACCTGGTGGAGAGGGGAGAGAATTGGCAAGTAAGTAAAGAAGTCCATTTCCAAAAGCTCTGTATCCATCGACGAACGCCCATGGCGACGACCATCAAATCAAAGGAAGCCGATCAGCCTAATTTGTACGGACACTGACAAGGAGATTACGGACAGATCCCACGGAGGGCCCTAACAGAAGTCGAATCTCAGGCCCTTGGTCTGCCGGAGCTGGGACACGTTCATAATTAAGACACCATAGGCTGTGTTTGTCCGCACCTGGCGATATAGTGACGTCGATTGTAGTTTTAACACGGAATTCGAGGTAATAGTAGCATTTGCCTTGTTCAGTATACTTATTTATTTATTTATTTATTTATTTATTTATTTATTTATTTATTTATTTATTTCGCCAACAGATGTTTCCTTATCTGGCTACTTAACTAATCTTAACGTTACAGTTTATGACCTAAGGTAATGCAGCAAAGCCTTCTTAATTAGATCCCTGGGGAGCTTGGGTCCAATCGCATGCATGGTGGCAAAGAATTGTAAAATATTAAGGCTCTGCATAAGGGCTCATTTAGGGCATAATTAGTCCTCAAAACAGGAATATAAAGGGTTCAAAATCTCTTAGATGTCTGCCCGGTACTGCAAAGTTAACCCTACTAAGCAAGGACGGACAATCTATTTTAGCTGTTATTAAGTCAAAAATAAAAATTAAGGCAAACGCAGTTCTCCTATCTTGTAAAGTGGACAAATGTACAAGACGACATTTAGCAGGATACGAGGGAACAGGATGGCTGAAGTTGAGAGACTTAAGGGCAAAGCTTAAGAATTTCTTCTGAATGCGTTCCAGCCGATGAATGTGAATGGACCCCGTCGGATTCCAAATAAATGAAGCGTACTCGAGTTTAGAGCGCACAAATGAGAAAAATAAGCTGAGCAAAGTATATGGGTCTGAAAATTGAGCAGTGTTACGCTTTATAAAACCATACATAGCGTATGCTTTCGGAACTATGTAGTTTATGTGATCAATAAAAGAAATTTAGTATCAAACATGACACCTAAATCCAGGGCTTCATTCTTACAGGGAAGGTTATTAGAATTGATCGAGTATGAGGACAATAAGTTATTGTGCCGCTTACTATAAGTAACCGTGAAGCATTTAGAAAGGTTCAAAGGCAAAGCATTCCGGGAACACCACTCCCCAATTCTACATAAGTCATTTTGGAGGAACTCACTATCCAAGACGGAGTTCACGGATTTGAAAACTTTAAGATCATCCGCAAATAATAAAAATTCGGAATTCTTTATTTGATTGCCTATATCATTTATGAATAGAATAAAAAGCAGCGGGCCTAAGGCACTCCCCTCCGCCATGAGGCCGCTCGGACTTGATGGTCGCTTAACGTAACCGTCATTCCAGCCTGATTCTGGCATATCGGGGCCCGATTTGACTCTTCGGGTATCTTAGCCTTTTGTTGTGAGTAGGTATCATCGGAAAGATGTTCATCGGAGCTCAGCCATTTGTTGTGTATAATAAATTTCCTTTCAGAGGCTTTTTGACATCGATTGCGCCGTCAAACTGGTGATATAAACATAGACTATACCCCGAAAGTTTGCAACGAAACGTTAATCGGTAATGCAAGATTATGCCAATTATAGCATTAGCTCAATTAGGTATGACAGCGCCTAATCATGGAATACACGACATCTATAACAAAGAACTAGAGCGTGAACAACAGTATGATTAGCAGGTGAGTTCAGACAACCATTGCCTGTAGTCAAACTAGGAACTGCTGCTGATGAAAATAATGCGCGTTTGAAAACATCTAATTGACAGCAAATGTACGTGCTTCAAAAGATTTGTTTTCTATATAACTGTTAGACATAAGTAATGGCATACTTCCCGTTGACAGTTATGGCTTCATAATGCTTCCGAATATTTATTTACTTTTGTCCGATCAGAGTCATTTATATATTGTAAGCCTCTTTGAAACTGCATACTAAGATTTTTAAAAAACGGATTAGTTCATAAGAAATTGGAGTGAAAGTGAGAAAGTTAAAAGTTTTCAATGAGATTAAGAAAGAAAACTTTGAAAATTGGATCTGCTTTTAATGTTGTGATCTAGCTTCAAATACGCGTCGAATAACACCCAATCATCCCGATCCTATACTCCGTTCAAAAGATATTCAATAAACAAGATTTTAACGGCCATTCCGAAATAAGAACGTTTGTCCTGTTGTTTGTCTGTCTGTCTGTCGATTTTTTTGTTTTAGAGCAGGTATTTTAAAATTATAATTGCTTTGACTTGATATAATTTATCTAATTATAATATTTAAAAATTTATAATTAAAATAAATTTTTTTTTCTTTTTGTAATTTTTGTTTTAAATGGCACTAACGATTTTTATAGTCACTCAAGGCCATAAAGCCCTTGAAATTGGTCAAGTGATATGAGTACCCATGCAAAGGGTAGTAACATGGATATCATATTTGCTTTTCACTCAAATTAAGTACATATTTTTAAAACAATAAAAATTAAACAAAAAGAAAGCTATCTTCGATAAACCGAAATTTGTATACCCTTGCAGTCTGCAATTGGATAATTGAAAGTCTATTAATTTTGGTTACAGTTGAAAAAGCCGGGAAGGGTCTCTAGTTTAAAATAAAAGAGCTAAGCTTGTTGTAAAGTCCTTTATAAATACAAGATCGACTCGGCTGGTGATGCTGATCAAGAATATATATACTTTATGGGGTCGGAGATGCCTCCTTCACTGCGTTGCAAATATTATGGCAAAATTATAATACCCTCTGCAAGGGTATAATTAGGGAGACTTAAGAGCATTTTTGAGAACTTTTTATTATTTCTTTATTTAATTTTGTATTTATAAAGGACTTTACAACAAGCTTAGCTCTTTTATTTTAAACTAGAGACCCTTCCCGGCTTTGCACGGGTACAATAGAAGACAATTTCTATCGTCGCTAATTCAAAAAATCACTGGCCATCTTTTCTTGAAATGTCTTCCATAGAGTAGCAAAATAAGTAACGTACTAAGTCGCTTTTATGATGACTAAAAATACCTTAATGATAAATCTGAACCCGACTGTCCACTTCGAATGATAAAATCCTCCATACTGCATCAGAGCTGCAGATATAAGGCCCATACAGATATTTTTCACTTCATTAGGTGTTTGCCGAAAGTGGCTTGATCGCTAAAGCTACGAATGTGGGCGGACTATTGTAAACAACCCATCGAATATCGGTATTATTGTTTCGAAAATGATAATAAAATAAATAAATAAAAAGTACGACCTGTGAAAGGCTGCCTTCTTTCTCAATGTTCAGTGACCTTAAACGAGCGGCCCTGAATATTCGATCTTCTTGTAACAAAATGTTTATATTGAGAGGTGAATTTGATGTATTTGTTTGACAATCGTAGCAATGCCCACTTCAAACATAAAGTTATTACTTACGACATCAAACTGAAACCCGTTAATTATCTGTGTTCCTCCACTATATTATGGATAAACAGTATTCTTTGTCCCTTTCCTGGCTTTAAGCTTCCTACCCACCAATATTCAGCCATATCGGTACTGCCGTTCTTGAGTTATAAGTGGTGTAACTAACACGACTTTCTTTTATATATATAGATTACAATTGCATTTATTTTAATTTTGTTGACATAGCTTCTGTAAGTTAATATGTTAAAATTAAAGGGATGTATTTATGATAAATAAATTCCATTAAGAATACTCACAACATTTCTAAGCACAATTGTTTCGACACGGTCTCGAACTCGGGACAATAAGATTCATAGTCCAGCACACTACCCAACGCTCCACAGAGGCAAGTTAGACAACAACACCGAAATCTCGAATTTACTTTGTGGTTCGGCGTTCGCTTACTATAGGGTCAGTCAAGAAAGTACCCATATACTAGGTGGTTCGGTGTTCGTTTACTATAGGGTAAGTCGAAGAAGTACCCATGTGATAGGTGATTTAGAGTTCGTTAACCATATGGTTATAGGTGGTTCGGCGTTCGTTTACCATAGGGTCAGTCAGGAAAGTACCCATATGCTAGGTGGTTCGGCGTTCGTTTACCATAGGGTTAATCAAGGAAGTACTGTACACACGAACTAGTTCGGTAGGTAGTTCAGACAAGGCCAATCGACACCTCCCGTACTGTAGGGTACATGTATAGTCATATAGAGACGTGCACAATTGCAATAAACTTTAAAACCATATAACAAAACGGAAAATATTTTAAACTTGAAAAATCGTTTAAAAGTTTTGTTTTTAAAATGAGCCACGTTTTGCTTTTCCCGCTATTTTTGCGGGAAAACATATTTTCTCGCGCCCATAACTTCTGAACGACTAAAGTTATAGAAACGTTCTATCCGTCGTTGGAAGGTATTTTGAAATGATAAATACTTTCCCTTTACAAATTTATCTAAATACTATAATTAAGAATTTAGAATTAAAATTATATATATATTTTTTTTTTAAGGCTTACAAAATTTTTTTTTTTACATGGCGCTCACGATTTTGATACTCACTTCAGGCCATACAGCCCTTGAGTTTGCTGCTCACCTTACAACACATGTCTCCAAAAAATCTTTTTTTCATTAAAATTTTTAGCAATGATCCCATATAGAAAACATTTTTGATGTTTATTTTTCCCATTTGATATTTAAACAAATACTTCTGATATCAAAAACACCTATTAACGAGGTACTAAATTTTGTGATGGTAAGCGGCGTTCAGCTCATATCAGGGGTCATAACTATGTGTTATAATTGTTTAATAATAGCTAAGTCATATATTAACGCCTTCTGAACATGGTATTGAGCTATACTGATTTACACTAACAATTTGAGACCTACATACATTTGTCATTTTAAAAACTTCTGATATAAAAAACAAGAAAGAAAGCTGTCTTCGGTAAACCGAAATTTGTATACCTTTGCAGTCTACAGTTGAAAAAATATCTTAGTTTGTAAACATTTTACATCTTACATGTAGAATTTTACATTTTACATGTAGAATTTTAAGTTTTACCTTTAGAATTTTACATTTTCCTTTAAATCGACCGATCGTTTCTATGGCAGCTATATGAAATAGTTGTCCGATCTTAATGAAATTAAAACCGTAATTCTGTAACCGTAAAAAACTGCTATTCCTTGAAATTGATTCATATACGTTGATAAACAAAAAAGTTCAAATTTTGTTTACATTAATTTCGCCATCATTCCTATGGAAGCGGGTCAGCGTTTTTGTCCCGGCCCGTGGCGATCACTCGCTCCGCGAGCTTGGAGCTCCCTGCAGAAGGTGGCGCCGACCGTCGTCTTGCAGAAGCCGATGTTGAGGTTTCGTTCTGGGCATTCAGCGACTAGGTTTCCATTTTCGAAGTTCAGGATCTTTTTCTGGTGCTGAATCGGATAGACTGTAATCTTTTTACATATAAACTTAGGACTAGGGAATTAAGTGAGAAAATGTAGAGTTTCAGAATTTTGAAAAACAGTATTGCTATATACTTCTAATAATTCTATCAAACTAGTGTCAATAGGCTGTCTGTCCCTGAATTCACCAATATCGGAACTATCCAGAATCGCTGGACTTACGATGTTAAATTTTGCTAGGGTTAATACCATTAAAATGTTTTCTAGATTAGTGATTACAATTCTATTTTTTGCTAGAATAATTTCCAAAAGGTGGGTTTCTTTATCTGTTTCAAATTTTTGGACTTGGTTCATCGCATTTGCGAGTTCATTTAGACGTTTCTGAAATTTGATATTTAATTCTGTTTGTCCTTAATCTGTTCTCATTAGCTGTTCTTGATTGAATTTTATTTTCTCCCAATCGTTAAAGTTGGGTGTGCCGGCAATAACTTTAAGTGCTGTCCCGATCAAGTTAATACTCCTAGCGGCCCTATGGTGGATTTTTAAGGTAGTCACCGACATGCGAATATTTATAAGGTCCGTCATTATAACTGGTGTCCTGTGGTCCTCTGTAAATGTCTTCGTCATTGCTTCTGTCTGGTCGGCGTAGTCTTCGTAAGTCGTCATGTTCGTTGAGTGCTGTAGGTATCCGTAGGACTCCCAGATGACGATTTCATTGTCCTCTATCGGGATATAGTCTGCGTTCATGTAGTCGTTAAGTTTTACTGTCGCGTCCGTCCTGACAGTCTGGGTACAAGTACAAAAACTAAGATAAGTTTTCCTAACCTAGAAAGATATAAAAAGAATAGAAAAAGTGGTCAGTAATCTCGCGAAGATGGCTAGCGTAGATTGTCCTTGTGGACCACTTTTCCCGTGGTTCCCAGGTCTGCTTCAATGATTTTTTCCGAACATAGTGGCAAAAGCTTGTTTCCTAGGCGTTTGTTTGCTTTTAGGAAGACCTTTTCGCCAGCTAGATCGTCTCTATTGGTCCTATCTTTGTTAACATAATGAAGGGTTTTTTTCTGAGCCTGTTGAATTTTTTGACTAATTCTCTGAACAATCTGTACAGGTTTTTCATTGGTAACCGAGTGGATTGTATTATTATATTTGTTGGTTGCCAAAAGAATTAGTTGAGTCGTATCGTTTAAGTTGCCTTCTAGTTTCAAGCATCTGGCTATTTCTGCCAGGGTGCTGTGAAACCTTTCGACTTGACCGTTTGAGGTGCTATGTAAAGGCGGGGGAGGTGCTATGAACAGGTCTTGCAATTCAAGGTTGTCTTTGTTGCTAGCCGAAGCATTTTAGGGAAAAGTAGTCCCTCAAGATTTGTTTCACGTTTTCTTGTGCTGCTCGGTGAGCCCTGTTGTGTTCTGCTATGACAATTTCCCTCTGCTCGGTTATATCCGTTATGTCCTGCACGAAGCATTTCGTATATTTGAATGAAGTGCTTGGGAACAATTCAACTAGTCGGTGTTGGATAAATGCCAAGATCGGTAGGGAACAATGTATTGCGTTTACCACCTCAGCATTGACATCTTGTGTTAGGTGTTAAGCAAATTTTCTCGGTTAGAAATTTTTATTATAAGTCTCACCTTGCTTTTAAACAGGATGAATGTGTCTACCGAGGAGCTGTTTCCTTCTTCAATTATTATTTTATTTCTGAAACAGTTTACTGGGTTGTCCGTCGTGTCTATGGTGTATGTTAGTGATTGTTCGCTGTGTATGGTTGCTACATCTGATTTTATTTCGTCTTCTAAAACGTTTATGTTTTGGCGGGACAACGCGTCAGCCACATGGTTTTCCTTGTCAGGTTTATAAACTAATTTGGCGACGTGATCGTCGATAATCCCCTTCCAGCGCTTTAGTTTCGCGTTAGGGTTTTTGTCCGAGACGGCAAAGGTAAGTGGCTGATGATCGGTAAAGATCGCAAGCCCTTTACTCCGTACAAGTAATTCCGGAGGTTTTTCAGTGCCCAAACTATAGCGAGGAGCTCTCGCTCGTTGGTTGCATAATTTTTCTCGTTGTCTCGTAGAGCACGTGATATCATTGTGATTGGGCGGCCATCTTGAGATAGTACCGCTCCCAGACCAAAACCTGAAGCATCTTTTGTCAAATCGAATGATCACTTGAAGTCCGGGTAGGAAAGCAGAACGTCTTCTGATGCCAAGATTTCTCTCAGCCTGTCAAACGTTTCTCTCTGTTCCTTGGTCATATCGACGTCAACTTTTCTTGACTGATATTTGCTCGTTTTACCATTATCTCCCTTTAGGATGCTCTTTAAAGGCCTTGCGAAGGATCTGAGTTCGTAAAGCGTTTTTGGTGGGGGGAATTGTCTTATTGCCTTGACCTTCTCAGGTGAACTTTGACTTTTCTTGGGATACTCTATTGCCTGCCTCTAAAAGTTTGGTTAAGACCCAGTCCACGTCCTTAACATGGTCTTAGTAGCATATCTTTGAAAATCCTTCTCGTAGGACATCGTCGATGGCCCTTTGGAAAATGATTGGGGCATTCTTAAGTCCAAATGGCAATCTACAAAATTCGTACTTGCCGTTGTTTATTGAAAAAGCTGTCTTTTTTCTGTCCTTTTCTGCCAGCTCTATCTGATGAAAGCCTGACTTGAGGTCAAGTGTCGTAAAAATTTCGACTCACCCATATTTGACAGTATTGTCGAAATGGTAGGGATAGGGTATCTATCGTCTACGGTTTTTTGGTTTAGTTTCCTAAAGTCGATAATCAATCTCTTCTTTTTAACCCCATTTTGGTCGGTTCCTTTTTATCTACAACACAGGAGGGTTGTTATATGGGGACTTGGATGGCCTTATTACGCCGTCCGCAAGAATTTGTTTAACCTCTGCATTGACGAATTCAGTTACACCCATGGGATGCGGGTATGACCTAGAGTATACCGGCTCCCCATCCGTTTTAATCGTGGCTAATGTGTTTATGTTAAAAGGTAGTGCCTCGTCCGGGTCGGCGAAAGCTTTATGATTTTTTACAATCATTTTATCGAAGGTGATTTAATTGCTTCTTTAAGGTCGTTAAGAATGAAAAAGGGCGTTTTTACGTTGAACACTGAAACTAGACCCGGGAGTGAAGTAATGTAATTTTTAGAGGTGCCTGTGTCGAGTAATAGTTTTTTTTCTCTTCCTGCTACCGTACGTGTAATGTAAGGAAGCAGGGATTTTACCCTAAAAAATTGCAGGAGTCTTCTTCATCTAGCTCGTCCTCTATCTCTGTGGCGCTTGCTTGCGCGACGGAGTCATACTCTTCATCGTCGGTTTTTTCTACCGGCATGAAGTTTATTTTTTGGTGAGACCGTGTCGACCCCCTTTGCCACGCCGTGGGCTGCTTGAACCTGGAGGAGGTGTCGACCTCCATTGGTTCTGGCGCTGGTTTGCCTTGACCTGCGTTACTATGTGGTCTTTGTTTAAAAGAACCACCCAGATTATTTTCTCCCCTTTGGGTCCTGCCAAAGTGAAGGTTCCTTTTTATCGCCCCCTGGCTTTGGTTTTGTTCGTAGCTTTTCCAACCTGCCTGTTGTTAGGCCTATACATTTTTTCTTCTCTATGGCGGGCGAAGGTGGCCGCGAAAGCGCTTCTATCGTTACTTGCCGCAGCCTCTTGAGCTAATGCCAAGGCTAATGGCAAGTCTTTCGGTTGTGCCGGAAAAACGGCAATTTTCAATGACTTTTTTAAGCCAGATATGAACGCATGTAAAGCGTCATCTCTGGGTTGTTCGTTTAGGGCAGCCGCTGCGGCTGCGTCGTGAGTCATGATAGTTTTGTTTGTTAGAAGCGTTAGCTTCCGTTCGATCTCGTCATAGTATTTAAGAAGAGGCAATTCTCCCTGTCTTGATAAACTCAACTCTTGTTTAATTACGTGCGCCGGAGTTTTATCCGCATACGTAAAATCTAACCTTGCCAGTATGGCATGAAAATTGAACACTGTGTTAAAAGAGGCTAATACAGCCGCTGCTGCGCCTCGTACCTTATTTTTAAGTGTTCATACAGCTTGGTAATGTCGGCTGCTGCCTTCGTATGGCTCAAATACCTTATATGCTGCACTAGCAGCCTGTCTCAAGGAAACGTAATTTTCCTGTTTCCCGTCGAGTTTCGGGACAGATTTTATCATGTCCAGGGGTTCGCTACATTCTTTCCTCGGTTCTATTTCAATTTCTAGTAAAGTCTGAATTTTCGGAGTTTTATCCTTAAGTGAGCGTAACTCCCCCATAATTATAGCTAATTTTTCATCAAATTACTCCTTGGAGCGCAGAAGCTATGGCAGCCTCCATGCTCGCAATCTGTTTCGCTTGCATTTTGTTTGCGTTCTGATTTTCTGGGTTTTTAGAGCTAAGAACACTGTCTCGGTTTTGTGGTACCCTGCTGGTCGAAGGGTAAAAATCTATTTCAGATAGATTCTGTTCTGATTTCTGCCTTTCTACTCTAAGAGTAGTAATGAGTCAGTAATAAAAAAAAATTTTTGGATGTTATAAAATTCAATCAAGGGTTTGTAAAAAATTTCCTGTCTAGTATTTGTTATTTTTTCACAACGAAAATTAAATATCAAAATAAACGTTTTATTATTGAGAATTCAATAAAAATTTTATTGACCATTTTTCGTCCAGTATTTTTCGCAACGAAAATTAAAAATCAGAAATAAGTTTTTTATTATTAAAAATTTTAATTTTCTTAAATATATTTGGTGTATTTTATTTTTTGCATAATTAAACACAAGAAAGTTTTTGATTTATTCAATTTTTAAATCTCGACAAAATTTATTCTTCGAATACACAGGTCGACAAAAATCGACCTTTTTTTTTGCCGGCGAATAAAAGCCATTGATTCTGATAGATCTGAACCGGTACATTACTAGTCCGAAACTGAAAAGTTCCATCACCCACCAATTTTGAGAAAATCGCGGTCAAAGTATCATGCACTGCTTGAATCGGCACTTTTCAAGACTTAATAACTCCCTTACGTTGCCCAGAGCGGGTATTCAGCTTAAAAAGAGCTTTTGCCTTTCTACTTCAATATTAAACAATAATATCCAGTGGGAGACCTCTCGTTCTTTAGTTATAATGCATTTTACAAACTGCCGTTGTCGCTGCCGCTGCCGTTGTCGCTGCCGCTGCCGTTTGTCGTTGTCGTTTTAAAAGTTCGAAATATTCGAATTTTCGTTTGGACGAATTTATTATTATTTTGTTTTGTGCCAGTTCTTGGCTGCACTTTAACTTTATTTTCCCTGCAATTTTACTTACACCGGATCGTGTGATTCGAGTCGTTGGGCGACAATTATAAGAATCGTTTTTAATTAATTTATGCTTCTTTACAGTACGCCCGTTAGGGCATAGGTTTTATTTTTATGTTTAAACATGTACCAATTACGACTAATCTTAAACTCCTATCCAGCTGCAGCTCGAGGCCTTTGTCTTCCTGCAGCGCTGTCGCCAAGGTGCCGGGTCAGCGTTTTTGTCCTGGCCCGTGGCGATCACTCCGCGAGTGCTCCAGTCTGGCTCCGGGCATTTGCACTCGGAGCGCGAGTTACAAATAGTGCAATCGTTATCTGAGAAGATCCAGGGCCCAAGAGTGTATTTTATATATGTATATGAAATTGTATGGAGGAATAATTCAATAAAGTTGTTCTTCGTTTAAAGTCAGAGTGTTTATTCAAAGAATGAGTTGGCTTCCCCAAGGCTCGGCCCAATCCTAAGAAATGCTTGTGTAAGCATTTCTGTACAAAGGTTTTAGATGTCTGTGTGTGTCGATGAGTGCAATGTTCCAGATAGTATTCAGCTAAGTCAGGCCGGATGTGCCGACTAGCTGGATTTCATTGTAACGGTGGAGTGGGGAGCACTGCCGGTAGCTCTGCCGGTAACTCGCGCGGTCAGTTTTTTCTCGATGCGCGTTCAGGTCACCGGATATGGAATTCAACTCGGCAGTTTCTCTCCGTGAGAACTGCCTGCGTTAACTTATATATACTGCGAGCTAAAGAAAAAAAACTATGCTGAAAATTTCAGCCCGATAGCTCAAAAACTGAGAGACTAGCTCGCGTAGAAAGCGACAGACAGACGGACAGACTCGGCTGGTGATTCTGATCAAGAAAATATATACTTATATACTTCCCCTACATAAGTACCAATATGCGTACCAAACTGGTAAATCAACTGAGACTGCCATCCATTGCCTTACAACAGTCATTGAAAAGGCCATTGGCTCTCAACAAATAGCACTAGGTGCCTTTCTAGACATCTCAGGAGCTTTTGACAACACGTCATACGCGGCTATCCGTGCCTCTCTTGTACGTAAAAATGTCGCAACACCCATTATTAGGTGGATTCTGGAAATGCTCAAGTCCAGAATCATAACTGTAGACCTAGGAGGGACCATGACCTCAATCACAGCCACAAGGGGATGCCCTCAAGGGGGAGTACTCTCTCCTCTCTTGTGGACTCTGGTCATAGACGAGCTACTGTTTGAGCTCAACAACCTAGGGTTCCCCACTCAGGGCTACGCTGATGAGCTAGTCATCTATATAGTGGGCTGGCATGAGCAAACCATTTCGGATATACAAAAAGGTGATTTAACTGGGCATCTACGGGTACTCGAACTCCTAATAAGCGAGCCCATTTTGCGCGTAACTGACGAACAGAAACCTAAACTTGTTTTCCACAGAAATTTCTCTGTAGTCCTGTACACCAGACACGACTGGATAACAAAATCAACATCTCTGCCCAGTGGATCATAAACGTGGTACACTGACGGATCGAAATTGGAAAACGGTGACACCGGGGCTGGTAATTTCGGACCAAGGTTCAACAAATCCATTTTCCATCCATCCATCCAACAACCATTTTCCAAGCAGAGATACACTCCATAGAAATCTGTGCTCGTGAATGCCTTCGCAGAAATATGCAAGGCGCGCGGATTTACATCTTCTCTGACAGTCAGGCGGCGCTCACAGCGCTGAGATCCTTCACGATCACCTCCAGACTTGTAGAGAACTGTTTGCAGCAGCTGAACGCCCTTGCCTCCAAAGACATCTTAACGGTGGCCAGGGCATGAAGCAAAACGCGGGGCGATGACACCACTAATCGGCCCTGAACCATTCTGTGGGCTTTCGAAAGGACACAAAAGAGAACTGTTCAGGAAATGGGAGGAAAAGGAGATAAGTCGTCACTGGACCGACAGTGCAGGGCTGAGACAAGCCAAACAATTCCTCGTCCCCCAGAAGTCGTGATCCAAACGCATTATCAATCTAAAAAAGAGTGAGATTCGCACTCTAACAGGCTACCTAACTGGTCACAGCAACCTAAGGTATCACCTTAAGAAATTAAAACTTTCAGAAATCGACACATGCAGATTCTGTGAGCTGGAGCCAGAAACATCAGAACATGTTCTATGTGAATGCCCCTCGCTAATCAGATGTCGACTTCAACAACTAGGAGGTGAACTTATCCCCCCCTACAGGATTTGGGAACAGATAGACCCCGCCAAAGTGCTCTTCTTCAGCAGAAGCTTAGGAATAGAGGCTCTACTTTAATCCTACAGGCCGGCACAAAAGATCTAACATCTGGTCGCGATGCAACAAGGCCCATTTAATAATAATAGAAATCCCGAGTAGTCCCTGAAATCAAAAAAATATGACGAACTAAAGCTAACCTTAGTAAAAATCTGAGAATAAATATGGAGAAATATGCAAAGTGAAATTTATTGAAAAATACGCGTGTATAATTACTTGCCCTGGGATCGAGCCCAGCCGATCATACTCACGTTTGCCCACAGTGTCGTGCAAGCTAAGCCGCCAGTGTTTGCCTGTGGCCCTGCCCCGCCAGTGATTGCTGACGCGTCAGCAGGGACTCAGCGGATTTTGGCGTGAAGTGCATGTGACCGCCTCGGCGATTGCCGACGGGGATCCAATGACACAGATTTCCCGAGTATGATTTCCAGGTAGTTCAGCGAGAAGATATCCCCTCGGTAGCACGCTTTCTGGTCACTTGTGGCGTTTGCCGCGAGCCAGACCCAAAGTGCGTTCCGAACCAGCGAAACTGTATCAAATAAATATTTTCCCTTAACCTAAACACCTTTTAACCCGGCGGCTGACAACCTACACCTCACGTCAGTTTGTCGCTCATCCCAGGTCCATGTCCAAAACTTTATAAATTTTCTGTAAAGTGATCCTGGCTAGACTGAGCCTATCCTAGCCTTAGAACTACCTTACAAGTTGAGCATGGGCGACTGTGAGATACCCGGTACACAAAGCATTGTGGGTAAAATTAAATAGCACATGGACATAGAAAAAAGAAAATGTTACTAGAAACATGTTGAGCAACACCCAAAAAAGACAAATGTTGCTAGGGACATGTTGAGCAAGACGCACTTGCATTCTCAACATAGAAGATGAAGCATACGCAGAAACTTTGTTGCTTATTAACTTTCATGTTTATCATCCGATTGTGCTCATGTTTTCAGAAAACGTCCGCGAATGCCTACTTATTTATTAAATCTATTTACTTTAAGCCGAAAAATACGACTATAGACTTTTTATACCCTTGCAGAGGGTATAATAATTTTGTCATGATGTTTGCAACGCAGTGAAGGAGGCATCTCCGACCCCATAAAGTATATATATTCTTGATCAGCATCACCAGCTGAGTCGATCTAGCCATGTCCGTCTGTCTGTCCGTCTGTCCGTCTGTCCGTCTGTCCGTCTGTCCGTCTGTCGGTTTCTACGCGAACTAGTCTCTCAGTTTTGAGCTATCGGGCTGAAATTTTCAGCATAGTCTTATTTCTTTAGCACGCAGTATATATTTCGGAACGGCCAAAATCGGACCACTATATCTTATAGCTGCCATAGAAATGATGGCTAAATTAATGTAAAAATTTTAACTTCTCTGTTTTCAACGAATTTCTATAAATTTCGAGATATAGTCGTTTTTATAGTTCTAGAATTACGTTTTAATTTCATTAAGATCGGACAACTATATCATATAGCTGCCATAGAAGGGATCGGTCGATTTATATGAAAATGTAAAATTCTACATGTTAAATGTAAAATTTACAAAATTTACATAATTTGACATTTTTGTTTCAACATTACCAAAATGGATTGATTTTCAATGATCTAATTGCAGACTGCAAGGGTATACAAACTTCGGTTTACCGAAGTTAGCTTTCTTTCTCGTTTGTCTTTTTTTATTAACAGAAAATTGGTCTACATACTAAAGTTTTTTAATTTGAAATATGTTTTGTTTTTATACCATTTTTGAGGCCGCGAGGGTGACGTAACCGCTTAAATAAAATGGGTTCCAGGACTCTTAAACGAAGATTTTTTATAGAACGACAAACAGATAGAATGTATGGCAAGTTACACCCTTTTCGTAGCTCAGTGTGCTAATGGGCTGTGCATTTGTCGATCTACAAGTGTGAATTTTTGTATTTGTTATTTGTTTAACCTTTTAAATATTTTTTATTTTTTCATTTTTTATACATATTGAATCCGGTTTTCAACGAAGTATCCTCAAATGACTTTTTAAGCCTGTCATGCGTACGCAGGCAAATTGATCAATGTTAAGGCGTGCGTCTGCAAACCAGTTGGTCTAGGGTTCGAAATTTACTAATGTTTATTTGACTTTTTTAGATAGTCTCTTAATAAACTTCGAGCAGTAAACATAAATAATTAAAAATTTTTTGCATTTCTGTCAATACAAAAAATAATAAAACGTGTAATATATTTCGAATATCCGCATATTGCGAGATACATAGCAAATGAGAAGTTATAGTTAAGATTTCTTTGACCTTTAAAAAGAGACACATTTGTCTAAATTTGGGGCTTATTATTCTTGCAATAAAGACAAAACCCCTTAAATATAAGAAATAAATTTTTACATTGAATTTTGAATTTTCTATTTTTTAGGATGAGTCGCCCACAAAAAAATTGATTTATTAATGTAAAATTTTCTAATACTGTTGATGTTAATATGTCTGATGTCGGATCTTGCTTTATTGGTCGTGGCTTTATCCTGAAAAAAAAACAGAAGGTAAAACCTTATACAACTAGGAATTTTGACTATACACTATCAAGAAGTCTCCACTTTACAACGTTTTACACAAATAACGAGAAATATCTAATCTAAATTTTCATTTATTCATTTCCTAACGCTACAAGTAAAGACTTATATTTACTGCGTTAGTCACAATGATTTTGGAAAAATTTTAAGATAAAATAAATAAATAATTTAAATATTACCTAAATCATAACAAAATCAAGTTTAGGTTGAGAAAAAATCAAAAATACATCAAATAATTTGCATTAATAAGATAAAAATAAGTGAAAATAAGTTGCAACTATCTTTAAGCTTGCAAAAATTCTTTCATTCTAAAAATAAACTGAGACGCGCCTCTGATGGTTTTAAGAGCATGGGGTAGATTGTTTCATGGGCGAATAGCGTTAATAAAAAATTTCCATTTTGAGCATAAGGTTTTATATCTGGGTATAAAAATGTTTTGTGTTCCTTGCGATTGAGCACGAAGAAGTTTTTGAAACAAGTAAGATGGTTCACGGGTGCACACAATTTTTTGAAAATAAATTAAAGTTTTAAAGTCGATCCACTGACTAAGACTAAGGTCGTGAATATTGTTGACTAGATGAGAAGTATGGACAGTATGATGGAGATTAAACACGTAACGGACAATTGAATTAAAAGCAATAGTTAGTTTTTGCATGTCTTGAGTGTCGCAATGCCCAAAAATCTCAACTCCGTAAAAAAGAGTGGAAATCAGAATTGTTCTGGCGACTAGCATTCGTAGCTGAGTTGGCAAGAACGACTGAGAAGTTGAAAGCTATCTCAGAAGCCCATACGTTGGCCCGGCTGCTTTGGAAATATGTTTGCTCCATGTTAACGTGTTACCCAGGTAACCAGCAGATTCCACATAATTAATTGTGTTATTGCCCATTAATAAATTCTGAAACTGAAACGATAGTCGAAGTATCGAGGGGTCTTTTGTATATGACTATACACTTCCTCTTTTTAGGGTTTAGACATAGTCCATTTTCATTTGTCCAGTTATTAATTTTGAGGAGCAAGGTACTACAGACACTAACACAATCATTGACCTGACATAGAGGTTTACTGACATAGAACTGCACATCATCAGCGTATAAATGGACGTCATAAGGGGACAGAATATGTGGTAAGTCATTAAGATAGATAGAAAGCAATAAAGGCCCTAATACAGATCCTTGGGGGACCCCTCTAGGCATTGAAATAAAGCGAGAAGCTTCTGCGACCCGTACACGACTGCTTGTTGTCTACAAGTCAGATACGACCTCAAGAGCATGACTGCAGAGTCCAAAAAATTAAAAAGGTTTTTTAGCTTGGTGCATCGGAGGCTTTACTGTAATCGAGTAGAGTCAAAAAGTTAATCCAATTTGTATCTAGTCTTGATCGGATATCTTCAACTACATCAGTAATGACATTAATACAACTCCTCTTATTTCTAAAACCAGATTGTTTGTTACTAAGCATGGAATTGTTGTCTTTATAGGGTTGAATATGTGCCGCCAGTTTTTTAATTTAATTTATTTATTTTTTAATTGCTGTGTTCATAATATTTGTAAGATGGACAAGAAGAAAAGGTATAAATAATTTAATAAATTTTGGGCTAATGCCATCCAGGCCTTCTGCATTTGACTTCAATTTAAGTAAACATTCAAGGACATCACTTTGGCTAACACACATAAAACTAAATTCATTATCACAGTCTGGTAATTCATGTTACAAGTAGCTTGAGGTACATCGAAATGCACAAACTTCCTGTTCAGATCGTTGACGTCTACTTGGTGTTGGGTCAACTGATTGCTTTTTACCGATTCCTACATTTTTAAATTTACGCCAGGTTTGTTTAATGGAGAGGTTTTGGAATTTAGACCCATAAAAGTCTCGCTTTGCAGATCTGATCATCTGCCGTACATTATCACGCGCCCGAGCGTATTGCAATCTAAACAAGTGGGAAAGCTACAGTCGAGTGTGACCGACTGTAAGATACCCGGTACCCAAAGCATTGTGGGTGAAATTAAACAGCACATGAACATGGAAAAAAGAAAATTTTCCGACAAATGTAAAAATATTAAGATATTGCTAGAAACAAGTTGAGCAACACTCAAAAGAGACAAATGTTGCTAGGAACATGTTGGGCAACTCTCAAAAGCGACAAATGTTGCTAGGAAATCACGCATATGGTTATATACCGTTTTTTATGATTTTCGGGGGCGGAAGTGGGCGTGGCCAAATTTTAAAGCAAATTTGGTAACTCTTGCTCTTATAGTCTCTGAGATCTGTTGTTTCACACGGACAGACAGACGGGCAGACGGACAGACGGACAGAAGGACATGGCTAGATCGACTCGGATAGTGACGCTGATCAAGAATATATATACATTATAGGGTCGGAGATTTCTCCTTCTGCCTGTTACATACAATCTCGGTTGGCAATAACTTATAATACCCTTGTAACCTATGGGTACCGGGTATAAAAATTCAGTTTTATATCGCTTCCACTTATTGTTGGATGCGTCACGGATCGCTATGTTTCATTTAATGTTATTGGTAAACCAAGGATTGTGCTTTGGTTCCACTTCCAGTTCAGTATAGTTAATATTTTTATAATCCCTAAATTCGAAAGTATTTGAATTTTTGTCATTGACGTTGTTGCACTACGGTCAGTACACTCAAGTGGCCATTTGAAACCAAGCCCGGGCTTGTTAGGGTTAGGTGTTAATAGGCGCGAAAGAAAATTAAAGATAAAAGAATGCGAGGAAATATAAACTACTATCAGGCAGCTCGATTGCTATCTTGCATGTGTACTAGATGGGTTAAAATAAATGTTTTTAGTTTATGAAGGCTATCTACAGATGAGGTAGTTTTCTACAAATCATTATAATTTGCACATAATACTCTAAAGGGTTCATGCATTTCATACGATGTTCTGTAGTGGTGGAAAACTAAAGGCAGGTAGGATCTTGTGGTTCTACATGGTACGTGGAAATCCAACTGACCCAATAGATCGCTGCTTTCCACGTCCCCACGGATCAGATTATTTTTCAATTCAATTTATTTTATAATGTTTTCCTAACGCTACAAGTTGATAACTTATAATTAGTGCGATAGTCACGTAAGACAAATTAATATAAATACAAATAAACAAAAATACAGGTTTAAATTAAAATTTAGAATCATAGGTTTGAATAAAAATCTTAAAGCTTCACTTAAACACTAAGGGTTAATGAATAGGTCGCTTTGTTTTTTGTTTTTGGTTTTAAGTTCAGTTGGTTTTTTGTAGGTGTAATGTAAGTTTTGACTGAAACTGCGTTGCGCTACTAATATTTTTTAGAGGACTTGGAAGTTGATTCCTTAGCCTAATTGCGTGTACAAAAAACTGTCTTTCTGAAAGCAGAGATCTGTGTCTTATTTAAATCAGGTTATTTGCTCTTCTAGAGGAAGGGAATCTTAATGCTTCAAAGAGATAGGTAGGCTACCCCGTGGAAAATTTTTAATGCCGATAGATTAACACTCTCAGTTTCATCCAGTCGATCAAGTTTAATTCAAATATTCTATATGCATAGCTGGTCACATGGTCAAATCGGCGCAGATTGAATATAAATCTAGCTATATTATTATATGCCACTTTTATTTTTGATGGCTGGCTGCATCGCAATTTAAAAAAATTTCGATACCATAAAAAGTGTTGGGATTAGACAGGTCTTGTCAATTAGCATACGAACATTTATGGGTAAAAGACTTTTAACTGGGGAAAGAGATCTTAGCAAACCATACGTTTTCCTACAGCCCTGATTATATGGTCATTCCAACTAAGTTTATTATTAAATATGATGTAGCATTTTCAGCGTAATCAATGGGCATGCTGTTTATCATCAATGGCTGCAGGTCAGCAATATTTAATTTCTTTTTATACCCTTGCAGAGGGTATTATAATTTTGCCATGATATTTGCAACGCAGTGAAGGAGGCATCTCCGACCCCATAAAGTATATATATTCTTGATCAGCATCACCAGCCGAGTCGATCTAGCCATGTCCGTCTGTCTGTCTGTCCGTCTGTCTGTCCGTCTGTCTGTCCGTCTGTCGGTTTCTACGCGAACTAGTCTCTCAGTTTTGAGCTATCGGGCTGAAACTCTCAGCATAGTCTTATTTCTTTAGCACGTATATGTCGGAACGGCCGAAATCAGACCACTATATCCTATAGCTGCCATAGGAATGATGGCGAAATTAATGTAAAAATTTTAACTTCTCTGTTTTCAAGGAATTTCTATAAACTTCGAGATATAGTCGTTTTTATAGTTCTAGAATTACGGTTTTAATTTCATTAAGATCGGACAACTATATCATATAGCTGCCATAGAAGGGATCGGTCGATTTATATGATAATGTAAAATTCTACATGTAAAATGTAAAATTTAAAAATTTACATAATTTGACATTTTTTTAACATTACCAAAATGGATCGATTTTAATGATCCTATTGCAGACTGCAATACAAACTTCAGTTAGCTTTCTTCTCGTTATATATGACTATGCATTTTGATTTTGTTGGGTTTAGACCGAGGCCGTTGTCTTTGGCCCAGTTGCTAACTTTATCAAGATCACGGTTACATATATTCACACACTCGTCAATTCTATCAATCGGACGGCTTACATACATCTGGACATCATCTGCATACATATGAACATCACTATCTGACAACACACAGGGAAGGTCATTGACATACAGAGTGAACAATAAAGGTCCAAGAACTGAGCCTTGAGGTACACCACGTTTAAGGACTACAAAAGAAGAGGAAACATTTGACATTACAACAGATTGACGGCGATTTTTAAATATGAGGTCATAAGTTTAACAGCAGTTGTCGAGAAATTGAACTGAGTTTTCAATTTTGTACACGAAACATCATGATTTACAGAGTCAAAGGCTTTTCTATAGTCAAGAAGTACCAAAAGCGTCACATTGGATTTGTCTGCGTGTTCGCGTATATCGTCCGAGATTTTCAGGATTGCTGAGGTGCAGCTACGTTTATTCCTAAATCCCGATTGGTTGTTATTGAGTAAGCCTTTATCACCTATATAAGAGTTTATTTGGGCTGCCATAATGTTCTCAAAGGCTTTCGATAAGAATGGTAGAATTGATATCGGTCTGTACTCCTTGTTAGCTTTCAGGACTGGGACAATTTTGCGATTTTCCAACAGTCCGGAAATGCAGATGTTGTAAATGCAGTGTTGAAAATGTGTGTTATGTATATTAGAATTTTAGGAAGTATTTATTTAATGAATTTAGGATTTATTTCGTCAAGTCCAACTGCGTCTGATTTAATTTTAAGAATATTGACGAGAACTTCACACTGATTGACACAAACAAACCTAAAGCTATTATCACAGAAATGTTCAGGTACTGATCTCAGGTACAAATTGTTGTCGTCGATTTCAGGTACATTGCATTCTGAGAGTTTTGATTTAGCTCCTCAACATTAACATCTTGTCCCGGTATTGATTTTGATTTCCTATTCCTAATGACTTGATTTCTTTCCAGGTTTGTCTAGATGATGTTGTGTTTTTGAATTTATGGGTATAGTATTTTGACTTTGCCGTGTCAATTAGTTTAGTGACTGTGTGTCTCAATGATTTAAAGAGGTCATAATGTCGCTGAGTCCTATACCTTTTCCACTTTTGATATGCGAAATTTCGCGTTTGTATTGCTGCCTTTATTTCATTATTAAACCATGGTTAGATAAAATGTTTGACGATTTTGCTTTTAATTTTCACGACACAATTATACTAGTAACTAATATAAAACTGGAGCAAGCTGAGTTGTTGGTCTACATCTGGTAGACAGTAAATGTTATTCCAATTGCACTTATCGAGTTCGGTATTAAGAAGGTAATAGTCAATATTATTAAAGTCCCTAAATACTATTTTTTCGTCATTATACTGAAGGTCAAAATTGTAGGTCAAGTATATAAGGTCATGTTCATGAACGAAGGCACAATGAGTTGGTCATAAAACATATATTTTCAACATCACTAACAAAAATACATCTAACAGTGAGCTGCATGTTTTGCTGAAATGAGTCGGATATGTAGAGTTTACAAGATTCAAGCCTAGTGATTCCATGTTGTTTTTAAGGTGCTCTTCCTGAAGTATATTACTGTTAAGATCACCTGCTAAGAGTCTTCATAATTCATAGTGATGTCTGATTACATGTTTAGAATTTCGTCCTAGTTAATGCATTTTTTGCTGAGAACTGATTTTTAATTTCTAGGAATAAGTATTCTATTGGACTACTATCGGGATGTTTACATATAAGCTTGGACACTAACTTTTTACTAACGAATATTGCTACACCACCCCATGACGGACACGGTCCGCACGGTAAACATTATAGCCATCACACGAAACTTACACATCACAAACATTACAGCCAAGCCATGTTTCAGAGACATATATAATATCTAGACCAGAATTTACAAACAAATATTCAAACTCATCGATTTTTCTCGGCAAACTTTGAGCATTAATGTGACAAACTTTGAGCCCAGCTCTCTGCTTTGTGAGTATGCGCAATAGGGTATGGCTATTAGCTTCAGTTAGGTCTACATTATCTTCCATTTCCAAAATTTAAATATAAATCTTAGCTGCGCACTAGATATGAATAATTGAATTGTCTAAACACCACCGAGAACATTAAGTAAACAAAGCGACCTACAATACATTTTAATCTAAGAAATACTAAACTATGTATCTAAGTTTAAGATTAATCTCGAAATAAGCTATTTATTGCCGGGCCTCCCGCATCGTTGCTCAGCTCAGAAACCTCGTGCAAGCTCTGCACGCAGTGAGCTTCCACTCCATCGATCAGCTTAACAAAGACATCTCCGCGGCGATTAAAGACAGCTGTAATGCGCTTGTGCTTTTTGAGATGCATTGCTCTCTTAAAGAGCTCGTAATTATGTTTTGTCAGCTGTTCATTTATATACATCAGTGCTGGCGACTCCAGACCAATAAGTTACAAGCTCAGTTGTGTTTTGTAGTTCGCCGGTATGCCCCTATTGCTCGTAGTAGCGCCGCCATTTCGCGCACGTGATCCATTTTTATGAGAATGATCGGGTGTACAAGTGTTTGCCCAGTCTGGCGGGGCGCACTCTGTAGATGGATCTCACCAGTGGAGGTGGAGTTAAATTCAGCCGGTTGAAAAGCGTTTTAAGCTTTTCTCCCTCCGCTTGCGGTACCCCATGCCAGCACAAAGTACATGAGACCGCTACATCCTCCTCTGCCATACATTTGGCTGCCAGTCTAGCATCCAAGTCGCCAACCTGCTGCTTCAGCTGATCTACCAAACCACCGGGAGTGTTTGGTGCCGCCGATTTGCCGGCCAAGTCGTAGACCTGCTGCTTCAGATCTTGTACCACCTTCACCTCATTCTCCAGCTGGCTCACACGTTGAGTAAGGGTGTGGATCTCATCTGACATCGCCTGGAACTTCGCCTGGAGAGAGCTGAGGAAACGTGACTCACTCTCTCGAAACTCGGTGCCCAAGATTTTCTTCTGCTCATCAAATCTGGCATCAATCAGTTGGAGCATCTTGACGGATGTAGCATCGGACAGGCGGGTCACCCTCTGATCAGGGCTAGTTGCAACCCGCACACGCTTGTTCGACGACATGTTAATGTTATTATTTGGTTATGTGTTTTATTTTTTTGAGAGTTGAGTGATTTTTTTGAGTGTTTTTATTAAGTGTTTTTATGCAGTTTCTTTTGCGTTTTACTGACTAACAGTTATTTCTTTCTATACTGTTTGAGCGATTGTTTCTGTTCGGTTTGTTGCGGTTCGTTTGAGTGATTGGTGTTATTTATTTCTCTGCACTTTTGCTAGTAGCAAATGTATTTTAATTTGTTTATTTGAAGTCCCAATGCTTTATGTGCACTGAAACGGTGTAGCCCGCAGACTTACACGGCCGTTTTTAAAAGTTTTTAAATTTATTAAGCGTTTTTTTCGCGATTTGAGCCGTAATTCAGAGGAGCTCTTTGATTTTCGACTTTCTCTCACTCTCACATTTATACTCTCATTTTATACATAAAGACTTTCAACACAGACTGGTTGGCTGTATTACCAATTTCGGCCGGTAATCCAGGCCTGTCACCCTGGGGAGCATTCGGGACTGGGATCTGAGGGGTCGTTAATTTTGATTTTGACCCGCCAGCGGACTCAACGGACATCACTGGAGCTGCGGTCCCGTGTCACAGCACATTCGGAGGCCGAATCTTTCCTTGCACCCGACCTCAATGTCATAGGAGTTAGATATATTGGGGTCGGGGGCTGTGCCGAGGGAGTCAGCTGTTGAGAACCTGAGTCGAGTTGCAGGGCTGCGGCCAAATGCGGTGTGCAAACCGTGGTTTTCTTGCGCTTTGGGGACTCGTTTAACAGCTTTAGGTCATTAAACTTGGAGTCCAGCGCCATGAGCACCTCATTAGTTTTGCGAAAACTAACAAGTAGCTCGTTAAAACCATTTTTGGTTTGCGGCATGAATGCCATCATTTCCCTTTTAACATCGCGACAAGCCTCACAGCAGTAGCGCAATCCAATGTTTTTAGTAATAATATCAGCCAGCCGCCCTGTGCAATCAATGCACTTGGCGTGCACGACATTGTCACACAGCCAGCAGACAATACTTGGGTCCTCTGCAGATTACACAGACAACACTAGAAGACATTATAGTGACTTACCACTGTACCAGTCAGAAGTTAAAAGAAAATAAGAGTAGTTATGTGAACTAAGAGAGAGCAAGAGAGCGAGTCAGGGAGCTTAAGCCGTCAAGCTGTAATATCGGCGTAACGGATAAAGCACAAAGAGGAATGCAAAAAATGCAGATAACGACCGCGGCACAAAACTAAAATTTGCAATTAATATAGTTATCAATACAAAAAAACGATTTTCTGTTTTTTTTTTTTTTTTTTTTTTAAATTATAAGCTATGGTCAAATCATACGTCAGAAAAGATAAGGTCATCCTTGGAGAAAACTGGTACAGAGACCTGGTCATACAACAAAATTTTACTAGGGTTATTAACTTGGAAAAGGTCGAAGGTTAACTGATGACAAACCGATAGATTCGAAACTATCGAGCAGATGTATCTCCACTAGAATATTGCTATTCAGGTCGCCAGTAATAATAACATCAGTATAGTCGACCGATATTTCACACAAAACATTTATCAAGGGAGCATAATTAATAGTACGGTTCGCACGGTAAATGCATCCAATCAATGCTTTCGAAGAAAGATCGTTACTTAAAAGCCCTAAAAATTAAGTAGTCTATTTCGCTATCCATTGGGTGCTTACATTTTAACAGAACAATTCAATTTTTTTTCACATAAATAGCGACACCACCAGCAAGACTAAAACGATCTGCACGATAAAAACATAATCATCACACGCAATAGACAGATCACTAAGATCGGTCAAGAACCAAGTTTCAGACACGCAAATAACATCAACATTAGACTGAACAAACAAATATCTAAATCACAAGAAAAAAGACGCAATTATGAATGCTTATGTAAAAACATATGTACATTGCCTGCATAAAGCAAACATAAGAAGCTCAGAAGTACATACATACATACATATTGTTTAGTAGGGGGCAATCCTGCCGCTAAAGAGATCCTGATGTGCACCACAAGAAATCCCACGGCGCGAAACGTAATAACCCGTCGAGGTTAAAAGAAAAAAAAATTGGGGGCGTCGAGGTTCACTTCAGTGCGTGTGCGCGTCAGCTTTATTTCGCTGCATACATTAGACTAAAAACTAAGCTTAAGTATAAGACCACGCTCCCGCCCGCTTTACTCCGCTAAAGCGAGAGCGGGAGTTCGGCAGCCGCCGACCGTGGAGTTCGGATCCGAACATAATGCGGCCCCGCTGCAAATCACTCGGGCTGCAACATAGTCGTCCTTCTTACGGCTCGTGGCAGGGTCCGACACGACCCACCCAAACACGGTGTTCTGGGCCACTGGTAGGCCATTCTGGATCTTGAAGAAGCCCGACTGCATCACGCTCGGATACATTTCGGCGCCCAAGACAATGGAGATGGTTGCGGGAGGTAGAAGCGCTCGTCAGCCAGCGTAATGTTACGGAAGTGGGTCTTCACCGCGTCGCTCAGCTCCGGATTGGCGTGCGGATGCGCACGTGAGGCTCTATTTGAAGACGACGTCGAGCCGGACAGTGCTGTCCGTCTTAGAGCCCACGATGCCCGAACAAATCTGTTCGCCTCCAACGTTGGTCGTCGGCAAGCGGAAACTCGCCGCTAGCGACGCATCGATGCAGCTCATAGGCGTACACGGATCGATGAGAGCCACCGTGTCAAAGACTCGAGTCCCGGTATCTAATCGCACCCAAGCAGTCGGAAGAAGGTTAACACTGTGCCGCTGCATGAGGGACGATTCGGACGGAGCGGCGACCGGGGTCTGCGTGACACCCTGACGAGTGGCGGAAACTTGCTGAACAGCGGCTGAAGAGTGCCGCGGGTGGAGGACGAGGGCAGAGGAGCGGCAGAAGAGTTCCGTGGAGCGGTAACAGTGCTCCGCGACTGACGTGCCGCCGGACGGGACTGGCGGGAAGGCATCGCCGGTTCGTAGAGGTGCAAGAGCGTGTGGTGATCCAGGCCGCACCTTTTGCAGAGATCACCTCGCCGACACGTTCCGTCGGAGTGCTCGTGGGCCAAACATCTGGGGCAGTACCGGCTGGCAAGGACAGCCCGGAGCCTCTTCTCGGCGTTCAAACGGAGGAAACGCCGACATTTCCGACGCGCGTGGATCCCACTGCAGACTCGGCAACGGTACGATTGAGTACCTCGAGAACATCTGCTTTCCAAGGCACTGGCGCTGCGTGGACGTGGAGACATCGTGGTTGATCTGTTTGCCGTAATAAGACATATGAAACGAGAAAGAAAGCTAACTTCGGTAAACCGAAGTTAATATACCTGCAGTCAGCAATTGGATCATTGAAAATCGTTCCAATTTGGTAATGTAAAAAAATGTACCAGAAAATATATTTATATATGAGCATACACAACATGGGGGCATTCAAAAGTATGGGCAGAAAATATTTTTATGTATATGGATTATGTATGGGTAAGTGGTGTCGATAAGTGGACTGTATTTGTGAGGGATTACAAAAATATGGAGGAAAATATATGTATGGGCATGCATTCGATTACGTATATGGTACAGTGGATAGTCGAGAAGTGGACTGTATTTGAATTGACGGAACAGAAAATATTGTATGGGACAAAAATATCTGACAGCGGCGGACTGTTCGGCGACCAGGGAAACTCGAAACCTGCGGTTGGCTGATATTAATTATGCCTTTTATTTTCACCACACAATTTCACTTTTAATCGGCGGGTACTGCAATATGTGCATAAGTTGGCACGCGTATGTGCGTGTATGTATGCACATGCCTTGACCGTTAGCCTTGATGTACCACGGGAAACGAAAGGAAGCAAGAAGTATGGCGGTGCACAAAGCGGAGACGGATGGAAAATTTGTCGAAGAATATAAATTTCTCAACTGCCGTTGTGTCGGAAAAACTCAGACAGGGAGTTGACACTAAAATTAATCTTGCAGCGTGTGAACGAAATTTAATGTTCGGACCACTGCTGAAGACCGGCGGCAGAGAGGTGGAAAAGGCTCGTACTTATCTTTTAGCGGAAAAACCACCGGAACTGCCGGAAGTTCCGGAAGGGCGGAAGGATATCCGTATCCGACTTGAAGGACCATTGTTTAGTAGGGGGCGATCCTGCCGCTAAGAGATCTGATGTGCACAAGAAATCCCACGGCGCGAATCGAAGTAATAACCCTTAATAGGGCGTTGAAGATGCACTACGGTCAGTACACTCAAGTGGCCATTTAAAACCAAGCCCGGGCTTGTTAGGGTTAGGTGTTAAATAGGCGCAATGTATAGATAAAAGAATGCGAGGAAATATAAACTACTATCAGGCAGCTCGATTGTTATCTTGCATGTGTACTAGGTGGGTTAAGATTAATGTTTTTAGTTTAGGAAGGCTATCTACAGATGAGGTAATTTTATACAAATCATTATAATTTGCACATAATACTCTAAAGGGTTCATGCATTTCATACGATGTTCTGCAGTGGTGCAAAACCAAAGGCAGGTAGGATCTTGTGGATCTACATGGTACGTGGAAATTCAACTGACCCAATAGATCGCTGCTTTCCACGTCACCACGGATCAGATTATACATAAAGACAATGCCTAACATCGTTCTACGGTTTGCTAAGAAAGGTAGGTTAATCAGGAGAAGTCTTCTGAATAAGGGCAACCTAAAGTTTGCATCCCAGTTTAAGCAACAAGAGCGAAAGTAAAGTTCTTTGAACTGACTCAATGCGTTTGCTGTGGACGTCCACTGGACTCAAACGCAAGATCCATATTCTAAAATAGGACGAACTAACGAAGTGTATAAATTCTTCGTGACGTAGGGGTCAATTCCTTCGACCACCGTTTAATAAATCCCAGCACACCTGGCTTTATTCACAATCAATAAACTCCAGTTTAGGATCTAGGCGGATACCCAAATCGTCAACTAGCGTGATCCTTTCAAAGAGCAGCAGTTCAGCGTATAAGTCGCAAGCATGGGAGAGACACGTGAGAATGTCATCAGCTTGCATTTTGAGCCATTCAGGTTTAATAAGTTTACATTGCACCATGTTTGAAAGTTATTAAGATCTGTTTGTAAATCCGACTGGCAAGGCGGTCCTTGTATTACACAAAGTTTAACGTCGTCAGCGTACATGAGTACTCTGGAGTTAGTCATGCGGGACACCAGAGGTCACCCGGAAAACATTCGACAAGTTGTTTTAAATATAACCTTTGCGTCCTACCATTCAGATAACTGAGATCCACCTAAGAAGATCGACAGGAAAACCCATTAAGTCGAGGTTAAAGAAAAAGATCGGGGGCGTCGAGGTTCACTTCAGTGCGTGTGCGCGTCAGCTTTATTTCGCTGCATACATTAGACTAAAAACTAAGCTTAAGTATAAGACCACGCTCCCGCCCGCTTTACTCCGCTAAAGCGAGAGCGGGAGTTCGGCAGCTGCCGACCGTGGAGTTCGGATCCGAACATAATCCGGAGCAGGGCAAAGGCGCGAGAGCGAGCGCGGGAGCGTAAGAGGGGCGAGAGCGAAATGCTCGGAAAGCTCAGTGAGCAGCGGCGGTACAGTGGCCGCTGACCTAAACATTCCGGCCCCCCTTGCAATCACTCGGGCTGCAACATAGTCGTCCTTCTTACGGCTCGTGGCAGGGTCCGGACACGACCCACCCAAACACGGTGTTCTGGGCCACTGGTAGGCCATTCTGGATCTTGAAGAAGCCCGACTGCATCACGCTCGGATACATTTCGGCGCCCAAGACAATGGAGATGGTTGCGGGGAGGTAGAAGCGCTCGTCAGCCAGCGTAATGTTACGGAAGTGGGTCTTCACCGCGTCGCTCAGCTCCCGGATTGGCGTGCGGATGCGCACGTGAGGCTCTATTTTGAAGACGACGTCGAGCCGGACAGTGCTGTCCGTCTTAGAGCCCACGATGCCCGAACAAATCTGTTCGCCTCCAACGTTGGTCGTCGGCAAGCGGAAACTCGCCGCTAGCGACGCATCGATGCAGCTCATAGGCGTACACGGATCGATGAGAGCCACCGTGTCAAAGACTCGAGTCCCGGTATCTAACCGCACCCAAGCAGTCGGAAGGAGGTTAACACTGTGCCGCTGCATGAGGGACGATTCGGACGGAGCGGCGACCGGGGTCTGCGTGACACCCTGACGAGTGGCGGAAACTTGCTGAACAGCGGCTGAAGAGTGCCGCGGGGTGGAGGACGAGGGCAGAGGAGCGGCAGAAGAGTTCCGTGGAGCGGTAACAGTGCTCCGCGACTGACGTGCCGCCGGACGGGACTGGCGGGAAGGCATCGCCGGTTCGTAGAGGTGCAAGAGCGTGTGGTGATCCTGGCCGCACCTTTTGCAGAGATCACCTCGCCGACACGTTCCGTCGGAGTGCTCGTGGGCCAAACATCTGGGGCAGTACCGGTTGGCAAGGACAGCCCGGAGCCTCTTCTCGGCGTTCAAACGGAGGAAACGCCGACATTTCCGACGCGCGTGGATCCCACTGCAGACTCGGCAACGGTACGATTGAGTACCTCGAGAACATCTGCTTTCCAAGGCACTGGCGCTGCGTGGACGTGGAGACATCGTGGTTGATCTGTTTGCCGTAATAAGACATATGAAACGAGAAAGAAAGCTAACTTCGGTAAACCGAAGTTTATATACCCTTGCAGTCAGCAATTGGATCATTGAAAATCGTTCCAATTTGGTAATGTAAAAAAAAATGTCAAATTATGTAAATTTTGTAAATTTTACATTTTACATGCAGAATTTTACATTTTCATATAAATCGACCGATCCCTTCTATGGCAGCTATATGATATAGTTGTCCGATCTTAATGAAATTAAAACCGTAATTCTAGAACTATAAAAAACGACTATATCTCGAAATTTATAGAAATTCGTTGAAAAACAGAGATATTAAAAATTTTTGTACATTAATTTCGCCATCATTCCTATGGCAGCTATAGGATATAGTGGTCCGATAAGACTATGCTGAAAATTTCAGCCCGATAGCTCAAAAACTGAGAGACTAGTTCGCGTAGAAACCGACAGACAGACAGACGGACAGACAGACAGACGGACAGACAGACAGACGGACATGGCTAGATCGACTCGGCTGGTGATGCTGATCAAGAATATATATACTTTATGGGGTCTGAGATGCCTCCTTCACTGCGTTGCAAATATCATGGCAAAATTATAATACCCTCTGCAAGGGTATAAAAACGTTGGATCAGTACTAGTAAGAACTACGAATTGGAACTACGGGTTGGGCTTCGGGCTTCCGTCGGAAGAAGGACGACCTTCGCTATGGGACGCTTGATGAGTCCCCGCGCAGTGCGGATGTCGACCACACGGACATGGCCATCGGATCCGGGAAACACCGCGTCAATCCTGCCTAGTCGCCACTCGTTGGACGGGAGGTTGTCTTCCTTGACAACCACCATGTCCCCGGAACGGAGATTTCTTGTAGGGGCTCGCCACTTATTCCGCTTATGGAGCTCCTTGAGGTACTCCTCCTTCCATCGCAGACGAAATTGCTGATGAAGAGCCTTTAGGTGTTGCCAGCGGTTTATAATGGATGTGGTGTCCCCCTTCATCTCGGGTTCAACCATGGCGAGGAGGGGACCTCCAATAAGTAAGCGTAAGTGCCAACAGGTCAGCGGGGTCTTCGGACATTGGCGCGAGCGGACGCGAGTTCAGGCACGCTTCGATCCTGGCCAGAAGCGTGGACAGCTCTTCAAGCGTATATTTTCGCGTGGCCGTAGACTTATAAAAGAGGGTCTTAAATCTCTGTACGCCTGCTTCCCACAAGCCTTCCATGTGGGGGGCTCCCGGAGGAATGAACTGCCAGATCAGCTGCTGGTGACTATAGGCACCCGTCACAGCCTCTTTGACAGCTTGAAGAAAGTCTCGGGAGAGTAGGGCAGCCGCACCCACAAAGGTCTTCCCGTTGTCCGACTGAACCTGACGGGGGCATCCTCTTCGGGACACGAATCGAGCAAAAGCGGCGAGAAACTTCTCAGTCGTAAGGTCGGACGTAGGCTCTAAATGGATGGCCTTAGTGGAGAAGCACACGAACACCAACACATACCCCTTGGTAATGAGACAGGCTCGTCCCGTTTTTGATGTCGAAGGGGCCGGCATAGTCCACACCGGTATATGTGAAAGGACGAAAAAAGGACGTCCGTTCTTTGGGTAGGTCTCCCATGAGTTGCGTTTGCAATTTCTGTTTGTGGATGACGCATACCTTGCACGAATATATGACGGACTTGACCAAATTTTTCACCCTCGGTATCCAGAACTTTGAACGGATCAGGCGGATCATCAGCTGATTCCCGCCGTGCAGAGTTATGCGATGCGTAAAATTGACGAGGAGTCGAGACAGATGGCAGTCGTATGGAAGGATGACAGGATGTCGTTCGTCATATTGGAGAAGTTCAGAGGCCGTGACCCGGCCGCATGCTCTCATGAGCCCTTGGGAATCAAGGAACGGGTTCAGATTTTGAACAAGACTGGATGCCGGCACAGGCCGCTTTTGGCTTAAGCAGCCAATCTCAACGGCGAAGTGCCTGCGTTGCGTGACAGAAATCAGGAGGCGCTCGGCCGACGCTATTTCAGGAGCTGTCAAGTGATCCTCAACCCCAGACCTAAGCTTTCGAGAGCGCTGGATGAAACGATGAACGTAAGCGAGGACTCGCAACGCTTTGTCTAGTGTAGAAAAACGCTCAAGAAAGTCTTCAGGGGGAGCCTTCGCAACATGATCCTTGACTGCTCGCTTCTCGAGTTCAGTCACAGGGGGGTCATAGCCTTGATGGGGCCTATCGCATCGAGGCCTTTGCAGCCAGGCAAGACCATGCCACCACAGCTGGCTCTCCGCGAGGTCTTGAAGCGCTACCCCCCGGCTAGCGAGATCTGCCGGGTTATGCTCGGAGCGGACATGTGCCCAATTCTCCACCTCCGCACAACTCGAGCCGCGGGAGCGACACCGTTTTTACTGGGGCCACCCGAGTCTTTGCTGTAAGCAAGATCACCACTACCGTGGACCCCGCCTCAATTCGGACGTAAATGGCGGCGCCGTACGCCTTTTGCGAGGCGTCGCAGAACCCATGATGCTCAATTTTCAGCTGTGGTCGGAAAGCGACCCATCGGGGAATGCGGATCCGATCGAGAGCGGAGTAATTTTCCAGGAAGTCAACCCATCTTTGGCAAAAATCTCGAGGAGGGCATCGTTCCATCCTAGATTTTGGAGCCAAATGTCCTGCATAAAAATCTTTGCCCGGACAATGAAGGGGGCGAGCCAGCCCGCTGGATCAAATAGTTTGGGATAGGACATGACGCTTCGTGAACGACGCACCCGAGGTCAATTCGGGTGGAATAAAAAAAAACTCATCCGACGTCGCTTTCCACCGCACACCGAGAGTTTTCGCAGTGCTCTCTGCGTCGATTTCGAGGAAATCAGCGCGAAGGTGATGATCACTTGGAATGTGGGCCAATATGGCTTTACTATTGGATGTCCATTTCCTAAGTGAAAAACCTGCCGAGCCTAGGGCACCCTTGGAGCTCGCGGATAGCCACCTGCGCTTCGGTTTTAGAGTCTGCGCCCGCGAGAACGTCATCGACGTACATGTACTGCCGGATAATCTGACTCGCCTGCGGATACCTCCACTCTTCGTCGTCCGCAAGCTGTTGCAAGACACGGATCGCTAGGAACGGGGCACAATTGACTCCGAAGGTGACGGTCTTCAATTCGTAGTCGCGGATTTCCCCATTGGATTTGCGAAACAAGATTCGCTGGAACGGAGTATGCTTGGAGTCTACCCAAATTTGCCGATACATCTTCTCGATGTCGGCGTTGAAAACGAACCTAAAGTATCGCCACTTTAGGATTTGAATCGTGAGGTCGGACTATAAAACCGGGCCCGCGTACAGTATGTCGTTCAAACTGGTACCGTTTGAGGAAGGGCTAGAAGCGTTGAAAACCACCCGCACTTTAGTAGTTGTGCTTTCGGGCTTGAGAACGGCATAATGCGGAAGGTAGTACGTGGAGGAACTGCTCGTCGAAGAAACCTCGGCCAAGTGACCTAAATCGAGATATTCTTGGATCACAGCGTCATACCGGGCCTTTAGGGGAGGATCCCTTTTCAGCCGCTGCTCGTTACGCAGGAACTGAGCCAGAGCGAAGGATCGTGAAGATGAGAGCTCGGAACCACTACGCTCGGGGTCGCGCAAGGGGGAGAGTCACAACGTATTTTCCACACGTGTCTCTTCTTGTAGTTTGGACAAAATTGTGTTCACAGACAGAATCAGCCTCGGCGACGATTTGGGTGGGCACTTCCTCCACCTCTTAGAATTTGGTAAGGAGCTGGTCCAACGGTCCGTAGAGGACCAACTCGCGTAGAGAAGACGGACACACTTCGAGGGGCCGCTGGAGATATGGGCCCTGTCAACACCCATCCAAAAATGGTTTCCTGGCCGAGGAGAGAACCGCAAATATTAGCCTTGGAGTTGCCGAGGAGGATGGACGGAAGAATGTCGGCTCCTATTAACACATTGATTTGGGAGCTCTCAAAGAACTTGGGGTCCGCAAGGGGTATGTCAGGAAGTCCCTTAAGAAGATCTTGTGGGACTGGATACGATGGCAGATTCCCGGCCAACTGCGGAAGAACGTAAGCTGCAGTTTCTAACTGTAGCCCGGGTCTGGAAGGCGATCGAATGGAAAAATGACAAAGTTTCGTGGACTGAGCGGCAACGGTTTGATTAAGGCCAGAGACTTGGGCCTGGATAGTCTTGAATGGAAGTTTGACGAGGTTAAAAAGCCTCTCCGTAATAAAGGTGGCGGAACCAGAGTCGATCAAGGCTCGTGCCTGGAAATTGCACCCTAGATGGCAAATGTTAATAAGGGCTGTGCCCAGTAGGACGGCTCGTGAACCGGAAGCGAAACACACTTGCACATCAGAGTGATTTTATTTATTTATTTATCTTCCTAGCGCGACAAGCATGTTGCATACTTATAAATTATGACACTAGTCACAACAGTTAAGAAAAGAAAATTAAAAGATATACATTTAGTTGAACTTACATACATATATACTAATAAATTTACCTTAAGTACTAACATGTTTTTTTAAAAGCCAAACATTGAACATTGAATTAAATTACTTTTAAGGAAATTTTGAAAATTTTTATATATAGTTGAAATTTAATGTTTCTGCTTAATTTCTTATTTATAAATGTCATTTAGGTATCTCACCCTTTCTCTCTCATCCCTCTCTTATATTAAAACCTTCCAAAGTTTATTATTTTTAAAATTTTATGTTTTATGCAATGCGCAGATATTTTTGGAGTGCGATTTTAAAATGCGTTGTGCTGCTAACTGCCTTGATGGCATGGGGAAGTTGGTTCCAAATGCGAACAGCGTATACAAAGAATTGCCTCTTTGAACTTAAATATTTAAATTTAAAATTAATAATATTGCTAGTCCTTCTTGATGTACTAAATTTCAGTTTTGGTATAGATAGGTTGGCTCTTTAGTGTAGACTATTTTATGTAATAATATTAGGACCTTAAGGTTTGTCCAAGACTTGAGTTGCATGTCAAATATTTTTATGGAATCATCAGAGATGTGGTCATTCCTACGTCTATTATAAATATATCGCGCCACATTATTAAAAGCAACTTGAAGCTTGCGTTGGCTGGCGAAGTTGCAGTCGCTGAACACTTCGATCCCATAAAAAGCACTGGTGTCAGGTACATTATTGCAATCGTCTGCTTCATTTTGATTGGTAAAAGTTCTTTGACAGGTATAAGCTTCTAAGGACTCCATACATTTTACCGACATTTTTATTTATGTGGTCATCCCATGTCAAAGTTTGATTAAAACTAAAACCTAAGTTGCATGCTCCTTTTACATAGTCTATAGGAGTATTTTCAATAGCTAATCTTTGTAAATCGTCAGTGTTAAGCGCCTTTTACCTATAACTATACATTTTGATTTCTTCGGATTTAAACCTAATCCGTTAATTTTGCCCACCGGCTAACTATTTCCAGTTCACTGTTACAAACACGAATACACTCATCTATACTACATATAGGACGACTAACATACATTTGGACGTCATCAGCATACATGTGTATTTCACAATTCGACAATATATTAGGAAGATCATTAACATATACTGAGAAAAGAAGTGGCCCAAGAACGGATCCTAGAGGGACTCCACGTTTGACACTAAGAAAAGACGAACATACATTATTTACGGAGACTGACTTCTTTCGATTACTCAAGTATGATGAAATTAGTCGTGTAGCTGTACATGAAAAGTGACATAGACGACTTAGCTTAAGACACAGAATATCGTGGTTAACCGTGTCAAAAGCTTTACTGTAGTCCAAAAGTGTCAAGAATGTTATATTATCCAATTTTTCCCTAATGCCTTCTACAATGTCAATTATTGCTGTTGTGCAACTTCTGCCCACACGGAAGCCCGACTGCTTATCAGTCAAGATTTTATGTGCTGTCAAGTAACTTAACATTTGATCAGCCATAAGTCGCTCTAACACTTTAGAAAAATATGGTAAAATGGAGATTGGCCTGTAGTCTTTAGCATTTTAGGGATCGGAATTATTTTTGCTAGTTTCCAGGAGTCAGGAAATATGGATTTAGTTAAGGCTGTATTATAAATAAAAGTTATATAAGGCAATATTTTCGGCAATAACAGCTTGATGAATTTTGGGTTCATGTCGTCGACTCCAGTAGCGTTTGATTTAATTTTTAACATTGATTCAATTACGTCACATTCGAAAAACTAAAGCTATTATCACAGTTTCTATCGATATTTGTTGGTATGTGCTCAACATAGTCAGCCTCGGTCACCTCAGGTACTTTGCAGTCTAAAAAGTTATATTTAGTTCCTCCGGATCAACCTGACTGGTTGGTCCAGCTTTGGATTTTCCAATACCCAGGTCTTTTATGTAGACCCATTTTTGCTTATTGGATGTAGCCTCGTTAAATTTATTATAAAAATATTTTCGTTTCTCTAAGTTAATTAATTTTATCACAGTTTTCTTTAGTAACCTATGCTGTTCAGCATGCTGATTTGTTCTATATCGTTTCCATTTTCTAAATGCAACGTCACGCTTATTTATTAATCTTTTGATTTCCAAATTAAACCACGGGTTTCCCGTGGCTTAAGAATTTTCGTCACAAGTGGAACTGATTTATTATATAAATACGTTATATTATTATGTAGGACAGTCAGTTGTGATTCGATATTTGGAAAGTCATAGATAGAGTCCCAGTCACATGTATTAATGTCAGCACTTAACAAGGCGTAGTCAATATGTTTAAAGTCCCTATATACTATTGTTTGTTCGGTCAAGATTGTACGAAAATTATACGTCAGGTAAATCAAGTCATGTTTTGAGAACATTGGCATCGGTAGTTGACTATACTTAGAGACTTTATCACAGTGGTTAACGAAAACAAGTCAAGTAAGGTATCACACTGAGACGAAAAGTGGGTGGGCTCAGAGGAATTAACTAACTTTAAGCCAGTGGATTCAATGTCATCTGATAGTTTATTCTCTCTGAGAATATTGCTGTTAAAATCCCCGGCTAAAATTACGTCCGTATAGTCAAGTGAGAGAGTAAACAATAAGTCAATTAGGTTTTGATAGTCTATATATCGATGTGGTCTGTAAACACAGCCTATTAACATTTTGGAGGAATACATTGCATTTGAAATTTGAACAAAATCCATTCGACAGCACTATCACTAGGATGTTTACATATACATTTTGCATTTAGACGTTTACTGACATACATGGCTACTCCACCACCGTGACTTTCTCGATCGGATCGAA